>CM066033.1:80585106-81172669 GCA_033557465.1 Ichthyophis bannanicus
AATAGTCTGCAGCCTTGGGCTCTGATAGAAAAGGAGTCAAAAGAGATAATTTCCTTGTGACCTCCTGGAGAGATAGACTCATATAAAAAATATAAGAGATAATCCTTGTTGCCAACATAGATGTTTGGAAGGTTTGACGTCCAAAGGCATCAAGTGCTCTAGATGCACGACCTGGCGGATAAGAAGAATGCTTCTTCTTGCTTTTCACCTTCCTCATTGCTGATTCCACTACAATGGAATGATGGAAGTTGAGTCTTTTGAAACCCTGGAGAGGGGGGCACCTGATACAGAACATCAGTTGCTGTAGAAGGTGAGGAAACCTTTAAAGGTGTTTCCCATATTTTCAGAAGAAGATCCTGCAAAGAATGATGTAAAGGAAGCATTATATTTTCCTTTCTTGCAGGAGAGCCTTGAGTAAGATTATAGCCAGGGATAGGAATAGCAACGAATGCTGCCATGTCAAGGAGAAATTTCTGAAAAGAAGGATCTCCAATGGGAACAAACCCTGGATAGGCTAAAGTTGAAGCAGCAGCCTGGGCACCAGAGGATGTACTGGTCCGGTGCAGAAAAAGAGCCGCACTAGATGGATACTGGTACTGGCAGTCACGATTTGAGACAGTCAGAACTGCATCATCCATGCCAGGTATCGACTCCAAACTAGGTATAGAAAGGAGCGATCCTGGTGAAAAAAGCATGGAAGTGGCTGGTCCCGATGTTACTGCAGGAATCGACATCGATACTGATACCGGTAGCTGTGCCGGAATCGGAGGCTGCTCAAGCTGTACCGAGGCAACCATAAACCCTTGGTGAGTATCCTCGGTACTGCGCATCCGGAATCGATAAGCGTCAGTTCCGAGACGCATTGGTACCCAGTCTTCTAGACTAGATATCGATTCCAGACTCGGCATCGAAGGGAGCGAGTCTATCGATGCATGTCTGGAGGGTACCGACGTCGGTAGTGGTATCGGCGATACTGGAAAGTCAATCTGGGACGTATCGACCGGTCCCGAAGGTACAGAGGACGCCAGATGACGATCCCTGGTGAAGAGTGAATCACTCAACACCGGTGCCGATACCGGGGTATCGGTACCGCTCAAAGCGGATGTCACCACCGAGCATGGCTCAGGTATGTTCTGTGAGGGGTGAGCCCCAGGAACAACCTGAAACCCCTGAAAGGCTTTGGAGACTGAAGACTCCCGCCGGGGTTTTGAAGCCAATAGGGTCTTGAGGGCAAGGCCGGAGCCGTCATCATGTTTGGCATGAGACCTACCACTCAAGGATTGGCTAGTCTTAACAGACTGTTTGTGGGTTACCTGATCCTGTAGAGAAGAATTGGTCGGTGCCCTGACACTGGAAGGGAACTCGGTATCGAGGGAAACTCGAAATGGAAAATCTCTTCTCATAAAATTGTAGCCTAATGGCTCCGGAGGAAAAGGGTCAGGACCCAAACAGGTTAGACACCAGTTGTTGGAGTCTAAAAAGAAAACTGTATTTCCACAGTTAAGGCACTTCTTAGGAGAAGGCTCCATGATGGAGAGGCCTTACAGGCCTAAAAAATTTAAGACAGAAACTGAGGGAAACTTTCCCTGAGTTTGAGAAAAAGAAAAGAAAAAACCCACCGGCGCTACCGGTGGAGGCGGGAAAAAACAGTCGCGACCACAAGAAAACAAAGAATTAAAGAATTAAAAAATAAATTTTCTGCGGTGACAGGAGTACGTCCTGCCGGCTCCGCGAAAAAACGAAAACTGAGGAGAGACAGTTGGAAAGGCGGGAAGGCAGCACGCAGGCGCTGTGGGATGCTCCCAAAGGCTTTCTGATTGGACGCTGGGGAGCGTTCCCGCGCAGGCTCCGTCGGTACCGACGTACCCATATGTGAAGACTCATTCCTGCTTGTTCCTGGAGATAGGACATTATCTAGTTAGTAAAATATCACTTTCTATATCGTATTGCTGGACTAATCCAGACAAGAATGACGTACCAAAGCTATGCCACCACTGGGCAGGACGAAGCCATGGCAGCCTTCAAAGACCTCTGAGCCAAGGCCACATCTGCCTGAGCATAGACATACAAGTGTAAATACTTGACAAAAATGTAAGTGATGTCCATGTCTCTGCCTGACAATGTCTAAGGGCGCTACCAAGCTGTGCTCTGCCCATAAGGATTATTGCACCCCGCCCATAAGGACACTTGCACCCCAAGTGGATGCGCACACAAACCTTTCGGAACTGGCTGGTTCCGCAACAGACACATGGAGGCAGATGCCTCCTTGATCCAGTGCCTCAAAATAGAGTAAGTGGCTGTGACCCCTCTGCGCAGTTCTGCAACCAGCACACAGATGGCCTGACTTGCAAACGGAATTAGCATCCTCCAAGCATCGGAAAAGCACACTCCAGATATCTACCAGGTGGAGGACCCTGATCAGCGGGCCAAAGGCTAATCAGCTCCTCCGGGGTACTTTTGAAATTGGGAGCGCTAACGGGCGCACCCGTGCCTGGCAGGCCCGTGCTGAAGGGCCACGTCAAAGGGCCCTTTGGCATGGCCCTTCGGCGGAAGACCGTACCTACAGAGCCTGACGATCTCACCACCTTCTGATCCCGATCGATGGCAGAGTAAGGAGCGGAGGGCTGCAACCACTCCCACTCACCCTCCAGCTGCCAACTTGAGCTGATTAACACCATGACACTAACTAGTGTATCTAGACTTTCAGAAAGCCTTTGACAAGGTCCCTCATCAGAGACTTTTGGCAAAACTAAAGAGTCAAGGGATAGGAGGCAGTGTACTACTGTGGATCAGGAACTGGTTAAAAGATAGAAAGCAGAGGGTTGGGCTAAATGGCCAATTTTCCCAATGGAGAAAGGTGAATAGTGGTGTACCCCAGGGATCTGTGCTGGGTCCGCTGCTTTTTGACATATTCATAAATGACCTGGAAAGAGGAATAACGAGTGAGGTTATCAAATTTGCAGATGACAAAACTATTTAAAGTTGTTAAAACCCAAGAGGATAGTGGAAAATTGCAAGAGGATCTTGATAAATTGGAAGACTGGGCATCAAAATGGCAGATGAAATTTAATGTGGACAAGTGCAAAGTTATGCACCTAGGGAAGAACAACCCAAACTATGGTTACACAATGCAAGGTTCCACATTAGGAACCACCACCCAGGAAAAAGATTTAGGTGTCATTGTGGATAACATGTTAAAACCCTCGGCCTAGTGTGCAGCGGCAGCCAAGAGAGCAAATAGAATGCTTGGTATCATAAGGAAAGGAATGGAAAATAAAACAAAAGATATTATAATGCCTCTATATGGTGAGACAGCACAGTTACTTACCTGTAACAGGTGATCTCTGGGAACAGCAGGAATTAGTCCTCACATATGGGTACGTCGGAACCGACGGAGCCTGCGCGGGAAAGCTCCCCAGCTTCCCAGAAAGGAAGCTTTTGGGGCCTCCCACTGCACATGCACGCTGCCTTCCCGCCTTCCTGACCAGCTCTCCTCAGTTCGAGTTTATAGCTGAGACAATAGAGAGAGGAAGGAAGATAGATAGAAGATACAACTCCTAGGGGAGGTGGGTGGGTTGTGAGGACTAATTCCTGCTGTTCCCAGAGATCACCTGTTACAGGTAAGTAACTGTGCTATCTCCAGGAACAAGCAGGAATAAGTCCTCACATATGGGGACTCCCTAGCTAAGATGCCTGGGAGATCCCCTTCCAAGGGTTCGCCATCTTCGTATGGATCTCAGGCATCCATCCTGGGAAGGTGGGCAGGAGTTGTTCAAGTATGGAACAGGTGTTTGAGGACAGCCTGACCAAACAAGGCATCCCAGCGGGAGTCCTTGTCCAAACAGTAATGGGCTGTGAAGGTATGAACCGAAGCCCACGTGGCGGCTCGACAGATCTGATCTATGGATACAGAGTGAAGATGAGCCATAGAAGTGGCCATGGCTCTCACATTGTGAGCTGTGACATGGCCTTCCAGAGAAATGTTTTTACTCTGGTAAGCAAAGGAAATACACTGAGCAATCCAATTGGAAAGTGTACGTTTGGAGACTGGAAGTCCCAAATGAGAAGGATCAAAAGCCACAAAAAGTTGGGAAGACTTTCGATGTGGCTGAGTCCTGTTGAGGTAAAAGGCAAGAGCTCTTTTACAATCTAAAGTATGAAGGTTCCTCTCTGCACTGGATGCATGAGGAGCCGGAAAAAAGACAGGTAGATATACCTCTTGATTAAGATGAAAAGGCGAGACCACTTTGGGCATAAAGTGGGGATTCGTCCTAAGGACCACCTTATCATGATGAAACCTGGTATAAGGTGGATGAGCCACTAAGGCCTGTAGTTCATTGATGCGGCGAGCCGAAGTGACTGCAATAAGGAAAATGACCTTCCAGGAAAGAAATTTCAAGGAGGTAGAAACCAACGGTTCAAAAGGTGGCTTCATAAGCTGACCTAGAACTAGGTTCAAATCCCATGCTACCGGAGGAGGCCGGATGGGAGGTTTAGTTAGTCAGGCCTCTCATGAACCTAGCAATAAGCGGATGAGAGGAGACAGGTTGTCCATTTATAGGTTTTAAGGATGCTGCAATAGCACTCAAATGGACTCTTACTGAATTTGTCTTAAGGCCTGCATTAGAAAGATGCAGGAGATAGTCTAGTAGAGAATTCAAAGGAAGTGCTAGAGGGTCAAGACCCTGTTGAGCACACCAAATGGAAAAGCGTTTCCATTTGAAAGCATAGGAACGCCTCGTGGAGGGTTTCCTAGAGGCATGAAGGATATCTTTCACTGGTTGAGAAAGATTGAAGTCATGAAGGCTTAGGCCTTCAGTAACCAAGCTCTGAGGTGTAGGGGACTTGGGGTTTGGGTGCCACAAAGTCCCCTCCTCCTGAGACAGAAGGTCTGGCGCAGCTCCCAGGTCCAGGGAGGGTCCCTGGGAGAGATGCAGAAGAAGAGGGAACCACACTTGGCGTGGCCAGCGTGGAGCTATGAGGATCATCGATCCGTGATCCCTCTGGAGTTTGAACAGAGTCTTGGGAATCAAAGGAATGGGTGGAAAGGCATATAGGAATTCCTGACCCCAATGCAGGAGAAAGGCGTCGTTGGCCTGAGCTCCCTGACACGGAGTCCTGGAACAGAACCGGGGAAGTTTGGCATTCCACGGACTTGCAAAGAGGTCTATGTCCGGGGTTCCCCATTCCTGAAAGATTCTGCCTATCTGGTCCATATGTAGGGACCATCCGTGTGGAAGCAGAACTCGACTGAGTCTGTCTGCCCAAGAGTTTTGAACCCCTGGAAGATATACTGCCAGAAGATGAATTTGATGCTCTCTGGCGAAGGCCCATAATCTGAGTGCTTCGTTGCAAAGCGACAGAGAGCCTGTCCCTCCTTGTTTGTTTACGTAGAACATGGCCACCTGATTGTCTGTCTGAACTAGGACGGTCAGGTTGACAAGGAGGATACGGAAGACTTTGAGGGCAAAGAAGATTGCTCGCAGTTCCAGGAAGTTGATGTGAAGGGTGGTCTCCTGTGGAGAGCAAGTACCCTGAGTGGAGAGGGATTGTAGATGGGCTCCCCACCCTGTTTGGGAGGCATCTGTTGTGAGGGTTGCTTGGGGCAACAAAGGTTGGAAGGGGGCCCCCAACAACAGATTCTTGGTGGACATCCACCATTGGAGGGACCAAAACAGACGCTTTGAGTTGAGTATTTGGTCGGAGAGCGCTCCTGATGCCTGAGTCCACTGGGTGGCCAAGGTCCATTGAGGTGCTCTCATATGAAGACGAGCGTAGGGCACCACGTGTACCGTGGAGGCCATGTGGCCCAGAAGTCGCAGCATTTCTCTGGCTGTCAAGTGACTGCTGGACTGAGCTTGGGAGGCCAAGCACACCAGACGCTGGCCCCGGACTTGAGGTAGGTAGGCCCTTGCAGTGGTGGTGTCCAACTGGGCCCCTATGAATTCCAGAGACTGAGTAGGGATAAGTTGAGACTTGGGAAGGTTTATCACCAGTCCCAGATACTGCAGAATGTGCCTTGTGCGGTCCAAGGAAATCTGGGCCTCTGACTGAGATGGAGCTCGGATGAGCCAGTCGTCCATATATGGGAATACAAAAATTCCCAGACCTCTTAGAAATGCGGCAACAACTGCCATGCATTTGGTGAACACTCTTGGAGCAGAGGCTAGACCGAAGGGAAGTACTCTGTACTGGAAATGTTTTCCCTGAAACAGAAATCTTAGATATTTTCTGTGGGATTGGTGGATGAGTATGTGTGTATACGCATCCTTGAGATCTAGAGAACAAAGCCAATCCTGACTCTGAAGGTATGGAAGGAGAATGCCTAGAGAAAGCATTTTGAATTTCTCCTTGTACAGAAATTTGTTCAATTCTCTCAGATCTAGGATAGGTCTGAATCCCCCTGTCTTCTTTGTTATGAGAAAATAAGGGGAGTAGAATCCTGTCCCTTGTTGAAGAAGAGGAACCTCTTCTATTGCCCCTTGGGCAAGGAGAGAAGAGACTTCCTGATCCAAAAGGCCCAGGAGAGATGGGGGAGAATTGAAGTGCCTCACCATGGTATATGGAGGAAGGTTGGAAAAATGAAGTTTGTAGCCCTCTCTGATGATAGAGAGGGTCCATTGCTGTGATGTAATTTGCTCCCATCTGGGAGCAAAGTGAGCTAACCTTCCGGGAATGGTGAGGGGCTCTGGTTGTTCTAGAGCCAGAAAGGTTAAGTTCTCTAGGGGCAAGTCAAAACCCCTGAGGGGGTTGAGCCTGCTGAGGAGTGGCAGACACTGCAGGCTTTGACCTTGCCTGTTTAGGTTGCTGACGTTTAGCAGCAAAGCGAGGCTGAGAAGATTGTTGGCCAGTATTTGTGGAAAATCTGGCCTTCTTGTAGTAAGGCCTCTTGAAAGACTTTTTCTTGGCAGGAGTAGAGGTAGACTTAGAAAGTCTATCTAATGTAGCATTTTCTGCGTCCATTTGAGTGGCTTTAATTTGCCAGTCTTTACCAAATAAGTTCTCACCTGTACAGGGCAGATTCCGTAGGCCATCCAGGACCCAGGGTTCTAGGTCAGAGGCCTGGAGCCAATCAAGTCGTCGGGCTGCAATAGCAATGCCCGAAGCTCTACCGGCACCCTCAAAGGAATCAAATGCTGCTCTGTTGGAGAACTTAGAAACATCTAGAAGCTGTTTCACCAGAGAAATGAACTCCTCCTTTCTATCCTCAGGGATAAAGGAGGCAAAATGCCGTACCTTTAGGGCAAGTTCCCTTAGAAACATGCCCATATACAGACTGTATGAATTAATCCTGGCTATAAGCATACTAGCCTGGAAGATTTTCCTACCAAAAGAGTCTAGGGTCTTACATTCCCGTCCTGGAGGGGTAGAAGAGTGCCTTTTGGTACTCGTAATCTTTTTCAGCGCAGACTTCACCACAATGGAATGGTGAGGCAGCTGAGTTTTTTGAAAACCAGGAGAAGGAGGGACCCGGTACATGGTGTCCAACCTACGGGAATGAGGAGACAACGTTAGAGGAGCCTCCCATAAGTCCATCAAGTGTTTCTTGAAGGATTTCATGGATAGGCAGGGTGACTGCCTCTTTAGGAACCTTAGGGTATCCTAAAATATCCAATTTCTTTGATCTAGGTTCTTTTTCTGAGGATGTGGTAATAGAAAGTCCTTTAGCTACTTCTATAATGAAGTCTTGAAAGGACAAATCCTCTGGTGGAGACATTCTCCTCTTTGGGGAAGAAGGCTCTTCAGGAAGAACCAGAGACAGCTCATCAGAGTCATCAGAGGAGTCAAAATCCTCAGAAGAATCAGAGTATCCTCTATTTGCTTCCAACGCACGATACGCATACCGATCGGTATCGACATCGGGCGTACCGGGTATGGGATCGGTATCGGGTGAAAACCCGGATCCGGCATGCGGAACCGATCTGCGTTTGGAAGACGATGGTCTCGGTTCCGGTATGGAAGACAGTACCGGAACCGGACCCGGAACCGCTAGATGCGGTACCGAGGGCATCGCAGCGTTAATGAAAGCCAGAACGGTCTGCTGCATGGTCTGGACAGTATTGCCCATAGACGCCACTGCTGCCTGGATGTCGGTACCGGCATGGGCCGGTACCCCAGAGCAGTCTAACAGGTGATCGGTCGAGGCCGTGCCATTGATGTCAACCTGTAACCCCATAGATGGTGCTTTGGAAGCCAGAGCTTCCCGCCGGGGTTGTTTGGCTGGGGCATGGTCCTCAGATTCAAAATTGAGAGCCTCTCGATGCTTTGAAGGAGATTTGCTCTTTGAGGACCTGCCCGAAGAAGGTTTGGTTACCTGAGATCCATCCGGAGAGGAAGACCTGGATGACTGTGATGCTGGATTATCTGAAGCAAACAGCACATGGAATTTGTTGGCCCGGTTCTGCAAACCACGTTTAGACATCTGGGAGCAGGATGGGCAGTCCAGAATGGAGTGGTCAGGTCCCAAACATTTAAGACACCATTCATGGGTGTCTGTGACAGAAATAACAGCACTACACTTGGTACACTTCTTAAAACCAGGGGCTGGTTTCTCCATGAGGAGAATTTGTGTAGGCCTGAGGCCTAACCAAAGTCACCAAGTTGTGCAAGATAAAGTTTTGTTTTGTTTTTTTAAAAGAAAAGAAAGAGAGACCGGCGGTACCGGTTTCGGTATGGGGAAGGCAGGTACGCGGTCTAAAGAAACAAACTAAAACAATAATTTCTTCAGCGGTGACAGGAACACGACCTGCTGGCTCCGCGGAAAAAGAGAAACTGAGGAGAGCTGGTCAGGAAGGCGGGAAGGCAGTGCGCATGTGCAGTGGGAGGCCCCAAAAGCTTCCTTTCTGGGAAGCTGGGGAGCTTTCCCGCGCAGGCTCCGTCGGTTCCGACGTACCCATATGTGAGGACTTATTCCTGCTTGTTCCTGGAGATCGCACCTTGAATATTGTGTGCAATTCTGGTCGCCGTATCTTAAAAAGGATATAGTGTTATTAGAAAAGGTTCAGAGAAGAGCCACCAAAATGGTAAAGGGGATGGAAGGATACTCCTATGAAGAAAGGCTAAAAAGGTTAGGGCTCTTTAACCTGGAAAAGAGACGGCTGAGGGGAGATATGATAGAAGTCTATAAATTAATGAACGGAGTGGAACGGGTAAAGTTAGATCGATTGTTTACGTTATCAGAATATAGAAAGACTAGGGGACATACAATGAAGCTACAGGGTAAACTATTTAAGACTAATAAAAGAAAATATTTTTTCACTCAACGTGTAATCAAACTCTGGAATTTGTTACCGGAGGATGTAGTAAAGGCTGTTAGTGCAGCTGGGTTTAAAAAAGGTTTGGACAAGTTCCTGGAGGAAAGGTCCATAAACCATTATTAAGAAGGGACCCAGGATATCAATGCTTGACCCAGTACAAGCATTGCGGAACCTGTGTCTTTTGGGGAAACTGCTAGGTACGTATGACCTAGATTGGCCACTGTTGGAAACAGGATACTGGGCTCGATGGACCTTAGTCTGACCCCGTATGGCATATCTTATGTTCTTATGTAACTTGTCATAGGAATTGAACCGCAGCCTCTCACCCTCGCCAACTATCCCACACCATGCTTACCCAACTGGTTAGCAGCAAATGCCAAGCTAGACAATCTGCCCTGCACTGCCTGTAAACTTTGTTATCTCAGTGCTGGAATAACTCTTGCTGCTTGGTCTTTTGACTCCATTATTGCGTGTATTAACATACTGCTTAGCCGTTGACTCTACTGTGGCTTGTAATAACTATGCTGCACTGCTGCTTCTCTGCTTGCAAGATAACATTTGCTGAATTGCTTCTTTCAGTGCCTTCTATGGCTCCACTTCATATTGTCTTCCCTCATTTTCCCTAATTATTTCCCCTCTTACCAGCATTGTCACTCCTTCTCTCCTCATCCCTCCCTTACCACCCCTTACTGCCCCCTCCATTGTATCTTCTACCCTACCATCAGCTCTCCGGCTTCATCACTCTCTCCCTCTCATCCAACCTTTACCACTCTTTCTAAGACTCTTTCTCCCTCGTTTCTGCCACACTGTCTCCTCTCTACCCCGTACTCTGCTACTCCTCCTCCTCCTCCTCTCAGCCGGTGATATCAATCTTAATCCTGGCCCCCCTAAATTTCTCTCTCACTCTGAGAAGAGGTCCCCTTGCAACATGTCTAATCTTATCAATATCCCTCTCCTTTCCCCTTCTGTTCTCCCTTTCTCTTGTGCCTTGTGGAACGCGCTCTGTCTCTTCTAAACTTGCTTTTACCCATGATCTTTTTATCTCTAATGCCCTACACCTCCTTGCTTTAACAGAGACCTTGCTTCTCCCAGATGACACCGCTTCTACAGCCGCTCTCTTTCATGGGGGATTTCAGTTCTCCCACACGCCTTGTCTCACTGGTCGTGGCGGTGGTGTTGGGCTTTTACTTTCTCCCTCCTGCCAATTCTAACCCCTTATCCTACCTCAGTCTCACTCCTTCCTCTCTTTTGAAGTCCATTCCATCCGCCTCTTCACTCCACTTCCTCTCCGTGTTGCTGTTATTTATCGTCCTCCTGATATGTCTGCTTCTACCTTTCTCTCTGACTTTGACTCATGGCTATCTGTCTTTCTTGTCACCTCCTGCCCCACTCTTAACCTTGGGGATTTCAACTTTCATTTTGATAATCCCTCTAATCGCTTCAAAGATCCTCTCCCTTACCTCCTCGTTTGACCTCCAACTCTGCTCCATTGCCCCCACTCACCAGCTTGGTCACTGCCTGGACCTGATATTCTTTTCTATCTGCTTACTCTCTAACTTCTGTAACTCAGTTCTTCCCTTATCTGATCATCAACTCTTAAGCCTTATTATTCATCACCACTGCCTCAGCCTCGTCCTATCTCATCTAACCTATTTAGAAACCTTCATGCTATTGATCCCTTAGCTCTCTCTCTTCTGCCATTTCTTCACCTCTTTCTTCCACTTTGTTATCTAATTCCGTTGATGAGGTGGTAACCTCCTATAATGGTGCACTTTCCTTGGCCTTGGATGCTCTTACCCCGTCCATCTCACGTCCTGTGAGGCATTCTACTCCCCAACCCTAGCTCTCATCTACTACCCGCTATCTTTGTTCCTGTGCCCGCTCAGCTGAGCATGTGTGGCTCAAATCCCGTTCCCATGCTGACTTTCTACACTTCAAATTCATGCTTGTCTCTTTCCAGTCAGTCATAGCTCTTGCTAAACAAGACTACTACGTCCATTTGACCAACTCTCTTGCCTCTGATCCTCATCGTCTCTTTACTAATCTTAGTTCTCTCCTCAATGTACTTCCGCCTCCAGTCCCTCCCTCACTTCCTGCCCAAACCCTGGCTGACTACCTTCCATGATAAAATCCACAGGATCACCCGATTCCCCACTATTCCAACTACGTCATCTACTTCCCCTCTTCACTCTCTACCCTACACCCCCCCCCCCACCTCTGCTACCTTCTCTTCCTTCCGTATTATCTCTGATGAGGAAACCACACTCCTCCTTTTCTTCTCCAAACTCACACCTGTTCTTCTGATCCTATCCCCACCCACTTCCTAAGCCACATCTCTTCTGCCGTTGTGCCCTCCATCTCTTATATTCTCAACATATCGCTCTCCACTGCAATTTTCCCTGCAGACTTCAAGCATGCTGTGGTTACTCCACTCCTCAAGAAACCCTCACTTGATCCCATCTGTCCTATCGACCCATCTCTCTCCTTCACTTCATATCTAAAACTATTTGAACGTGCTGTCCACTGCCGCTGCCTTGACTTCCTCTTCTCTCATGCCCTCCTGGATCCTTTACACTCTGGCTTTCGTCCCTTACACTCTACTGAAACGGTTCTTCCAGAGTCTCCAGTGACTTGTTCCTGGGGAAATCCAAGGGTCTCTATTCTGTTCTCATCCTTCTTGACCTCTGCTGCTGCTTTTGACACTGTTGACCACAGCCTTCTCCTTGTTACCCTGTCTTTGCTTGGCTTTAGCGGCTCTGTACTATCCTGGTTCTCCTCCTACCTCTCCCATCGCTCTTTCAGTGTGTGCTCTGGTGGCTCCTCCTCCTCTGCTACCCCACTCCCAGTTGGCGTCTCCCAGGGATCCGTCCTGGGTCCGCTCCTTTTCTCTCTCTATACCCAGTCTCTTGGTGCGCTCATCTCCTCTCATGGCTTTCAGTTCCATCTTTGTGCCGATGACTCCCAAATCTACCTTTCTACACCTGATATCTCTGGTTATCCAGACCAGGATCTCTGCCTGCCTTTCCGACATTGCTGCCTGGATGTCTCACCACCGCCTGAAGCTGAACATGGCCAAGACTGAACTCCTTATCTTCCCCCCAGTCTCTGTGGAAAACTCGGTAATCTTTCCTGTTTTCTCAGCCCACAATCTTCTCTCTCTTTTTCTATGCATATCCAGCTCATAGCTAAGACCTGCTGTTTCTTTCTCTATAATATCGGTAGGATCCGCCCCTTCCTTTCAGAACATACTATTAAAACCCTTCTCCACTCCTTAGTCACCTCTTGTCTTGACTACTGCAACCTGCTCGTCGGTCTCCCTCTGTGTCATCTCTTTCCCCTTCAATCTATTCAACATTCTGCTGCGTGACTAATCTTCCGTCAGTCTCGCTATACCCACATTACTCCTCTTCTCAAGTCACTTCACTGGCTCCCTGTCCGCTTTCACATCCAGTTCAAACTTCTCCTCCTGACCTTTAAGTGCATTCACTCTGTGGCTCCTTACTACCTTTCATCTCTTATCTGTCCTTACATCCCCTTCACTTATATTGCTAACTCCAGACTTCGCTCCTTTCACCTTGCTGCACCTTACGTCTGGAACATGCTACCGGCATCTATACGCCAGGCACCCTCTCTAGCCCTCTTTAAATACAGATTGAAATCTCACCTCTTCTCTGTTGCTTTCAGATCTTGACTTCTGTGTCGTGACTAATTGTATGTGCCGTGTTTTTGTCTTGCCCTGTTTGTTGCTCTGTGTTTGTCTTGATTAGATTGTAAGCTCTGACAAGCAGGAACTGTCTCTTACATGTCTGTACAGCGCTGCGTACGACTGGTAGCGCTATATAAATGCTCAATAGTAGTAGTAGTAGTTTTCCCTGGCACTACTCCTTCAAAAAGGAGGGCAACAGACTTGATTCCCATGGAAGGCAGATACCACCTTGGGCAAGAAGAAAGGACCAGGCCAAACACACATGGCCTCCCTCAAGCATGGTAAGGACCCCTACATGACAAGGCTTGCAGCTTGGAGCCACATCTCACCAAATGTATAGTGACCAGAAAGATAATCTTGAGGGTCAGAACTTCAAACATAGTCCTCTTCAAGGGCTCAAAGACTCGGACATTAAGGTGCAGAGCACCACGCAGAGATCCCACTGAGCAACAAGTGAATGCAGGGATGGGGAGGGTGCAGATTACATACCCACTAGAGAAAATGGGAAAATTACAATGCAAGGCAACAGATCACTCCGCTACTGGCCTCCTAAATCAGGAAGGCCGCCATCTGAACCTTTAGAGAACGAAGAGGAATGTCTTTGTACAGACACTCATGAAGAAAAGCAAGCTAGGACAGTAAGTCCACCATCTTAGGTCTAAACAACTCTGATGGCACCAACTCTCAAAGACACCTGAATGCACATACTGACCAGTGTGGAATATCTTTTCCTATCCTTAAGGATTGTGAAACTACAGCAGGAGAGTGTTCCATACATGCTAAGAGGAGGCTCTCAAGAGCCAAGGCGTAAACAAGAATTAAGCTGGGTCATCAGAACCACCGGTCCTTGATGAAACAGCCCCTGAGCTGGGGCAAGTCACAGAGGACCACCCTGCAGAAGCCTCATCAGATCCCCCAAATGATTTATTTATTTAGCAATTTTTTTTATATCGCTATATTTACCTAGTCATAGCAGTTTATAATTATCACAACTGTTAAACAGTTTACATGGAATTGTGGAGTAACAAAAAAAAAAGGAGGGGTAGAGTAAGTAGAAGGTTATACAACAAGGTTATATAAGCTATGTTATGGTGTGTACAGGCATTGTGAAAGATGGCGATATTGCCATGGATGAAGTTTACGTTAAGGACAATAGTAGTCCTTACATGTAATGGTGGTCTCCATGCTCAATCTGGCGCCACAAGGAACATCTAGCCTGGATGCTACTTTATGTATCTAAGCACACAATCCATTAGCGACAATGGAGGAAACAAGCCCAGCAGGTTACACATCAGCCAGAACTTAACTAAAGTGTCAACATCCTCAGAGTCCACCTCTCTGCAGACATAAAAAGTGGCCAGCTATGGCACTGGACATAGTCACCATCATGTCCCTCTTGGTATGACCTCAGCTGTGCAGAATCCACCAGAATTGAGAGAAGGTTGACTGAGAAGACAGTCACCATGTGGTCTACTCTGGCAATGAGATGCACCCCAACTAACAGGTGCCTTTTCATCCAGGAGAACAGGAGAGCCATCTCCCTAGCCACTTCAGAACCCTTCTTGCCCACTGCCATGGCCACATCCATGAACAAAACCTGGACTGCTTCACCCTTGACCAGGGTCCAGCAAACAATGGCCCTCACCTTGAGACAGCTGATGGGCACTGCAAGCTGGAGACCATCTCTGGCTGGAGGGCCATCTGACCTCAAACTCCAGAGCTAGAAGAACACTGAGAAGAGGCTTCATACAAGCTTGTATCCAAGGCTGCGGGTCTAATGCCACTGTCATCAAGCTAAGAAACTAAAGAGAAATCCAACTCAGAGCCTGCTGAGACTGTGAGACTGCCAATTGGCCAGCAACTTGTTAAGCCTTTCATTACTGTGACTAACCTAGCATAGAAAACTCTTACAGGCTTTCCAGAGAATGTGAAGACCCCATATAACTCTTTCTTGATGAAGCACTCAACCAAGATTCTCTAGGAACCGCACCACTAGGGCTGACCTCCAACCGTTTCAGACTGACTTGACTTAGATGAGTCAGTCTTTCAGATAGGGTCATGCACAGGTCCCCTGGCATCTAAAACAGGGAGGCTGCCACCATCACTACTCTCAAAAATGTCCTTGAAGTGAAGAGCACAGTCAGAAAAAATAAACCCTCATGCCGTAGAAAAAAATGTACCTATAGAAAAATAACTGCAGTGTTGTCTGTAGAAAAAAGAACCATCGGTCTCAGACTAATACTAGCACTTCTCCTCTGTAAGCTTTCTGTAGAGGTAATGTGCTCTTTTGCATCAATGACCAGAGCTGGTTCTTAATCTGACAGATTCTTCTCATGCAATTTTTTTTAGTGTTCAAGGTCATTTTTCATACTTCTCAGACAAAAATAGAATTATACAGAGATTAAGTGCTAGTATTAGTCTGAGACCGATGGTTCTTTTTTCTACAGACAACACTGCAGTTATTTTTCTATAGGTACATTTTTTCTACGGCATGAGGGTTTATTTTTTCTTACTGTGCTAGATAAAGCCCTCAATAGTTTGACCTGCTACGTTGTCTTGAAGTGAAGAAGCCAAAGGGGACAGTAACAAACTGAAACGAACCAGGAACAGCAAAACAAAGATAGCGCAGTTGATCCTCCCAGATAGAGACATGGAAGTAAGCCGTATCCAAGATCAATGGCACAAGGAACTCTCCAAAGTGAACCACCTGAAACCTTGACTGAAGGGATTCCCACAGCAGTGAAAAGATGCAGTCAAGCGCAAACTGTTGAGGTTGAAGACCTGCTGAAAGAGCCTTCTTTCTAGGCAGCACAAAGAAATGGAAGATCCACCCTGGCCCTGATCGGTCAGGGGAAAACTAGAACCACCACACAGAGACAGAGGAGTCTGTCCAGAGTACAAAGAACTGCTCTTTTGTTGACCACAGAGTCTCAAGGATCTGCAAAAGGCGGTTCAGAGCTCCTTCGTATTCCAAACACTTCGCTACATGGCACGGTGACTAGTACTCAGCAATCCTCAGTGATCAGGGCCCACTCCCAGAATGGGCTATCTGGCCTCAATCACCCTGGCTGGGAGGAGGCACCTCAGGAAGTCTGAGTCCTGGGACCCACGAAAGGGTAGAATCTGAGACCAGAACCTAAAAAGGAGGATTGCAGGGACAAGTAACAAGTGGAGGCTGGAACAGCACTGGAACATGTGCGCATATGCCTCCCAGGCCCTCTTCCTCTTGCATGTTTCTTTTGTTGCTTTTTTTCCTCTCTGGGCCTATCCTCCAGGAGGTGAGGCAGCATGCACTTGCCCAAGTCTCACTCATCTCCAAACAAGAGCCTGCCTTAAGGGAGAGCTTAAAATCGGGATATGGAGAATAAAACTGCCATCTAAAGGCAAAACCATATTCAACGTCACGCCATAATCGCCAGAACAATGTCTTTGGTCATCCTGCAGACAATATCAGCTATATAGTTTGACAAGAAGGCTGTAGATAACTTCAAGAGGGGCATATCATCCTCAATGCAAGGGTCTGAAACCACTGTAACAGATCCCAACACATCAGGCCTGCACACACAGACAACCAAAGAATGACAGCAGAGGCTGCAAACTGACTCAAGATAGTGCCCATCTTGCGATCCCAGGGACATTCCACTCTCCAACAGAACAGAAGCCTGACTTGCACCTCCTGCAACCTGAGCATCCAGTTGCAGTGGGCTAAATCACTCTGCATGATCCTCCTGTGGCAGGGAGAAAGCCTTCTGCCAACACTTAGCCCCTTGACAATCTCCAGAGGGAAAGCAGTCTTGAACGTCCAAACCCCCTGGTCAGAGGGAATGAGCCAGCAACTCTTGTTCAACCACCAGAGGGTTAGACACATACAGGGCAGAAGACAGCTGAGCAATCACGGCCATCAACTCAACCTTCCTGAACAGGTGAAGAACTCATGAGTGAGATGACCATTCATTCACTAGAGCAAATGTGTGCACACATCAGGACAAAATTTCAGGTCTTGACTAAAGTCAGCCAATCCAAAACTCCAGCTGTCACAGAGAGAGAGCTTAGAAGGCAGAATTCAAGCTGAGCTCCAACTAGTCTGCTGTTCCGCCTCCGAATGGGCAGAACTATTCAAGAGAACTCAGAAGCTCCAGGGTCAGTGATGTCATGTCCAAAGCCCAAGTATGCTGCAGAAGAAAAATTCTCAGGTGCTCGCCACTGGCAAGGGGGGGGGGGGGGGCAGGCAGCAGGTGACTATCCCTTCTACAAAGGGGAACATCCAAAGAAAAGTACACTCAAACCACCAAGACTGATGATCATCCTTCTCCAGATGCAGCAGATAAGGCTAGGGCACTTCATCTCCAGGAAGCACAGGAAGGGACAAACCTGAGTGTGCGCTCCAAGTATCCATGCAAGCAGAACAGCTATCAGAATCTAGCCATGAGGAAGTCCATTTTCTATAAACCAGGCAGCACTTCTCTGAAGTTAGCATGTGCACTCTCGACCACCACAAGCAGCCAGGCAATGCAGGCTAAAGGCATGCTTAGGTTGTGTGAGGCAATGCATGCCAAATCTGCGCAAATAGTGCATTATGTCACCACAGGTCCAAAGGGGGAAAAAAATCTTATGTGAATTTTCCTAAGGGTTTTAGTCTGCTCCAGATAGAGGGTAACAGCTTTTTTACCCATATGGTCATATAGCTTAAGGAAAAACGCCAGCAGGACAACTGACTCTGGAAATTTGACACCATTTTGGACAGAAATTTAGTTAAAGGGGTTAAAATCAGTACAGCCTGGAGCTCCCAGACTGTGGGCAGAAGAGACTGCCACAAAAAAAACTGACAGGTGAGATACTTGAGTTCAGAGGAGACCAGAAGTTCACACGCCTATTTGTCGGGTCAGTACCACATTTATGTCCCATGACACAATGAGAGAATTCAATTAAAGCAAGATCCATATAAACTTGATGAGCAGAGGCAGTAAAGAAATGGGGTTTCATTCTGCATGATGGTAATTACAGCCAATTGCATTATAATGAATTTTGAATTTGTTTAGAAAAACTTGTTTGTCTATGGAACAGGAGGAAGGATTCAGGGACCGACTCTCATACCAGACGGTACTCTATTTGAAAGCATAACTAACCTGCATATTTAAATCAGGTATCTGATCCCATATTCACCATGGGTACTAAGATTTTCTGATCTAAATCTAAGGCGGTATATAAGAAATGTTAAATAAAATAAAAATAAAAAAATAAATATTTAGAAATTAAACAAACTGCTTTCAGCTATCAAACACCAATATCGCAAAATGTTAATAATTTAAGAACTATTTTGACGTACTCTGTCTTTTGCACAAAAGTTATAGCCTGGTTATTCACTCAAGCTTTTGAATCTTAATCGCTGCATGCTTAGCTTTAATTCATTTAGCATTCTCTATATATTAGGTAAACATAAATGCCTATTCCCTGCTCTTTAAAATGTATATTGCAATTGTTTGCATGTGGAATGTATGCAAGCCTAATGTTAATTTGGTGAAGGTTCTCTGCGACCCCTTGTTTTATCAACTGCCTTCTTGTTTGCTCTTGGGGTGGAATAGCAAATGAATAAACCTAAATTTAGAGAACCTCTTTCTAGGAGCCAGCAATATTAAGATACTTTCAGAGCATCCACAGGATGTGCCACTTTCTCCTCAACATCCAAACTGCAAAGCCAGAAACGAGATGTTTAAATGGAGCAAAGAAAATTAGGCCTGCATAATCAGAGCTGGGGAATATCCTAACTTAATCTGTTTCCTTAGGAACAACAGTGAAGAACAACTTGTTTCTCAGTCAGAAATGAGCTAAGAATCATACTCTAGTCACTTGTGAGTTTTGAAGCTTGTGCTAGTAGGGGTATCTAAGGAAATGCATTCAGAAATTCTGTTTCACAGTTTAAAAAAAACTATCAGCCAATAAGTCCCATCTTCTGATCTTCTAATGCAGCAGACTAGGGCCTTCAGGTTCAGCATTATCACAAACAAATCCAACCTGAAACACCAAGCAGAAACAAGCCTGCCAAGTCCTAGTCTATGGGCCATTTGTTGGATTCAGATGACAAAATGTTAACCTGGTACAATGTTGTCCATTTCAGCCTTGCAAACTTTGGGTCACTCTGTTCCAGATGGCTCAGATTCACACCTTGACAGTCTTTTGACATTAAAAGTTTCTCTAAGCAGAACATAACCACCTGCTTCTGTTTAGAATACGTCAATGTTGTTGATCAGCTCATTTCTGTAAGTCTTCACCACATTTAGTACCAGTCTTAACTCCAGAACGTTAATATGAAACTATTCCTGCAAGTATTAGAGACCTTGTAGCAGAAACCTTTCCAGGTGAGCTGCCCACACTAAGTGCATGATTGCACATCTCATGGAAACGTGCCATGGGAACAACTTGTGTTTTGGAAATCTTAAGGCTTAGCATTCTTATTACTGACCAGGCTCTGAATTATTCTTCCCCCTGCATCGCTGGCCCTTTTAGTAGGAAAGTGACTATGGCCTGAATCATGTTTAACAGATCTTCTATAAATGCCAATTGAAAAGATGGGCCCAGGCTGATTGCAAACTTTAATGACTGCCAATATCCATTATGGTGGTCCTCACATTTTTATTACTTCCTGTCCAAGATGTGCTATCCATCATCCATTTTGTGAAAACTTGTGGACCCAAGGCAAGAATAAGAACACTGGAGATCCTGCATCCCTAATACAAATCTGAGGGACTTTGATGTATTATACTGTTGATTCATATGTTCTCTAGATCTTATTTATTTATTTAAGGGTATTTCTATCCCACCTTATCCTTCAATCAAGGCGGTGAGCACAGCAAACGATCATTAGAAGTGGTGTGTGTGTCGGTGAGAGTATGTACAGAGTGGGTGCGTGGGTGCGAATGTGTTGATTAGTGTGCTATTTACAGTCTGCGCTATGTACAGTATATACATGTGTTTCTGGGTTTGGTTTTGGTTGAGGTAGAGGCCGTCATTGAGTCCAGTTTGGATCCGGTTTGTGGATTCGGTTAAGCGTTGGAGCCGTAGTGCTCTGTGAAGAGTACAGTCTTTAGGTGCTTTCGGAAGTCCTCCAGATCCTCAGTTGATCTTAAGTCAGGAGGGAGGGAGTTCCATATTGATGGGGCCACCAAGGAGAGTGCTCTTTGTGTGGTGGATTTGCATGCTTTTGTGTAGTTGCTTGGGGTGTTGATTGTGTCTGCGGTGGTTTTCCTTCTTGGTCTGTTGCTGGCATTAGGGAGTATGAGGGCTTGGAGGCTGAGTGCGGAGCTCTTGTGTCTGATTCTGAATATGTTTAAGATCATCTTGTATTTGATGCGGTGGCTGACTGGGAGCCAGTGGAGGTCTTTGAGGATGGGGGTGATGTGGGCTTGGGTTGTGGAACCGGTGATTATCCTGGCTGCTGTGTTTTGCGCCATTTGAAGTGGTTTGAGTGATTGTTTTGGTATTCCGTTGTAGATCGGGTTGCAGAAATCCAGTATGGGGGTTATGAGTGCTTGGCAGACTGTGCAGAAGTGTTCATGGGAGAGTAGAGGCTTGAGGGGTCTGATTATTTTCATTTTGTAGTATGCGTTTCTGGCGGTTTTTCTTATGTGTGATTGTAGGTTGAGCTCTTTGTCAAGGGTTATTCCGAGGTATTTGACTTCGTCCTTTAGTGGTATTGTCGTGTTGTTGGTTGTGATGAATGGTGGGGGGCTGAAGTCGGTGTTTTGTGTGATAATGAGTGCTTCTGTCTTGTTGTAGTTTATGGCTAGGTTGTTGTGCGTTAGCCAAGCGGACATGCTGTCGAGACAGTTTGTTATCTTATGAAGGCTTAGATTTTCCATTGTTTGAGAGGAAGAACAGAACCTAAGGTAATTATCTTCAGAAGGTTCCCCTTGTTTGTAGACTATTCAAAGCCCTTAGGCCTACAATAGTCTGAATTTCTTTTATCTTTTCAGATACCAGGATATATTTGAGTAAAACTTCTTACTCTCCTGTGGTGTGACAAATTTGGAAACCGCGCCTCATAAGAGAAAGGATGTCCAACCCGAGCATGTCCTGATGTATGGACAGCTTAAATGCTTTCCTGAGATGTTTGGTTGCATTACCAATAGGTACCAGCCAACTAGTCTGCAAAAATCCTCAACCTCTCCAACTAAAGAATGCGAGGCTAGTTATTTCCCCTTGATTACATCAAAATTCCATTTGTTGGTTTGGCTGAGTGGCAGTATGAGGTTTGAAAATTTTCTGCTCATGGTAATAGGCCTACTCTGGAACCTCTGAGGTGCATGTACATAGTCTAAAATAGTATCTAGAGCTTAATGGGATCCCCCATTTGCTTGATCTTGTATTCAAGAGACTGCCTCCATTTTACACATATCAGCAAGACTATCACGTACATCTTCACAAAGTCTTAAGGCTTCTATACATGAGGGTCTGAAGGCAACAATTACATGGCAGTTACTCTTGATGTTGTTTCAAAAATACTGTTGAGACTGTGGACTAGATGGTTTCATATTCCCCTTTCCTGCTCTCTTGTCTGTCTGAATCAGAACACTGATTGGCTAGTTGTTCTCAGAAAGCCCTGAGGGCATTTGCTATGGCTCTCAATTACAAGAAATTGATCTGGTGCAGGTTCTGCTGTTTATACCAGATGCCTCGAGTGTGAAGGTGATCCAAATTCACTCCCTAACCTAGTTTGGCTGCATCTGTTGTCAATGTTTTCTGAAGTAACACCTTCTGAAAGGAGACCCCTGAGAAGGTTCTGATGATCCAAACATCATTGCAGGGAATGGATAAGAGGGCCAGTGACAATCACCCAATCCCACAGGTGGCTGGTGGCCTGGTTCCACTAAGTCCTCAGTGTCCATTGAGCCTGTCTCATCGGAAAGATGAACCATGGGTGTAATGTATACAGTAGAGGCCATGTGGCCAAGCACAATCAGCATCTCATGAGCAGTTGTCTGATGATTCTGCTGGCTATTTCAGACCAAGGCCATCAATCTCTGGAGTCAGTCTAGCAGAAGAAAGGCTTTCGCTTGAGTTGTGTTGAGGAGAGCCCCTATGAACTCCAGTTATTGGGTGGGCTGAAGGTGGGACTTTGGATAATTGTACAGTTACCTTTGTTACCAAAGGTTTCAATCTTTGTGTTCTGTTACTCTGTTGCCTTGTCAAATGTCCTATAGTTTAATTGATTCAGTTTATTTTGCTAAGAAATTGAATCAGTTTATTTTGCTAAGAGTTTTATATAACGTTCCTATCAGTTTTCTGTAAACCGCCATGGCTAGAAGATACGGTAGTACAAAATAGTTGTTAAATAAATAAATAATTGACTACAAACCCCCAACAGTTCTAGCACCTGAATCGTGTTGATTGCTGGACTCCATCTGGAGTGGTATTTTTTATGAGCCAGCCATCTAGAAAAGGGAAGACAAAGAACCTAGTGTCCTGAGATAGGCTGCTACCACTGCAAGGCACTTTGTGAAGACTCGGGGTACACCAAGCCAGCCCGAAAGGTAGTGCTGGATACTGAAAGTGCTTTTCTGCCAGGACAAATCTGAGATACCTCCTAAGAGCAGGATGGATTGGTATGTGGGTACATGGATCCTTTAGATCTAGGCAGCATAGCCAATTGTCTTTCTGAAGATAAGGGAACAAGAACCCTAGAAACACCATCTTGAACTTTTCTCACACCACAAAGGTATTGAGGTTTCTATGGTTCAGTATGGGTCAGAATCCCCCTGTTTTTTGAGATCCAGAAAGTAGCTGGAGTAAAATCCCCATCCAATCTGTTCCTGTGGCACAAGCTCAATGACAAGATCGGCCATAAGGGTGGGGATTTCTCCCCGAAGTAGGCCTAGATCAATGGTTCCAAAGTGGTCTATATGGACCCCCAAGGGTGGATTTCGACTTGCAGGGGGTCCATGTCAGCGAGAAAAAAAAATTGGGGGTGCACGAGATGTAAATAGGGGGTCCTTGTGAGAGGACCCCCATTTAGGCAGATCATCATCAACATATAGGCGTTCCGTAAATGCATATTGTGTGTACATAATACTTATAATAGACATAGAAATTACTAATATATGCATATTAATTATATTTCATAAAATTGTTTAAGTACCTGCCGTATAAAGACCATACAACCAATTGGTAAAATTTAATATACCTCCTTATGACAGGAGACAAAACTAGGAGAGGAAAGGAGGCTTCATATACAAAGGAAACATGCGAGAAGCATATCATTCCAAAGTTCTCCAGCGATATTGAGATGGCTGAAAATCGCCAAATTAAAAACAAGGAGGTTAAAAAGGGTTAACTCCTTTTTAAAAGCATAAATATAAAAACTGATAGAATAAATAATGTATGGGTTCAACAATTCTTTTAAACCTTTTTCAATTCAAAGGGACGGAGCAGTGAAGCGACTCCCGAGTATGTCAGTACCTATCTGCTTTGTGGTGTGCTCGTTCATGTGCAAGTTTTTACAAGTTTTCATACCAGTAGCAACGCATCGCGCGCGTATGTGCAGTGAATAACACTTGTCCAGACTTGTACAAAAGCTTTGCACAGACTTGTTTGATTCATCAATTATAAATAAGAGTGTTAGAGACAAACACTGTTCATTTGTTTTCTGAGTTTTGAGAAGAAAAGTGGTTTGAAAATACGTCCAAAAATATAAATAGGTACAAGTCAAAGTGAATCAAAATCATCATCTGCCTAAGAAAAGTAAGTACAAAATTTTATACATATTTTTGTAGTCGCTCCAATTGCGTAGGGCCGTAGACACTGATCACGACTTTAGGTAAAGTCAATTTTTCCTAAATTCCTAAAAAATATTTTTAAAATATTTGTGTACTGTCTGAGCAGGAATCAATTTTGAATTGCTCTATCATATTTAAATAGCTTCATTTTTGTCGACAGATCACTTCTACCCAACATAGCCCAGGCTAAAAAGAAATGTAGGCAGTATAGCGTTGATTGAAGTTCGGCTTCATTCCATCCCTGTCGGACAAACCTCTGCCCATGTGCCTTTTGTGCAACAGAATTTTAAGCAATGATGCTATGAAACCATCCAAGCTGGAGGATCATCTGAGAAGGTGTCACCCTAATAAAACAAGTAAAGATATGACATACTTTAAAACACTGAAAGAAAAACTTCAGAAGAGAACCACAGTGGACAGTATGTCCGCTTCAACGTCAAAAAGAGGCGATGATGGTTTGCATGCGTCTTACAATATCTCACTACTCATAGCAAAATCAGGAAAGTCTTATACTATCGGGGAACAGCTGATTTTGCTAGCCGTTGAAGAGGTTTTAAAAACTGTTCTACACAAGCCTGCATATGATATACTCAAAAGAATTTCTTTGAGCAACAACACAGTTCAAAGATGTATTGATGAAATGAGTCATGATGTTGAAAGCTTCTTGTGTAGTTATCTGCAAACGAACTATTTCTCTATTCAACTGGATGAGTCAACGTTACCTGGTAATGAAGCACTATTATTGGCATATGTTAGTTTTGTTATGGACCAAGAAATCCATGAAGAACTGCTCTTTGTGAGAACTTTGACAACAGACACTAAAGGCGAATCAATATTCAATGTTTTGAAAGATTATTTCATAGAAAAAGCGATCCCTTTATCAAATATAATATCGGCAGCAGATGGAGCACCAGCCATGTTTGGGCGCTATCACGGTTTTATAAGCCATTTAAAACAAAATGTACCTGGGGTGTTTGCAATTCAATGCATCATTCATCGACAACATTTAGTAGCCAAAAATCTGAGTGTCAGATTGCATCACTCTTCAATTCGTCATAAACACAGTAAACAAGATTCGTAGCAACACGTTGAATTCTAGGTTATTTGCGCAGTTGTGTGAAGAAAATGACGAGGACTTTCATCGATTACTCCTTCACACTGCAGTACGCTGGCTCTCGAAAGGCTTATGTTTGACAAGACCCAGCCACGAATTACCACGGTGGGGCACAGGCGCTCATCGGCAGGCTGAGGGTTATGGTCGTGGGGGGCGGGGAGGGTGGGGGGCGGGGAGGGCAGGCCGTGGTCTATTATAAAAAGGCATGTGCAGCGCTGACCCATCCTCTTTCACCGCTCCCCCCTTCCTTAGAGGATGGACACCGCACCCGAGAGTGTGTCAGACACGATCATCTGGCCTGGGCGTCCTGGATATCCGTCGTAAGGATCAAAAGCGGGCAAGTAAAAATAAATAAACGGATGCAGCTGTAGCTGGGCGATTGAGGCGTCCCGATGAGGGATTGATCAGCGGGTCTTGGTGTGGGGGGAGCGTAGGGCATCTTTGGGCAGACCTCGGAAGAATCCTTTGCGGTCATGATGTGCTGCATCTGCAGGTGCCAGTGGGGGAAGAAGATAGAAAGTGAGAGCACCTCCAGCAATCACAAAAGGCTGCATCTGTGGCCCGGTTGGGAGGCGAACTTGGCAAGGGAGCCTGAGAGAGGATCCCCGGTGGGCGGACCGTGTGCGCACCCGAAGAAAACCCCAAGCACACGTGAGCCAACGGCAGGGCAGAGAGAATCCTGTGCACATGTGGCCATGCAGACGTTGCATTGCAGCATGTGAGGGCAACGAACGAACAAAAAAAAAAAGGGGGGGGGGGGAGATCACATTTAAAGTGATCGCCGCACCTGAGAGCTAATAAAAAAAAAAGTTTGGACTCATGCGGGGAGGGGGGGGGGGGGGAAGCACAGAGCACAGCCATGATGTAGATAAAAAATATATATATATAACGTTTAAGAGAGGGGATTCCACGCAGAGAAAGGAATGTAATGATGCAGAGGAAAGGAGTGTAATGCTGCCACCTAATGGACACAGACGGTATACACGATGGTAGTATGTGTTATGCAGGAAAATGAAATAAAAATAAATGAATGCAAATCTACTTTGGTATGTGCTTAATAGTGAATATCAGTTTAGGCAAAAAAAAAATATAGAGAATATAGTTGGATAGCTATATGCATGAAACGGTTGAAACAAGGTGAAATGATGGGTTAATGAGGCAGGGAAAAGACAGGGAATAACTATGCACGCATGAATAGGTGTTTTCCTGGAATGTCAGGCGGGGGGGATGATGAAACTAGAGTTGCACGGGATTAAGACAAACATCTGAGACAGGTATTAATTTAGTCTTTTCCACTGCTCCCACGTAGTAATTTTATCCAAGGATAGAGATGCCACGAAAAGACAACCAAAGGGCCCCCAGGACGCGCAGCTCCCAGCAGTCAAGTGGCAGGGCTACAGCGAAGAAAGCACCAGCAGCGAAAGCAAGGGCAGCCAGAAGGAGAGCGGCTGCGGAAGCAGCAGGCAGTGCAGCAGCAAAGCCCAGGCGCAGCAATAGGAGAACAGCACCACAGCAACTGGCAACCACACACCCTACACAAAGACAGGAGCTGGACGAGCTGCTACAGATGGTATGCGAACAAGTTACACAACACGGCCTGACCTCAGTTAAACAAAGGCTTAGGATGCCAGGCTTAAGGGTCGAAAAGCAGCCGACAGCGAGCAATAGCACATCGCCACCTAGCATGGCAAATGGTAAGTCGGGGTGTGAAAGGGGGGCGCCAGAGCTGTTAGCCTCATCATCTGAGGACGCCGATTCTGATAGTGACGGGGACCTAGCATTGGCGGATGTGATTCAGAATGCATTAAAAAAAATTTAAACAACATAGAAAACCAAAACAATTAAATCCTCTAATGCAGGCATGGTCAGGGCAGAATCAGAGGGGTGAAAACAGAGAGCATGGCAGCGGGGGTGGCCCAGGGAATGCAGGTCGAGTGGCGCGATACCAGCCGCGATCCACGGTGCGGCATGAGTTCACTGGCCAGTTCAGTGCCAAAAAAGATAAAAAAGCGTATTTGGAGCAGAGAATATATAGACATTCTCTCTCTTGCTTAGGGATCAGGAAGAGGAGTCAAATAGCAGGAAAGATAGAGAAAAAAAAAAGAGGGGAGAGGGAGAGGGATAGGGATAGGAAGCCAAAAATCCCAAAGTCCATTAATAACTGGGTGACAGCTTTCCACATCTTTGAGCGTAGTGATGGAGAAGGAACCCGAATCAGGGCCATATCTGACCAGGTACCTGGACACGATTACCTGAGCACATAAACAATATGGGGGATGGGCCTGGCTGCACTACGATGTAAAGTTCAGGAGAAGCATGGCTGAGGATCCCACACTAGCTTGGCATCACAGGATACTTGACCTGTGGACGGAGGAAATGGCGCCCAACAGGCCATGGAGCCAAGACGGGCTGCAGCAGCCTTTTCAGGGCACGCAATGGCAGCAGCCTTTTCAGGGCACACAATGGCAGTAGGCTAGTCAGCAGGCTGGGAGGCGTGCATGCCGCTAGTACAACGCAGGAAGTTGTACATGGCAGCCTTGCAAATACAAACGCTCCTGTTCAGTATGTGGAGGCGGACACCCGGCTTACACATGCAGAGCAACGAGGGAAGCTAAGACATTCAGAACAGTGCAGCAAGCACAAACGAAGGCCATGGCCCCAACACCCATCAAGCTTGAGTGTATGCGCCAGTGGCTGAGGGCCTATCCAAAGCGTGACATAGCTATCAATATTGAAAATGGCTTTCATATGGTTTTCGCATCCCATCCTTATATCAACAAAATCACACGCACGCGTCAAAAACAACCCCCCATCAGTCTGTAAACACGACTCAGTAGCACACAACAAGATAGCAAAGGAAATAGGTATGGGGAGAGTAGCGGGGCCTTTCAAAACACCGCCCTTCAAGGACATAGTAGTGTCCCCATTGGGTGTGATACCAAAAAAGGAATCAGGACAATTCCAGTTAATTCACAATCTATCATACCCGGAAGGGAGGTCAGTTAATGACTATATAGATCCTGCCTTACGCTTCGTTAAATATGCGACCATCGATCAGGTAGTCGTACTCATACGGAGCAAAGGACAGCAGGCACAGCTGGCGAAGGCGGATATAGAATCTGCTTTCAGGCTATTGCCGGTGCACTCAGAGTCCTTTCCCTTGTTGGGTTTTACTTTCAATGGAGAATTCTTCTACGATAAATGTTTGCCCATGGGATGTGCAGTATCATGTGCATACTTTGAACAATTTAGCTCATTCATCCATTGGGTAGTTGAGGACTTGGCAGGCCCCAACACAGAAGTGCACTACTTGGACGATTTCCTATTCATTGGAAAAGATTATGACGACTGCAAAAGGATATTAGGTATCTGAGCAGGTGGCGCAGTCATTCGGAATTCCGTTAGCAACAGAAGAGACAGATGGCCCTGCAGGGATTATCACATTCCTAGGCATACAGCTAGACGTGCCGGCGCATAGGTCACGTTTACCAGCAGAGAAGGTGCTGAAGCTGAAAAGAGACATTCAAATACACGGTCAACGAAAAGCTACATTGGAGCAATTTCAGTCAATACTGGGCCTGCTTTGCATGCAGGGTTATACCGATGGGGCGGGTTTTCTGCTGCCGCATAGCGTTGGCAACGAGAGGAATCAAAAAAACAAACAAAAACAAAACCCACCATCGCATTCGAGTCACTAGGGAAATACGGGAAGACCTCCAGGTCTGGTTGCAATTCTTGCATACGTTCAATGGCCTTGCCTTCTGGGAGGCGTTTCCAGTATCTAACGCCGACCTAGAATTATTCACGGACGCCTCGAGGGGAATCTGTTTCGGCATATACTTCAAAGGGGCGTGGTGTTCAGAGCCTCACCAGCGTTTATCTCCTTGCCATTGCTACTTATGATACCTTCGCTCTCAACCCGGACTATAGCTCCATCCCCATCATTCACAGTATAGGTAGAAAAAACTATAGCAGCTCCCGACATCCACCACCACACACATACCACGTCAGACACTCACAACTACTCTATATAACACTTAAACATCCCAAGAATACCGAATTAGCGATTCCCCAAACACCTCGCGACTTGAAATGCGCCCTCAAACTCACGCTCAGCTCGTAAGAAATGGCCAGCCATCACAGATCTCATAGCTAACCTTAACCTGGACATACTAATGGTCACAGAATCCTGGCTTACAGACTGACACAGTTCTCCTAAACCAACTCATCCCACCTAACTTCTCAATCCTCACTTGCCACAGAGCTGACCGAAGAGGTGGAGGGGTTTTCATCCTGGTGATAACCGAACTCCAGTACCAGTTGCTCCTCTCCAAAAGTACACCATACCTAGACATGGTTACCATAGCCAACAAACACAACATAGTCAATCTCATTTACAGAGCCCCAACCTCCCCTCCAGAGGATCTCTCTCACATAATTGACTTAGCCTGCAACCCTGAAAATCCACGAATACCATACTGGATGATGGGCGACTAACCTTGCATCCCTGCAATCCGCTCAGGCTAACACCTTCCTTGAGGCAATGATGGAACTTGGCTATGAACAGGTGGTGAATGTCCCCCCACACACCACGGAGGAAATTCACTGGACCTGATCTTCTCCCCACATACGACTAGTAGCTATGAACACAACTTCAACCTCTCCATCACTTCAGTCCCATGGTCCGATCACAGTTTAATCACATTCCAGATCCCCACACAGCAAGATCACGACCCACCCAGCAACACAAAGGTAGCAGCACCAGTAAGCATGTGACGCTTCAAACTCTTTAACAAGGAAGAGATCACCAAATGCGCACTTCCAATACTTGACAAGCCATCACCCAACCTCAACGATATGATAGCTAGATGGAATGACACCCTTAGCTCACTCCCCCAATTACCTTCCTCAGACAAATCACCAACCTCTAACAGAATAGCAACAAAGAGGAAACAAGCTCCCTGATTCTCTCCTGAGTTAAAGACATCTCTTCTCCTCCTTAGGAAGCTTGAGAGAAAATGGCGACGCTCCCATTCCACAACTGACCAATCAACATACATGGCCCACTTGAAATTGCACCATGAGACTATATCCGACAAAATGAGAGAATACCACCCTGAGCTCCTTCACTGCTCTCTAAACAAGCCCCGGGACCTCTTCAGCTTAGTGAAATCCCTAACGAAGGAACCAGCCTCCCTCCAGCCAGAACCAATACAACCCCAGTTAAATGCAGATTACCTCCAAACCAAATCCGTCAAAACCAACCTAGCCTCAAGCACCACTCCTAGCCATCTCCCTTACCTACAGACACCACTTACTGAACTTACACTCCCATCCGAGATGGGCATAGAAGACATCATTGCCACCATCAATACTACCACAGCACCATATGACCCATGCCCAGCTCAATGGATCAGAGCGATGCGCACGGAACTCAGCCCAATCCTAGCTGAGATCATGAGACTATCCTTCTCAACAGAAACATTCCCATCATCCCTGAAACAGACGTCCATTCGACCCCTTCTGAAGAAGAGCAGACTAGATCCACAGAAGGCTGAATCATACCTTCTGATCGAGTATCCCACTGCTAGCCAAAATTATCGAGAAAGTCGTCCAAAGAAAGATACAGCAACACATCGACATTGCAGCCCCCCCTAGATCCCTGCCAGCATGGGTTTCGGGAATCTCACGGAGTTGAGACACTACTCACCACACTAACACACCCCGGTTTTTCTTCCATGTTCAATTCCCTGTTCTCTGTAAAACTCGATGTTGTTTGTATACATTGTAGTATCTTTGTTCGATGTACACCGCGCTGATTTTAATAGCGCGGTATAGAAGAATTGTTAAATAAATAAATAAATAAATAACCAACACCTTAACCAGAGGAACTGACAATATCAAAAATGGGTTTGCACTTATCTTCCTCGACATAGCTGCCGCATTCGATTCTGTCAATCATGACCAGCTCCTTATGCTCCTCCAAGAGAAGGGAATCTAGGGCTTGGCTTGGGCCTGGTGTAAATCCTACCTAGCAGACCGATGGCAGCACGTACGGACGGGATTTACCACATCCGAACCTTTCCAACAATGTCAGGGAGTACCCCAAGGCTCCTCTCTGTCCGCGCTACTCTTTAACATATATATGCAGCCCATATGCGAAATCATCCGCTCCTTTGAAATCTCCTATCTGGTCTACGCAGATGATGTACTGCTGTTTGCACCAATCAATGTCACGCACCCTGACTTTACCGCTTTAGTGAACTGCTTCAACGCAATCACCGATTGGCTTCACTCTCAAAACCTCTGCATAAACTTAAAAAAAAAAACGAAGTCCTGTTCATTACAAAGAACAAAAACTTTTCTTCCCCTATGACCTTGAAGATGAGAGACGCAGAGCTCCCCAGCAAACCAACGATACGCTACCTGGGCGTAACACTTGACCAACATCTTGATTTTAAAGCGCATATAAACACCACCATCAAGGCAATATACAACAAGATCAAGACACTACGACACCTAAGACCCATGCTAGCACCATACGACTTCCGAACAATATTCCAAGCGCTGGTAATACCCCACTTTGACTATGCAAACGTCATTTTGCACGGGCTCCCCAAGAGCACCCTAAGCCCGTTACAACTCGCGATGAATGCTTCTGCCCGCATCCTCTGTGGAGTATCCAGAAGAGACCATAACACACCCATCCTTAAAGACCTACACTGGCCTCCGTTAAACTGCAGGCTCATACAAGGTTCTACTCCTTACCTTCAAAGCCATCAACAAGATCTCCCCTTCCACTATCACAGCCCTCCTCACCCCCACCCCCAATAACAGATCAAGAAGGTCAATAGCTCCAACACACTGATTGTCCCCAAGGAGCTTACAAAAAAAAAAGCAAAGCGATATGCTGGCATTAGCAAACACCTTCCCGGGACTTGCTTGGCATGGTCTCACATCATACTGTGTCAGGTGTGGAAGGGCGAAAACTCACACAAGGCATTGGAAAGGACGAGGCAAAAAGTGAACAGATGGATGGCCCGCTTCATGGAGGCAACAGGAGGTTACAGCATCAGGCATGACCTCATCTAAGAAAGTTGTCCGGGATTGTATCGCGCAGATGGGGTACACTTGTCCGACATAGGAATGGACATGTTCCTGTGCGCCATACAAGACACTGTGGAACGATTATGGCAGAAGCAGGTGTTGGCCACAGTAGCGTATTAAAAAAGGGTGGGGCCCCCTCAGCAAGTGAGTGGTCGCTGCCGCGGGGGTTGGCAGGAGAGATAGGGCCCCGAGGAGACCGCATGGCCCCGATGAGAGAGAACAAAGCCCAGGCTTTGGGTAAAGGGGGAGAGTTGCAGGAGAGAAACATGGACCTTCCCCGGAGAGATTGACAAAGTGCAGCAAGTACACCACGCAGATGGCCCCTGACTCGCTTTGACGGCATGCAGGGGGGAAAAGGGTTCCTAAGTCAGCTTGAATGGCAGGTGCAACACCTTTTCTCCGGAGGATACGGGGAGGACTAAGGACAGATGGAAAAAGCTTTTATGGCGAATTTGCCTCCCCCACTTACCAGGCCCGTGGGATATTGGCTGTGTCTCTCGAGGGGGCAGAAAATGCAGGAGGTGCAGGAAATTTATTTATTTATTTATATATATTTCTTATATGCCGCGCTATTATAATCAGTGCAGTTTACAGTTGCAACAAACATACTACAATGTAATAGGCACGTTGAGCTTACACAGAACAGGATATTCAAAACATGGAGGAACGAGGTGAACTATATACAGATTATGTACATGTTATGATAATGACTAATCTCAATGGGTATGTAAGGGGTCTGTAACGAATACTAGTACACATGGGTCAGGATGGAGAGAGAGGGGAAAAGTTGATTAACCGTTATCAGTGGGGGGGATGTTCAATGGGGGGGTTAGGTGGGAGGTCAAGGAGGTGGGTGCGTGCTTTTCAAACTTGGAGACCGGGTAGTGCTGTATGAACAGATGGTGTTTGAGGGCTTTTCGGAACACCAGGTTTGGGGTGGCTCGGAGTTCTGCTGGGAGGGCATTCCAGACAATCGGTGCAAAAATGGAAAATGCTCTGTTGGCTGTTGACTTTGTACATTTTGTTAGAAACTTGGGGACTTCAATTGTGTTCATCTGTGTAGTTCTCCTGATTCTGTTGACTGTGGTACGGTGGAGAAGTGCGTTGATGGGCATGGGGGGGCTGGTTCTTGAGGGCTTTGAAGGTTAGTATTAGAATTTTGTAGGTGATTCTGGCAGGTAGTGGCAGCCAGTGTAGGTTTATCAGGATAGGCGTTATATGGTCCGACCTTGATGCTCCGACTAGAACCCTTGCAGCTGAATTCATGGCAAGTCGGAGTGGGTTTAAGGTTGACTGTGGGAGTCCATATAGAATGACATTCGCAAAATCGAGATGCGGGATGATTAGAGCTTGGAATATTGATCGATAGTCAGAGAAATCAAGCAATGGGTGAAGGTGTCTTAGTGTTCGGATTTTGTGATAAATTGCTTTTGTGGTGTTTGTAACATGGGCTGACATATCAAGGCGTTGATCGAGGGTAATGCCTAGGTATCGGATTGTGGATTTTGTCTTCAATTCTATATTACTGATCTGAAGTGAGGGAGGAGGCGCGAAACTCCGATTCCTTGTGACGAATAGGACGTCTGTTTTGCTATTGTTGATCCGGAGATTTTGAGTTAGAAGCCAATCTGATACTGCTTCAAAACATCTCAATATTGGAGAGAAGTCGGGTTGGTCAATCCTAAAAGGTGTGTAGATGAGGATATCGTCGGCATAGGCAAGACATTGGACACTGAAAGAGAGGATTAAAGCACAGATAGGCTGCATATAGATGTTGAACAACAGAGCAGACAGGGATGAGCCTTGAGGTACACCTTGTTTCAGAGGGAAGGGCTCTGATGTCGTGGATCCTGTTCTGACTTGTTGCCATCTGTTGCAGAGATAAGATTTACACGAGGTTAGTGCAACTGCTCTTTTTATTTTTTCTTAACTATTTTCCTCATTTTATCATAGTCTCCCTTTCGAAAGTTAAAAGGTAGTACTGTGGATTTTCTTACCATCCCTCCTCCACTAATTAAATCAAACACGATCATGCTATGATCACTATTGCCAAGTGGTCCCAACACCCTCATCTTTTGCACCAGATCTGGTGTTCCACTAAGGACTAGATCCAAAATGGCTTCCCCTCTGGTCGGTTCATGAACCAGCTGCTCCAAGAAGCAGTCATTTATTTCATCTAGGAACTTTATCTCCCTAGCATGTCCTGCTGTGACAATGACCCAGTCGATATTGGGGTAATTGAAATCACCCATTATTATTACTGTGCTGTAACTTTTGTTAGCCTCCTTGTTTTTCTTTGAGCATTTCATCATCCATTTGTTCATTCTGGCCAGGCAGTCGATAATACACCCCCACTGCCATCGCCTTCCCCTTTTTACATGGAATTTCAGTCCATAGAGATTCTACAGCAAATTTTGTTTCCTGCAAAACTTTAATCCTTTCTGACTCAATGCCCTCTCTAACAGAGTGCAACTCCTCCACCAATTTGATCAGTTCTATCATTACGATATAGTTTGTACCCAGGTGCTGAGCCTTGTATCCCTTTTTCTTTAAGTCGGAGTAGAAGTGTCTCATGGTTCACCGAGTCAAAGGCGGCCGCTATGTCCAAGAATATAAGGACAAATCCTTGGTGGATATTGTCAAGGCCTGTGATTAGATTGTTGAAGAGGGTTGTGAGGATGGTGTCAATGCCGTGGGCTGCTCTAAAACCATGTTGGGAGGTGTCCAGGGGCGCTTCGGTGTCCACGTGCTGTTGAATTTGTCGCAGGACCACTTTCTCAATGATTTTAGCAAGCAAAGGAATGCTTGAAATTGGCCTATAGGATTCAACTTTAGATGTGTCGAGTTTGTTATTTTTCAGTAGGGGTCGAATAGATGTGTATTTTAAGCTTTGGGGGAAGGATCCTGTAGATAAGGACTGATTCAGGATTCTGCAGATAGTTGGGCTGAGGTCATGACGTAGTTCTTTGATCCAGCCTGCGGGGCAGGGATCATTAGGGGCAGTGGTGAGGTTGATGGAAGCTATGGTGTCGATCTCCTCAGAGATTGCAGTGAAATTCAGCAGGGGATTTGTCTGTGAGGTTACATGCAGAGTAGAGGTAGGTATGATGTTGGTGCTTGTGCTGGTTTGGATCATCTTCGACTGAAGGTAATTAGAGTATTCTTGTGGCTGAGGCATGGGTGGGTGATCTTGTGTTGGATCGCTGTTATGGCTTTTACAATATTGAATAGATCATGAGGTCTGTTTAGTGATCGCTTCAATAATTCTGAGTGGTACTGTTTTCTTTTTTCCATGGTTTTTTTCTCGGTGTCTTTGTAGGTGCGTGGTGTAAGCACAGAGTGCCTCAGGTGTCCGGTTGTGGCGCCACTATCTTTTAAGTTTGCATAGATGGATGAGCGATGCACGAAGGTCCTGGGAGTACCATGGGGTGTGTTCGCGTTTTGATATGGTCTTGTTAGTGGATGGATGCAGGCAGCAGCTCTGATGGCATTATTCCAGGTGGTTACTAGTTCATCAGGATCAAGGAATCAGTGGCAAGGAGTGGTAGGATCTTCTTGAGGGCACTGTCCTTGTTGAGGGGTCGGAAACGCGATGTGCTAAGACTAGGGGGGGTAAACGTTCTGTTGCTAATATTACAGAGGTCACTGGCGGGTATGTTAAATAGGAGCAGGTGATGATCAGACCAAGGTACAGGTGTTATGGAGTGCAACTTATTCTGGGTGGGTTTGGTAGCAGTCTGGGGGGCGAAGATCAGGTCGAGTTTGCCACCCTTGTTATGAGTTGGTTCCTCAACGAGTTGCATATATATCCCAGTTCATTCATTGCTTCAAGAAAGGCAGCCGAATGTATATCTTGTAGTGAGGGCAGATTAAAGTCTCCGATCAGCCAGGTTGGGGAACGTGTGTTATGAGGGTTACAGGCTAGGTTGATTATTGACGATAAATCTGGTGATGGAGATGGTGCTCTGTATAGGAGGTTAATTGAGCAATGTCCATTTGAAATGGAGACTATGTCCAAGTAGGTAGAGCTGGTGGAGTTAATCAAGGAGACGTGGAGTTCAGATTTAGCAATGATGAGTGTGCCGCCACCCCTCTGGTGGGACCTATGGCAGGCAAATATCGAGTACCCGGATGGTGTCATCTGGTTGACTAGGGCATTATCGCAGTCGGATAGCCATGATTCAGTTATCATTAGGATGTCAAGGTTGTTGAGGGTTATCAGGTCGGTGATAGCAGGCCATTTTGAACGAATCGATCTAGCATTTATTAGGGCACATTTCAGTAAGCATTGGATGTTGAGTTTTTCCGCTTGAGTCTTCTTAAGGCTCTGTAGAGGGATGTGTAGAAGATGTGAGTGAATGGTGTTGGGTCTTGTAAAAGGATGTTGGTGATTTCCAGATGGTCTTCTGCAGTGGTTGAGGAGGATTGGGATATGGTTGGAGTGGTGGATGAGTGCTTGTGAGAAGTTGGTGGCCCAGGAGGTAAGGAGGAAAAGGATTAAAGATAGAATAGGGTGCATTTTGAGGTATTCTGGGAGAGACTACTACTTAAGAGGTGGATTATGATGTTTTAACCAAGGAGTGGGAGAGGGTAAACAGTGTTGCAGGATTGGTAACAGTTATACAACTTCAAAATGTATCCAGTAATATATATGAGATTGGTAATAGTTACAAAACGTAAACAGTGTTGCAGGACTTGGTAACTGTTATATAAATTCAATAATGTAACTAATGATATATGTGAGATATTCGATATAGAGAGGCCTAGCTGGAGTTACCTCTTTTAGGTGGATAGTTTGGTCATGTCCATGCTCATCAGACAGGGTAGGGAGGCAGGAGATGGCAGCCTGGATTGCGTTACACGCATGAGACAAGATGAAGGACTGCTGAGTGTCTCTGGGGGTAAGGTAGTCGTCTGGAGAGCTGGAGGGCGTCCCTGATAGTAGCCGATGACGCTTCTCACTTTTAAAGCAGTCTGCCTGGGGAGGTGGTCAGTACATTAAGCTTGGGTGTTTAAAAATACTATCTTGGAAGCCCAGACCAGCTGTATTCCACGCTTTAAGAAAAGTGGAAGGAAATCCAAAAAACTACCGGCATGGTTTAAAGGTGAGGTCAGAGAGGCTGTTGCCAAAAAGCATCTTTCAGGAAATAGAAAAAAAGAGCCAAATGATGAAAACTGGAAACAGCACAAGCACAGGCAAGTTAAATGCAAGGCATTGATAAGGCAGGCAAAGGGAGAATATGAGAAGAAGCTTGCTGCAGAAGCAAATAATAAAGACTTTTTCAAATACATTTGTAGCAAAAAACCTGTAAGAGTCAGTTGGTCCATTAGATGATAGAGGGGTCAAAGGGGCACTAAGAGGCAACAGGGCGATAGCGGAGAGACTCAATGAATTCTTTGCTTCGCTCTTTACTGAGGAAGATGTAGGGATGTTACCCATGACTGGTGGTATTTAAAGGTGCGGAAGAATTGAAGGAAATATCAATACATAAGGAATGCATAGTTACTCACCTGTAACAGGTGATCTCCAGGAACAGCAGGAATTTAGTTTTCACATATGGGTATTGTCGGCACCGACGGAGCCCGCACGGAAACGCTCCCCAGAGTCCAATTAGAATGCCTTTGGGAACATCCCACAGAGCCTGCGTCCTGCCTTCCCGACTTTCCCAACTGTCTCTCTCCAGTTGAGTTTTAAAGCTGAGACAAAGAGAGAGAGGGAAAGGAAAAGATATAGATAGAGAGATACAAGACCTAGGGGAGGTGGGTGGGTTGTGAAGACTAAGTTCCTGCTGTTCCCGGAGATCACCTGTTACAGGTGAGTAACTATGCTATCTCCAGGAACAAGCAGGAAAGCACAGTTACTTACCTGTAACAGGTGATCTCTGGGAACAGCAGGAATTAGTCCTCACATATGGTTACATCGGTACCGACGGAGCCTGCGCGGGAACGCTCCCCAGCTTCCCAAAAAGGAAAGCTTTTGGGAGCATCCCACAGCGCATGCGCGCTGCCTTCCCGCCTTTTCTAACCAACTCTCCTCAGTTCGAGTTTAAAGCTGAGACAATAGAGAGAAGAAAGGAAAGAGAGAGAGAGATACAACTCCTAGGGGAGGTGGGAGGGTTGTGAAGACTAATTCCTGCTGTTCCCAGAGATCACCTGTTACAGGTAAGTAACTGTGCTATCTCCAGGAACAAGCAGGAATGAGTCCTCACATATGGGGGGACTCCCTAGCTAAGATGCCTGGGAGATCCCCAAGGGTATGAGACCCTGAGAGGTTCCTCGTCTTCCTATGGATCACAGGCATCCATTCAGGGAAGGAGGGCAGGAGTTGTTCAAGAATGGAACAGGTGTTTGAGGACAGCCTGACCAAACAAGGCATCCCGGCGGGAGTCCTTGTCCAAACAGTAATGGGCTGTGAAGGTATGAACCGAGACCCAGGTGGCTGCTCGACACATCTGATCGATGGACACAGAATGAAGATGAGCCATAGAGGTGGCCATGGCTCTCACATTGTGAGCTGCGACATGGCCCTCCAGAGAAAGGTTCTTACTCTGGTAAGCAAAAGAAATACACTGAGCAATCCAACTGGACAGTGTTCTTTTGGAGACTGGAAGTCCTAAATGGAAAGGATCAAAAGCAACAAAAAGCTGGGAAGACTTTCTATGTTGCTGTGTCCTGTGCAAGTAAAAAGCAAGAGCTCTTTTACAATCTAGAGTATGAAGGTTCCTCTCTGCACTGGATGCATGAGGAGCTGGAAAAAAGACAGGTAAATACACCTCTTGATTAAGATGAAAAGGTGAGACCACTTTAGGCATAAAGTGTGGATTTGTCCTAAGGACTACCTTATCATGATGGAACCTTGTATAAGGTGGATTAGCCACTAAGGCCTGTAGTTCACCGATGCGGCGAGCAGAAGTGACTGCAATAAGGAAAATAACCTTCCAGGAAAGAAATTTCAAGGAGGTAGTGGCTAAGGGTTCAAAAGGTGGCTTCATAAGCTGACCAAGAACCAAGTTTAAGTCCCATGCCACCGGAGGAGGTCGAATGGGAGGTTTAGTTAAAGTTAGGCCTCTCATGAATCTTGCAATAAGAGGATGAGAGGAAATAGGCTGTCCATTGAGAGGCTTAAGGGATGCTGCAATAGCACTCAAATGGACTCTTACTGAATTCGTCTTAAGGCCTGCATTGGAGAGATGCAGGAGATATTCCAATAGAGAATTCACAGGAAGTGCCAGAGTGTCAAGACCATTCTGAGCACACCAAATGGAAAATCTTTTCCACTTAAAAGAATAGGAATGCCTAGTGGAAGGTTTTCTGGAAGCATGGAGGATATCCTTCACTTGCTGAGAAACATTTAAGTCCTGAAGGTCTAGGCCTTCAGTAACCAAGCTCTGAGGTGAAGGGACTTGGGGTTTGGGTGCCACAAAGTCCCCTCCTCCTGAGACAGAAGGTCTGGAGCAGCTCCCAAGTCCACGGAGGGGGCTTGGGAGAGATGCAGAAGTAGAGGGTACCACACTTGGCGTGGCCAGCATGGAGCTATGAGGATCATAGATCCTTGATCCCTCTGAAGTTTGAACAGAGTCTTGGGAATCAAAGGAATGGGTGGAAAGGCGTACAGGAAGTCCTGACCCCAATGAAAGAGGAAGGTATCCTTGGCCAGAGCTCCCTGACACGGAATTCTGGAACAGAACCGGGGAAGTTTGGCATTCCACGGACTTGCAAAGAGGTCTATGTCCGGGGTTCCCCATTCCTGGAAGATTCTGAGTACCTGATCCATGTGCAGGGACCATTCGTGTGGAAGCAGAACTCGACTGAGTCTGTCTGCCCAAGAGTTTTGGATTCCTGGGAGGTATACTGCCAGGAGATGGATTTGATGCTCTCTGGCGAAGGCCCATAATCTTAGAGCTTCGTTGCAAAGCGACAGAGAGCCAGTTCCTCCTTGCTTGTTTATGTAAAACATGGCTACTTGATTGTCCGTATGAATGAGGACTGTCTTGTAACTGAGGAGGGTATGAAAGACCTTGAGAGCTAGGAACACTGCTCGAAGTTCCAAGTGGTTGATATGAAGAGAGGTCTCCTGTGGGGACCAAGTGCCTTGGGTGGAGAGGTCTTGTAGATAAGCTCCCCAACCTGTTTGGGAGGCATCTGTTGTGAGGGTTGCTTGGGGTAGCACAGGTTGGAAGGGGGACCCCAGCAACAGATTTTGAGTGGACATCCACCATTGGAGAGACCAAAAGAGACATTTGGAGGTTGCTATTTGGTCTGAGAGAGCTCCTGATGCTTGAGTCCACTGTGTGGACAAAGTCCATTGAGCTGCTCTCATGTGTAGGCGAGCATAGGGCACCACATGCACTGTGGAAGCCATGTGGCCTAGTAGTTGTAGCATCTCCTGGGCAGTTAAGTGGCTCTTTGACTGAATCTGGGAGGCTAACTGCACTCGACGTTGGCAACGAGCCTGAGGAAGGTAGGCTCTTGCAGTAGTGAGTGGTGTCCAACCAGGCCCCTATGAATGCTAGGGACTGAGTAGGGGTGAGCTGAGACTTTGGGAGGTTTACCACAAGTCCCAGATACTGCAGAATGCGCCTGGTGCGGTCAAGGGAAATTTGGGCTTCTGACTGAGATGGAGCTCGGATGAGCCAGTCATCCAGGTATGGGAAGACAAATATTCCCAGAGTGTGTAGAAATGCAGCAACTATTGCCATGCATTTGGTGAACACTCTTGGAGCAGAGGCTAGACCGAAAGGAAGCACTCTGTATTGGTAATGTTTTCCCTGGAACAGAAAACGTAGGAATTTTCTGTGGGATGGATGGATGAGTATATGAGTGTACGCATCCTTGAGATCTAGAGAACAAAGCCAATCCTGACTCTGCAGATATGGAAGGAGAGTGCCTAAAGAAAGCATCTTGAACTTCTCTTTGCATAGGAATTTGTTCAATTCTCTGAGATCTAGAATGGGTCTGTATCCCCCTGTTTTCTTTGGAATGAGAAAATAGGGGGAGTAAAACCCTGACCCCTGTTGAAGAAGCAGAACTGCTTCTATTGCCCTCTGGGCCAGAAGGGTAGTCACCTCCTGATCCAGAAGGTCGAGGGATGTGGGAGAATTGAAGTGTCTCACCATGGTGTAGGGAGGAAGGTCTGAGAAATGAAGTTTGTAGCCCTCTCTTATGATGGAGAGGGTCCACTGCTCTGATGTGATTTGCTCCCATCTGGGAGCAAAATGAGCTAACCTTCCTGGAATGGTGAGAGGCTCTGGTTGTTGTAGAGCCAGAAAAGTTAAGTTCTCTAGTATCAAGTCAAAAACCCTGAGGGGGTTGGGGACTGCTGGGTTGTAGCAGCCCCTGCAGGTTTAGGCCTGGCCTGTTTAGGTTGCTGACGCTTAGTAGCAAAGCGACCTGTAGAAGACTGTTGACCAGAAGTGGAAGGAAATCTGCCCTTTTTGTAAAAAGACTTTTTGAAAGATTTTTTCTTGGCCGGAGTGGAGGTAGACTTGGAAAGTCTATCCAGAGCAACATTTTCTGCATCCATTTGAGTGGCTTTAATTTGCCACTCTTTGCCAAATAGATTTTCACCTGTACAGGGCAGATTTCCTAAACCATCTTGAACCCAGGGTTCTAGATCAGAAGCCTGGAGCCAAGCAATTCTACGAGCAGCTATAGCAATGCCTGAGGCTCTGCTGGCACCTTCAAAAGAATCAAAGGCTGCCCTGTTGGAAAACTTTGAAATGTCTTGAGTAGGCTTAAGCCAAAGAAGGAACTCATCCCTCTTATCCTCTGGAATAAAAGGGAGAAAGTTGTACAGCTTTTGTGCAACTTCCTTCAGAAACATACCCATATAAAGGCTATATGAATTGATTCTGGCAATAAGCATGCTGGCTTGGAAGATTTTCCTACCAAAAGCATCCAAGGTCCTGCATTCTCTTCCTGGAGGAGTAGAAGAGTGTCTTTCGGTACTCTTTATCCTTTTCATAGCTGACTGCACCACAATGAGTGGTGAGGAAGCTGGGTTTTTTGAAATCCAGGAGGAGGAGGGACATGGTACATAGTGTCCAATCTACGAGAATGAGGAGAAAGGGTGAGAGGAGTCTCCCATAAGTCAATCATATGTTTTTGAAGAATTTCATGAATTGGCAAGGTGAATGCCTCTCTGGGAAACTTAGAGTATCCCAAAATATCTAATTTTTTTGCTCTAGGTTCTTTTTCAGAGGTTACTGAAATAGAGAGTCCTTTAGCTACTTCTATTATGAAGTCTTGAAAGGACAAATCCTCTGGAGGAGACATTCTCCTTTTTGGAGAAGAGGGTTCCTCAGGAAGGGTGATGGATACTTCAGGAGACTCATCCGATGAATCAGAATCAGAGGAATCGAAGTATCGTCTGCTCGATTCCAAAGATCGATAGGCGTATCGATCGGTACCGACATCGGGTGTTCCCGGTACCGGATCGGTACCGAGAAAGAGCCCAGGACAGGGAGCCGGAATCGGTATCCTGGCCGATGTCGATGCAGTCGGTACTGGTATCGATGTTGGTACCGGTGCCGGTACCGACAACTGAGCTTGTTGCGGTACCGTCGGCGTCGCAGCCTTAATGAAAGCCATTATAGCCTGCTGCATGGATTGAACAGTGTGATCCATGGACGCCACTACTGCCTGGATGTCGGTACCGGGAGATTGTGCCGGTACCCCAGAGCAGTCTAACAGGTGATCGGTCGAGGACGTGCCATCGATGTCAACCTGTAACCCCATAGGAGGAGCTTTGGAAACCGGAGCTTCCCGCCGGGGTTGTTTGGCTGGGGCAGGATCCTCGAGGGCAAGCCCGGAGGCATCTCGATGCTTAGAGGGAGATTTGCCCTTCGAGGACCTGCTAAAAGTATGTTTGGTTACCTGAGACCCATCAGGAGAGGAAGACCTGGAAGATGTCGATGCCACCGCCGGTGCATCCGTGGGAAACAGCACATGGAGCTTGGCTGCCCGGTTCTGTAACCCTCGTTTAGACATTAGAGAACAGGACTGGCAATCCGGGATGGAGTGTTCAGGCCCCAAACATTTCAGACACCATTCATGGGTATCTGTAACAGAAATTGTACCGCTACACTTAGTGCATTTTTTGAACCCGGAAGCTGGTTTTTCCATGAGGGAAAAATTTCTTGTGGGCCTGGAGGCATAAGATGATCATGACAACTGGCATAATCAACAGGTTCATCGTTGAAGGAGAAGAAATTGAAATCTTGAACAACTTTAAACTACTTGGATCAACTATCAATAAAGAAGCAACAAGCAGTCAAGAAATCAGACGACGCATTGCTCTTGGCAGAATGGCTATGAAAGACCTAGATAAGATTCTCAAGAGCAGAGATGTCTCTCTCCATACAAAGATTTGACTTGTTCAAGCCATGGTATTTTCAATAACATCATATGGATGTGAAAGCTGGACAGTGAAAAAGACAGACAGGAAGAAAATTGATGCCTTTGAATTATGGTGCTGGCGGCGAATACTGTGTATACCATGGACTGCCCGAAGAACAAACCAGTCGGTACTAGAAGAGATCAAACCTAAGCTTTCTTTAGAAGCTCAGATGACAAGACTTCGGACACATCATGCGAAGAGAGAGATCATTAGAGAAAGACATCATGCTTGGCAAGATAGAAGGTCAACGCAAAAGAGGAAGGCCAGCAATGAGATGGATTGCTACAATAACGGCAGCTACGGGTACCAGTCTGTCAACAATGAGCCGCCTGACTGAAGACTGAACACAATTTAGGATAGCTATCCAGAGGGTCGCCATAAGTCGACTCCGACTCGACGGCACTTAACAACAACATATAGATATATATATATATATATATATATATATATATATATATATATTTGTTATTTTTATTTTTTTTATAGAAGGAAAAGAAAGGAAAAGAAAGGCGGTACCTGTCCGACGTCGGGGAAGGCAGACACGCGACCAAAGAAATAAATTAAAATAAAGAACTTCTTCAGCGGTGACAGGAACACGACCTGCTGGCTCTGCGGAAAAGAAGAACTGAGGAGAGTTGGTTAGGAAAGGCGGGAAGGCAGCGCATGCGCTGTGGGATGCTCCCAAAAGCTTTCCTTTTTGGGAAGCTGGGGAGCGTTCCCGCGCAGGCTCCGTCGGTACCGACGTACCCATATGTGAGGACTCATTCCTGCCTCTTCCTGGAGATTGTAGTCTTCACATATGGGGACTCCCTAGCTTTAGATGCCAGGGAGAGACCCCTGGAAGAACTGTCAGAATCCTCAGAATCCTCTGAAGATTCGAAGTACCTTCTGTCCGGATGCTCATGTAGAGCACGATACCCATACCGACCGAAGTCGGTACCAGGGGGAATCGGTACTGGTGTATTGGTACCAGGGGGCATGGCTTGAATGGGTGCCAGCAATGCAGACACTGATGTCTGACGCAGTTCAGAGGACGTCGATGCCGCAAGGAGAGCCGCCAGACTGCATTCAATAGCCAGAAACCTCTGGTCTATCGACGCTTTCGATGCCTGGATGTCGGTACCGGAGAATATCGCCAGTACCCCAGAGCATAGCACCAGTAGTTCTGCCGAGGTTGAGACCTCGAGAATATCCTGGAGCCACGATAATGCTTTGGAAGCCGAAGCCTCCCGCCAGGGCAATTTTGCCGGTGCAGAACCCTCAAGGCCAAAACCAGAGGCATCTCGATGCTTAGAAGGAGATCTACCCTTTGAGTTACCTGAGATCCATGGGAGGAAGACGAAGCCCTGGACGACGTCGATGCTACAGAGGCTGCATCGTAGGGAAAAAGGGTGCTAAGCTTAGCAGCCCAGTTCTGTCGACCCCTCTTGGACATCATGGCACAAGCCATACACTCAGAAATGGAGTGGCCAGGACCTAAACATTTAAGACACCACTCATGGGTGTCGGTGACGGATATGGTACCGCCACACTTGGTGCACTTCTTAAAACCAGAAGTGGGTTTTTCCATAATGGAGAAAATTTTGGGCCATGGTGCGTGCACCAGGGAAGAAAAGTTTGAAAAAGAATATAATTTTTTTTTTTTTTTTTTTAAAGAAAGAAAAGAGAACCGGCGGTACCGGTATAGCGTCGGGGAAGGCAGACGCGACCACAAAAAAGAAAGATTAAGGAAACATTTTTTGCAGTGACAGGAACAACGACCTGCTGGCTCTGCAGAAAACAAAGAACTGGAGAGAGGCAGTTGGTAAAGGCGGGAAGGCAGCATTCAGGTGCTGTGGGATGCTCCCAAAGGCTTTCTAAATGAACGCTGGGGAGTGTTCCCGCGCGGGCTCTGTTGGTGCCGACGATACCCATATGTGAAGACTACATTCCTGCTTGTTCCTGGAGATGTATTACAATTATTTGATAAACTGAAGAGTATCAAATCACCTGGACCAGATGATATAAATCCAATGGTGTTGAAAGAACTGAAATATGAGATTGCAGACCTGGTATTAGTAATCTGTGAACTATCAATAAAATCATCTGTAATACCTGAAGACTGGAGAATGGAGAACGTAACGCCAATTTTTAAAAAGGGTTCCGGGGTGATCCAGGAAACTACAGACCAGTGAGCCTGACGTCATTAACGGGAAAAATGGCAGAACCCATCATAAAGAACAAAATTGCTGAACATGTAAATAGTCATGGCTTAATGGGAGACAGCCAACATGGCTTTAGACAAGGATGATCTTGTCTTACTAATCTGTTATGTTTTTTTTGAAGGTATGAACAAACAGGTAGACAAAGGTGAGTCAGTTGATAGAGTGTATTTGGACTTTCAGAAAACCTTTGACAAAGTCCCTCATCTGAGACTTTTGGCAAAACCAAAGAGTCATGGGATAGGAGGCAGTGTACTATTGTGCATCAGAAACTGGTTAAAAGATAGAAAGCAGAGGGTAGGGCTAAATGGCCAATTTTCCCAATGGAGAAAGGTGAATAGTGGTGTATGCCAGGAGTGGAGGAGTAGCCTAGTGGTTGGGGCAAGGTACTTCAGGCCGGAAGGTCGGGGGTTCAAATCCCACTAGAGGACAGCAACCTTGGGCCGGAAGGACTGGGGTTTCTAGTCCCACAGGTGCTCCTTGTGGTCTTGGGCAAGCCACTTAACCCTCCATAGCCCATGTTCCCTGTAAAATAGTTATCTCCAAGTTATAATGCCCTGTTCAATGTAATTTCAGTTTGTTCAATGTAAACCGCACTGATGCAGAATAGCGCGGTATATAAGAGAATGTAAATAAATAAAATAAAATAAATAAATAAATCAATCTGTGCTGGGTCCGCTGCTTTTTGACATATTCATAAATGACCTTGAAAAGGGAATAACGAGTGAGGTTATCAAATTTGCAGATGACAAAACTATTTAAAGTTGTTAAAACCCAAGAGGATAGTGGAAAATTGCAAGAGGATCTTGATAAATTGGAAGACTGGGCATCAAAATGGCAGATGAAATTTAATGTGGACAAGTGCAAAGTTATGCACCTAGGGAAGAACAACCCAAACTATGGTTACACAATGCAAGGTTCCACATTAGGAACCACCACCCAGGAAAAAGATTTAGGCATCATCGTGGATAACATGTTAAAATCCTCCACCCAGTGTGCATCGGCGGCCAAGAGAGCAAATAGAATGCTAGGTTTCATAAGGAAAGGAATGGAAAATAAAACAAAGGATATTATAATGCCTCTCTATCATTCCATGGTGAGACCGCACCTTCAATAGTGTGTGCAATTCTGGTCGCCGTATCTTAAAAAGGATATAGTGTTATTAGAAAAGGTTCAGAGAAGAGCCACCAAAATGGTAAAAGGGATGGAAGGATACCCCTATGAAGAGAGGCTAAAAAGGTTAGGGCTCTTTAGCCTGGAAAAGAGACGGCTGAGGGGAGATATGAGAGAAGTCTATAAATTAATGAACGGAGTGGAACGGGTAAACGTAAATCGATTGTTTATGTTATCAGAATATACTAAGACTAGGGGACATGCAATGAAGCTACAGGGTAAACTATTTAAGACTAATAAAAGAAAATATTTTTTCACTCAATGTGCAATCAAACTCTGGAATTTGTTACTGGAGGATGTAGCAAAGGCTGTTAGTGTAGCTGGGTTTAAAAAAAGGTTTGGACAAGTTCCTGGAGGAAAGGTCCATAAACCATTATTATTAAAAAGGGACCCAGGATATCAATGCTTGACCCAAACAAGCATTGTGGAACCTGTGTCTTTTGGGGAAACTGCTAGGTACGTATGACCTAGATTGGCCACTGTTGGAAACAGGATACTGGGCTTGATGAATCTTGGTCTGACCCAGTATGGCATATCTTATGTTCTTATGTAACACTGCGAGCGGAGGTGAGCACGACCAGGAACGCCACCTTCCATGAGAGCTATGGCATGTGGCAGGTAGCTAGAGGCTCAAAGGGCAGGCAGGGGGGCTGCCCCAGAACCACATTGAGATCACACTCGGGTGCTGGAGGGCGAACCATTGGCTTCGATAAGAGCAGACCCCTTAGGAAGCAGGTCACCAGTGGCTGGACAGAGATGGGCTTGCCATCCACTAGGTGGTGGTGCGCCATCAGGATACCGAGGTGCACCCTGACAGAGTTTAATTTAAGACCGGATTCTGAGAGGTGGAGAAAGTACTGTAGTACCAGGGGCAGGAGAACGGGTCGGCCCCATGCTCCACAAAACTAGCACCATTTGAGGACGTACACCTTCCTAGTGGACATCCTATGAGAGGCTAGCAGGATCTCCTCTACCCTCACCTGAGAGGTTGAAAGGGGCTAGGGTCACCCTTTCAGCAGCCACGCCAGTGACAGGGACCCCAGATTGGAATGCAGAAGAGAGCTCCCCTCCTGGGACAAGAGCCTCAGAGTTCTCCAACAGGATGAGAGCCTCTACCGACAACTGGAGAAGCAAAAACCATGGATGCCTGGGCCATTGGGGGGCTATTAGGATGAGCGAGGGACCTGAACAATGTCTTGGCAATTAGTGGTGTGGGTGGAGAGGCATACATGAGGCCGTCCGACCATGAAACGAGGAACATGTCTGCCGCCACCTTCGAGGGGTGGGCCTGCCGCGAGCAGAAGCGGGGTAACCGGCAGTTGTCCGGACTGTGTCCATCACAAATTCCCCCCAGAGCTGAAAGAGCCGGCCAGCCACACTGGGGTCCAGCTGCCACTCGTGTGGCTGGAGGATCCTGCTCTGTCGGCGAGTAAGTTGTTCTGGCCTGGCAGGCGTGCTGCTCACAGGAGTATATCTTGCCAGATTGCATAGGAGCAAAGGGCTACTGTCTCTTGGCAGAGGACACGAGATCCCGTGCCCCCTTGTTTGTTCACAGAGAACACTGCCACCTGGTTGTCCATCTGGACCAACACTGGCTGGTGATGCAGGCATTGGCAGAAAGCTTGGAGGGCTAAGGATATTGAATGTAGCTCCAGGAGGTTGATCTGCTGGTTGCTTTCGTCCTGCAATCAGCTGCCCTAGGTGTGGCATTCCTCACAATGGATTCCACAGCGGAGCAGAGAGGCATCCGTGGGGAGGACCCTCAAGGGGCTCGGGGCTTGAAAAGGCATTCCCACCTCAACGTGTTGGGGAGTCTGCTACCAGGTCAGGGAGTCTGTCAACGGGCAGGTTACTGAGACCTTGTCCCGGAGACATCCCGTGGCCTATGTCCACTGGTCCCAAAGACACCACTGCATGGCCCTCATGTGGGGGTAGGTGTCGGGAGTAACGTGGACTGTGGAGGCCATGTGTCCAAGTAGTTGCAGGAGAAGCCAAGTGGGCACCAAGGGGTGGTGCCGAATGTTCCGGGTCAGGTTCCTGAGATGGTCGGCTCCGTCTCCGGGCAGGAAGGTCTTTGCTTGGAGGGTGTCCAGGCTCACCCCTATGAATTCCAGACACTGTCGGGAGTAGGTGGGACTTGTGGTAGTTTATTACCAACCCCAAGTATTTCAGGACCTGGATGGTGCATGCAGTTGCCTGCTATACCTCCGAGGCTATATCTCCTTTTATGAGCCAGTTGTCCAGGTAAGGGACAGAGGAAGGCAGCCACGACTGCCAAGCATATTGTGAAGACCCTTGGGACGGAGGCCAAGCAGAAAGGCAGCACTCTGTATTGGTAGTGAACCGCAGGTACTGCCTGTGGTTGGTTTGAATGAGAATATGGGTATAAGCATCTTTCAAAGAGCATAGCCATTCTCCTTGCTGGAGGTATGGCAGCAATGTTCCAAGGGATAGCATCTTGAACGTTTCCCTCACCAAGAACTTATTCAGGTTGCGCAGGTTGAGGATGAGCCTTAGGCCTCCTGTCCTTTTCGGCACAAGGAAGTACCTGGAGTAGAACCCCTTGTCCCTGAGATGGTGGGGTATGCTTTCCACTGCTTTGTCCTCAAGAAGCCTGCAAGCTCCTTCAGTAGAGGTCCCAGTGAAGCGGAGACCTAAGGGGCTCTCCTGGGAAGTAAGGGGGAGGTTTCTGAGTCAGATGGAGGAGGTAGCCTTCCCTGCCCACCTGAAGCACCCAGGAACTGGTGGTGATGGTTTGCCACCTTTGGGCATAGTGGATTAGATGTCCCCCTGTGGGCTGCTGACTTCCTTGGGGCAGAGAGGCTATGCCCAAGGAGTCAAAAGCTCCCCCCTGGCTGGGCCAGAGCCGACGCCTGGGGCTTGGGAGCCTTCTGCTCATGAAGGACATGCCCATGTCCCTTAGCCTACTGAACGTGCAAAGGTGGGAAGTTCTGTAAGCAGCCCATTCCTCTGGTAGAATGGGTTTTTACCCGAGCCCTTCCTTCAGGGAGGGGCAGAAGTCTTCATAGTCAGATTGTTTACGTTATCAGAATATAGATAGTTTACGTTATCAGAATATAGAAAGACGGGGGGACATGCAATGAAGCTACAGGGTAAACTATTTAAGACTAATAAAAGAAAATATTAGTTCACTCAACATGTAATCAAACTCTGGAATTTGTTACCAGAGGATGTAGTAAAAGCTGTTAGTGTAGCTGGGTTTAAAAACGGTTTGGACAAGTTCCTGGAGGAAAGGTCCATAGACCATTATTAAGAAGGGGACCCAGGATATCAATGCTTGACCCAGTACAAGCATTGCAGAACCTGTGTCTTTTGGGGAAACTGCTAGGTACGTATGACCTAGATTGGCCACTGTTGGAAACAGGATACTGGGCTTGATGGACCTTGGTCTGATCCAGTATGGCATATCTTATGTTCTTATGTTCTTATAGTCGGGTCCTTATCATGAACGCAATCTCCAGTTTGGCAGCCTTGTTGGTTCATGGGCTTGCCAAAGAGGTTCTCTTTGGCATGGGACATTGACCAACTTGTCCTGAACCCATTGCTCAAGATTGAAAGACCCTAGCCAAGCCTGGCATCTGGCAAAGAAGCCCGCTGCGGCTAATTGAGCTGCCGACTCGAAGCTGTCACGGACTGCCTGAGACAAACAGGGCATTCCTAACAGGGGCTAAACAGTGCAAACAACGGACAGCTGGGAAACAGGCTGGTACTTTGGTAGATCTCTCTCTTTTGCTTTAACAGATACCTAAGCTCCACAAACAGAACAATGGCTGGGAAAAATTGTGTCGCTAAACCTGTTGCCCCCGTTACAGCTTCTGCCTCTGTCCAGACAGAGGTCCCAATGCCTGTTGAAGGACCGGTTCCATGTACAGGGTGCCTGCATGCTAAAGCTCTGAGGAAACAAGTGGAGGAACTCAGAGAGGAGGTGGCAAGGCTGAGGAGCATTCAAGACAGTGAGAAGTACATTGATGAGATGCTTCTTGCAGCAACCAAGCTCTCCAGCAGAGGAGAAGATGGGTGCCGACAGAATGATGAAGCTTGGACACCAGTCACCAGGGCCTGCAGAATCACCAATCCAACTTCTCCAGTCCTTGCATTGAAGAACCATTATGCAGCCCTGGAAGTGGAGGAGGTGAAAGCATCGCTAGAAAGGGAAGAAGCAGAGCTCAAGTAACGCAAAGTTGCAGAATCAGTGACCACATGGAAGCGAAGGGTAGTGGTGGTTGGTGACTCTTCTGAGGGGTACTGAGGCGTCCATCTGCCGATCAGACTTGATGTCCAGAGAGGTATTCTGTCTGCCTGGTGCCAAAATCCAAGATGTTACGGAGAGTTTGCCGAGACTCATCATGCCCACTGACTATTACCCAATGTTGCTAATTCATGTCGGAACAAATGATGCTGCCAGGTATCCCTCTGAGTGTATCAAAAGTGACTTCATGGCTCTGGGACAGAGGGTGAAGCAGATTGGTGCACAGCTGGTGTTCTCTTCAATCCTCCATGTTGAGGGTAAAGGCCAAGGCAGAGAGGCTCGCATCCTGGAGATAAATGCATGGCTGCGTGGATGGTGTCATTGAGAGTGTTTTGGTTTCCTAGACCATGGGATGCTCTTCGAAGGGTTGCAGACCAGAGATGGCATCCATCTGTCCAAGAAAGGTTGACGTGTCTTCAGTAGTAGACTGGCTAATCTACTGAAGAGGGCTAAAAAACTGGATTTGTTGGGGATGGGTGAAAAAAGCCCCCAGGTAAGTGATACATTAAAGACCTTTATGGAAATGGGTAACATGGGTAACATATGGAAAGCAGTGTGTATAAATGCCCATAGCATGGAAAATAAGATCCCTGATGTTGAAGCTTTGGTGGGAGTGGCTGACTTGGATTTAGTGGCAGTTACAAAAACATGGTTCACAGAAAACCATGACTGGGATGTAACTATACCTGACTATACTTTATTCAGAAAGGACAGGGTAGGAAGAAGGGGAGGAGTGGCACTGTATGTAAAAAATAATATTAAAGCTTTGGAATTACAGAACTTCAAAGGGAAAGAGGAGGCATTGTGGGTTTAACTAGAAAGAGGGAAAGAGAAATCTATTTGCATTGGTGTGATATACACACCTCCCTCACAAAAGGAAGAGGTGGACAGAGTTAACTGAAGACATACGCAGCATTGCTAGGAAAGGGGAAGTGCTACTGATAGGGGATTTCAATATGCCAGATGTTGAGTGGCACATTCCTGCTGCAGTATCATCTAGAAGTAAAGAGATCCTGGATTCTCTACAGGGAGAACTATTCAGGCAATTGCTAACAGACCCCACACATGAAGGGACCATACTGGGTATGGTGCTTACCAATGGTGAAAGTGTTTCTGATGTTCTAGTGGGAGATCATTTTTCATCCAATGATCACCAGATGGTGTGGTTCAGTATTAGGACTAGGGCTGTTAGAATCCATTCAAAGGTGAGGGTCTTAGACTTTAGGAAAACTAACTGCCAAGATGGGCCAATAGCGCAGGGAGTCATTAGCGGGATGGGAACAGCTGGGGGATGTAGAAAAACAGTGGGTAAAACTGAAAGGGGATATTTTAAGGGCAAACAACCTTTTTGTTAAAATGGTAAATAAAGGTAAAAGGAAAAGGAGACTGCTATGGCTTTCAAGAGCAGTAGCTGATAAGGTGAAGAAAAAGAGGGAGGCTTTCATGAAATACAAAAGATCACAGAGAGGAACACAGGCATCTATATTTGGAAAAACTTAGAGAAGCTAGCAAAGTAGTCAGGAAAGCAAAGATTCAAAAATTGCAAACCCACCTATTCACCACCACTGCATTCAACCTCCCTAACACTCACACTCACGACTGACCTGGTTTATTTCTGTTTGACTACATTCTCCTCTTTATGTCCTGTCTTTTGTGTTTCTCTAATGCCTCCTCTTTCCCTGTGCCAGGTACTTGTCTGTTATTATTGAATGTAAACCACCCTGATGTCATAAAGGGCTGTATATCAAATATAAATAAATTAAACTAATAAACTAAAAAGAGGAGGAAATAGCAAATGCAATAAAATGGGGGGATAAGACATTTTTCAGATATGTTAGTGAGAAGAGGAAGGGCAAAACTGGTATAGTCAGACTCAAGGTTGAAGGACAGGAATATGTAGAAGCTGAGGAGGATAAAGCGGAATTGCTTAACAAATATTTCTGTTCTGTGTTCAGAGATGAAGAACCAGGAACAGGACCTCAGAAAACAACTACAAACAGGAACAGAAGCGAGGGACATCTTGAACAATTTTTCAGAAGACTGTGTTCATGAGAAACTAGACAACTTAAACTAGACAAAGCGATGGGACCGGATGGGATACACCCTAGAAAAGGGGTGGGCAATTCCGGCCCTTGTGCACCACAATCCAGCCTGGCTTTCATGATGTCCCTAATGAATATTCATGGACCTATTTCCATACAATGGAAGGCAGTGGATGCAAATAGATCTCATGAATATTCATTAGGGACAACATGAAAACCAAGCTGGATTGTGGTGCACGAGAGACGGAATTGCCCACCCCTGCTCTAGAATACTGAGGGAACTTGGAGACGTTCTAGCAGCTCCACTGACTGACCTTTTCAATGCCTCGTTGGAGTCAGGAGTGGTGCCAAAGAACTGGAGAGAGGCTCATGTGGTGCCTTTACACAAAAGCAGACGTAAGGCTGTCGTTGAAAATTACAGGCCGGTTAGTTTAACTTTGGTGGTGAGTAAATTATTGGAAACGCTGCTAAAACGCTGCTGAAAGAGAAAGCATAGTTACTCACCTGTAACAGGTGATCTCCGGGAACAGCAGGAATTTAGTCCTCACATATGGGGTATCGTTGGTACCGACGGAGCCTGTGCGGGAACGCTCCCCAGCGTCCAATCAGAAAGCATTTGGGAGCATCCCACAGCACCTGCGTGCTGCCTTCCTGCCTTTCTCCAGTTGAGTTTTAAAGCTCAGACAAAGAGAGAGAGAGGAAAAGGAAAGAGAGAGAGATACAACTCCTAGGGGAGGTGGGTTGGTTGTGAGGACTAAATTCCTGCTGTTCCCGGAGATCACCTGTTACAGGTGAGTAACTATGCTATCTCCAGGAACAAGCCAGAATCTAGTCATCACATATGGGGACTCCCTAGCTTTGGGTGCCAGGGAGAAACCCCAGAAGTTGTGTGTCCCTGAGAAGGGCTCCACTTCCTCCCAATGGATCTCTGCCATCCTATCAGGGATGGTGGGTAGGAGTTGATTAAGTATGGAACAGGTGTTTGAGAACAGCCTGACCTAACAGGGCATCCTGGCGGGAGTCCTTGTCCAAGCAGTAATGGGCTGTGAAGGTATGACCAGAGGCCCAAGTGGCTGCTCGACAGATGTCGTCAATAGACACAGAGTTCAGATGAGCCATTGAGGCTGCCATAGCTCTCACATTGTGAGCTGTGACATAGACCTCCAGAGAAAGGTTCTTACTCTGATAGGCAAAAGAAATACACTGAGCAATCCAGTTGAATAGTGTTCTCTTGGAGACAGGCAGTCCCAAATGAGAAGGGTCAAAAGCAACAAAGAGCTGAGAAGACTTTCTATGTTGCTGTGTCCTCTGTAAATAAAAAGCCAGAGCTCTTTTACAGTCCAGGGTATGAAGATTCCTCTCTGAACTTGATGCATGAGGTCCTGGAAAAAGACAGGTAGGTAGACCTCCTGGTTGAGGTGAAAAGGCGAGACCACCTTAGGCATAAAGTGTGGATGAGTCCTAAGGACTACCTTGTCATGATGAAACTTTGTATAAGGTGGATTAGCTACTAGTGCTTGCAATTCACTAATGCGGCGTGCTGATGTGATCGCAATGAGAAAGATAGCCTTGCAAGAAAGAAATTTCAAGGAGGTGGTAGCTAAGGGTTCGAAAGGTGGCTTCATGAGCTGCCCAAGAACAAGATTCAACACCCATGCCACCGGAGGTGGTCTAATGGGAGGCTTAGTTAGAAGGAGGCCTCTCGTGAATCTTGCTATAAGAGGATGAGAGGAAATAGGTTGTTCATTTAGAGGTTTAAGAGAAGCTGCAATAGCACTCAAATTGACTCTTGCTGAATTTGTCTTAAGGCCTGCATTAGACAAATGGAGGAGATACTCCAGTAAAGATTTTAGAGGTATAGCAAGGGGGTTAAGAACCTTTTCTGAACACTAAATAGTGAACCTTTTCCACTTGAAAGCATAAGAACGTCTAGTGGAAGGTTTCCTAGAAGCATAAAGAACATCTTTCACTTGCTGAGAAAGATGAAGATCTTGGCGATCTAGGCCTTCAGCAACCAAGCCCTGAGATGCAGGGACTGGGGATTGGGATGCCATAACATTCCTTTCTCCTGAGATAGGAGATCTGGAGCAGACCCTAACTCCAGGGAGGAAGCTTGAGAGAGATGTAGAAGCAGAGGGTACCACACTTGCCGTGGCCAATGTGGTGCTATGAGAATCATGTGGCCTCTGTCTCTCTGAAGCTTGAAGAGGGTTTTGGGAATTAGGGGAATGGGTGGAAAGGCATACAGGAAGTCTTGACCCCAATGAAGGAGGAAAGCATCCTTTGCCTGAGCTCCCTGAGCCGGAGTTCTGGAACAGAACCGGGGAAGTTTGGCATTCCACGGACTTGCAAAGAGGTCTATGTCCGGGGCTCCCCAAAGTTGAAAAATCTTGGCCACCTGGTCTGCATGCAGAGACCACTCGTGTGGAAGGAGAACTTGACTGAGTCTGTCTGCCCAAGAGTTTTGAAAGCCTGGAAGATACACTGCCAGAAGATGGATGTGATGCTCTCTGGCGAGGGCCCACAGTCGCAGAGCTTCGTTGCAAAGCGACAGAGAGCCTGTTACCCCCTGCTTGTTCACATAGAACATGGCTACTTGACTGTCCGTATGAATAAGGACTGTTTTGTAGCTGAGCAGAGTGTGGAACACTTGCAGAGCAAGGAAGATTGCTCTGAGCTCCAAGAGATTGATATGTGGACAACTCTCTTGTGGAGTCCAAGTGCCCTGGGTGGAGAGGTCTTGCAGATGAGCTCCCCAACCCATTGGAGAAGCATCTGTTGTAAGAGTTGCTTGGGGCAGAGGTTAAAGAGGGACCCCAGCAACAGCTTTTGAGTGGACTTCCACCATTGGAGAGACAGAATAAGATGACTTGTGTTTGCTATTCTGTCTGACAGGCAACCTGATGCCTGGGTCCATTGGGTGGATAAAGTCCACTGAGCTGCCCTCATGTGAAGGCGAGCATATGGTACCACATGCACGGTGGATGCCATGTGGCCTAGCAACTGCAACATTTCTCGAGCAGTTAAAAAGGGCTTTAGGGCTGCTTGAGAAGTTAACTGCACCAAGCGAAGGCAACGGGCTTGGGGAAGGTAGGCCCTTGCCTTTGTGGTATCCAGCAGGTCTCCTATGAACTCTAGAGACTGAGTAGGAGTTAGACTGGATTTTGAGATGTTTATGACCAGCCCTAAGTGCTGAAGGATACGCATTGTGCAGGATAGAGAAGTCCTGGCCTCTGACTGTGTTGGAACTCGAATGAGCCAGTTGTCCAAGTAAGGGAAGACGAATATTCCCAGAGTGCGTAGAAATGCTGCTACCACAGCCATGCATTTCGTGAACACCCTTGGTGCAGAGGTCAGACCAAAAGGAAGCACCCTGTATTGGTAGTGCATTCCTTGAAACAGGAACCGAAGGAACCTTCTGTGGATTGGATGGATGAGAACATGGGTGTACGCATCCTTGAGATCTAGAGAACAAAGCCAATCCTGACTCTGAAGGTATGGAAGCAGAGCTCCGAGAGAAATCATTTTGAATTTCTCCTTGACCAGGAATTTGTTCAATTCTCTGAGATCTAAGACAGGTCTGTATCCCCCTGTTTTCTTTGGGATAAGAAAATAAGGGGAATAGAACCCTGTGCCCTGTTGATGAAGAGGCACTTCTTCTATTGCCCCTTGGGCAAGAAGGATGGTAACCTCCTGACCTAACAGGTCAATGAGAGAGGTCGGAGAATTGAACTGCTTCACTATTGTGGGAGGAGGCATGCTTGAAAAATGAAGTTTGTACCCCTCTCTTATGATGGAGAGTGACCAACACTCTGCTGTTATTTGCCCCCATCTGGGAGCAAAATGGTATAACCTTCCTGGAATGGTAGACGGTTCTGGTCCTTCCAGAGCCAGAAAGGCTAAGTTCTCTAGCTGAAAGTCAAAGGCCCTGAGGAGGCTGAGGCTGCTGATGTTTGGGTGGTTTCTTTGCTTTCTTCTGTTTGGGTGGTTGCTGATGTTTGGTTGAAAACTGACCTGCAGAAGATGCCTGCTGATAATAAGCAGGATAAAATCTCTTCTTCTTAGAAAAAGGTGTTTTCTTGAACAACTTTTTCCTAACAGGATCAGCAGTAGACTTGGATAGTCTATCCAAAGTGGAATTTTCAGCATCCATCTCATTGGCTTTCTTTTGCCAATCTTTACCAAACAGGTTCTCACCAGTACAAGGGATATTTCCCAATTTATCTTGTACCCAGAGCTCTAAATCAGATGCTTGGAGCCAAGAAATTCTACGTGCACCTATGGTAATAGCCGAGGCCCTGCTTATACATTCAAAGCAGTCGAAGGCTGCATGGTTGGAGAATTTAGAGACATCTTGGGCATGTTTGAGCCAAGTGAGAAACTCATGCCTTTTATCCTCAGAGATGAAAGGACTTAAAGTCTGTAGATGATCAGTAACTTCCATTAGGAACATTCCCATATAGAGACTATAGGAACTGATTCTTGCAGCAAGCATGGAAGCTTGAAAGACTCTACGTCCAAAAGCATCCAGAGTTCTGCATTCACGTCCTGGAGGATTAGAGGCATGTCTTTTTGCACTTCTAATCCTTCTCATAGCAGATTCCACCACAATGGAGTGGTGGGGAAGCTGAGTTTTATGGAAACCAGGACAAGGAGGGACACGATACATAGTATCTAACCTATGAGAATGAGGAGAGGTGGTAAGCAGTGTTTCCCACATCCTCAACATGAGATCATATAGAATCTCATGAATGGGGAGGGTAGCTGCCTCCTTAGGAGTTTTGGGATATTGTAAAATATCCAACTCCTTGGCCCTGTTTCAGGGGTCACAGTGATGGACAGGCCCAGAGCCACCTCTCGGATGAAGTCTTGGAAAGACATGTCCTCTGGAGGAGACATCCTGCATTTAGGGGAGGAGGACTCCTGTGGAAGTATCATCGCTGCATCGACAGAACTTTCAGAATCCTCAGATTCTTCTGAGGAATCGAAGTATCGCCTGTCAGGATGCTCTTGCAGAGCCCAATACCCGTACCGAGCAAAATCGGTATCGGGAATAACCGGTACCGGGGAATCAGTACCGGCAGGCATCGAAGGACAGGGTACCGGCATAGCAGGCATCAATGCCGATGTCGATGCTATCAGTACCAGTTGTGATACCGATACCGGTGTAGTTGTCTGTCGCGGTACCAAGGGCATCGATGCCACAAGGAAAGCCGCCAGACTGTGTTCTATGGACAGAATTCTCTGGTCCATAGACACTGCCAATGCCTGGAAATCGGTACCAGTGGAAACTGCCGGTACCCCAGAGCATGGCACCAGGAGATCTGTCGAGGCCGAGCCATCGAGAACATCCTGGAACCCCGATGATGGTGCTTTGGAAGCCGAAGCCTCCCGCCGGGGTAATTTTGTCGGTGCAGAATCCTCGAGGGCAACGCCAGAGGCATCTCGATGCTTAGAAGGAGATCTACCCTTTGAGGACCGGCTAGACTTATGTTTAGTTACCTGAGATCCACGGGAAGAAGCAGCAGCCCTGGAAGACGTCGATGCCACCGAAGCCGCATCAGAGGGAAACAGGGTACTGAGCTTAGCAGCTCGGTTCTGTCGACCCCTTTTAGACATCATAGCACAGGACACACAATCTGTGATGGAGTGGTCAGGACCTAAACATTTTAAACACCATTCATGGGTGTCGGTGACGGAAATGGTACTGCCACATTTTGTGCACTTTTTAAAACCCGAAGCAGGTTTTTCCATATTAAGGAAATTTCTGGGCCTTAAGGCCCAAAAAGACAGGTGCACCTGAAGAATGAATAAATTAAATTCTTTTTCAAAGAAAAGGAATACCGGCGGTACCGGTAGAGCGTCGGGGAAGGCAGACGCGACCACAAAAAGAAATAAAGAAATAAGGAAATTCTTCTGCGGTGACAGGAACACGACCTGCTGGCTCCACGGAAAAAGAAGAACTGCAGAGAGGCAGTTGGGAAAAGGCAGAAAGGCAGCACGCAGGCGCTGTGGGATGCTCCCAAAAGCTTTCTGATTGGACGCTGGGGAGCGTTCCCGCGCAGGCTCCATCAGTGATGACTAGATTCCTGCTTGTTCCTGGAGATAGTGAGATTTCTGGAGTCCAGCGGATTACAGGATCCGAGGCAGCATGGATTCACCAGAGGCAGGTCTTGTCAGACAAATCTGATTGATTTCTTTGACTGGGTGACCAGGGAGTTGGACCGAGAGAGAGCCCTAGATGTGGTGTATTTCGATTTCAGTAAAGCCTTTGACACTGTTCTTCACAGGTGACTTTTAAACAAACAGAGCACCCTAGGGATGGACCCTAAAGTTACTGCTTGGGTCAGAAATTGGTTGGGTGGGAGGCGACAGAGTACAGGTAAATGGAGCTCACTCTGAGGAGAAGGAAGTTACCAGTGGTGTGTCCCAGGGATCTCTCCTTGGTCCGATTCTTTAACATCTTTGTTAGTGATATAGTGGAAGGGCTGTCGGGTAAGGTTTGCCTCTTTGCGGATGATACCAAAATCTGCAATGGAGTAGACACCCAGGAAGGTGTAGATAACACGAGGAGGGATCTAGCTGGGATTTAATGTTAAAAAACGTAAGGTCATGCATTTGGGCTGCAGCAATCCAAAGGAGCAATATAGTATAGGGGGTGAAGTACTTCTGTCCACTAAAGAAGAGCGGAACCTAGGCGTGGTTGTGTCTGATGATCTTAAAGTAGCTAAACAGGTAGAAAAGGCGACGGCAAAAGCTAGAATGATGCTTGGGTGCATACGGAGAGGAATGGCTAGCAGAAAAAAAGGAGGTAATAGTGCCTCTATTTAAGTCTTTGGTGCGACCTCATTTGGAGTATAGTGTGTAATTCTGGAGACTGCACCTTCAAAAGGATATAAACAGGATGGAGTCAGTACAGAGGGTGGCTACTAAAATGGTTAGTGGTCTTCATTAATTATTTAACAGGCTTTTTTTTTTATACCGCTTTATCATTTCAATCAAAGCAGTTTACATTGTAACTTAAACTTGGCAAACGTACATTGAACAGGGACACTGATAACTTGGATTTTATAAAGCATATGAGGACAGACTTAAGGATCTTAATATGTACACCTTAGAGGAAATGCGGGATAGAGGTGATATGATTGAGATGTTTAAATACCTCTGTGGCATAAATGTACGGGGGGAGAGCCTCTTTCAATTGAAAGCAAGTTCTGCTACGAGGGGATATGGGATGAGGGTGAAGCGGGATAGATTTAGAAGTGATATACGGAAATTTGTCTTTACAGAAAGAGTGGTGGATTTGTGGAATAGTCTCCCAGTGGAGGTGGTAGAGAAAAGGACAGTATCTGAATTCAAAAAAGCATGGGACAAACACAGAGGATCTCTAAAGGTAAAAAGGGGACTGTTGTAGTTGTTGATATGGAAGGACAGACTAGATAGGCCATGTGGTCTTTTTCTGTCGTCATATTTCTATGTTTCTATGCATTTTCTCTTCCCTTACCCTCCCTCTCTCTCTTCAACCCCGCTGCCACTCCTATGACATGCCCTCATTACCTCCATTTTATCCCACCCATCCCTGAAGGTGATCCACTTCCCCATATTCAATTGGAAATATCCATCCAAAACTCCCATTATGCCCTCCAAACACCCACTTGTCCTCCAATAAGGAATTATTTAGAAGCCAAAACTTCTCAGACTGGGGGATAGCCTCGGGCTCACCCAGCCGGTCAGAGCCATCCAGGGATACCAACTTCGAGGCCTTCCTATTCTTCTTGGGTTCCCTCAAGGGAGACCCCCGCTCCGAAGAACCATGGCATTGCTCCGGTTCCGAGGGGCTGCCCTGAGATGCCATGGCTTCAGATAAGGCCCTGGCCTTCGAAACAATTGGGAATTCGGGGAAATAAAACTTATTGTGCTGCTGCTGGCAGTTCTTGAAGGCCTTGTTGGACATCTTTTTTTCAGAGGCCGCAAGCTGTGGCATCGTAGTCCGGCCCAAGACAGCGAAGGCAGCAGTCACGTGCGTCAGTCAAGGACATAATTTTAGCACACCAATCACACTTTTTAAACCCACTGGTAGCCATGGAGGGAAAAAAAAGTACCCCAGGGAAGACCCACCGAGCTGCCAGTTGGATAAAAGACATGAAGGCACCAAGGGAGGAAAGAAAATACTACAAAAAGACCCACATTCAATGCAGAGACAGCAAGGTTGGGTGGTGGGATTAGTACTGGTGCAATACCAGAGGGGAGTATGAAACTTAGGCTGAAAAAAAATCTACTTTTTCCGAGGACAAACCAGACAGATGTCTGAAGGGCTTCGCGGAAAAAAGGAGACTGAGCAAGATGTCACCCTTGGGCGGGAAGGGGACCACGCATGCATGGTGATATCTTCCAAAGGCTTTCTTTGAAACCTGTAGGGGATGCTTTCGCGAGGGCTCAGTCGGTGCCAACGTCACCCATAATGGAGGGCTGACTTTCTGCTTGTTCCTGGAGAAAAGACTGTAGTAACTGACAAACCAAAGAGCAACTCAAGCAGGCACAGATGACACCCCAAAGACAGACTCAAACAGATGAGCTTTCAGAACTTTTAAAGCTCTTCAGATTGGGCTCAATCCTTAAAGATGCAAGTAAGCTGTCCCATAAAGCTGGGACTGCAGCAAAGACGACGGATCTTCAAGTAACCTCAAATTAAATAGTTGAGGGGGTTGGGATGTGTAGCCGAAACCCATGGAGGAACCGGAGGCCCTAGCGGGGGCATGAAGAATAACGTAAGTGGAGAGGTATTCTGGAACCATGTCATGAATGACTTTAAAAGTGAAAATTAGCACCTTAAACTGAACCTATGAAGAGACAGGGAGTCAATGATACCGTATGAGTAACAGCGTAACGTGGCATATCTAACATATCTTTAGCAGATATAGTAGACGACAAATTAGAAGACCTAGAGAAATTAACTAGTTGCTCAAAATTTGCCTTCACAGATATTAAATCCTTAACAAAACAGTCCGAGTATCGTTCCAAGCGAGTAATCTTCGTTTGACGATCAGAAGTTAAAGTTTGCAAGGATAATACATCTTCATAATTCTTATGAATTGCTCCATAATTACTTTGAACTCGTGCAGTAAAAGCTTGAACTTGTGGTAGAATTGCTTCACCAAACTTCATAATAGCTGACCAAATTGTTTCCAGTGTGAAGACCTCAGGATGTGCCAAAGAAAAGAGAAAGACACACCAGCTGCTCCAAATCTGCCTTCCAGCACTCTCAGATCGATACCTGGGCTCTGTATGACAGCCGCCCCCCTGTCCTCCACTGGTGAAATGCTATCAGTTGGCTGATCCTGTGAGGTTAACAAAGCCCCTGCACTGAGTTTGAGTCGCCCCTCCCTGGGAAGATGTTTCTCCAGTCGGCGGTGAACTTTTCTCCTGCTGGTTCCCAGGGCTCAAGACCAATAGTGTCACCTTTGGTGGTCTCCGTAGATCAAGGGAGGTGGTGTCTGCACTAGAATAAGACACCGAGCCTTCCAACTCCTGCATCAAAGCAGCCGGGCAAAACTCCCCCGACTTCACCAGCAGCCGCTCTGCCAGAAATACGAAAGAGTCCAGAGGAAATGATTGGGAGGTAAGGGAGAGGAAGTCGCAGGGGCAGAAGAGGGCTTCTTGCCTAATCTCATTTTCCTTTTCCTCATGAGGAAAACCGGTCAGAACTCCACGAGCCTGCTGACCGCCATCTTCAAACTCATTCCTGGAAATCTGGGTAAGTGCTTTTTAAAAAATTTATAAATGATCTAGAATTGGAACAAGCAGCAAAGTTACTACATTTGTAGATACCAAATTATTCAGAGTTATTAAACTGCACGATGCTAGGTTCCACACTAGGAGTCAACACCCAAGAACGGGATCTGGGTGTGACGGTAGACAGTGCATTGAAATCTTCTGTTCAGTGTGCGATGGCAGCCAAAAATCCAACCAGTTTCCATTCTACAATAGAAAACTACCTTTTATGCCATAATTTTTGAAATTTCTTCAGGAGTCTCTGATGTGGGACTTCAAACATATTCTAAATACTCTTATCAACTGGCTTATCTTTATCCACATGTTTATTCATATCTTAAATATCTTAGCACTCCTTGCCCAACAATTGCACCTCAAATTAATGCTACTTCTATTCCTCTCACCTCCTCTTTTTGATATCTAGGTGTTATCTTAGATTATTCACTCTCTTTTCATGACCATGTCTCAAACCTCTCTCGCCGTTCTTTTTTTGCTCTGCGCCAAATTAGAGCAGTCCGCTCCTTTCTGTCTTCTGACTCTCTTATTACCCTATTATTAGCTCTGGTTATGTCTAGACTGGACTACTGTAATGTTATTTTTGCTAATTTACCATCTTATCAGCTTCAGCGTCTTCAACTAATTCAAAACACTGCTGCTCGTCTGATTACCAATGCTCGGAGATCGGATCATGTAACACCTCTTCTCCTGCATCTTCATTGGCTCCCGCTCCGTTATAGATTCAAATACAAGCTGCTCATTTTAACTCACAAGGTCATTTACACATTCAACCCGCTCTACTTATCCAATCTTATTTCCCTTCACACTCCCTACCGACAATTACGCTCACTACAAGCAAACCGACTTTCCTTACCATCCCCCTCGCAAGCTCACCTAGAACAAACACGTCATGCCGCCTTCTTTTTTCTTGGACCATCATTCCTCCGGTTGGAACCCTCATACCAGCAATTCAAGATGTCGCTAAAGACACACCTATTCCACCATGCTTTTGATCTCCCTTCCCCCGCCTAATTTGTCTGTTCTCTGTCTGCTCTTAAGTTCTTTTGGGTGTTCTTCTCTTTCCTGTCACAAAATGGAGTTCTTTTCTTTTTCTGCAGCATATTTTATTTTATTGTAAACCGCTCTCAGGCTTCGGCAAGGGCGGTATATAAAGTGTGAAATAAAGATAAAGATTAAAAGAAATGGGTGGGAGTGGAGTAGCAGCCTAATGGTTAGAGCACTGGCTTAGTAACCAACAGACCAGGATTCGAATTTCACTAGCACTCCTTGTGGCCTTGGGCAAGCCACTTAATCTTCTACTGCCTCGGAAGAAAGGCCTGGTAATCTACTTCTGATCACATTGCCAAGAAAACCCAGGGGCTACAGGGTCACCAGGAGTCAGCATTGACTCAAAGGCGCACACAAAAAAGAAATGCAGCAGATTGGTATAACTTAGTGGTTAGTATGGAAGGACTATCACTCCTGAATCTGCCATGCATCCACCACTCTTTCCGTAAAGAAATATTTCCGCATATCACTCCTGAATCTGCCATCATGTTTCTATGTTTCCCTATGGAAATGTAAGACTTCCTTTGGTTAAATCCATGTTGACTTTGTCCCATTAAACCATGTCTGTCCAAATGCCCAATAATTTTGTCCTTAATAATGGTTTCCAACATTTTGCCTGGTGCTGACTTAGGGCTCATTAGTCTGAGTTTCCTGGATTACCCTGGGCCCTTTTTAAAAATAGGTATTATGTTGGTCATCCTCTAATTTTGTGGTATCATAGATTATTTTAATGATAGGTTGAAAATCACTAATAGTATAGCTCTGCAATTTCATCTTTTAGTTCTCTCAGCATTCTTGAATAGAAACATAGAAACGTGAAAGCAGAAAAAGACCACATGGCCTATCTAGTCTGCCCTTCCATATCAACTACAATAGTCCCCCTTTTTACCTTTAGAGATCCTCTGTTTTTCCCATGCTTTTTTGAATTCAGATATTGTCGTGTCCACCACCTCCACTAGGAGACTATTCCACGCATCTACCACTCTTTCCATAAAGAAATATTTCCGCATATTTCTCCTGAGTCTATCTATCCCCTTTCACTCTCATCCTATGTCCCCTCAAAGAAGAGCTTGCCTTCAAATGAAAGAAACCCTCCTGTGCATTTATGCCATGGAGGTTTTTAACTGTCTCTATCATATCACCCTTATCCCGCCTTTCCTCTAAAGCAAACATATTAAGATCTTTATCTCTGTCCTCGTATGCTTCATAACGAAGACCACTAACCATTTTAGTAGCCACCCTCTGCACTAATTCCAACCTGCCTATATCCTTTTCAAGGTGGTGTCTCCAGAATTGTACACAATACTCCAAATAAGGTATCACCAGAAACTTATACAGAGGCATTATCAATTCCTTTTTTCTGCTGGCCATTCCTCTCCCGATACACCCAAGCATCCTTCTGGCTTTTGCAGTCGCCTTCTCTATCTGCTTAGCTACTTTAAGATCGTCAGACACAATTACGTCCAGGTACCGCTCTTCTTTTGTGGACAGAGGTACCTCACCCCCTACACTGTATAGGTCCTTTGGATTTTTGCAGTCCAAATCCATGACCCTGCATTTTTTCGCATTAAATTTCAGTTGCTATATTCTAGACCATTCTTCAAGGTTAGCTAGATCCCTCCTCATGTTGTCGACTCCTTCCTATGTGTCTACCTTATTGCAGACAATACCAAAATCGGCAAACAAGCAAACCTTACCCTACAGTCCCTTCTGCAATATCACTAACAAAGATGTTAAACAGAATCTGACCAAGGACAGATCCCTGGGACACACCACTGGTAACCTTCTCCTCAGAATAAGCTCCAGTTACCTGTACCCTCTGCTGCCTCTAACTCAACCAATTTCTAACCCAATCAGTAACTTCAGGGTACATCCCTAGAGTGTTCAGTCTGTTTATAAGTCGCCTGTGTGGAAGGATGTCAGAGGTTATGCTGAAATAAATACACCACATCTAGGACTTTCTCTCAGTCCAACTCCCTGGTCACCCAGTCAAAGAAATCAGATTTGTCTGACAAGACCTGCCTCTGGTGAATCCATGCTTCCTTGCATCCTGCAATCCATTGGACTCCAGAAGCCTATTTTCTCCTTTAGTAGTCTTTCCAATAGTTCACTCACCACAGAGGTTAGACTAACCGGCCTATAGTTCAGCATGTCATCCTTACGTCCGCTTTTGTGTAAAACAACCACATGTACCTCTCTCCAGTCCTCTGGCTCCACTCTCGACTCCAAAGAGGCATTGAAAAGGTCAGTCGAACCACTAGAACTTCTAAGTTCCCTCCGTATTCTTGGATGTATCCCATCTGGACCCATGGCTTTATCTACTTTTAGTTTAGCTAGTTCCTCTCAAACACAGTCGTCTGAAAATTATTTGAAATTCTCTTTGCTTCTGTTGCTATTTGTGGGTATTTTTTTTTTTGAGATCCTACTCCAGACCCTTCATCTATGAACACAGAACAGAAATATCTGTTAAGCAATTCTGCTTTATCCTCAGCTTCTGCATATTCCTCCCCTGCACCCTTGAGTCTAACCGTAGCACTTTTGACCTTCCTCCTCTCACTAACATATCTTATTCCCACATTTTGTTGCATTGGCTATTTCTTTTTGTACTTTTTGCTTTCCTGACTACTTTGCTAGCTTCTCTAAATGTCTCCAAATATAGATGCCTATCTTCCTCTCTCTGTGATCTCTTGTATTTCATGAAGACTTCCCTCTTTTTCTTCACCTTCTCAGCTACTTCTTTTGAGAACCATAGCGGCCTCCTTTTCCTTTTACATTTATTTACCTTTCTAATAAAAAGGTTTGTTGCCTTTAAAATATTCCCTTTCAGTTTTACCCACTGTTTTTCTGCATCCCCGAGCTGTTCCCATCCCACTAATGACTATGAGTTATTGTCCCATCTTTGCAAAGTTTGATTTTCTAAAGTCTAAGACCCTTGCTTTTGAATGAATTTTATCAGCTCTAGTAATACTGAACCATACCATCTGGTGATCACTAGATTTGAGTTTATCTCCCACTGTAACATCAGAAATACTTTCCTCATTAGTAAGCACAAAGTCCAATATGGCCCCATCACATTTGGGTTCTGTTGACAATTGCCTGAATAGTTCTCCCAATGTAGAGAATCCAAGATCTCCTTACATCTGGATGACACCGGAGTAGAGATATGCCAATCCACATCCAAAATACTGAAATCAGCTCTCAGTAGCACTTCTTTCATGGCAATACCATATATGTCTTGTATTACATCTTCATCCACTTCTACCCCCTGTGATGGAGATCTGTATATAACGCCAATGCAAATGGATTTCCCTTTCCCTCTTTCTTGTTTAACTCACAGTGCCTCCCTCTCTTCCTTTTAAGCATTGCAGCTCTATAGCTTTATTATTTTTAACATATTGTGCCACACCACATCTTTTTCTTCCTATCCTGTCCTTTCTGCATAAAGTATAGAAACATACAAAAATGACGACAGAAAAAGACCACATAACCTATCTAGTCTGTCCTTCCATATCAACAACTACAACAGTGCCCTTTTTTCCTTTAGAGATCCTCTGTGTTTGTCCCATGCTTTTTTGAATTCAGATACTGTCCTCATCTCTACCTCCACTGGGAGACTATTCCATGGATCCACCACTCTTTCCGTAAAGAAATATTTCCGCATATCACTCCTGAATCTATCCCCTTTCACCCTCATCCCATGTCCCCTCGTCCTTTGGCACCACTCCCGACTCCAACGAGGCATTGAAAAGGTCAGTCAGTGGAGCAGCAAGAATGTCCCCATGTTCCCTCAGTATTCTAGGATGTATCCCATCCAGTCCTATCTCTTTGTCTACTTTAAGTTTAGCTAGTTTCTCATGATCGCAATCTTCTGAAAATTGTTCAAGATACCTCTCGCTTCTGTTCCTGTTTCCGAGTGTTTTCTGAGATCCTGTTCCTGGTTCTTCATCTGTGACCATAGAACAGAAATATTTATTAAGCAATTCTGCTTTATCCTCAACAGTTTCTATATATTCCTCCCCTTCACCCTTGAGTCTGACAATACCACTTTTGCCCTCCCTCTTCTAACATATCTGAAAAATGTCTTATCCCCCCATTTAATTGCATTGGATATTTCCTCCTCTTTTTGAATCTTTGCTTTCCTGACTACTTTGATAGCTTCTCTAAGTTTTTCCAAATACAAATGCCTATCTTCTTGTGATTTCTTGTATTTCATGAATATCTCCCTCTTTTTTTTCACCATTTCAGCTACTTCTTTCGAAACCAAAAGCAATCTCCTTTTCCTTTTACCATTTCAGCAAAAATGTTGGCTGCCCTTAAAATATCCCCTTTAATTTTTGCCCCCCCCCCCCCCCCCCCCCCCCCGCTGTTCCCATCCTGCTAACGACTCCCTTAGGTATTGGCCCATCTTGGCAAAGTCAGTTTTCCTAAAGTCTAAGGCCCTCGCTTTTGAATGGATTCTAACAGCCCTAGTCCTAATACTGAACCACACCATCTGGTGATTACTGGATGCAAAATGATCTCCCACTATAACATCAGAAACACTTTCACCATTAGTAAGCAACAAGTCCAATATGGTCCCTTCACGTGTAGAGTCTGTTACCAATTGCCTGAATAGTTCTCCATGTAGAGAATCCAGGATCTCCTTGCTTCTAGATGATACTGCAGCAGGAATGTACCAATGAACATCCGGCATATTGAAATACCCTATCAGTAGCACTTCCCCATTCCTAGCAATGCTGCATATGTCTTCAATTAAATCTCCATCCACCTCTTCCTCTTGTGAGGGAGATCTGTATATCACACCAATGCAAACAGATTTCTCTTTCCCTCTTTCTAGTTTAACCCACAGTGCCTCCTCTCTCCCTTTTACCTGTGTAATTTCAAAGCTTTAATATTATTTTTAACATAGTGCCACTCTTCCTCCCCTTCTTCCTACCCTGTCCTTTCTGAATAAAGTATAGCCTCATAGTTACATCCCAGTCATGGTTGTCCGTGAACCAGGTTTCTGTAACTGCCACTAAATCCAAGTCAGCCACTCCCATTAAAGCTTCAACATCTGGAATCTTATTTCCCATGCTATGGGCATTTATACATACCGCTTTCTATATGTTGCCCCTTTTACCCATTTCCATAAAGGTATTTAATGTTTCACTTATCTGGGGGCTTTCTTCACCTATCTCCAATGAATCTGGTTTAAAGCCCTCTTCAGTAGATTAGCCAGTCTGCTACTGAAGACATATCGACCTTTCTTGGACAGGTGGACACCATCTCTGCTCTGCAACCCTTCGAACAGCATCCCATGGTCCAAGAAACCAAAACGCTCTCGATGACACCATCCACGCAGCCATGCATTCATCTCTAGGATGCGAGCTTCTCTGCCTTGGCCTTTACTCTCAACAGGGAGGATTGAAGAGAACACCAGCTGTGTACCAATCTGCTTCACCCTCTGTCCCAGAGCCATGAAGTCACTTTTGATACACTCAGAGGGATATCTGGCAGTATCGTTTGTTCCGATATGAATTAGCAACATTGGGTAATAGTCAGTGGGCTTGATGAGTCTCGGCAAACTCTCCGTAACATCTTGGATTTTGGCACCAGGCAGATAGAATACCTCTCTGGACATCAAGTCTGATCGGCAAATGGATGCCTCAGTACCTCTCAGAAGAGAGTCACCAACCACCACTACCCTTCGCTTCCTTATGGTCACTGATTCTGCAACTTTGGGGTACTAGAGCTCTGCTTCTTCCCTTTCCAGGGATGCTTTCACCTCCTCCACTTCCAGGGCTGCATAACAGTTCTTCAATTCAAGGGCTGGTGAAGTTGGATTGGTGATTCTGCAGGTCTTGGTGAGTTGGGTGCCTACAGAATGACGAAGGTTGGACACATCTCCTCTGCTGCAGAGCTTGGTTATTGCAAGAAGCATCTCATCAATGTACTTCTCACTGTCTTGAATGCTCCTCAGCCTTGCCACCTCCTCTGAGTTGTTTCCCCGAGAGCTTCAGCATGCAGGCACACAGCACATGGAACCGGTCCTTCAACTGGCACTGGGACCTCTGTTTGGACAGAAACAGAAGCTATAATGGGAGGCAACTGCTTTAGTGATACAATTTTTTCCAGTCATTGTTCAGTCCATGGAGCATAGGTATCTGTTAAAGCAAAAGAGAGAGATCTACCAAAATACCAGCCAGTTTCCCAGCTGTCCTTTCAGAGAAAAACACATTTAAATCTCTTTAAGTATGTTCAAAATGTGCTGTTGCAAGTCCCTGTGTGTAGTTAATTGGGGAGGTGCCCTATAAAGCAAGACTGCTCAACAGGGGTGAGTGGGAATTGGGGAGGGTAGGGAGGGAACTAACACCTGATTAGATGTCAGTAGCTTCAAGGAGCTGAGAAAGATACTAAAGCAGAGTTTTAAACCTACCTAACTAAAAAAATATTTCTCCTTTTAAACTAAAGCACCAAAGAGAACATAACTTTTAAAAATGTACAAAAACCCTTTTAAGGCTCCCAGGCAGAGAGCTAGTATTTTAGAAAGACACAAATTCTTACCTTTGCTTGAAATGTATAGCCCGGTATAATTACATCCCAGTCATGGTTTTCTGTGTACCATGTCTCCATAACCGCCACTAAATCGAAGTTAGCCTCTTCCATTAAAGCCTCAACCATCCAGGATCTTATTTCCCATGCTACAGGCATTTATACACACCGCTTTCCAGATGTTGCTCTAATACCCATTCCTACAGAGGTATTTAATGTTTCACTTATCTGAGGGCTTTCACCACTTATCTGTGGGCTCTCCACCCATTCCCATCAAATCTAGTTTAATGCCCTCTTCAGTAGGCTAGCATTTTCAGCAGCAGACTGGCTTTGACCCTTCTTGTGCAGATGGATACCCTCTCTGCTCTGCAGACGTTGGATCATCCCATGGTCCAGGAAACCAAAATACTCTCAATGATGCCATCCACGCAGCCATGCATTCGTATCCAGGATGCAAGCTTCTCTGCCTCAGCCTTTACCCTCAACAGGGAGGATTGAAGAGACCACTTGCACATCTGTCTGTGTCACCCTCTGTCCCAGAGCCTTGAAGTCACATTTGATATGTTCGGAGGGATACCTAGCAGTATCGTTTGTGCAGATGGATGAGCAACATAGGATAACAGTCAGTAGACGATGCGTCTCGGCAAACTCTGCGTAACATCTCCAATTTTGGCACCTGGCAGACCGTAAAACTCTCTCGACATCAAATCTGGTCAGTAGATCGATGCCTCAGTACCCCTCAGGAGAGTCACCAATCACCACTACCCTTTCTTCGCTGTGGTGACTAAATTTGGGGTGCTCAAGCTGTGGTTCTTCTCTTTCTTCGGATGCTTCTACCTCCTCCACTTCCAGGGCTGCATACTGGTTCTCAATTCAAAGGGCTGGAGGAGTTGGAGTGCTGATACTGCAGGCTCTGGTGACTCGTGTCCAACCTTCTTCCTTATGTAGCTTCCCATCTCCACCTCTGGATGTTTCAAGAAGCATCTCATCAATGTACTTCTCACCATCTCAAATGCTTTGCAGTCTTGCCAACTCTATCCTGAGCTTCTCCACTTGCTTCCTGAGAGCCTCAGCATGCTGGCATCCTGCACATGGAACCGGTCCTTCAACTGGCATTGGGATCTCTTTCTAGACAGAGGCAGAAGCTGTAAGGGGGCAACAGCTTTAGCAATACGTTTTTCCCAGCCACTGCTTAGTTGGTGGAGCTTTGGTACCTGTTGAAGTGAGAGAGATCTACCAAAGTCCCTACAGATTCCTCAGCTGTCCTTTAGGGAAAAAAAAAATATATAACATATTTTAAGTGTGTTCTAATAGTGCTTGTCTATGTCCCTGTGTGTAGCTAAATGAGGAGTTGCCCTATAATGCAAGAACACTCACATGGGGGGGGGTCTGAGAAGGTAGGGAGGAACCTAACACCTGATGAGGCCAGTGGTTTCAAAGAGTTCGCTGCGAATGAACTGACAACCCCACAAGCACACATAAAGTTCCCTTTTGTTGTACAGAAAAAAAGAATATCCTTTAAAATTTAACAGCAAAACACCCTTCAAGAATTAGCTTTCAAAAAAAAAAGACAGCAAAATCTCTAAGAATTAGCTTTTAGAAAATTAGCTTTTAGAAAAGAATACCTTAACTCCTTTGAGAGCTTTCCAATGGCGTCCTTGCTACTCTTTCGTTTATCAATTTGTTCTACTACATCTTCCAGGTTCACTAAAATTTCATTCAGCTCTTCTGACTCACTGTTAAATATCCTTTCTGCTATGGGTGGCTTCCTCAATAAAAACCAAAAGAAAGAACTCATTTAGTCTCTTAGTTATGACCTTGTCCTCCCTGAGTGCCCCTTTTACCTTTTCATCATCTAATGACCCAACTGACTTCTTCCCTGGCTTCTTGCTTCATATGTACGTGCCCCTTTTACCTTTTCATCATCTAATGACCCAACTGACTTCTTCCCTGGCTTCTTGCTTCATATGTACTTTTAAAGTCTTTTATTGTGACTTTTTGTCTCTATGGCAAACTTCAAATTCCCATACACAGCCAAGTGAAAAATATAGTCCAGAAATACTTAAAGTATGACCCCCCCCCCCCCCAACACACACAGAATAGCTTGGTTGGCTAAGTGTCCACATCCCTCGTACTTCTGTAGCAATCTTAAATACTTTAAGTTCTATATAATTAATCTTCTTCAAAAGCACACGGCAAGTGAAATTGTCCTGTTAAAATGTACAGATTTACAAGGATAAAGCATATAGTTACTCACCTGTAACAGGTGAAATCCGGGAACAGAAGGAATTTAGTCTTCACATATGGGTATCGTCGGTACCGACGGAGCCTGCGCGGGAACGCTCCACAGCATCCAATAGGAAAGCTTTTGGGAACATCCCACAGCGCCTGCATGCTGCCTTCCCGCCTTTCCCAACTGTCCCTCTCCAGTTGAGTTTAAAGCTGAGACAAAGAGAGAGGGAAAGAGAGAAAGAGAGATACAACTCCTAGGGGAGGAAGGTGGGTTGTGAAGACTAAATTCCTGCTGTTCCCAGAGATCACCTGTTACAGGTAAGTAACTATGCTATCTCCAGGAACAAGTAGGAATGTAGTCTTCAAATATGGGGACTCCATAGCTGCAGATGCCAGGGAGAAAGCCCCAGAAGTTGTGTGCCCTTGTGAAAGGGCTCCACCTCCCCCCATGGATCTCTGGCATCCTATCAGGGATGGTGGGTAGGAGTTAAGTATGGAACAGGTGTTGAAGAACAGCCTGACCAAACAAGGCATCCCGGCAGGAGTCCTTGTCTAAGCAGTAATGGGCTGTGAAGGCATGAACCGAAACCCAAGTAGTTGCTCGACAGATGTCATTGATAGACACAGAGTGAAGATGAGCCATAGAAGCTGCCATGGCTCTCACATTGTGAGCTGTGACATGGCCTTCACGAACCCTAACCACCAAGTATGTTCAATACCCAATAACTCCCTCTGACATGTATATAGTTACCCATTCAATGCTACACATATGTATATAGTTTACCCTGTTTTCCAAGTTACTTGTTCCTGTTCAATGTAATGACCTGACTTTTGTTCATTGTCGGATACCTTTTGTTTTATGTAAACCGCGCTGATCGCAAATAGTGCGGTATATAAGAAATGCAAATAAAATAAATAATACTCTCATAGGCAAACGATATACACTGTGCAATCCAGCTGGACAGTGTTCTTTTGGAGACTGGAAGTCCTAAATGACTAGGATCAAAAGCAACAAAGAGTTGAGAGGACTTTCTATCTTGCTGTATCCTTTGCAAGTAAAAGGCCAAAGCCCTTTTGCAGTCCAAAGTATGAAGATTCGTTTCTGCATTTGAGGCGTGAGGCCTTGGGAAGAATACAGGAAGGTAAACCGCTTGGTTTAAATGAAAAGGTGACACCACCTTTGGCATAAAATGTGGATGAGTCCTAAGGACTACCTTATGATGGAACCTTGTATAAGGAGGATCAGCCACCAACGCTTGCAATTAAAAGAAGCCGCCGGCGAGGCACCAGAAGAACCCACCCGCAACCTGCACACAGCATCTCCAAGCAACAGGACTCAGCCGACTACAACAGCTACCTGAAAACTCACCGGTATGCTCCTCCCATGCATCTATATTCTACTTATCTAATAAACTCTCACATTCACGGTAGAGACTATCTGAAATAGTTAACATCTATTTTCCAATATATGTATAAATCTCTGCATATCCAATTAGAAGTAACCTCCGCTGTGATACCCATATGTTTAGTCTATATACCGCCTCTCATATTGCTCAAATGTGATCCTCAATAGGATCTAGCGAACTTAATATTGTAACAGAACCCATTTTAGCTAATAACCAGCTATACCTATTCACTATTTATGGTAACTATTATACCTATTTGTTCACAGCTAGTAATAGTATACCTACTGTGTTATTTGCTGTATTAATTACTGTATTATTCAATGCTTACGGTAACTATTATACCTATTTGTAGCTAGTAATACTCTATTTACTGTATTCTTTAAGTACTTTACCCACTGTATGGTAATCACATTTACCCTCACTGAAACAATCCTTAAAAACTAACAGCAGCAAGTTAAAATGTCTCCTACTACCACTGCCTCAATAGGCACATTACTCATCATTCTAGGATGGGTAGCTGAATCCCTTGCCCTACCACACGATCTACAACAAATCCCTATCCTACAAAGGCATACCCATAGACAGGCAGAAGCCCCATATCCTCCCTTAAGAATTGGTACACTACCACGACACTCACACCTGCTACACATAGCCCTCCAAACTACCAAGAGAACCAAGCAAAAGGAACCCTTGCAAGCATTAAAATGTGCCCTCATCAATGCTCGGTCAATCCGTAAGAAATGGCCGATAGTCACCGATTTAATATCTGCCTATAACCTGGATATTCTCATGATAACTGAAACCTGGTTATCTAACACAGACAACATAATCATCAATCAACTCCTACCCAACAACTTCTCCATCCACTCCTGCCATAGAGAGAATAAAAGAGGAGGAGGAACCCTCATATTAACTAAGACGGACCTCCAGTTTTCCACAACAGACGCTACAAGCTCAAACAACCTAGACATTTTATCCATCGCCAATGATCAATGCTCCATCAACCTTCTTTATAGATCACCATCATCCTCCTCAGACGACCTTCCTAACATTTTAGACTTAGCAACCAACGCTGCCCAACACAACAAACCGAATTGGATATTAGGAGACTTCAATCTCCCCTCTCTGCACATCAGCCATGCTTCAGCTCTCTTAGAAGCAATGGATGAATTAGGATACAGGCAATTAATCAAAAGTCCCACACACACAAAAGGGAACACCCTTGACATGATTTTTGCACCTCTTTCAGCATGTGAATTAGATAATAACCTTGTAACAACTCTGATACCAGTTCCATGGTCAGATCACAAATTAATTAACTTCACAATTCCTGTGAACACTAGCAAATTGGATAACAGAACCTCCAATAATCCCACTAAAACGACAACTCGAAGCTTCAATGCTTTCAACAAAGAACTCATACTTGCACAAACCCACCCTCTCTACAATGACACTACCCTCAATCTGGAAAAAATGATCACATCATGGAATGACATCCTCAGCTCCATTGCACAAAAACCACCCAATAGCAAAATCCCAACCAACAGAAAACATGCACCATGGTTTTCCTCCGATCTGCGGACCTCCCTCTTACACCTTCGAAAACTCGAGAAACGATGGCGTCGATCTCGCTCCTCAAACGACCAGATAGCATACAATGCTCAACTCACGACCCACAGAACAGCAGTCCTGACGAAAATGAAACATTTCTACACTGACTCACTCAAAAGATCCCTAAATAAACCACGGGAACTCTTCAACATAGTCAAATCCATATCCAAGGAACCATCTCCATGCCCACCTGAAGAGATCCACCCACAAGCCTTCGCAGATCATCTGCAATCAAAACTATTGCAAACAAACAAAATTGCTGCCTTTAACCATCAGGACACCATCTGCCTAAACAGCCTCTCAATATTCTCCACACCACCCAAGAAACATATTGAGGATACCATTGCAGCCATCAACACCACCACTGCTCTTACTGATCCCTGTCCTGCCTATTGGATAAAGAATATACGCAGTGATATCAGTCCAATAATTACAAGAATGATAAATCTATCGTTCACAACTGGATCCTTCCCTGCAGCACTCAAGCAAACCTCAATTAGACCTCTTCTAAAAAACCCCAAACTTGACCCCAGCAAAGTTGAATCATATAGACCCATAGCCAGCATACCCTTTCTAGCTAAGATATTTGAAAAGGAAGCACAACGACAAATACAAGACCACATCGATACTGAAGCCCCTCTAAATTCACATCAGCACGGCTTCAGAGAATTACATGGCGTAGAAACCCTTCTTACCTCCCTCTTCAATGATATTACCACCTTTGTTGACAACATCCACCAAGGATGTGTACTTATCTTCATCGACATAGCTGCAGCTTTCGACTCTGTTCACCACGGCCTACTAATTGAACGCCTAAAAGAAAAAGGCATTACCGGCCTCGCTCTCGACTGGTGCAGATCATACCTTGAGGGAAGAGGACAGCAAGTAAGATCAAGATCAACAAAATCAAAGCCTTTCCACCAAAAACAGGGCGTCCCTCAAGGATCATCACTATCATCTCTCATGTTTAACATTTACATTCAACCCGTCTGTAACATCATAAAATCCTTCAATGTGCAATGGCAGATATATGCCGATGACATCCTTCTTTACATGCCATTCTCCACAAAGCAAATGGACCTCTCACCTCTTATTGATTGTTTTGACGCAGTATCCGAATGGTTTCTAACGCAAAACCTTCGGATCCAACATAAGAAAACAGAGGTACTCTTTGTCACGAAAAATCAATACTTTACCCCTCCTCCTCATATAAAAGTGAGAGAAGCCGAACTACAAACAAAACCTGCAATCCGTTATTTAGGAGTCACTTTGGATCAACGTTTGGACATGAAATTACACATATCCCACATTGTTAAAGCTGTATATTTCAAGATCCGGACACTCAAACACCTCCGAACCTTATTGGACCCAAGTGACTTCCGAACTGTTTATCAAGCCCTTATCCTACCCCATTTTGACTTCGCCAACGCCATTCTCCAAGGGCTCCCACAATCTACATTGACCCCCTTACAACTGGCCATGAACGCTGCTGCTAGAGTTCTATTTGGAGCAGCGAGATATGACCATATCACACCCATCTTATTGCAGCTCCACTGGCTCCCAACACATGGAAGAATACTATTTAAGACCCTAGTACTCACCTTTAAAGCCATCCACAATATAACTGCTTCAACGCTAGTCAATCTACTTCAACCCACTCCACCCAACAGATCCAGAAGATCTACATCAGCAAACACCCTAATTATACCAAATGCTTCAACAAAATGCACACTAACAACATCCAACAGAGCATTCAGTCTTTATGCTCCCAAATGTTGGAATACACTGCCTCCAGAAATCCGATCAATCTCTGATCTCATGCAATTCAGGAAAGCACTCAAGCACCACTTATTTATACAATACTACCAAATCAATCCTAATACACCATAGACACACCCATCCTCTAGTCCTAATGCATATCCATAGATTTATCATAAGATATTCACAAAACTCATTGTTATATATGTAAATAATTTTGTGCATTTCTCCCTAAGTTATCCAAGTTTTTCTTCCCTGTTCTATGTAAAACTGTTATTGTTAATTATGGTTCCATGTAAACCGCGCTGATGCTAAAGAGTGCGGTATATAAGAAAAATAAATAAATAAATAAATAAAATAAAATTCACTGATGCGACGTGCTGATGTGATTGCAATAAGAAAGATGACCTTCCAGGAAAGGAATTTCAAAGAGGTAGTGGCTAATGGTTCAAAAGGCGGTTTCATGAGCTGCCAAAGAACCAGATTTAAAGTCCCATGTCACCGGTGGTGACTTAATGGGAGGCTTAGTTTTTAAAGAAGGCCTCTCATAAATCTCGCTATGAAAGGAAATAGGTTGCCCATTTAGAAGCTTGAAAGAAGCTGCAATAGCACTCAAATGAACTCACTGAATTGGTCTTAAGCCCTGCATTTGATAAATGAAGGAGATACTCCAGTAATGATTCCAGAGGTATCGCAAGAGCGTTAAGACCCTTCTGCAAGCACCATATGGTAAACCTTTTCCACTTAAATGCATAAGAGCGTCCTGTTGAAGGCTTTCTGGAAGCATAAAGGATATCCTTTACCTGCTGGGAAAGGTTAAGACCGTGGAGTTCTAGGCTTTCAGCAACCAGGCCCTGAGATGCAGAGACTGGGGATTGGGATGCCACAGCATCCTGTCCTCTTGAGAAAGGAGATTTGGAGCAGATCCTAACTCCAGAGGCGGAGCTTAAGAGAGATGTAGGAGCAGAGGATACCACATTTGCCATGGCCAATGTGGAGCTATGAGAATCATATGACCTCTGTCTCTCTGAAGCTTGAAAAGGGTTTTGGGAATTAGGGGAATGGGTGGAAAGGCATACAGAAGTCATGACCCCAACCCTGAGCCGGAATTCTGGAACAGAACCGGGGAAGTTTATTTATTTATTTAGACAGTTTTGTATACCACCTTATCCTTCAATCAAATATTGATACATCGGGAAGATGTCTTACAACTATTAGATAAACTGAAGAGTAGCAAATCACCTGGGCCGGATGGTATACATCTAAGGGTGCTGAAAGAACTGAAATATGAGATTGCAGAACTGCTATCAGTAATCTGTGAACTATCATTAAAATCATCTCTAATACCTGAAGATTGGAGGATCGCCAATGTAACACCAATTTTTAAAAAGGGTTCCAGGGGTGATCCGGGAAACTACAGACCGGTGAGCCTGACGTCAGTACTGGGAAAAATGGTAGAAACCATCATAAAGAATAAAATTACTCAGCATGTAGATAGTCACAACCTAATGGGAGACAGCCAACATGGCTTTAGACAAGGAAGATCTTGTCTTACTAACCTGTTATGTTTTTCTGAAGGAGCGAATAAACAGGTGGACAAAGGTGAGTCGGTTGATATTGTGTATATGGACTTTCAGAAAGCCTTTGACAAGGTCCCTCATCAGAGACTTTTGGCAAAACTAAAGAGTCATGGAATAGGAGGCAGTGTACTATTGTGGATCGGGAACTGGTTAAAAGATAGAAAGCAGAGGGTAGGGCTAAATGGCCAATTTTCCCAATGGAGAAAGGTGAATAGTGGTGTACCCCAGGGATCTGTGCTGGGTCCGCTGCTTTTTGACATATTCATAAATGACCTGGAAAGTGGAATAACGAGTGAGGTTATCAAATTTGCAGATGACACAAAACTATTTAAAGTTGTTAAAACCCAAGAGGATTGTGAAAAATTGCAAGAGGATCTTGATAAATTGGAAGACTGGGCATCAAAATGGCAGATGTAATTTAATGTGGACAAGTGCAAGGTTATGCACCTAGGGAAGAACAACCCAAACTATGGTTACACGATGCAGGGTTCCACATTAGGAACCACCACCCAGGAAAAAGATTTAGGCGTCATTGTGGATACCATGTTAAAACCCTCGGCCCAGTGTGCAGAGGCGGCCAAGAGAGCAAATAGAATGCTAGGTATGATAAGGAAAGGAATGGAAAATAAAACAAAAGATATTATAATGCCTCTATATCGTTCCATGGTGAGACCGCACCTTGAATATTGTGTGCAATTCTGGTCGCCGTATCTTAAAAAGGATATAGCGATTTTAGAAAAGGTACAGAGAAGAGCCACCAAAATGGTAAAGGGGATGTAAGGATACTCCTATGAAGAAAGGCTAAAAAGGTCAGGGCTCTTTAACCTGGAAAAGAGACGGCTGAGGGGAGATATGATAGAAGTCTATAAATTAATGAACAGAATGGAACAGGTAAACGTAGATCGATTGTTCACTTTATTAGAATATAGAAAGGCTAGGGGACATGCAATGAAGCTACAGGGTAAACTATTTAAGACTAATAAAAGAAAATATTTTTTCACTCAACGTGTAATCAAACTCTGGAATTTGTTACCGGAGGATGTAGTAAAGGCTGTTAATGTAGCTGGGTTTAAAAAAGGTTTGGACAAGTTCCTGGAGGAAAGGTCCATAAACCATTATTAAGAAGTGACCGAAGATATCAATGCTTGACCCAGTACAAGCATTGTGGAACTTGTGTCTCTTGGGGAAACTGCTAGGTACATATGACCTAGATTGGCCTCTGTTGGAAACAGAATACTGGGCTTGATGGACCTTGGTCTGACCCAGTATGGCATATCTTATGTTCAAAAAGTGGTCACAACACAATTGGGGGATACATTTAACATGAGGGGATATGAGACACATACACTAATACTTACAGGGAACATGGGCAATGGAGGATTAAGTGGCTTGCGCAAGACCACAAGGAGCACCTGTGGGACTAAAAACCCCAGTCCTTCCAGCCCAAGGTTGCTGTCCTCTAGTGGGATTTGAACCCCCAACCTTCCAGCCTGAGGTAACTTGCCCCAACCACTAGGCCACTCCTCCCTATGGCATTTGGCATTCAACAGACTTGCAAAAAGGTCTATGTCCGGGGTTCCCCAAATTTGAAAAATTGTGGCCACTTGGTCTGCATGGAGAGACCATTCGTGTGGAAGCAGAACTCGACTGAGCTTGTCTGCCCAACAGTTTTGAATGCCTGGAAGATACACTGCAAGGAGATGAATCTGATGCTCTCTGGCGAGGGCCCATAGTTGCAAAGCTTCGTTGCAGAGCGACAGAGAGCCTTTTCCACCCTGCTTGTTCATATAGAACATAGCTACTTGATTGTCCGTTTGAATCAGGACTGTCTTGTAGCTGAGCTGGGTGTGAAATACTCGAAGAGCAAGGAAAATTGCTCCGAGTTTTAGGAGACTGATGTGTAGATAGGCCTCCGGAGGAGTCCAGGTACCCTGGGTAGAGAGGCCTTGCAGGTGGGCTCCCCAACCCACCTGTGAAGCATCTGTTAGAGTGGCCTGGGGTAGGGGTTGCTGAAAAGGAGACCCCTCCAAAAGTTTTTGGGGTGATTGCCACCATTGGAGGGACAAAATAAGGCGATCTGAGTTTGCTATTTTGTCTGACAGGCAACCTGATGGATAAAGTCCACTGGGCTGCCCTCATATGGAGGCGAGCATAAGGAACCACATGCATGGTGGATGCCATGTGGCCTAGCAACTGTAACATTTCCCGAGCAGTGAGGTGAGGTTCTAGCACTGCTTGGGAAGCTAACTGCACAATGCGAAGGCAGCGGGGCTGTGGAAGGTAGGCCCTTGTCTCTCTGGTATCCAGCAGAGCTCCTATAAACTCTAAGGACTGAGTGGGAGCAAGGTTGGATTTTGTGAAGTTTATGACAAGTCCCAAATACTGAAGGATGCGCATTGGGCACGAGAGGGCAACCCTGGCCTCTGGCTCTGAAGGAGCTTGAATGAGCCATTCGTCTAAGTAAGGGTAGACGAATATTCCTAAGGTGCGGAGAAAAGCTGCCACCACAGCCATGCAGTTTGTGAACACCCTTGGTGCAGAGGCCAGGCCAAAGGGAAGAACCCTGTATTGGTAGTGCTTCCCTTGAAACACAAAGCAAAGGAACTTTCGGTGAGTTGGATGGATGAGAACATGAGTGTACGCATCCTTGAGATCTAGAGAACAAAGCCAATCCTGACTCTGAAGGTATGGCAGCAGAGTTCCTAGAGAAATCAATTTGAATTTCTCTTTGAACAGAAATGTGTTCAATTCTCTGAGGTCTAATTTGTTCAATTCTCTGAGGTCTGTCCCCTCCTGTTTTCTTTGGAATAAGGAAATAGGGGGAATAAAACCCTGTACCCTGTTGGGGAATGAGTACCTCTTCTATTGCCCCTTGAGCAAGGAGCACAGTGACCTCTTGACTTAACTGGTCATTGAGAGAGGTCTGAGAATTGAACTGTCTTACCATTGTAGGAGGGGGGCATGCTGAGGAAATTAAGCTTTTACCCCTCTCTTACAATAGAAAGAGTCCAATTTTCTGCTGTTATCTGACCCCATCTGGGGGCAAAATGACATAACCTTCCTGGGATGGTGGAGGGTTCTGGGCCGTTCAGGGCCAGGAAGGCAAAGTTCTCAGATAGGAGTCAAAGCCCCTGTGGAGGCTGAGTCTGCTGAGCCGGTGGAGGCTTAGCTGCTTTTGTCTTTCTTTGCCTAAGTTGTTGCTGCTGTCCCTTTTGGGCAGACTGACCTAAAACGATGCCCCTGCTGGGTATAGGAGGGATAAAACTTCTTCTTACTGAAGAATGGTTTCTTATAGGATTTTTTCCTTGCAGGATCAGCTGTAGATTTAGACAATCTATCCAAAGTGATATTGTCAGCTTCTCTCTCATTAGCTTTTTCCTGCCAATTCTTGCCAAACAAATTCTCTCCTGTGCAAGGAATATTCCCTAGCTTATCCTGTACCCAAATTTCCAAGTCAGATGCCGGAGACAGGCAATCCTACGTGCACCTATGGCAATGGCAGAGGTTCTGCTTATGCACTCAAAGAAGTCAAAGGCTGCACGATTCACAAACTTGGAAACATCCTGGGCATGTTTGACAAGGGCGAGGTAATCTTGCCTCTTATCAGGAAGGAGAGGGCTCATAAGCTCTAAATCTCCTGTGACCTCCTTAAGGAACATTCCCATATATAAGATATAGGAACTGGGAGGCGGGGCCAGCGAGGCAGCAGGATGGCGGCTTAGGAGAAGAGCTCCGGTACCCCCTTAGCTAAAATCCTGCAAAATTGTGGTCTATCTAGGTGATTTTCGGAGCCTGCAGTCGGTCTGAGTGTAGGAAGGAGGGACAGATATGGCGAGTGGAAAACCGGTTAAATTAGACTTTGCCGCAGCGCTCAACGCGGGAACAAAGAGAGCGAAGTCAGACCCTCTCTCACCGCACAAGTCGGCCCCAGCGCGTGAGGCAGAGGATGCCTTGCGAGAGGTTCTGGGAGAAATACGCTCGGTTAAGGAGCTGGTGGTGGCAAACGGAGAAGCGTTAGCCCGCGTGCAATCCGAGTTGAGTGAGATGAGGGGGCAATTTCAGGAACTCACGGTTCGAATGGATCAGGCTGAAACCACTCTGACGTCGCACACCACGCAGCTTAAGCAGCTCGGTAAGGCCTACAAGAGGCTGGGCAGGCTGGAGATGCAGGTAGAAGACCTCAGTAATCGCAACAGGAGGAACAACGTCCGCTTGGTGGGCCTCCCAGAGGGTGCGGAGGGCACTGACTTACTTACCTTCCTGGGGAAAATGATTCCGGCAGTGCTGAAGCTAAAGCTCTCTGGCCCCTTGGAATTTGAACGGGCGCATAGAGTCCCCGCGCAGAGGAGCCTGCAGGCGAAGGGGGCCAGACCATTGATTTTTTGTCTGCTGCGTCACCAACATGCCATGCAGATTTTGCAAGCAGCTAAGACTCAACCGGCGCTCACCTACGAAGGCAAAAATATCGCCTTCTACCCAGACCTCTGCAAAGCAACTGTAGATAAGAGGAGGCAGTTCTTGGCTATGCGACCTCGACTCCTGCACCTCCAAGCGCGATATGGGCTTTTTTACCCTGCACGTCTGAAGATCACGCTGGACAATCGCACTATGGCCTTTGAAGGTCCAGATGAAGCCATGAAGTTCATAGAGGAGCAAGAGGCCCTGCAAATGCACTGACTTGTAGTGGACGCTGCATTTGGGTGATTTATTTTCAAAGAGTGTGGGTTTGTAAAAGCCTCGTGGCTCTAAAGCCTGCGAGCGCCGCCACCTCTTAGGGGATGGCTGGCTTGGGGAATCCGGTTGATTGTTATATGTATTTTTTCTCTGCTGCTGTACTCTCCTCTCCCTCCCTCCCCCCCCCACCCCCATGGCCTTGGGCGATATTAATTTAGTGTGACAAGCTCCTTGTGTTTGTTCAATGGTTGCCTTTTACTATAGTTATTAGTCTTCTTACTGGGGGGTGGCGGTGTATCCTAGAGGGCGGGCATGTACCCGGCCCGGAGTGTGTATATTACTGTAAGATGCTAGATGTTGGACGTACGGGTAAATGTGGGCGTGTAGTAGAGACCCATTTGTTCTTTATTTTTTTTCTTCTTATGGGGGTACCGTGCGGCCTTCCTGCGGCGGTCGCTGGTCCACCCAAGTACTTTTGCCTCTGTATATATGGTCTATATCAGGGGTATGTTGTCACCTTGCAGGCCTTACCAAACACACCGGAAGGAGGTCATGCTTATAGCTAAGCGGTTCTGGGGAGTACCAATGTGGGCATTTAGGAGTCTAGGCACACTTTCCTGCTGTGTAGATGACCTCGCTTAGGATATTATCCCTGAATGTGAAGGGCATTAAACATCCCATAAAGAGGAAAAAGATATTGGCCTATAGTCTGAAGCAGAGGGCTGATATAGTCATGCTCCAGGAGACGCACTTGCCTTCCAGCGAGGCTGTGAAGCTAGCCGGGGGCAAATACTCCCTGGTCACTCATGCGCCTGCGGTCAGCGGGAAAAATGGGGTGATTACTTTAATTCGGCAGGCCTGTCAGGCGCAGGTCATATCTACCAGAGCAGACACTGCAGGGAGGTGGGCAAGTGCACAGATCATGATTGGCAAACGGCAGCTGGTGCTCGTGAATGTATATGCTCCCAACTCTGACTGTCCCAAATTTTTCCAGTCGCTTGCAGAGATACTGGCTGACTTCGCTCCGCTCCCTATTGTGCTGGGTGGCGACTTCAACTTGGTGCTCGACCCCCTTATTGATTGTCAGCCCTCTAGGATATCTAGGAGGGGCCGAGCATCTGAGGTGCTGGATTCTATCATTGAGAACATTGGTATGGTGGATATCTGGAGAGTACGACATCCTTCAGAACGAGATTATACCTTCTTCTCTCACCCGCACAACTCACATTCCAGGATTGATTTTTTCTTAGTCTCCCGATCTTTCGCCAGAGAAGTTGATAGTGCTGAAATCCTGAGTACGCATATCTCCGATCATGCAGCGATTATTTTGGACCTGGGAGATCGTGCGGCGCCAGCTAGGAGAGAGGGCTGGTTTTTCCCTAGAGCTCTCCTTGTTGAGGACTCCTTCAAGCAATATGTCCAACAAGCAGTAGAAGAGTATTTTGATCTTAACCGCCCGGAAGACACATCTATATGGGCTTGGTGGGAGGCTTTCAAGGCCTCGATGAGAGCAAAGATAACTAGTTATGTTATTGCTAACAACCGGAAGGCCAGAGCCGAGCTTAAAGATCTAGATGGCCAGATAAGAGCCGGTGAGAGGCTCTTGCAGGGACAGTTCAGTTATCTGGCCCTCATTCGCCTTCAAAAGCTAAGATATCAATACAATACTCTTTTGAGCAGGGAGGTGGAACATAGTTCCTTCGACTGGCAAGCCCGCTATTATACGGAGTCGAACAAGGCTGGACAGATGCTGGCCTCTAAACTGAGTCCGCGTGCCGCCAAAAAGCATATTGTGTCTATAGCTGATGATAAGGGGGTCTCTCACGAAGAGAACACCGCGATAGTGGCGGCTTTCCGAAGCTTCTATCAGCAATTGTACTCCTCAGAAGGTCCCTGCGAGGCAGCGCTGATACAGGATTTTCTGGCTCCGATTAGTCATCCGGTCTTGGAAGCAGAACAGGCGATGGACCTCAAGAAACCGCTGAGTACATCTGAGATTCGGGAGATGTTGCAAGGGATGCAATGCGGGAAAGCAGCGGGCCCCGATGGGCTGCCGATAGAGTTTTTCCAGGTGTTCGCAAAGAGCGTGACTCCCCATTTCCTGACATACTTTTGCTACTTACAAGAGCAAGTTAATAACCCTGGGGGGTTTGCGGACGCCACCATTGTGGTACTTGAAAAACCTGGTAAAGATCCGCAGCAGGCAGGGAATTATAGACCTATCTCGCTACTAAACGCGGACTATAAGTTGTACTCGGCTATTTTGGCTAATCGCCTCAAAGTTCTGCACCTGCTCATACATCCTGATCAATGTGGTTTCATCGCTGGAAGATCCACGTCGGACAATGCCCGTTTGTTTTGCAATATCATGGGAATGGCGGATCGTATGGAGGACCCCCTTGTCGGGCTATCGGTGGACGCTGAGAAGGCTTTCGATAGGCTCGAATGGCCCTTTCTGTTCGCGGTGTTGGCATGGTTCGGGCTTCCGAAGGAATTTGTGAACATGATTCGGGTGCTCTACTCTCGCCCGACTGCAAGGATTCTCGCTAATCGTCAACTTTCCAGTCCCTTTTCATTATCTAGGGGCACACGTCAAGGATGTCCGATGTCGCCTCTCCTTTTTAACTTGGCTTTTGAGCCTCTTGCTCTACTTGTTCGACAGATGGAGGAGATTCAGGGGATAGCGGTTGCGGATCTTCATATCAAGCTCTCAGCCTACGCAGATGATCTTCTGTTTTTCTTACAACCAGCTTCTGTAGCTCCTTTAATGCGGGTGATAGCTAGCTACGCTCAGCTCTCCGGCTATAAAGTTAACTGGACGAAATCGTTGGCCTTCCCTCTGAACAAATCGGCAACTAATAGCATGGTACAGGAATTCTCCTTTCAATGGGAAGCCAAGGCCATTAAATATTTAGGAGTCCTTTTTGCTGCCCCGTTGGAAGAAACTGTTCGCATAAATATTGCTAAGATAAAGGAGATTGCTAGATCTTTTGCGCTGCAATGGTCTCCACTCCATCTCACCTGGTGGGGGCGTCTGGAATCCATCAAGATGGTTCTCATGCCCAAGATCAACTACATATTAGGGATGATTCCTATTATGTTTCCAGCGTCATTTTACAAGGAGGTTGAGAGAATCTTAAATGTCTTTCTTTGGGATGGTAAGCCACCCAGAATTGCCTTATGGAAGCTGAAGGCTAGTAAGAGCGAAGGGGGAGTACATTTTCCCGATTTTCAATGGTACCATTCTGCGGCGATGCTTAAGCAGGGTGGTCTGTGGGGTGTTCTGGCCAGTAGCCCGCTGAAGCCAACCTGGATGGCTCTAGAAGAGCGGCTATGTCATCCTTGCCCACTGGGGCTGCTAATGGGCATGAGACACCCGGAGTCGTCTAAAGTTGGCCGCGTTATTACATCCACGCAAGCTGCCTTTCAGAGTTTGTATCCCCTTATCACTCGAGAGAATCCGCCTTCTCGACAAGCTCCCATCTGGCATAATCCGTTATTCAAAATAAATAAAGTGACGGTTGCATGGGAGCATTGGCAGAATTGCGGCATTTGGACTGTGGGCCAGCTTCATGCGGGAACGAAGTGGAAAAGATATACTGCACTTCAGTCGGAATATGGGCTCCCAGCATCCGGATACTTTCAGTGGATGCAACTTCGGCATTGTATATCTCAAGTGTGGAGCAAACCGGCGGAGCTAACAGCGTCATGGGGCCTGGAGAAACTTATGTCCGAGACCAGCGCACAGAAAGGTGCTATCTCCAGACTGTATGCTTACTTTCGGACAAACAACATACCTCCACTCTCGGGATTAAGCAACGTCTGGGAAGCAGAGTTGGAACTTAAGCTGTCACCTAAGGAGTGGAGTTTATTTTGGGGACCTATAGTGCGTGTTTCGAAGTCTGCGAAGCTAACGCAGTCTATGGTTTTTTCCGCACACAGAGCATATATTACCCCAATTAAACTGGCTAAATGGAGCGATACTGGCTCATCTCAGTGCTGGTCCTGCCGTACTGCCCCGGGCTCTTTGAGGCACATGTTCCTGGAATGCCCTCTCATTCAGGGATTTTGGTCATCAGCATGGACCCAAATTCAGAAGGTGTTAAATATCTCTACCCCTCTGTCATGGAGGATTCTAGTATTGAGATCGCTGGCAGATATTCCTAGGTTAAATAGAGAAGATTTCTTTGTGTTTAACTTTATGATCACAATCGCTATTAAACTGATTCTCTCATATTGGAAAGATCCTCAGAAATTAACGGGGCCTATGTGGTGGAACACAGTATGTTTATACAGTAAATATGAAAGGGCTCAAGACAAATATGACAGAAGCAGGGGCAGGGGGGTGAATTCCTTCAAATGGTGCTCCTTGGACCGCTATGCACGATAAGGGGAGTGGTGGTTGGGTAGAGGCTTGCAAGGTGCTGGGTGGGGAATTGTGGTGGTTAGGGGATGTTTGACAGGGTTTGGTTTGTGGTTATTTGCTGGATAAGTGACTGTATTTCAATAGATGTATATGTTCGTGTGTGTGTTGTTGTATTTGTTTATAAAGCTATAAAAATAATAAAAAAATAAAAAAAAAGATATAGGAACTGATCCTAGCAGAAAGCATGGAAGCCTGGAAGGTTCGACATCCAAAGGCGTCAAGAGTCCTACACTCACGTCCTGGAGGATTAGATGCATGCCTTTTTACACTCTTTATCCTTCTCATAGCAGATTCCACCACCATGGAATGGTGTGGTAATTGAGTCTTCTGAAACCCAGGACAAGGGGGAACTCGATACATGGTGTCGAGTCTTCGAGAGTGAGGAGATGTGGTTAGAGGTGTTTCCCACATCCTTAACATGAGATCATGTAAGATCTCATGAATACGTAAGGTAGCTGCCTCCTTGGGAGCTTTAGGGTATTGCAGGATTTCTAATTCCTTTTCCCTAGCCACTGTGATGGAAAGACCCCAGGCCACATCTCGGATAAAATCCTGAAAGGACATATCCTCTGGTGGAGACATCCTATGCTGAGGAGAAGAGGAATCCTCAGGCAGAAGTACTCTGGTATCGGCAGAGCTTTCAGAGTCATCCGATGATTCGAAGTATCTCTGATCCGGGTGATCGTGCAAAGCACGGTACCGGTACCTATTGAAGTCGGCATCGGAGTGGTCCGGCATCGGTAGAATACCTGCCAATGTCGGTGCCGGTACCGTTTGAATTGTCTGAAGCGGTTTCAGGGGCATCGAGGCCATGAGATGAGCCACCAGACTGCGTTCAACAGCCAAGAATCTCTGGTCTATCGACGCTGCCAATGCTTGCGTATCGGTACCGGATGAAGCGGCCGGTAACCCAGAGCATGGCACCAGTAGTTCTGCCGAGGTTGAAGCCTCAAGAACATCATGGAGCCCTGTTAGTGCTTTGGAAGCCAAATCCTCCCGCTGGGGCAATTTTGCCAATGAAAGTCCCTCAAGGGCAACGCCAGAGGCATCTCAATGTCTAGAAGATCTACCCTTTGAGGACCGACTAGTTTTATGTTTAGTTACCTGATATCCATGGGAGGAAGACGAAGCCCTGGAAGACATCGATGCCACGGAAGCTGTATCAGCGGGAAAAAGAGTGCTAAGTTTAGCAATTCGTATCTGCCGGCCCCTTTTTTACATCATCCCACAGGCAACACACTCAGAAATAGAGTGGTCAGGACCTAAACATTTGAGGCACCACTCATGGGTGTCGGTGACGGAGATGGTAATGCCACATTTAGAACACTTTTTAAAACCCGAAGCGGGTTTTTCCATTTTGAAGGAAAATGTTGAGCCTAGTGCCCAAAATAGCGCATGGCACCTGAGGAGAAAATTACTGGAAAGACTCCAGAAGAAAGGTTTTTGGGTTTTTTTGTTTTTTTAAGAAGAAAAGAAAGAAGAACCGGCGGTACCGGTGAAGCGTCGAGGGAAGGCAGACGCGACCACAAAAAAGAATAGAAGGGAATTTTTTTCTGCGGTGACAGGATGTGCGACCTGTCGGTTCCACAGAAAACGAAGAACTGGAGAGGGACAGTTGGGAAAGGCGGGAAGGCAGCACGCAGGCGCTGTGGGATGCTCCCAAAAGCTTTCCTATTGGACGCTGGGGAGCATTCCTGCGCAGGCTCCGTCGGTACCGACGATATCCATATGTGAAGACTACAATTCCTGCTTGTTCCTGGAGATATGCTGCTGCAATTTTTGGTTCCTTCTGCTGGGCATTTATTCATAAAATTTAGAACCCTTCCACTTTGAGATTCTACGTGGGTAAGTCATTATATTAGAAATAACAAAGGAGCATTACAAGGAGGGCGTTAACAGTAACTCAGTTGGTGGCAAAGATGAAGGAAGCAGGAGTCACACTTACCAGAGGTGGGAGAAATTAGAAAACCAGTGAACGGACAGACAACAAGATGGCAGAGTGGAAAGCAAAGAGGAAAAGTAAACGTGTAATGCAAAAGAGAAAGGACATGGGACTGAGCAAATAAACAGCGAGAGAAATGAAGAAAAGAATGGAAGAAAACAGCAAGGATGAAGAAGCCACAAAGATGGACTGAGTATATGATGTGAAGGGGGAGAGGTTAAACTAGCAAGAGTAAGATTGGGGGGAGATTAAGATAAGAAGAGAGTGTGATGTGAAATGTGTATCATGAGGGGGGAAAATGATGCCACGGAGGAAGTGGAAGCTACTAAAGGGTAGAAAGAAGGAGGGGGGGGGGAGGATGGGAGGAAGGGAACTAAGCGGGGAGGAGGAAGGGAACTAAGAGGGAGAGTACCTGGATCCTGTGTTTGGAAGAAGAGGAGGTACAAAGAATTGAAGTTCTGGGTAGTAAGCAAAAGCAGCTTGATGAATGTAAGATGGTAACCATAATTGTGAAAGGACTCCATTCCTGGTATAAAAGGCAGGCTCTACTAAAACAGGGTAGCAGACTAAGAGCGGATGTTATGCTTATACAAGAAACGCATCTAAAAAAAGTACAAGAACGATGGTTGATGTGTAAAGAATATGATAAAGTGTATTTGGCCCATATCCGTGAATCGCCAAAGAAGGGGGGAGTGGGAATATTATTTGCAAGAGGGCTGAGTGCAGAAGAAGAGCATGTGGAGAGATACCCGGGAGGGCATTTTATTTTGTGGAATGGGAAAATAGAGAGGCCCATAGTAATAAGGAGTATATATGTGCCGAACACACAGCAAGGGAGGTTTTATGGGAAACTCTATGAGATGGTGGAACCACATATGCAAAGCCCGGTGATTAGGAGGGGATTTAAATGCAACCCTGAACCCTAGAATAGATACTACGGGGGGGGGGGGGGGTAATATGTATGGGACTAAGGTGGTAAGCAAGAAGCTGTTATAAAAATTGGTCACAGTGGATGTTCGGAGACACATACATGGCAACAAGAGAATATACACACTATTCCCACCCACATAAGAGTTACAGTAGAATAGACATGATATGGGTAGATGGAAGGATAATCGAACAGATTAAGAAGGTGGTTATAGGACCCATAAGTTGGTCAGACCATGCACCGGTGGAGGCTTCTTTGAGATTACATAAAGGTGGTGGTCTGCGTTTTTGGAGGTTGAATGAATCCCTTATAGATGAGAGGGAAGGGCAGAAAAGTATTCAGAACACTATAAGGGAATATGTGCATCATAATGAGGGGGGGGGGGTGAAGTGAGGCTAGCCGGTGTATGGGATGGGTTGAATGCGGTGGTAAGGGGACAGTGTATAGCGCTGGCGGCGAGACAGAAGAGAGAAGAACAGGAAGAACGGGAGTTGTTAAGAGTTGAGATCAGAAGAGTTATTACATAAGCAGAGAGGGGGTAGAAAGCGGCTGCAACGGATTAGAAAATTGCAGGAAGAATTAGGAGGATTACATGAAGCTGAAGAGGCCTTTAAGTTAAATGAACTTAAACAAATTCTATGTACAGGGGAACAGACCAGTCAGATATCTTGCAAGAAAACTTTGGGGGGAAAAAGGGTGCAACAGCAGATCCTGAAAATAAAAGATGAGCAGGGAAGGCGGATTAGAGGTATGGAACAAATACAAAAAGTCTTTTGAGAATAATATTGTAAGCTTTATGAATCGGAGCAACAAGGAGAGGGGTGGATATAGAACAGTACCTGGCAGAGATCACATTGAAGCAGTTGGACTTAGAGCAGCAGAAGGAGATTAATAGAGAGATTTCTAGAGAAGAAGTAGTAGAGGTTATAAAGAGTTTAAAGGAGGGGAAGGCACCAGGATTGGATGGATTTACTGCCAGGTTTTATAAAAAATTCTGTGAGGACATTAGTCCGACATTCTGTGATGTTTTTTTTTTTGTTTTGTTTTGTTTTTTATAATTTTTAAATTATTACAACCAATAACATAACGCAAATAAACAATGAGTAATATGAATGGAAAAAAAAATAACTTACACCAATACAATTCAAAATACATATCACCACTTATCCCACATCATGGAGAGAAAGCATGAGAGGAAGACTGGAGCAAACTAAAGGCTACCTCACCCAACCAACCACATTGCCCATAATAACATATACTCTCACAAATAATAATATCTCTCAAACCTGCAATGAAACCAGGAGAGACTCCAACAATGAAGGGTCAGAATAAACATAACTAACTCCTTGAATGGTCACCAAACATTTACAAGGGAACCTAAGGTAGAAGGTACCTCCTCCAGCCACTACCCTAGATTTAAGCTGGAGGAAGGACCTTCTACGGTTCTGCGTCTGCCTGGAGACATCGGGGAAAATAGAAAGCTTATGGCCATAAAAAAGAAAATCCTTTTTAGGAAAAAGGCCTTCAAAATGGAAGCCTTATCCAAAAAATTGGCCAAAGTAACTACCAGGGTAGCACGGGTGGAGATAGATGTCTGAGAATTTTCCAAAAAATCAGTTAAATCCATAAGAGTACCCTCATCCTCCCGTGCTATACTGGGTTCCCCGGTGGACATCCGGGCAGGCAGATAAAAGATTCGATCAATCATAACAGTATCGGCACTAGGAAGCATCAATATCTCTTTACAATATTGCCTAAATAGCAAAATAGGTGATAATAAACGCGTTTTTGGGAAATTTAATATACGCAAATTTTTTGCCCTGGAAGCATTCTCTAAAACCTCTAACTGCTGATAAAACACTAAAGTATCTTTCAGGGCTGATTCACTGGCTGACTGCAAAGAGACAACCTGAGTATCAAGCCTGTCAGTACGCTGAGATAGCTGTTTAACAGAAACTTCTACATTATACAATTTATGAGAAACTTGTTGAGAGAAAACAGCAGTCTGAGACATAAATTTTGTTAACATTAAGTTGGTAGCCGAAACTTGCTTCCAAATATCTGTAAGAGTTACTTCATCAGGATTTTCTAACTGAGGAAAAGAAAAACCTTCAAGGCCAGCAACTGCCGAAATAGGAACTATCGAAAGTACCTCATGAGATATAGTAGACATAGAAACAGGAATCTCCTCCTCCTCTCCTGAAGAAGTAGACACCACAGAAGAGGACGACATTTCAGCAGAAACTTGAGAAGATCCTGGGTTGGGCGGAGGAGTCCTATCGATGGAACTCAGGGTAATCCCGGATCCAGGCGACGAAGAGTGTTGATCTACTGAAGCAAGTTGAGATAAAACCACCACATGCTGATCCATAGGACCAGTAACAACAGAGGGAGTAGAAGTAACAGCTGTTGACGACTTAACAGATTGATTCCCCTGCAACTTCTGCAACTGCTTACTCTTCCTTTTCGCATGGCTTCGCGGCATACCCACTGCGACAGAAACTCTGAGCCCCGAATTAGCACCAAAGGGGCGTTCCCCCTTTGGTCACGCCCTTTCGGGCGCGCGCCCGCGGGCCGCGACCGCAGCCGCGAAAGCAGCCGACGCTGTTATATGCTGCCGGGGCCAACCGGGACAATCAGGAGGGACCTGCTGCAGCCAATCAGGTGGACAAACGCTGCCGCTGAACTCCGGTCTCCAAAACAGCTGACTCTCACCTCCTGAAAGCAGCCGACGCTGTTATATGCTGCCGGGGCCAACCGGGACAATCAGGAGGGACCTGCTGCAGCCAATCAGGTGGACAAACGCTGCCGCTGAACTCCGGTCTCCAAAACAGCTGACTCTCCATTGTGTGATGTTTTTAACAAAGTACTAAAAGGGGGGAAGTTACCAAGTTCTATGGAAGTAGCTGGTGTGGTAGTCATACCCAAACCTGGGAAAGACCATGGGAAGTGTGAATCATACAGACACATCTCACTTATAAATTTGGATGCTAAGATATTGGCTAAAATATTGGTAGCTAGATTGCAGAAATATATTCCAAAGTTAATTAAGGAGGATCAAGCGGGGTTATTCCGGGTAGTCAAGCAAGTCATAATGTATGTAAACTGCTGAATTTAATATGGCAAGTACGTAAGGAACAGACAGTATCTACAGTATAATGATGGCAGTGGATGCGGAGAAAGCTTTTGATAGAGTAGAATGGGCTTTCATGTTTGCAGTTATGAAGAGGATGGGACTGGGAGAGAATTTTCAGAAATGGATAGAGGCGCTCTATAAAGAGCCTAAGGCACGAATACGGATAAATGGGGCATACTCAGAGCAATTTAAGCTAGGCAGAGGTACAAGGCAGGGATGCCCGATTTCACCTTTGCTGTTTACAATGGTGATAGAAGCCCTGGCTGAAAGTGTCAGACAGAATAAGGAAATACATAGAATAAGGTGGGTGAGGAGGAGAATAAAATGTCATTATTTGTGGATGATGTGATGCATACATTAGGACAACCTGAGAAATCTATACTAGTACAGGAGATCATGAAATATAGTGCAGTATCAGGGTACAAAATGAATATGGGGAAACAGAAGTGCTAAAATTAAGGTTGGACTCACAGGAAGAGGGAAGGGTTCAAAAACCATAAAAGTGTGAGATATCTGGTGATCCAGATCAGTACAGAGGGGTCCGAGCTATGTAAGTTGAATTATGAGCCAACTGTAAAGAAAGTGCTAACGGATTTGGTAAGATGGGATAAACCCATTTTCTCCTGGATGGGAAGGATAGCCATAGTGAAGATGATTACTATTTTTGTTTGGGACTCTACCTATAGAAGTTCCTACTGCAAAGTTAAATTTGGTGCAAAGAAGAATCTTCTCCTTTATTTGGAGACGCAGGCCCCCTAGGGTGCAAAGGAAAATAATGTGTAGTGAGAAAAAGGAAGGTGGTCTGGCGGTCCCTGAGATCGCAAGATATTATGAGGCGGCCACAGCTACGAGTGCTAATGGGGTGGAGGTTGGGGGAGGAGGGGCCTCAATGGAGTAGCATAACAGAAGATGGTAAGACCCAACTCCATCACAGATTTGATGTGGAAGAGAAGGGAGGAGAGAGAAAGAGGCCTAGTTCTGAACCCATACATAAGTACATTTCGAGCCTGGGACAGGAAACATAAGGTGCTAACACAGGTGAGAGGAAATATTAGGGTACAGCGGATTACACAATGTGAGGGGTTCTTGGTGGGTGAAAGTTCTGGGATATTTAAAAAATGGCATGAGAAAGGGTTACAATGTATGGGACAGGTACTGAGGAGGGCCATTTAGAGTAGTTACTCACCTGTAACAGGTGTTCTCCAGGAGCAGCAGGAATCAGTCCTCACATATGGGTGACGTCGGCGCCGACGGAGCCCTCGCGGAGCAATTTTCCCCAGCTTTCAAAGAAAGCCTTTGGGAATTGCAGCGCGCATGCGCGGTCCCTTTCCCGCCCAAGGGTGCCATCTTGCTCAGTCTGATGACATAGCTAAAAGACAGCAAAAAATTAGCAAAAACGAAATTATAGGACTGCAACTCCAAGGGGAGGAGGGAGGGTTGTGAGGACTGATTCCTGCTGCTCCTGGAGAACACCTGTTACAGGTGAGTAACTACTCTTTCTCCAGGACCAAGCAGGAAGTCAGTCCTCACATATGGGACTCCCAAGCTTAAGGCTACCGGAGACCCTAAGCACAAAAAAGGAGCTCCCTCAAGCTCAGTAGCACAGAAGGAAGGAATCTTCTCTGAATACGCCCCCAACCGGTAGCCCAACATCCGGGACGGAGGGTAGGAGTTGCCTATACCTCAAAGAGATTACGGAGGACTGCCTGTCCGAAAGCACTGTCCCTGCGGGACTCCCTCTCCAGGCAGTAGTGGGCCGCAAAAGTCTGGCTTGAAGACCAAGTAGCGGCCCGGCAGATGTCTGCCAACGGAACAGAGCGGAGGTAAGCCACTGACGCAGCCTTCGCCCTAACACGATGAGCTGTGACTCGACTCTCCAACGAGAGGCCGGCTGCCCCAAAGCCCAAGCGATACAGTCAGCAACCCAGATGGACAGAGTACGCCTGGAGACAGGGAGCCCCAACTTATTGGGGTCATAAGACACGAAGAGCTGAACAGCCCTTCGGTGCTCCCGCGTATGGTCAAGGTAGAAGGTTAACGCCCTCCTACAGTCCAGGGTATGCAGGACCATTTCAGCTCGGCTGGAGTGTGGCCTGGGAAAGAAAGTCGGAAGTACCACCTCCTGGTTGATGTGAAAAGGGGAAACCACTTTAGGAAGAAACTTAGGGTGAGTCCGCAGGACTACTCTATTCTTGTAGAACCTAGTGTAAGGAGGATCAGACACTAGGGCCTGTAGTTCACTAACGCGTCTAGCAGACGTGAGGGCCACCAAGAATAAGGTTTTCCAAGAAAGAAAACGAAGAGGACAGGTAGCCATAGGTTCAAAAGGCGGACAGGTAATCCGCTGTAAAACCACGTTCAGACCCCAGTCAGGGGCTGGTGGGCGCAAAGGTGGTTTAAGTAGAAGGAGGCCTCTGAGAAAACGAGCTACTAGAGTGTGGCTGGAAAGAGGCCTGCCATCCACCGGCATGTGATGAGCAGAAAGAGCACCGAGGTGGACCCTGACCGAATTGGACTTAAGTCCAAGATTGGAGAGGCAAAGCAAGTACTGCAAGACCACTGACACGGAACAGGAGAAGGGATCTTGAGACTGCTGAGCACACCAGACGGAGAACCGACGCCACTTAAGAGCGTAGGACTTCCCGGTGGAAGGTCACCTGGAGGCCAAGACGACCTCCTCCACATCTGGAGGCAGCAGAAGGGGAACAAGGACTACCCTTTCAGCAGCCAGACCATCAGATGAAGGGACCGGAGGTTGGGGTGTAGGAGAGTCCCGTGATCCTGGGTCAGGAGATCGGGCTGAAACCCCAGAGGGAGAGGAGTGTCCACCGCCAGCTGCATCAGAAGCGGGAACCAGGGCTGTCTCGGCCACCGGGGAGCCACAAGGATCATTGAGGCTTTGTCCCGGAGAACCTTGAAGAGCATCCGAGACACCAGTGGCATGGGAGGAAAGGCATACAGAAGGCCTGTGGACCAGGAGAGAAGAAAAGCATCCGCCGCTACTCTGAGAGGATGCGGTTGTCGAGAGCAGAATCGGGGAAGTTGCCGTTTGAGAGGACTGGCAAAGAGATCCATGGTGGGTAGTCCCCACTTGAGAAAGATCCGCTGAAGCACTAACGGATCCAATCTCCACTCGTGTGGCTGGAGGATTCTGCTGAGTTTGTCTGCCAGGCAATTTTCTTGACCCGGGAGATAGACAGCTTTGAGGAGGATGCCGCAGCTGACGGCCCAAGAACACAGTTTTTGTGCTTCCCGACAGAGAAGAGAGGAGCCTGTGCCCCCTTGTTTGTTCACGTAGAACATGGCAACTTGATTGTCCGTCTGGACCAGCACAGACTGGTGAGACGTGAGGTGGGAGAAGGCCCTTAGAGCCAGGCAGATTGCTCTGAGCTCCAGGAAGTTGATCTGCTGGGCAGACTCCCAAGGAGTCCAGAGGTCCTGAGTACATGTCCCTTGGCAATGTGCTCCCCAACCCAGGAGAGAAGCATCGGTCGTCAGGACCTGAGAAGGCGGAGGAGACTGAAAAGCCATTCCGAGCACTAGGTTTGGCAGATGAAGCCACCATTGCAGAGAAGAGACCAGCGGGTCGGAGATCTGCACGGAGTCCGCTAGGCTCCCCGTGGCCTGATGCCATTGTGTGCGAAGGCACCACTGAGCAGGTCGCATGTTCAGGCAGGCATTGGGGGTCACATGGACTGTGGAAGCCATATGGCCGAGCAGTCTCAGAAATTGTCTGGCAGAGATCAGGGAATTGCTGTGAAAGTGGCTGGCCAGATCCATGAGCCTGTGTGCTCTGTCTAGAGGCAGAAAGGCTCGCGCCTGGAGCGTGTTTAATCTGGCGCCGATGAACTCGAGATCCTGAGAGGGGAGCAAAGTGGACTTTGCGAAGTTTATGACAAAGCCCAAGTGCTGGAGCAGAGCCACAGTGCGGTGCGTGGCGTGAGTGGCCTCTTGGGAAGACTGTGCTCTGATGAGCCAGTCGTCCAGGTATGGAAATACAAAGAGGCCTTGAAGTCGTAGATAAGCCGCCACCACTGCTAGACATTTGGTGAATACCCTTGGTGCGGAGGATAGGCCAAAGGGTAGCACTCTGTACTGGTAATGATTGCCTCCCACAACAAACCTGAGATATTGTCTGTGGCTTGGGTGGATGAGGATGTGAGTGTAGGCATCCTTTACATCCAAGGAGCATAGCCAGTCTCCCTGCTGGAGGTAGGGCAGCAGGATTCCAAGGGTAAGCATCTTGAACTTTTCCCTTGCGAAGAACTTGTTGAGGTTCCGCAAGTCCAGGATGGGTCTGAGGCCTCCTGTTCTTTTTGGTATCAGAAAGTACCTGGAGTAAAAGCCTTGACCTCTCAGGTGGTGGGGCACCGGTTCCACAGCCTGTTCCTGAAGAAGACTTGCTAACTCCTGAAGGAGTAAGTCCCTGTGCAGAGGGGAGTCTGAGAGGCTCCCCTGGAAAGTAGGAGGGAGGTACCTGGTGGAAGTGCAGAAGATAGCCTTCTCGGACTATGTGAAGCACCCAGGTATCTGAAGTGATGTTGGTCCACCTGTGGGCAAAGTGGACCAGCCGGCCTCCTGTGCTGAGAGAAACCAGCTGAGGGGGAGAGGCTATGCTGATGAAGTCAAAAACCCCCACCCTGCTGAGCAGGGGCTGGTGGTGCAGGCTTGGGGGCTTGCTGCCTACGGGACCCATTACCCCGTCCCTTGGCCTGCTGACCCTGTTGGGGAGCTGCTGAGGCCTGATAATGAGGGTAGTGTTTATAGGCAGCTGCCTTCCTTGGGTAAAAGGGCTTTTTCCCAGAGCCCTTCTTCTTTTGAGAAGGGGCAGAGGTCTTCCGTGAGAGGCGAGTCCTGGTGAGAGTCTCGGTCTCGATCTGTGCAGCCTTCTCATCCATGGGTTTGCCAAAGAGGTTCTCACCTCTGCAGGGGACATCGACCAACTTGTCCTGCACCCATGGCTCGAGGTCGGATGACTGAAGCCAAGCTTGTCGGCGGGCACCGATGCCGGCTCCGGCTACTCGAGCCGATGCTTCGAAGCCATCATAGGCTGCTCGAGAGATAAACTTCGAGCACTCCCGAATACCAGTTGACAAGGCTTGGAACCTCTGCAAAGGTTCCTCGGAGAGACCAGCAGAGAACCCAGCTATTTCTTTAGCCAGGTCTCGCAGATACATGCCCATATAGAGCTGGTAGGTCTGGACTCGACAAGCAAGCATAGAGCCCTGGAAACACTTCCTACAGAGGGCATCCAGGCTTCGAGCCTCCCGACCGGGAGGCACCGAGGAGTGCATTTTCTGACTTTTAAGTCTATGCATGGCCGATTCCACCACCATGGAATGGTGCGGTAGTTGTGCCTTTTGGAACCCGGGGCTCTTGCGGACTCGATAAATGGAATCGACCCGCTTGCTTAACACCGGCGACGACGCCGGGCTCTCCCACATGCGGAAGAGAAGTCGTTCCAGCATCGGAGGAACCGGTACAGTAAAGGCCTCCTTCGGGGGAGAGTCATACTGGAGGGCATCGAGCTCTTCGGCTCGAGGCTCCTCCTCGGGATCCGCGGGGAAGGCCAAGGCTTTGGCCATATCCCGCACGAAGTCCGAGAACCGGGTGTCCTCCGGGGTGGGGACCGTCTCTGAGGTTCGGACTCGGGGGAGTCCGATCGGACACACCGAGTTCGAAAAGAACCAGGTGACTCTTCGTCCTCGGATTCCCAGGCGGACTCCTCGGAGGAGGAGTCAAGCGGCTCCGGTCGGGCGGGCATCGAAGCCGTCCGCCCCGACGCCGAGGGAGTCGGCGTAGACGACCTCGGTCCCGAACGGGAGGCCGAAGGAGACCGTGACCGAGGATCGACTCGAGCCCTCATGGACTCGAGGATTGGCTCGGTCTCCGGGGTCGACTTGGACGTCGACGTCCCGGTGGTCAGGGCAGAAGCACCGGCGAGGCCAGCGATCAATGCCCGCTGCTGGTCCATGAAGGCAGTCAGACTGCTCTCCAAGGCCGTCAACCTGAGTCCGAGCTCAGGAGACCCAGGGGCTCCGACGGCGTCGGGCCCGACGTCGGCTCCTTCGGAGGCGAGTCTACGAGGACTACAGCACTTACGTGAGTCCATCTCGAGACGAGGATGTTTGGAAGGCCTCTCCATCTCCAAGGACCCGGGACGGCTATCGGGGCTATGCGACCTGGCCCTCGAGGAACCAGGAGCGTCCACCGACGCCGCCCTCGCGGGTTTCTTCTTCCGATGATGTTCCCGGGTAGGAGACCCCCGCTCAGAGGAACTGCGACCATGCTCAGGACCAGAGTCCCGAGACGTCGAAGCCTCTGACGAGGTCCGGGCCCGGCCGGAGTCAAAGAAGATACGTTCCCGCTGATGCTGCCGACCCCTCAACGCCTTTGAGGACATCTTGCCACACGGACCACAGATCATCGGGTCATGATCGGGTCCGAGGCAGCGGAGGCAGCAGTCGTGTGTGTCGGTAAGAGACATGAGCTTCTTACACCGATCACACTTCTTAAACCCGCTGGCAGCCATCGGGGGAAAAAGGGCCCCTGCGAGGTCAAAAGACAGGGCTGCCAGTGAAAAAGAAAAAAGGCGCAAAATCTGTCACGAAGGACAAAAAAATCGAAAAATAAAGAACGGACTCGCAACCGGCGTCGCGGATCCGGGCGGGAAAAGAACCGGCGTCGAACCGAGAAAAAAGACAAATAAAATCAACTTTTCTAGCGGGGAATTACAAACAACGTCTGTAGGGCTCCACGGAAAAAAGAAGACTGAGCAAGATGGCACCCTTGGGCGGGAAAGGGACCGCGCATGCGCGCTGCAATTCCCAAAGGCTTTCTTTGAAAGCTGGGGAAAATTGCTCCGCAAGGGCTCCGTCGGCGCCGACGTCACCCATATGTGAGGACTGACTTCCTGCTTGGTCCTGGAGAAAAGGCCGTTTGAGGAGCTTCAGCGAGAGTTCCAAATAGAAAAGAGTGATTGGTATGGTTATTTTCAATTGGCACACTTTTTGGGGGGAAAACATAAAAGATTGCCTTAGCAGCAAAGTGACACTATTTGAGAAGATGTTTAGGGTGAGGGACTTATCAAGAGGTGTGATTTCAAGGCTATACAAAGCACTGAGTAGACCCATGGATCACGGAATGCACATGCGGGCCTGGGAGGCGGACTTGGGAGGTCACTGGGACTTTCAGAGAAGGGCAAAAATATATGATGGGGTAAAAATACCTGTGGTCTCTGTGGCAATCCAAGAACATTGTTATAAGATGCTGTTCCAAATGTATTTAACCCCAGTCCGATTCTGTAAGATGGGGAGATATAATGATGATTCGCTGTGTTGGAAGGGGTGTGGAGAGAGAGGGGAGTATATGCACATGTGGTGGAGCTGCCCAGTGCTACAGCAAACGTGGCAGTGGATGAAGGATCTTACACGGGATATGGTGGGCTGGGTGGGCGATATCACACTAGTTGGAGTGTTAATGAATGAATGGCAGGGGGGTGGGATCCAAACTGTGACCTGGTATATATGTTGAAGATGCTTGCAATTGGAGTGCGGATGGAAATAGCGAAGGGATGGAGGTCAGAGAGCACCAGCACCTGAGAGGATATTGAGTAGATTAGCATATATTTATAAGATGAATGAGATCACTGCATATAAAACGCACAGGATTGAGATCTTTCAAAGGAGATGGGAAAAGTACATTGAGTGGTTACAAAAGGTGGATATTGAACTAGTGGACTGAAACGAACCAAGCTCTCAGAAGGGAATGGGGAAAAAAGGATGGGTGCATTGCAGGATCCAGGTGGGAGGAAGGAGGGGGGGAGTTGAAGGGAACAGTAAAATAAAAATGTACAGGTAAATGGAGAGAAGTATATAATGTAAAGTAAGGATAGAATAGTAATTAGGTAAATGTTGGGCTGATGGATACATGCATGTTATGCCATTGTTTTGTAAAGGAGAAAAATGATGTGATATTTTGTACTGTACCAAATAAAAATAAAAATTAAAAAAAAATGAAATAAAGGAGAAGGGTGCTCAGCAAACAATATCTACTAAACACAAAGTGGATAAAACAAAACCACAGCCACACCGATGAGTCTTCACACAAGCAGTTTTATTTAGTGACCCAACTTGGCCAAATTTCTGCACTCAAGCCTGCATCAGGGGTCTATAAAAATAATTAAAAGCACGAATAAATATAAATGGATACAAATGTCAAAATTATTTGATAGGGTATCCCACAAGAGAAAACATTTCATCAAAAATTATGCACAAGATTAATAAAAAATAAGAACACAAACACAATAAAAACCTTTTTACCAGTCTGATAGTATGGAAACATCCAATGACAGTTTACAAATATTCCAACGTATTGGTAATATTTGTATGTTTCCTTTTTCCTCACACCATCCACCTCTCCCTTCCCCCTCCCTTTTTCTTATTTTTTTACATTGCTTCCCTGAATAATCTTTCAAGAACCACTTTTTGATCATTTGTATCAGCTCTTATGGGCATGCTTAATTCATTTATGCACAGCTTATTTGTTATATGGTGAAATTAGACTTACCTGCTAATTGTTGTTCCTTAAGGAATTCCAGTCTAGTCCCGAAACTTAGAAGTTGTATACGTCCTCCTGTAGCTTGGAGACTGAGCATGTCACAGTTTTGATGACACCAGCATAAGTATTGCAGGGACGGCCTTCTTGCTCCAGTACCCTATTGACAAAGCAGACTCACCAGAGCAATAATTAAGTAACCAGTTAAACTGCTTCTAAACTAGCTATAGCATCCAATTAGTAGTTATAAACAGTATTCTCAAATGACAGAATTTTTTTTTTTTTTTTTTTTTTACTTATATAGAAAGCCCGACATCCCCCATTTCCAATCCCTCTCTGAAACACTGCCCCACGAGAGTCTCGCGCGGACCTCCCCCACGTCTGTGTCATATGCTTCAGGGGACCGTCCAGCAGGCAATTCCAGGGAGGTATGCGGAACTAGCTGGAGTTCCTTAAGGAACAACAATTAGCAGGTAAGTCTAATTTCACCTTCCTTAGCGTCCCTCCAGTCTAGTCCCGAACCTTAGGAAATGTAACAGAGCAGTAATCACTTTAATGGGAGGGGCCTGCCAGACCAGCCTGAAGCACCGCCGATCCAAACTTACAGTCCCCTTCTGCTTGAACATCAATCCTGTAATATTTCACAAAAGTATGCAAGGACGACCAAGTCGCCGCTCTACAGATGTCCACCGCCGGCACCAAACTACACTCCGCCCAAGCAGCCGCCTGCGTCCTGGTGGAATGCACCCTCAAACCAGTTGGAACAACTTTACCCTTCAACAGATAAGCCGGAGCAATAGTTTCCTTAATCCACCTAGCAAGAGATGACCTAGACGCCATCTCGCCTCGCCTCTGACCTCCAAACAGCACAAACAATCTGTCTGTTTTTCGGAACGAAGCCATTCGCTGCACATATTTCCTCACTCTCCCAACATCTAACCTATGAAGCCAACCTTCATCCTTGTCCTTGCCTGCCCTCTTGAACACCGGCAAAGACACCACCTGATTCACGTGAAAAACCAACACTACCTTCAGCAAGAAAGAGGGCACTGTCCGCAACTCCACCTTGTTGACCTCAAAGACCAAAAACGGCTCTCTACATAACAATGCCTGCAACTCTGAAATCCTCCTCGCCGAAGCGATAGCTACCAAAAACACCACCTTGAGCGTAAGGTCCTTTATTGTCATCTTCGCTAAGGGCTCAAATGGCTCCTGCACCAGCGCCTCCAGCACAGTATTCAGATCCCAAACCGGAACTGAAACCCTGCGTGGAGGTCTCAAAAGTGCCGCCGCCCGCAAAAACCTCTTTACATCTGGATGCGACCCAAGAGCCATCTCTTGCACCTTCCCTTGAAAACAAGATATCGCTGCCAGCTGCACTCGAAGCGAAGCAGCCGCTAGCCCGTTCTCAAATCCATCCTGCAAAAAAGACAACACTTGCGCCACCGAGGCCACTAAAGCTTTAATCCTCCTGTCTTCGCACCAGGACTCAAAAATCCACCCGACTCTGATGTACGCCAATGACGTAGATCTCCTCCTAGACCTTAACAACGTTAAAACCACTGCCGCCGAGTACCCCTTGGCTGCTAACCTTGCCCTTTCAAGAGCCAAGGCGTAAGCGAGAACCGATCCACCTGAGGCATGGTCAACAGCCCCTGCTTCAGCAGATCCTTCCTGAGCGGCAGTTTCCACGGCGGCTCCACTAGAAGTCGCCTCAAGTTGGCATACCAAGGCCTCCTTGGCCAATCCGGTGCCACCAAGACTACGTGTCCCTTGTGCCTTTCTATGCGCTGCAGGACTCGTCCTATCAGCACCCAAGGTGGGAATATGTATAGAAGCCGCTCCTCCGGCCACCTTTTAATCAGAGCATCCAAACCTTCTGACATCCGCTCTCTTCTTCTGCTTTAGAACCTGCCCACCTTTGCTGATGCATATGTCGCCATGAGGTTCATGGCCGGGAGTCCCCAACGCTGTACTAGCAATACAAACACCTCCTGAAGAAGCACCCATTCTCCTGCATCTACCTTGACACGACTTTAAAAAAAAAAAAAAAAAAAAAATCGGCCGTCGCATTGTCCACTCCCGCTACATGCGCTGCCGACAACCCTACCAGATTCGCCTCAGCCCAATCAAGCAGCTCGTTCGCTTCCTCTTCGAGAGCCGCGCTGCCTGTCCCTCCTTGACGATTGATGTACACCACTGCTGTAGCGTTGTCCGAAAATACTCTGATTGCACTCCCCTTCAGCCCCCGCTGAAGGTCCTTCAGAGCTAGAGTGACTGCTCTCAGCTCTAACCTGTTGATTGACCAAGTCCTTTCCAGCTCCGTCCACCGCCCCTGAGCATACTGCCCCTCGAAGTGCGCTCCCCAGCCTAACTTTCTTGCATCGGTCGTCAATGCACTCCAATCTGGGACCTCCAGAAGCATTCCCTTTTCCAGACAACCCGGGCGCAACCACTGCAGCGACTGTTTTGCTTCTGAGGACAGACCAACCTTTTGGACAACTGATCGGACTGATGCGACCATCTCCTGAGCAGAGACCTTTGCAGCGGCCTCATGTGAGCTCTGGCCCATGGCACCACTGCTAGCGTGGCTGCCATTGTGCCCAATATTTGCAAATACTGCCATGCTGAGGGAGCCGTTCTGTCCAGGAAGGCCCGAACCAACAGCCTTAGCTTGGTGATCCTGCCCTGCGGCAGATACACTCTGCCCCTGTGCATGTCGAATCGAGCCCCCAGATATTCCAACTCCTGAGCTGAGTGCAGTTTGCTCTTTGCCATATTTATTACCCATCCTAGGGACCACTCGTCTTGTAGCCTCCAAGCTCTCGTCTTTCGACTTTGCCCAAATCAGCCAGTCATCCAAGTAAGGATGAACCAACACTCCTTCCTTCCGCAACGCCACTGCCACCACCACCATAACCTTGGTGAATGTCCTTGGCGCTGTCACCAACCCAAACGGCAATGCTTGGAACTGAAAATGACCCATTGGCACCGCAAACCGAAGAAACCATTGATGCTCTCTTCTGATCGGTATATGCAGATACGCTTCCGTAAGATCTAGAGACGTGAGGTACTCGCCTTGTCGAACTGCCGCTATGATGGACCGTAGAGATTCCATGCGAAAGTGCGACACCTTGAGACATCCGTTTACCCTTTTTAGGTCCAGAATCGGTCTCAAGGTTCCTTCCTTTTTTGGCACCACGAAATAGATGGAGTACCAACCGCAGCCGTATTCATCCTTTGGCACTGGCACTACCGCCTTTAGCTCCAATAACCTTTCTAAGGCTTCCTGTACCTCTACCCGCTTCAACCGCGTTCTGCAGGGGTATTGAACAAACACGTCTCTCACCGGATGTTGAAACTAGTGCATACACTTTCTGCACGATTTCCAACACCCACTGATCCGAAGTTATCTGGGCCCAAGCTGGAAAGAACTCCCTTAAGCGTCCCCCCATGGGAATCATTCCAGCCTGGACCCCCCTTGCTTCATTGTGGTTTCTTACTGCTTGGGGAGGGGGAGGCACCAAAACCTCTGCTTGCTCCCCTGAATCCTCGAAACCCCGAGGCTCTGTACTGAAAACGTCCTCTCTGAAACTGACCAAATCTTGACTGATGAAAATGCCAAAACTCACGCTGCTGACTCAGAGAAGGGGTCACCGGACGCCCCTGCTTGACCTTATCCTCTGGCAATCTGCCCCCTTTTGAGTCTCCTAAATCCTTCACTAGCTTCTCTAGATCTTCCCCAAAGAGAAGCTTACCCCTAAAGGGGAGCTTTCCTAGTCGAGCTTTGGACGCCGTGTCCGCTGCCCAATTCCAGAGCCAGAGGGATCTCCTTGCTGCCGCCACCGACGCCATACTCTTTGCCAACCCTCTGATAAGGTCATACTGACTATCTGCTAAATACGCAGCTCCCGACTCCATCCAAGCCGCCTCTTCAACTGTCCCTTCTACCTGTTGTCCCTTCATCCTTTGGGCCCATCTCAAGCATGCCCTCGCCACCCAAGCTCCACAAATCGAAGCCCACATGGAGAGAGCATTAACCTCAAACACCTGTTGTAGAAGCATATCTAGCTTCCTATCCTGGGTATCTTTCAGTGCTGCACTACCCTCTACAGGGATGGTAAGTCTTCTTAGTAACCAAGGACACCGCAGCATCCACCTTAGGGGGTGTAAACAGTTCCCTTTCCGACTCTTGCAACGGATACAACCTGTTCAACACCTGGGAACCTTTGATACTCGCTTCCGGCGTATCCCACTCCTCCTTTATCATTTCCTTAAACACCCTATGAATTGGAAACGCCCACTGAGACTTCTGTACCACCTGTAACAATGGATCCTCCAAAGCAGCATCCACTCCCTGCTCCTCGGCCGGCATATTCAAAGCCCTCATTGTCTCTGCAATCAACACTGAAAGCTCCTCTCTCCGGAATACCCAGACCACCCTCGCCTGGTCCTCCGGTTCTGCTAACTCGCCTTCCTCCAGATCTGGGTCCACATCCGAGTCCTCCAACCCCCCTGACTGCACCTCCAGTGTCACGTCCAGGTCTGTCCTGTCCACTGCTAGTTTGGCCTTTCTCTCAGGAACCCCCCCCCCCCCCGTCTCCACCTCCAGTGGGGTCCCCTGCCTCTTGGGTCCTGGTGCTACCTTCCCTCCAGGCCCCGCAAAGTTGGCCAAGAGCTTGCTGTAGCAGGACCATAAAATGTTGTGAAAAAATCGCCCCCAAACCCCCCTGAATAGAAGCGTGGGACGAAAGACCATCTGGCGCTGAAGACGGACCCGGTACCAGCTCTGGCTCCTGAAGCAGCATGGGGGCATCAAGGGGCTCCCCCTGCCCCCAAGACCTCCTTTGTCACCTCTGCCCCACTATGCTCTTCCATGCCCGACCTCGATGCTTTGTGTGCACAACCACTATACACACCCGCCTCTGAAATGGACCCCCTCCGGATCCCACAGAGGAGGCAGCGAGGTTTAGAAGGCATAAATATTTGTACACCTTAAAGTGTGTTTTTTTTTTTTTTTCAATCCTCACACGAAACTCTTTCACCTTAACCTGTCTTCTACCCCCGTTTCCTAAAACTGGTACCACTTAAAAAACGGCACCCGCTGCAGCCCTTCCTTCCCGTCGAAAAACCACGCAGCGGTAAAATGGCTGCCAGGACTTCTCTCCTTCACCAGTCTACATCTGAACTGCCTACCAGCACTTAATCCCCCATAGCAGACAGATCCACTCACCGGTGCCGTGATCCAACTGCCACCAGCACACTTCTCTCACCACTGCCCAACTTCCCTGGCCTCCTCAGGACCGACGAAGCACTTTTTACCGCTGCTCCGCTGTTCAGCTCACTCTGCTTTCCACCCAGCACAAGCGGCAGCCCTCGATGGTTCCTCACCCACCGTGGGGGATCGGATAACGGAGTCCCCGCTCTTGTCTCCCACACTCTGCTCTGCACCCGATAAGTATCTCAGCGAGGGGGGAGGGGGAGGACGGGGGGGGCCAGCTCTCCAACTTCCAGACGCAATTCTCCAAATCTCAAAAATTTGCCGATTTAAAGGGACCACAGCCCCTATTTTTTTTTTAACACTCTCCTATTTACCTAGTCCCTATCTAAAAAAATCCTTAATGATTCCTTCAGTGAGTCCCGAGCCTCAGAACTCATGCCTCCTTCCACTGCTTGGAGACTGAAAACTGGAGCAAGAAGGCGGTCCCTGCAATACTTATGCTGGTGTCATCAAAACTGTGACATGCTCAGTCTCCAAGCTGCGGGAGGATGTACACAACTTCTAAGGTTCGGGACTAGACTGGAGGGAGGCTAAGGAATAGCCCATTTTCACCTTTGTGCAAACAAGTAATGGTTATGTGCATTTATTTCATAGGTTACGATTAGTCTTCCAACAACAGTTTGCACTGTCATTGGATGTTTCCATACTATCAGACTGGGAAAAAGGTTTTAATTGTGTTTGTGTTTTTATTTTTTATTATTCTTGTGCATAATTTTTGCTGAAATGTTCCCTTGTGGGACACTATCAGGTTATATTTATATATGCTTTTAATTATTTTTTATGTTGTTGTTGTTAAGTGCCGTCGAGTCGGAGTCGACTCATGGCGACCCTCTGGATAGCTATCCTAAATTGTGTTCGGTCTTCAGTCAGGCGGCTCATTGACGACAGACTGGTACCCGTAGCTGCTGTTATTGTAGCGATCCATCTCATTGCTGGCCTTCCTCTTTTGCGTTGACCTTCTATCTTGCCAAGCATGATGTCTTTCTCTAATGATCTCTCTCTTCGCATGATGTGTCCGAAGTATGAAAGTCGAAGTCTTGTCATCTGAGCTTCTAAAGAAAGCTTAGGTTTGATCTCCTCTAGTACCGACTGGTTTGTTCTTCGGGCAGTCCATGGTATACACAGTATTCGCCGCCAGCACCATAATTCAAAGGCATCAATTTTCTTCCTGTCTGTCTTTTTCACTGTCCAGCTTTCACATCCATATGATGTTATTGAAAATACCATGGCTTGAACAAGTCGAATCTTTGTATGGAGAGAGACATCTCTGCTCTTGAGAATCTTATCTAGGTCTTTCATAGCCATTCTGCCAAGAGCAATGCGTCGTCTGATTTCTTGACTGCTTGTTGCTTCTTTATTGATAGTTGATCCAAGTAGGTTAAAGTTGTTCACGATTTCAATTTCTTCTCCTTCAACGATGAACCTGTTGATTATGCCAGTTGTCATGATCTTTGTCTTCTTTACATTAAGGTGCAGGCCCATTTTGAGACTATGTTCTTTGATTGTGAGAAGCAAATGTTTCAGATCATCTTCGCTTTCAGCCAGTAATGTGGTATCATCAGCATAGCGAAGGTTGTTGATGAGTCTTCCACCAATCTTCACACCTCTGTTGTCTTCATACAGTCCTGCTTCTCTGATGATTTGTTCTGCATATAAATTAAACAGGTAGGGGGAAAGTATGCAGCCTTGTCTTACACCTTTGCTTATTTTAAACCATTCTGTTTCTCGTTGTTCCGTTCGAACTGTTGCTTCTTGATTAATGTACAGATTACGCAAGAGAACGATCAGGTGTTCTGGTATACCCATGCTTCTTAATGTGGCCCAGAGTTTCTCATGGTTTACACAGTCAAAAGCCTTGCTATAGTCGATAAAGCACAAATAGATATCCTTTTGGTATTCTTTAGTCTTTTCAAGGATCCATCTCACATCCGCAATGATGTCTCTCGTTCCTCGCCCTTTCCTGAACCCTGCTTGCACTTCAGGTAGTTCTTGTTCTAGGTATGGCTGTAGTCTCTTTTGAATAATCTTCAGTAGAATCTTGCTGGCATGTGGGATCAGAGCGATTGTGCGATAATTTCCACAGTCGGTTGGATCACCTTTCTTTAGTATTGGTATAAACACAGATCTTTTCCAGTCAGTTGGCCATGATGTTGTCTTCCATATTTCTTGGCAGAGCCTTGTAAGTACGGTAACAGCTGCATCAGATTGCTGCAATACTTCTATGGGAATGCTATCAATGCCTGGTGCTTTGTTCTTTGATAAGGCTTTCAATGCTGCTTCAACTTCTTCTTTCATCACCAATGGTTCCTGATCATAAGGTATAGGTTGAAACGGCTGTTGGTTCACTTGATCTTTATCATATAAAAACTCTGTATATTCCTTCCACCTTTTCTTGATCTTCTCAGAATCATTCAACATAGAACCTTGAGCATCTTGTAACATTCCAATTCGAGGCTGGAACTTTTTCTTTAACTCTCGCAGCTTTAGGAAAGCCGATCTTGTTCTTCCTCTAATAGTTTCTGCTTCTATTTCCTTGCAAGTGTCATTGTAGTACTTTTCCTTGTCCTGTCTTGCTGCACGTTGGAAATCTCTGTTGAGTTCTGCGATTGTCTTTCTTTCTCCTTTGGCTTTAGCTTCTCTGCGTTTCTGGGCAATTTTCAGAGTTTCTTCCGTCATCCATTTTGGCCGTTTTTGCTTTTTCACCTTTTGTAGAGTCTTCTCGCTTTCTTCCAGCACAACCTTCTTGATGTCATTCCATAACTCTTCCGGAGCTCTGTCATTTGTATCTAAAGCAGCAAATCGATTTTGCAGGCAGTCTTTAAATTCCAGTGGTATATTCTCAAGGTCATATTTTGGTGCATTCATGAGTGGTTTGCTCTTTTTCAACTTTAGCTTAAGTTTGCATACTAGTAGTTGATGATCTGTACCACAGTCAGCTCCAGGTTTTGTCTTTGTTGATGTTACAGAGCTTTTCCATCGTTGACTTCCACAGATGTAGTCAATTTGATTTTTATACAATCCATTGGGTGAAGTCCATGTGTACAGTCGTCGCTTGTGTTGCTGGAAGAAGGTGTTTGAGATGAATAGATCATTGGTCTTGCAGAAATCTATCAATCTTTCTCCAGCTTCATTTCTGTTGCCAAGTCCATATTTTCCAACTACTTTGCCTTCTTCTTTGTTGCCAACTTTTGCGTTCCAGTCACCCATGACTATCAGGATATCCTGTTTGCATGTTCTGTCAATTTCAGCTTGTACTTGTTCATAGAACTCTTCAATTTCATTCTCTTCTGCAGCTGTTGTTGGGGCATATACTTGAATTATAGTTGTGTTGATAGGCAATCCTCGTAGACGAATAGAGATTAAGCGTTCGCTGACTGCGTTGTATTTCATTACAGTTCTTGCAAGTTTCTTCTTTATTATAAATGCAACACCATTTCTTCTTTGTTTTTCATTTCCAGCATAGTAGACCATGTGATCATCTGATGCAAAGTGCCCGATGCCAGTCCATTTCAGTTCGCTGACACCCAACAGATCAAGTTGTACACGTTCCATTTCATTCTTGACCACCTCCAACTTCCCTTGGTTCATGCTTCGTACGTTCCATGTTCCAATGTGTAAGACATCTTTACAGCTTCTGACTCTCATTTCATGCGCAGCTACATCAGCAGTCAGACTTCCCGAGGGCTTTGATCCAACCACATCATAAATGCTGGCTTTACTCTGAAAAGTCTTCAGCTCTTCCCCAGTAGCTAGTTGAGTGCCTTCCGACCTGGGAGTCTCATCTTCCAGCACCATAGCACAATTTGTTTTGTTGTAACTATCCATTGGGTTTTCATGGCAAGATACAGAAGTAGATTGCCGGGCCTTCCTTCCGCGCAGTTTAAGTTTGGTGTTGTTGCCGTTGTCACAGAAATGTGATCCTCCGCCGTCAACACTATCCCATTCTGCTGCTGCCCAGATGGGTGGTTTGTCTTCGTCTGGCACCTCAGCTGAGACCTGTCCATCTTGGGAGACCCTGCCAGTAGTTAAACTACCGATAGTTTAGCTCTCAGCATCACTGATGCACGCAAGCCCTCACAGCACGACAAGCTGCAAACCAAGTGAGAGCTGCAAACCAAGTGACCCCTGATAAAGACCTGAATGCCAAAACCTGGCAAAGTTTGGTCACTAAATAAAACTACTTGTGTGAAGACTCCAGTGTGGCTGTGGTTTTGTTTTCTCTGCTTTGTGTTTGTATTTGACTATTTCTAATATAATCCAAACAAACAGAACCCAACTAATTAAACCAACCTAAAACACAAAATATGAAAAGAGCTGAAAAAAATAATCTCACACTGCCTCACCAAAAGCCTTGTTAAACATCTTTGATCAGTCTTCTGATGAATAACTCCTGAAAGAGTGAGGCAATCCTGTCTTGGGAGAACCACAGCTCCCTCCGTCCTGCAGGAAATTTAGTAGAGTCTTTGCCAGAACCAGAATTGGAGTACTATCCTGGAGCAGAACCAAGGGACTTATCTGTTCTAAGGAGATGCACAGAGATCTATCGCAGGTGTACCCTACTCAAAGGAAATCATGCTTCTACCCCTAAATGCAGGGATCATTCATTGGGTGAAGTATATGGCTCAGCAGAACACTATCTTTCTCTGCTCAATACATGATTGACAGTCATCCTTAAAGCTAACTCAGTTCCACATTTGTATAGAAGGAATCTGAAATGGCATTCCTTTTTACAGATTGAAATGGTTTAACCCATGGGAGTTAAATGTACTACTGAAGTTACATGTTCCAACAACCTCAACATCTCACTTGCTGATGTCTGTTCACTCATTAAAATCTCCTGAAGTAAACACTAGCATTGTGATCCTTTCCAGAGGGTAAACAGCTGTGGCCAACTGGTGGCTACCAGAGAACTCATATGAATTGCAATTGAGGTGACAGGCTCAAATGGGATTTTGGATCATTTATGATGAATTATGAATCCTAGTGAAACCAGAACTCAGATGGTAATGTGTATTCATCAATTAGCCCTTTCCTGAGATGGGCTCTTGATAAACCACACATCCAGAGAGCACACACATACTTCCAGATTGTGTAGGTGGGCAGCTACAATGGCTAGGCATTTTGCAAATACACATGCAGTTGATGCTAAGCCAAATAGTAGGATATGATACTGGTAGTTGCAAGTCACTATTACAAATCCAATTCTGATGACTGGGATGTCTCTCTCTGGGGTGTACATTTCCTTTAGATCCAGAGAACATAACCAGTCTCTCTTCTGAAAAAAGGGAGCCAAGGTACTCAAAGAAACCATCTTGAATGTTTCTCACACTAGAAACTTATTCAAGGCCCTTACCATCTAAGATGCAGTGGGAGCTTTGTTTTCTTTGTAACCAGGAAATACTTGTGAGTAAAATCCCTAACCAAGCCCTCCCAGTGGAACGTGATCAACCACATTGATCTCAAAGGATGGTGAGCTCTTTGGTAAGGACTTCCTGAGGCTGAGATTTTGACCAAGATAATCTGAGAACATTTTAGTTACAAATTTGGTCTACGACAAACCATCCGATGATCTAGAACAAACAGTTGAAGGTTAAAAAGGGCCAGTGGTTTATGGAAAATCTTAGCTTCCCTCTTACTGAAGATTTAGTAGATATACATGAACTTTGACTATGTTCTTTTGGAGCTAGTCAAAAACCCATCCAGGGTTTTTGGCTAAGAAGTAGATTGGAGCTTTTGGGTCCTATATCTTGGACAAGAGAAGTCCTTGCTAAGTCTTACAGAAACATAGAAATACAAACATGACAGCAGAAAAACACCATATGGCCCTATCTAGTCTGCCCTTCTATATCAACTACTATAGTCCCCTTTTTAACTTTAGGGTTCTTCTGTGGTTGTCCCATGCTTTCTTGAATTCAGATATTGTCCTAGTCTCTACTACCTCCACGCATCTACCACTCTTTCCGTATAGAAATGTTTCTGCATTTTACAAAATCATAAGGCCTGGAGGATAAACCAAGCACCAAAAGGAGTGACAAAAGTGAAGAAAGTTTAGAAACAGCCAAAAATCCTAAGGGTACTTAAAAGGGGTGGAGGCCCTCATGTGTGACACTTGAGAGCGAGAAACACATCTGAAAACTGAAAAAAGAACAGCAAAGAAAATTACATCTACCAGGCTCTGCAAAAAATTGAAGACTGAGAAGGTCCCATGTGATGATGCAGTGCAGAAAGTACTGCACATGTGCAGTGAACTCAAAATGCTTCCAGAAGTTGTCTTAAGCTGTAGAAGCTTTCCCTTCTCTCCCCATACTGGGCTCCAGCATGTGTCACTCACTCGTGTTGGCATGACATCCTTGTTAGTCTTCAAAGTAAGACAAAGTTCCCCATTCAAAATGCCTGTCTCACACTTGTTATAGTTTAGATTATAGAATACTGGCTAAGAACAAATTGTGTATTTTTTTCTGATGCCACTTCTAAATGATCTTTAACTTCTGCTGGGTGTGATCATATTCTTTAATTAGGTAAAAAAAAGTGTTTAATTTGGTATCTGCTCACACATTGAATTATCTGCATCAGATACTTGCCTCAAAGAAGTCAAAAATTAATTCCAAGTTATCGGGCTCCATGGTATGTATGCTGTACTCAGTCCATCGATCGGGCTGCAAAGCATAACCACATTCAGGTTGGGAGTGCCGACATTTGAACTCCTCATTACTAATTAGAGAGATTTCCAAGCTGCTTGTCATCTTTGGAAGATTAGGTAAAGTTTTATGCTGGTGGTCATCCTCTTCCTCCTCTTCTTCCCCCTCCTCCTCTCGACCTTCTAATGTCAACTTCACCCTGTTTTCGCCCCCAAAAAAGGAAAAATATCAGATCAACTATTGAAATACCTTCCAACATTAACTCACTGGTGCCAAGTACAGAAGCTGCTGAAACTAACAAGTTAATACTAAATTGAAACCTTAATACTTTAACATCAACAAGAAGCAGAGTACTGCTTCAGTACTGCCTACTTTAAGGGATAAAACAAAACAAGAGACCCAGGCAAGGATTCTCCCTCATTCTCTCACAAATTATACTAAATTAGGGGTTCTCTCCAACTTAAATCTAGAACACTTACACTAAATATCTTCTAAAATCGTCCATCTACTTTTCTAACAACCCATTATTGCTGCAAGTGCCATAAAGGTGAGGGAATGGCCTTTAAAACAAAAAGTCAAAGAGAAGCAAGAGCAGGAGCACAACTACTGCAAAGCTGCCATTTATTATGCCTGAAATGGCTGTGTTTTGGCAGATAATGTCTGCTGTATAAGTTGACCTTGATACAATCAATATTAACATTAAAACAAAACTCCTCACTCTATAAAATGCCTCCTCCTGGATACTAGAACGATCAGAGACAAAATTCCAGTCATCTTGGATCTTATAAATGATATTGCTCCGGATATACTATGTTTAACTGAAACCTGGTTATTAGAATCAGATTCAGTACTGATCAACCAACACACACTCTCCACCTATAAATTATATCATTTCCCTAGGTCAACTAAACACGGAAGAGGGGTCTTAATTCTAGTGAAAAAAAAGAACTAAACACAACTCTTCATGTAAACAAGAACAGAGGACATGGATGTACTAAACATTCAAAACAAACATTTTTCAATCACTCTAATATACAGACCTCCATCAGCCTCCCATGACAACCTCTCATCCATACTAGAAGTAGCATACACCACGTCACCAAATAAATCCCATATCATACTTGGTGACTTCAACCTACCAACTCTACATAACACGCACGCCTCACACTTCCTAAATGCTATGTTAGATAGACTTCCAACAAGTGATACAAGTTCTAACTCACAGGAAAGGGAACACATTAATCTCATTTTTCTCCAAAATAGTATCACACAAAACATATGCTATTCCGGACCTATAGAACTCCCTTTATCCTGGACTGACCACTTCTTGACAGAATGTACTCTACCTGTAGCACCTCCTCTATCAGCAGCTGATACTCCCCCAACGTTCCATAAAAAGTTCAAGCCTTTTGATAAAGAAACCTTTTTGAATAATTCTCTCCCACAGCTAGATACTTTGCTCAATGACTTGGATCGGATTATACATAATTGGAACTCAACTATCCCCAATGCATCACCCTACCGCAACAAAACAAAAACAAAAACTTCTAAGTTATGGTACACAACAGAACCAAGATTACTAAAACAAAAATTGCGTAAACTAGAGCACAAATGAAGACGTATAAAATCGGAAAAAGAGTAGTTACTCACCTGTAACAGGTGTTCTCCAGGAGCAGCAGGAATCAGTCCTCACATATGGGTGACGTCGGCACCGACGGAGCACTCGTGCGGAGCATTTCCCCAGCTTTCAAAGAAAGCCTTTGGGAATTGCAGCGCGCATGCACGGTCCTCTTCCCGCCCAAGGGTGCCATCTTGCTCAGTCTGATGACATAGCTAAAAGACAGCAAAAAATTAGCAAAAATAAATCATATGACTGCAACTCCAAGGGGAGGAGGGAGGGTTGTGAGGACTGATTCCTGCTGCTCCTGGAGAACACCTGTTACAGGTGAGTAACTACTCTTTCTCCAGGACCAAGCAGGAAGTCAGTCCTCACATATGGGACTCCCTAGCTTAAGGCTACCGGAGACCTCAAGCGGAAAAATGAGCTCCCTCTAGCTCGTCAGCACAGAAGGAAGGAATCTTCTCTGAGAACGCCCCCGACAGGTAGCCCAACATCAGGGCCAGAGGGTAGGAGTTGCCTAAACCCCAAAGAGATTATGGAGTACTGCCTGTCCGAAAGCACTGTCCCTGCGGGACTCCCTCTCAAGGCAGTAATGGACCGCAAACGTCTGGCTTGAAGACCAAGTAGCGGCCCGGTAGATGTCTGCCAACGGAACAGAGCAGAAATGAGCCACTGATGCAGCCTTCGCCCTGACACGATGAGCCGTGACTCGACCCTCCAACGAGAGGCCGGCTGCCCCATAAGCCCAGGCGATACAGTCAGCGACCCATATGGACAACGTACGCTTGGAGACAGGGAGCCCCAACTTATTGGGGTCAAAAGAAACGAAAAGCTGAACAGCCTTCCGATGCTCCCGCGTACGGTCAAGGTAGAAGGATAACGCCCTCCTACAGTCCAGGGTATGCAAGACCATCACAGCCCGGTTGGCATGCGGCCTGGGGAAAAAGGTCGGAAGAACCACCTCCTGATTGAGGTGAAAAGGTGAGACAACTTTGGGAAGAAACTTAGGGTGAGTCTGTAAGACTACCCTATTCCTGAAGAACCTAGTGTAAGGAGGATCAGACACTAGAGCCTGCAGTTCACTCACTCGCCTAGCAGAGGTGAGAGCTACCAGAAATAAAAGTTTTCCAGGAGAGAAAAGGGAGAGGGCAGGTAGCCATAGGTTCAAAAGGCGGACAAGTAAGCCGCTGTAAGACCACATTCAGATCCCACTCAGGGGCCGGTGGACGCAAAGGAGGATTAAGCAGAAGGAGGCCTCTGAGGAAACGAGCCACCAAAGGGTGGTTGGAAAGAGGCCTACCGTCCACCGGCGAGTGGTGTGCTGAGACAGCACTAAGGTGAACTCTGACAGAGTTAGACTTAAGGCCCAGATTGGAGAGGTAGAGCAAATATTGCAATACTACCGCTACCAAGCACGAGAAGGGGTTCTCGCTGTGTTGAGCACACCATGCGGAGAATCTACGCCACTTAAGAGCGTAGGATTTCCTGGTGGATTGACGCCGAGAGGCCAAGACTACATCTTCCACCTCCCGAGGCAGTAGCAGGGGAGCTAGGACTACCCTTTCAGCAGCCAGGCCATCAGATGAAGGGACTGGAGGTTGGGGTGCAAGAGAGTCCCCTGATCCTGAGACAGGAGATCGTGTTGAAACCCCAGAGGAATAGGCGTGTCCACCGCCAGCTGTAGCAGAAGTGGGAACCACGGTTGCCTCGGCCACCTGGGGGCTATGAGAATCAATGAAGCCCCGTCCTTGAGGACTTGGAACAGTGTTCTGGACACTAGTGGTGTGGGTGGAAACGCTTACAGCAGGCCCGTGGACCACGAGATCAGAAACGCATCCGCTGCTACTCAGAGGATGCGGTTGTCTGGAGCAAAATCTCAGGAGTTGCCGGTTCAGAGGACTGGCGAAAAGATCCATGGTGGGGAGTCCCCACTTGAGAAAGACCTGCTGAACCACCAATGGGTTCAATCTCCATTCGTATGGTTGCAGGATCCTGCTCAGTCTGTCTGCCAGGTAATTTTCCTGACCTGGGAGGTAGACAGCCTTGAGAAGGATTTCGTGATTGACAGCCCAAGAGCACAGTCGTTGTGCATCCTGACAAAGAATGAAGGAGCCTGTGCCTCCTTGTTTGTTCACATAGAACATGGCAACTTGATTGTCCGTCTGGACCAGTACAGACTGGTGAGAGGCGAGGTGGGAGAAGGCCCTCAGAGCTAGGCGTATCGCCCGTAGCTCCAGGAGGTTTATCTGTTGAGTAGCCTCCCAAGAGGTCCAGAGACCCTGAGTACATGTCCCTTGGCAATGTGCTCCCCAACCGAGAAGAGAAGCATCTGTTGTCAGCACTTGAGAATGCGGAGGGGATTGAAAACCCATTCCGAGCACCAGATTCAGAAGATGAAGCCACCATTGCAGAGAGGAGACCAGGAGGTCGGATATCTTTACTAAGTCCGCTAGGCTCCCTGTGGCTTGATGCCACTGAGTGCGAAGGCTCCACTGAGCAGGCCGCATGTGCAGGCGGGCATTGGGGGTGACATGAACCGTGGAAGCCATATGGCCGAATAGTCTCAGGAATTGCCTGGCAGAGACCAGGGAATTGCTGCGAAACTGGCTGGACAGATCCATTAGCCAGTGGGCCCTGTCCAGAGGCAGAAAAGCCTTTGCTTGAAGAGTGTCTAGCCTGGCCCCTATGAACTCTAAGTTCTGGGACGGCAGCAAAGTGGACTTTGCGAAGTTTATGAAAAACCCCAAGTGTTGAAGCAGAGCCACAGTGCGAAGGGTGGCCTGGTTGGCCTCTTGGGAAGATTGGCCCCTTATTTATTTATTTATTTAGCGTACATTTGTATCCCGCTGCTTCCAGTGATCAGCAGCGGTTGCTATACATGGTAAGGATGGCTGTACGGGCCAGTAATTAGGGATATATACATTGCGATTAGGGAGGTGGAGGTAGGGCACAGCAAAGATAGGGTTACAGATTTACAGTTGATTAACGTTACGATTTCACACAGGGTACTTATATACATATTTACACATGCCTGAGTGCATTTCACGAGGTTAAATTGTAATGTGATTGGAAGAGGTGCGTCTTAAGTTTTTTTCTGAAGTCTTTCAGATCACAGTTTGCACGCAGATCACTTGGCAATCGGTTCCAGAGTGCTGGGGCTATAAATGAGAAAGCCCTGTTACTGGTACAAGCATTAACCTTTCTGATGCACTTCGGGAAACAGAGGGTATTGAGGTTTGCTGTTCTTCTACTTCTGTTATTGGGTAGATTGGATATTAAGCTGTTGAGATGCGAGGGCGCTACATTATGGATGAGTTTGAAGGTAGTGACTAACATTTTGTATTGAATGCGGGCCGTGATGGGGAGCCAGTGTAGCTCAATTAGAACAGGTGTAATGTGGTCAGAGAGTCCTTTTTGCATAATGATTCTGGCAGCAACATTTTGTGCCATTTGCAGAATATTTATAGTTTTTCTTGGCAGGCCTTGCAGTATGGCATTGCAATAATCTAGGTGTGGAATGATGAGGGCAGTGAGCCAGTCGTCCAGGTACGGAAACACAAAAAGACCCTGAAGCCTCAGGTAGGCCGCCACCACTGCCAGGCACTTGGTGAACACCCTGGGAGCGGAGGACAGGCCAAAGGGTAGTACTCTGTACTGATAGTGGTTTCCTCCCACAACAAACCTGAGATATTGCCTGTGGTCTGGATGAATAAGGATGTGAGTATACGCATCCTTGAGATCTAAGGAGCATAGCCAGTCTCCCTGCTGGAGGTAGGGCAGCAGGATTCCAAGGGTAAGCATCTTGAACTTTTCCCTCTCCAGGAACTTGTTGAGGTTGCGCAAGTCTAAGATGGGTCTGAGGCCTTCTGTTCTTTTTGGTACCAGAAAATACCTGGAATAAAAGCTGTGACCTCTCAGGTGGTGGGGCACCGGTTCCACAGCCTGATCCTTTAGCAGACTTGCTAACTCCTGAAGGAGTAGGTCCCTGTGCAGAGGGGGTCTTGGAGGCTCTCCTGGAAAGTAGGAGGGAGGTACCTGGTGAAAATGAAGAAGATAGCCCTTTTGGACTATATTAAGAACCCAGGTATCTGATATGACGGCTGACCACCTGTGGGCAAAGTGGGCCAGCCGGCCTCCTGCGCTGAGAGAAGCCAGCTGAGGAGAAGAGGCTATGCTGTTTGAGTCAAAAACCCCCACCCTGCTGAGCAGGGGTCGGTGTTGGTGGCTTGGGGGCCTTCTGCCTATGGGGCCCTTGACCCTGCCCCTTGGCCTGCTGACCCTGTTGGGGAGCTGCAGAGGCCTGATAATGAGGGTATTGTTTATAGGCAGATGACTTCCTCGGGTAAAAGGACTTTTTTCCCAGAGCCCTTCTTTTTCTGAGAAGGGGCAGAGGTTTTCCCGGAAAGACTAGTCCTGGTCAGAGTCTCGGTCTCAAGTTCTGCAGCCTTTTCAGCCATGGGCTTGCCAAAGAGGTTTTCACCTCGGCAGGGGACATGGCTCGAGGTCGGATGACTGTAGCCAAGCCTGTCGGCGGGCACCAATGCCGGCCCCGGCTACTCGGGCCGAAGCCTCAAAGCCATCATAGGCTGCTCGACAGATAAACTTCGAGCACTCTCGAATACCGGTGGACAAGGCCTGGAACCTCTGCAAAGGTTCCTCGGACAGACCAGCAGAGAACCCGGCAATCTCCTTTGCCAGGTCTCGGAGGTACATGCCCATGAAGAGCTGGTAAGTCTGGACACGGCAAGCAAGCATAGAGCCCTGGAAGCACTTCTTACCGAGGGCATCCAGGTTCCGGGCCTCCCAGCCAGGAGGCACCAAGGAGTGCATCTTCTGACTTTTCAGTCGATGCATGGCCGATTCCACAACCATGGAGTGGTGCGGTAATTGTGCCTTTTGGAACCCGGGGCTCTTGCGGACTCAATAAATGGAATCAACCCACTTGCTTAACACCGGCCTCAAGGCCGGGGTCTCCCACATGCAGAAGAGCAGCCGCTCCAGCATCGGAGGAACCGGAACAGTAAAGGCTGTTGACCATGACTGAAGTGGTATTTAAAGGTGCGGAAGAATTGGAGGAAATATCAATACATCGGGAAGATGTCTTACAACTATTAGATAAACTGAAGAGTAGCAAATCACCTGGGCCGGATGGTATACATCCAAGGGTGTTGAAAGAACTGAAATATGAGACTGCAGAACTGCTATCAGTAATCTGTGAACTATCATTAAAATCATCTCTAATAGCTGAAGATTGGAGGATCGCCAATGTAACACCAATTTTTAAAAAGGATTCCAGGGGTGATCCGGGAAACTACAGACCGGTGAGCATGACGTCAGTACCGGGAAAAATGGTAGAAACCATCATAAAGAATAAAATTACTCAGCATGTAGATAGTCACAACCTAATGGGAGACAACCAACATGGCTTTAGACAAGGAAGATCTTGTCTTACTAATCTGTTATGTTTTTTTGAAGGAGTGAATAATCAGGTGGACAAAGGTGAGTCGGTTGATATTGTGTATCTGGACTTTCAGAAAGCCTTTGACAAGGTCCCTCATCAGAGACTTTTGGCAAAACTAAAGAGTCATGGGATAGGAGGCAATGTACTATTGTGGATCAGGAACTGGTTAAAAGATAGAAAGCAGAGGGTAGGGCTAAATGGCCGATTTTCCCAATGGAGAAAGGTGAATAGTGGTGTACCCCAGGGATCTGTGCTGGGTCCGCTGCTTTTTGACATATTCATAAATGACCTGGAAAGTGGAATAACGAGTGAGGTTATCAAATTTGCAGATGACACAAAACTATTTAAAGTTGTTAAAACCCAAGAGGGTTGTGAAAAATTGCAAGAGTATCTTGATAAATTGGAAGACTGGGCATCAAAAAGTGGACTGTTGTAATTGTTATGGAAGGACAGACTAGATAGGCCATGTGGTCTTTTTCTGTCGTCATGTTTCTATGTTTCTATGTTTCTAAAATGGCAGATGAAATTTAATGTGGACAAGTGCAAGGTTATGCACCTAGGGAAGAACAACCCAAACTATGGTTACACGATGCAAGGTTCTACATTAGGAACCACCACCCAGGAAAAAGATTTAGGCGTCATTGTGGATACCATGTTAAAACCCTCGGCCCAGTGTGCAGCGGCGGCCAAGAGAGCAAATAGAATGCTAGGTATGATAAGGAAAGGAATGGAAAATAAAACAAAAGATATTATAATGCCTCTATATCGTTCCATGGTGAGACCGCACCTTGAATATTGTGTGCAATTCTGGTCGCCGTATCTTAAAAAGATATAGCAATTTTAGAAAAGGTACAGAGAAGAGCCACCAAAATGGTAAAGGGGATGGAAGGATACTCCTATGAAGAAAGGCTAAAAAGGTTAGGGCTCTTTAACCTGGAAAAGAGACGGCTGAGGGGAGATATGATAGAAGTCTATAAATTAATGAACGGAGTGGAACGGGTAAACGTAGATCGATTGTTTACCTTATCAGAATATAGAAAGACTAGGGGACATGCAATGAAGCTACAGGGTAAACTATTTAAGACTAATAAAAGAAAATATTTTTTCACTCAACGTGTAATCAAACTCTGGAATTTGTTACCGGAGGATGTAGTAAAGGCTGTTAGTGTAGCTGGGTTTAAAAAAGGTTTGGACAAGTTCCTGGAGGAAAGGTCCATAAACCATTATTAAGAAGTGACCGAAGATATCAATGCTTGACCCAGTACAAGCACTGTGGAACTTGTGTCTCTTGGGGAAACTGCTAGGTACATATGACCTAGATTGGCCACTGTTGGAAACAGAATACTGGGCTTGATGGACCTTGGTCTGACCCAGTATGGCATATCTTATGTTCTTATGTTCTTACGGCCTCCTTCGGGGGAGAGTCATACTGGAGGGCCTCGAGCTCCTCGGCTCGAGGCTCCTCCTCTGGACCCACGGGGAAGGCCAAGGCTTTGGCCATATCCCGCACGAAGTCCGAGAACCGGGTATCCTCCGGTGGGGACCGTCTCCGAGGCTCGGACTCGGGTGAGTCCGATGGGACACACCGAGTCCGATGAGTGTCGGGTGACTTTTCGTCCTCCGTCTCCCAGCCCGACTCCTCGGAGGAGGAACTGAGCGGCTCCGGTCGGGTGGGCACCGATGCCCTCCGCCCCGATGCCGAGGGTATCGGCGTCGACGACCTCGGCCCTGAACGGGAGGTCGAGGGAGACCGTGGCCGAGAATCAACTCAAGCCCGCATGGACTCGAGGATCGGCTCGGCCTCCGGGGTCGACTTGGACGTCGAGGTCCCGGTGGTCAGGGCAGATGCACCGGTGAGACCGGCGATCAATGCCCGCTGCTGTTCCATGAAGGCAGTGAAGCTGCTCTCCAAGGCCGTCAACCTGAGTCCGAGCTCAGGAGACCCAGCAGCCTCCGACTCGGGCCCCAACGGCGTCGGGCCCGACGTCGGCTCCCTCGGAGGAGAGTGCACGAGGACAACAGCACTTACGTGTCCAGGAAACTCCATCTCGACACGAGGATGCTTGGCAGGCCTCTCCGACTCCGAAGACCCGGGACGGCTATCGGGGCTATGTGACCTGGCCCTTGAGGAACCAGGAGTGTCCACCGACGACGCCCTCGCGGGTTTCTTCTTCCTTCGATGTTCCCGCGAAGGAGACCCCCGCTCAGAGGAACCCCGACGCTGCTCGGGGCCGGAGTCCCGAGACGTCGAGGCCTCTAACGAGGTCCGGGCCCGGCCGGACGCGGTGTCAGAAAAAATCCTATCCTTCTGGTGCTGCCGACTCCTCAACGCCTTCGAGGACATTTTGCCACACGGACCACAGATCATCAGGTCATTGGGTCATGATCGGGTCCGAGGCAACGGAGGCAGCAGTCATGTGTGTCGGTGAGAGACATAAATTTCTTACACCGATCACATTTCTTAAACCCGCTGGTAGCCATCGGGGGAAAAAGGGCTCCTGCTAAGTCAAAAGACCGGGCTGCCAGGGAAAAAAGAAAAAAGGCGCGAACGCCAGTCACAAAGAACAAAAACCGAAAGAGAGAGAAAAGGACTCGATACTGGCGTATTGGTCCGAGCGGGAAAACGATCCGGCGTCGAACCGGAGAAAAACAGGGAAAATCAATTTTTTCCTCGGGGACAGCAGAGTTACTTACCTGTAACAGGTGATCTCTGGGAACAGTCTTCACATATGGGTACGTCGGTACCGACGGAGCCTGCGCGGGAACGCTCCCCAGCGTCCCAAAAAAGGAAAGCTTTTGGGAGCATCCCACAGCGCCTGCGCGGTGCTTCCCCCCTTTCCTAACCGCCTCTCTCCAGTTCGAGTTTTAAAGCTGAGACAAAGAGAGAGAGAGAGGAAAGGAAAGATAGATAGAAAGATACAACTCCTAGGGGAGGTGGGTGGGTTGTGAAGACTTATTCCTGCTGTTCCCAGAGATCACCTGTAACAGGTAAGTAACTGTGCTATCTCCAGGAACAAGCAGGAATGAGTCTTCACATATGGGGACTCCCCAGCTAGAGATGCCAGGGAGATCCCCAAGGTTGTGAGACCCTGAGAAGGGCTCTACCTCCTCCCATGGATCTCAGGCATCCAACCAGGGATGGAGGGGAGGAGTTGATTAAGCAAGGAACAGGTGTTTGAGAACAGCCTGACCAAACAAGACATCCCGGTGGGAGTCCTTGTCCAAGCAGTAATGGGCTGTGAAGGTATGAACTGAGGCCCAGGTGGCCACTCGACAGATCTGGTCGATGGACACAGAATTTAGATGAGCCATAGAGGTTGCCATGGCCCTCACATTGTGAGCCGTGACCTGGCCCTCCAGAGAAAGGTTCTTGCTCTGGTAGGCGAAAGAAATACACTGAGCAATCCAATTGGACAGTTCTCTTAGAGACTGGAAGTCCCAAATGAGAGGGATCAAAAGCAACAAAGAGTTGAGAAGACTTTCTATGTTGCTGTGTCCTTTGTAAGTAAAAGGCAAGAGCCCTCTTACAATCCAGGGTATGAAGATTCCTCTCTGCACTTGATGCATGAGGGCTTGGAAAGAAGACAGGTAAATACACCTCTTGGTTAAGATGAAAAGGTGAGACCACTTTAGGCCTAAAGTGTGGATTGGTCCTAAGGACTACCTTATCATGATGGAACCTTGTATAAGGTGGATTAGCCACTAAGGCCTGCAGCTCACTTATGCGGCGAGCTGAAGTGACTGCAATAAGATAGATAACTTTCCAGGAAAGAAATTTCAAGGAGGTAGTGGCTAAGGGTTCAAAGGGAGGCTTCATGAGCTGACCAAGAACCAGATTCAAGTCCCATGCCACTGGAGGTGGTCTAATGGGAGGTTTAGTTAAAAGAAGGCCTCTCATGAATCTTGCAATAAGAGGATGAGAGGAAATAGGTTGTCCATTGAGAGGCTTGAGAGATGCTGCAATAGCACTCAAATGGACCCTTTACTGAATTCGTTTTGAGGCCTGCATGGGAAAGATGCAGGAGATACTCTAGTAAAGAATTCAAAGGTATTGCTAGAGAGTTAAAACCCTTCTCAGCACACCAAATGGTAAACCTTTTCCATTTAAAAGCATAGGAATGCCTAGTAGAAGGCTTTCTGGAAGCATGAAGGATATCCCTCACTTGCTGAGACAGATGCCAATCTTGATGGTCTAAGCCTTCAGCAACCAAGCCCTGAGATGGAGAGATTGGGGGTTTGGGTGCCACAACGTTCCCCCCTCCTGAGACAGGATATCTGGAGCAGATCCCAAGTCCAGGGAGGGAGCTTGAGAGAGATGCAGGAGTAGAGGGTACCACACTTGGCGTGGCCATCGTGGAGCTATGAGGATCATAGCTCCTCGATCTCTCTGAAGCTTGAACAGGGTCTTGGGAATTAGGGGAATGGTGGAAAGGCGTATAGGAAGTCTTGACCCCAATGAAGGAGGAAGGCATCCTTGGCCTGAACTCCCCGACACGGAATTCTGGAACAGAATCGGGGAAGTTTGGCATTCCACGGACTTGCAAACAGGTCTATGTCCGGGGTTCCCCAAATTTGAAAGATTCTGACTATCTGGTCCATATGAAGGGAACATTCGTGTGGAAGCAGAACTCGACTGAGTCTGTCTGCCCAAGAGTTTTGAACTCCTGGAAGGTATACTGCCAGAAGATGAATTTGATGCTCTCTGGCGAAGGCCCACAATCTCGGAGCTTCGTTCCAAAGCGACAGAGAGCCAGTCTCTCCCTGCTTGTTCACATAGAACATGGCTACTTGGTTGTCCGTGTGAATGAGGACTGTCTTGTAGCTGAGCAGGGTATGGAAGACTGAGAGCCAGGAAGATTGCTCTGAGCTCTAAGATGTTGATATGTAGAGAGGTCTCCTGTGGGGACCAAATGCCCTGGGTGGAGAGGTCGTGAAGATGAGTTCCCCAACCCTTTGGAGAGGCATCTGTTGTAAGGGTTGCTTGGGGTAACAACTGTTGGAAGGGGAACCCCTGCAACAGATTTTGAGTGGACTTCCATCACTGGAGAGACCAAAAGAGGTGCCTGGAGATTGCTATTTTGTCTGACAGACCCCCTGATGCCTGCGTCCATTGGGTGGACAAAGTCCATTGAGCTGCCCTCATCTGAAGGCGAGCATAAGTGACCACATGCACAGTGGATGCCATGTGGCCTAGCAGTTGTAACATCTCTCGAGCAATTAAATGGGTTTTTAACTGAATCTGGGAGGCTAACTGCACTAAGCGTAGGCAACGGGCCTGGGGAAGATAGGCCCTTGCAGTTGTGGTATCCAGCAAGGCCCCTATGAACTCTAGAGATTGAGTAGGGGTGAGTTGGGACTTTGGAATGTTTATCACCAGTCCCAGACACTGCAGAACACGCATTGTACAGGTTAGGGAAGTCTGGGCCTCTGACTGGGATGGAGCTCGGATGAGCCAATCATCCAGATATGGGACTACGAATATTCCTAGAGTGGTAGGAATGCGGCTACTACTGCCATGCATTTTGTGAACACTCTTGGAGCAGAGGCCAGACCAAAAGGAATTACCCTGTATTGGTAGTGCTTCCCTTGATAAAGGAACCGAAGGAACCTTGTGTGTTGGATGGATGAGTATATAAGAACATAAGAACATAAGAAATGCCATACTGGGTCAGACCGAGGTCCATCAAGCCCAGTATCCTGTTTCCAACAGTGGCCAATCTAGGTCATACGTACCTAGCAGTTTCCCCAAAAGACACAGGTTCTGCAGTGCTTGTACTAGGCCAAGCATTGATATCCTGGGTCCCTTTTTAATAGTGGTTTATGGACCTTTCCTCCAGGAACTTGTCCAAACCTTTTTTAAACCCAGCTATACTAACAGCCCTTACTACATCCTCCGGTAACAGATTCCAGAGTTTGATTACACGTTGAGAGAAGAAATATTTTCTCCTATTTGTCTTAAATAGTTTACCCTGTAGCTTCATTACATGCCCCCTAGTCCTTCTATATTCTGATAGCGTAAACAATTTATCCACGTTTATCCGTTCCACTCCATTCATTAATTTATACACCTCTATCATATCTCCCCTCAGCCGCCTCTTTTCTAGGTTAAAGAGCCCTAACCTTTTTAGCCTCTCTTCATAGGAGTAGCCTTCCATCCCCTTCACCAATTTGGTGGCTCTTCTCTGTACTTTTTCTAATAACTCTATGTCCTTTTTAAGATACGGTGACCAGAATTGCACACAATATTCAAGGTGCGGTCGTACCATGGAGCGATACAGAGGCATTATAATATCCTTTGTTTTATTCTCCATCCCTTTCCTTATGATACCTAGCATTCTATTTGCTTTCTTGGCCGCCGCTGCACACTGGGCGGAGGGTTTTAACATGTTATCCACGATGACTCCTAAATCTTTTTCCTGGGTGGTGGTTTCTAATGTGGAGCCTTGCATCTTGTAACTATAGTGTGGGTTGTTCTTTCCTAGGTGCATAACTTTGCACTTGTCCACATTAAATTTCATCTGCCATTTGGATGCCCAGTCTTCCAATTTATCCAGATCCTCCTGCAGTTTTCCACAATCCTCTTGGGTTTTAACAACTTTAAACAGTTTTGTGTCATCTGCAAATTTGATTACCTCACTAGTTATTCCCTTTTCCAGGTCATTTATGAATATGTCAAAAAGTAGCGGACCCAGTACAGATCCCTGGGGTACTCCACTATTCACCTTTTTCCATTGGGAATATTGGCCATTTATTTATTTTATTTATTTATTTATTTATTACATTTTCTTTTATACCGCGCTATTTAAGATCAGTGCGGTTTACAATAAAACATTGAATCTACACATCTCAGTTTAGTGATTTGTGCTTACAATAAACAGGTAAAAATAACTCGGATGTACAATGAACAAGTTTCTTAACAGGGAGAACAGGGAGAACAATAACTATATACATGGTTACGTGCACAGCACGAGCTTCTCAGAGTAAGTTAATTATGGAGGCGGTTAAGGTGTGGTTGCAGGTATTCAGACTAGGAGTGTATGATGTATGGGCTTGAGGAGCTACCATGAGGTGTGGAAGTAGGTGACTGTGGAGGGGGGGCTGCGGCATTGTAGTAAAGGAGAAAAAGGTGATGCTTCAGTTCCTTCTTGAATTGGGAGAGATCGCTGATGGTTCTGATAGGCGCCGGGAGTGCGTTCCAGCAAGATGGTGCAAAAAAGGCAAAGGCTCTAGATCTGGTAGCTTGAGAGCACTTAGTACTTGCCTTAGGTAGAATGAGGGTGTTTGCAGCATTCGATCTCCTTAGCCGGAGATTTAGCCCTACCCTCTGCTTTCTATCTTTTAACCAGTTCCCGATCCACAATAGTACACTGCCTCCTATCCCATGACTTTTTAGCTTCGCCAAAAGTCTCTGATGGGGGACCTTGTCAAAAGCTTTCTGAAAGTCCAGATACACTATATCAACCGACTCACCTTTGTCTACCTGTTTATGCACACCTTCAAAAAAACAGATCAGATTAGTAAGACAAGATCTTCCTTGTCTAAAGCCATGTTGGCTGTCTCCCATTAGGCCATGACTATCTACATGCTGTGTAATTTTGTTCTTTATGATGGCTTCTACATTTTCCCTGGTACTGACGTCAGGCTCACCGGTCTGTAATTTCCCGGGTCACCCCTGGAACACTTTTTAAAAATTGGTGTTACGTTGGCGACCCTCCAATCTTCAGGTATTACAGATGATTTTAATGAAAGTTCACAGATTACCAATAACAGGTCTGCAATCTCATATTTCAGTTCTTTCAACACTCTGGGATGTATACCATCCGGTCCAGGTGATTTGCTACTATTCAGTTTATCAAATAGTTGTAATATATCTTCCCGGTGTAGCGATATTTCTCTCAATTCCTCTGCAGTATCACCTTTAAATACCACTTCAGTATATGAGTGTACGCATCCTTGAGATCTAGAGAACAAAGCCAATCCTGACTCTGAAGGTATGGAAGGAGAGTACCTAGAGAAATCATCTTGAATTTCTCCTTGCATAGAAACTTGTTCAATTCTCTGAGATCTAATATGGGTCTGTAGCCCCCTGTTTTCTTTGGGATAAGAAAGAAGGGGGAGTAGAACCCTGAGCCCTGTTGAAGAAGGGGTACTTCTTCTATTGCCCCTTGGGCAAGAAGGGTAGTAATCTCTTGACCCAGGTCGAGGAGAGATGTCTGAGAATTGAACTGTCTCACCATGGTGTGAGGAGGAAAGTTTGAGAAATGAAGTTTGTACCCTTCCCTTATTATGGAGAGGGTCCATTGCTCTGCTGTGATTTGTTCCCATCTGGGAGCAAAGTAAGCTAACCTTCCTGGAATGGTGAGAGGCTCTGGTTCTGCTAGAGCCAGAAAGGCTAAGTTCTCTAGATGCAAGTCAAAGGCCCTGAGGAGGCTGAGGCTGTTGGGCTACAGGAGTCCTTGCAGCCTTAGGCTTGGCCTGTTTAGGTTGTTGACGCTTTGCAGCAAAACGACCTGCAGAAGATGTCTGTTGACCATAAACAGGATAATATCTTCCCTTCTTGGGAAAATATGGCTTTTTGAACAACCTCTTCTTGACAGGATTAGTGGTAGACTTTGAAAGCCTATCCAAAGCAGAATTTTCTACATCCATCTGTGTGGCCTTTGCCTGCCAATCCTTGCCAAAAAGGTTTTCACCTGTACAAGGAAGATTTCCCAATCCATCTTGGACCCAAGGTTCCAGATCAGAAGCTTGTAACCAAGCAATTCTGCGTACACCTATGGCAATAGCCAAAGCTCTGCTGGCACCCTCAAAAGAGTCAAAGGCTGCACGGTTGGAAAATTTGGAAACATCTTGGGCATGCTTAAGCCAAGTGAGAAACTCTTCCCTCCTATCTTCTGGAAGAAGAGGGAGGAAAGTTTGCAGATGATCTGTAACTTCTTTTAGAAACATCCCCATATAGAGACTATAGGAGTTGATTCTGGCAACAAGCATTCTGGCTTGAAAGAATTTTCTGCCAAAAGCATCTAAGGTTCTACATTCTCTCCCTGGAGGAGTAGAGGAGTGCCTTTTTGCACTCTAACTTTTTCATGGCAGACTCCACCACAATAGAGTGGTGAGGAAGCTGAGTCTTATGAAACCCAGGACAAGGCGGGACACGGTACATGGTCTCTAGCCTACGAGACTGGGAAGAGATAGTGAGAGGAGTCTCCCATATGCCCAACATGTGATCATAAAGGATCTCGAACTGGCAAAGTGGCTGCCTCTTTAGGAGCCTTGGGATATTGCAAAATATCCAACTTTTTGGCTCTAGGCTCTGACTCAGGGGCCACTGAGATAGAGAGCCCCTTGACCACTTCTCTTATAAAGTCCTGAAAAGACAAGTCCTCTGGAGGAGACATTCTTCTTTTTGGAGAAGAAGGCTCTTGAGGAAGGAGTACCGATGCTTTGACAGAAGCTTCCGATGCATCAGAGTCTTCGGAGGAATCGAAATATCACCTGTCTGGATGCTCCTGTAGAGCTCGATACGCGTACCGAGTGCTATCGACATCGGGAGTGATCGGTACCGGTTCGGTATCGATGGGCATCATCGGACAGGGTACCGGTGCAGTCGACACCGAAGCCGATGTCGATGCAATCGGTGCCGGTACCAGCAACAGGGCCTGTTGCGGTACCAGCAGCGTCGCAGCTCAAATGAATGCCTTGATGGCCTGCTGCATGGTCAGAAAGAGTACTTACTCACCTGTAACAGGTGTTCTCCAGGAGCAGCAGGAATCAGTCCTCACTTATGGGTGACGTCGGCGCCGACGGAGCACTCGGAGCAATTTTCCCCAGCTTTCGAAGAAAGCCTTTGGGAATTGCAGCGCGCATGCACGGTCCCCTTCCCGCCCAAGGGTGCCATCTTGCTCAGTCTGAGGACATAGCGGAAAGACAGCAAAAAAGTTAGCAAGAACATATAAAACGAATGACTGCAACTCCAAGGGGAGGAGGGAGGGTAGTGAGGACTGATTCCTGCTGCTCCTGGAGAACACCTGTTACAGGTGAGTAACTACTCTTTCTCCAGGACCAAGCGGGAAGTCAGTCCTCACTTATGGGACTCCCAAGCTTAAGGCTACCGGAGACCTCAAGCCGAAAAAATGAGCTCCCTCAAGCTCAACAGTACAGAAGGAAGGAATCTTCTCTGAATACCAATCCGGCCGGTAGCCCAACACCAGGGCCGGAGGGTAGGAGTTGCCTAGACCTCAAAGAGATTGTGGAGGACTGCCTGTCCGAAAGCACTGTCCCTGCGGGACTCCCTCTCCAGGCAGTAATGAGCCGCAAACGCCTGGCTTGAAGACCAAGTAGCGGCCCGGCAGATGTCCGCCAACGGTACAGAGCGGAGGTGAGCCACTGACGCAGCCTTCGCCCTGACACGGTGAGCCGTGACTCGACTCTCTAAGGAGAGGCCGGCTGCCCCATAAGCCCAGGCGATACAGTCAGCTACCCAGATGGACAAAGTATGCTTAGAGATGGGTACCCCCAACCAATTGGGGTCAAAAGATACGAAAAGCTGGACAGCTTTCCTATGCTCTCGCGTACGGTCAAGATAGAAGGATAAGGCTCTTCTACAGTCCAGGGTATGCATAACAGTTTCAGCGCGGCTGGTATGCGGCCTGGGAAAGAAGGTCGGAAGAACCACCACTTGATTGATGTGAAAAGTGGAGACCACCTTTCGAAGAAACTTAGGGTGAGTCCGTAGTACCACCCTATTTTTGTAGAACCTAGTGTATGGGGGCTCCGACACTAAGGCCTGTAGTTCACTAACACGCCTAGCGGAGGTAAGGGCTACCAAGAAGAGAGTTTTCCAGGAGAGGAAACGAAGAGAGCAGGTAGCCATAGGCTCAAAGGGTGGACAGGTAAGCCTTTGCAAGACCACATTGAGATCCCAGTCAGGAGCTGGAGGGCGCAACGGAGGCTTAAGCAGAAGAAGGCCCTGGAGAAAACGTGCCACCAAGGGGTGCGAGGAAAGAGGCTGGCCCTCCACCGGCGAATAATGTGCAGAGAGAGCACTGAGGTGGACCCTGACGGATTTGAGGCCCAGATCGGAGAGGTGAAGCAAATACTGCAGTACCACCGATACTAAGCAGGCGAAGGGGTCCTCAGAGCGCTGAGAACAGACCGAGAAGCGACGCCATTTAAGGGCATAAGAGTTCCGGGTGGAAGGTCGCCGAGACGCCAGGACGACTGCTTCCACCTCCGGAGGAAGCAGGAGCGGAGCTAGGACTACCCTTTCAGCAGCCAGGCCATCAGTTGAAGGGCCCGGAGGTTGGGGTGCAGGAGAGTACCCTGATCCTGGGTCAGGAGATTGGGCTGTAACCCCAGAGGAAGAGGGGTGTCCACCGCTAGCTGTAGGAGCAGAGGGAACCAGGGTTGTCTCGGCCACCTGGGCGCTACCAGGATCACAGAGGCCCTGTCCTGGACAACTTTGAACAGCGTCCGGGACACAAGTGGCGTGGGAGGAAAGGCATACAGTAGGCCCGTGGACCACGAGATGAGGAAAGCATCCGGCGCCATTCTGAGAGGATGCGGGTGCCGGGAGCAGAACCTGGTAAGTTGCCGGTTCAGAGGACTGGCAAAGAGATCCACAGTGGGAAGGCCCCACCTGCGGAAGATCCGCCGGACAACTACGGGGTTCAACCTCCATTCGTGTGGCTGCAGAATCCGGCTCAGTTTGTCGGCCAGGTAATTTTCCTGCCCGGGCAGGTAAACAGCCCTGAGGAGGATGTCGTGGTCGACTGCCCAAGAGCACAGTCTCCGAGCCTCCTGACATAAAAGGAGGGAGCCCGTGCCCCCCTGTTTGTTCACGTAGAACATGGCAACCTGATTGTCCGTCTGTACCAGTACAGACCGACGAGAAGTGAGGTGAGAGAAGGTCCGCAGAGCTAGGCAGATCGCTCGTAGCTCCAGGAAGTTTATCTGCTGAGCAGCCTCCCAAGGTGTCCAAAGGCCTTGAGTGCGCGCTCCCTGGCAATGCGCTCCCCATCCCAGGAGAGAGGCATCTGTCGTTAGCACCTGGGAAGGTGGAGGAGACTGAAAAGTCATGCCGAGTACCAGGTTGGGCAGGTGAAGCCACCATCACAGAGAGGAGACCAGGCGGTCGGAGATCTGTATTAAGTCCATCAGGCTCCCTGTGGCCTGATGCCATTGAGGGCGAAGGCTCCACTGAGCAGGCCGCATATGCAGACGGGCATTCGGAGTGACATGGACCGTGGAGGCCATATGACCGAGCAGTTGCAGGAAAAGTCTGGCCGAAACAGGTGATGCGCTGTGGAACCTGCCGGCCAGGGCCATGAGCCTGTCGGCCCGTTCCTGAGGCAGGAAGGCACGAGCCTGCAGAGTGTCCAGCCGTGCTCCTATGAATTTGAGGTCCTGAGAGGGGAGCAAAGTGGACTTTTCGAAGTTCATGACGAAGCCCAAGTACTGAAGCAGAGCCACTGTGCGTTGAGTTGCCTGAGTGACCTCTAGGGAAGACTGCGCCCGGATGAGCCAGTCGTCCAGGTAGGGGAAGACGAAGAGGCCTTGAAGCCTCAGGAAGGCTGTCACCACTGCCAGGCATTTCGTGAACACCCTGGGAGCGGCGGATAGGCCAAAGGGCAGTACGCGGTACTGATAATGATTCCCTGCCACCACAAATCTTAGATATTGCCGGTGGTCCGGATGAATAAGGATGTGAGTATAAGCATCCTTTAGATCCAAGGAGCATAGCCAATCTCCCTGCTGGAGGTAGGGCAGTAGGATTCCAAGGGTAAGCATTTTGAACTTTTCCCGCTGGAGGAACTTGTTGAGGTTGCGTAGGTCCAGGATGGGTCTGAGGCCTCCTGTCCTTTTTGGTACCAGGAAGTACCTTGAATAAAACCCGTGACCCCACAGATGGTGGGGCACTGGCTCCACAGCCTGTTCCCGAAGCAGGCCTTGCAGCTCCTGAAGCAGTAAGTCCCTGTGGAGAGGGGGTCTTAGAGGCTCCCCCGGAAAGTAGGAGGGAGGCACCTGGTGAAAATGTAGGAGGTAGCCCTTCTGAACCACCTGCAGCACCCAGGAATCGGATGTTATGGCTGACCACCTGTGGGCAAAGTGGGTCAGCCGGCCCCCCCGTGCTGAGCGAAAGCTGCTGAGAGGGAGAGGCTATGCTGGCGTAGTCAAAAACCCCCACCCTGCTGAGCAAGGGCCTGTGTAGCGGGCTTGGGGCCCTTCTGCCTACGGGACCCATTACCCTGTCCCTTAGCCTGCTGCCCCTGATGGGAAGCTGCTGAGATATGAAATTGAGGGTGGTATTGTTTATATGCAGACACCTTCCTCAGGTAAAAGGGCTTTTTCCCCGAGCCCTTCCTCTTCTGTGAAGGGGCAGAGGTCTTTCTGAATAGGCGAGTTCTGGTGAGAGTCTCGGACTCGAGCTGCGCAGCCTTCTCAGCCATGGGCTTGCCGAAGAGGTTGTCACCTCTGCATGGGACATCGACCAACTTGTCCTGCACCCATGGCTCTAGGTCGGACGACTGAAGCCAAGCCTGACGGCGAGCACCGATGCCGGCTCCGGCTACTCGAAACGATGCTTCGAAGCCATCGTAGGCTGCTCGAGAAATGAACTTCGAGCAATCTCGAATACCCGTAGACAAGGCCTGGAACCTCTGCAAAGGTTCCTCAGAGAGGCCAGCGGAGAACCCGGCAATTTCTTTTGCCAGGTCTCGGAGATACATGCCCATGTATAGCTGGTATGTCTTGACTCGGCAAGCAAGCATGGAGCCCTGGAAGCACTTCCTACCTAGGGCATCCAGGTTACGGGCCTCCTTACCCGGAGGCACCGAGGAGTGCATCTTCTGACTCTTAAGTCGATGCATGGCCGATTCCACCACCATAGAGTGGTGCGGTAGCTGTGCCTTCTGGAACCCGGGGCTCTTGCGGACTCGATACATCGAATCGACCCGCTTGCTTAACACCGGCGTCGAGGCCGGGCACTCCCACATGCGGAAGAGCAGCCGCTCCAGCATTGGGGGAATCGGCACCGTAAAGGACTCCTTCGGGGGAGTGTCATACTGAAGGGCTTCGAGCTCTTCGGCTCGAGGCTCCTCTTCTGGATCCGCGGGGAAGGCCAACGCCTTGGCCATGTCCCTCACGAAATCGGAGAACCGGGTATCCTCCGGGGGAGACCTTCTCCGAGGCTCCGACTCGGGTGAGTCGGAGGGGACGCACTGAGTCTGAAAAGAACCGGGTGACTCGTCCTCCTCCGTGTCCCAGCCCGACTCCTCCGTGGAGGAATCGAGTGGTTCCATGTGGGCGGGTGCCGAGGACCTCCGCCCCGACGCCGAGGCCGGCGTCGACGATATCGGTCCCGAACGGGAGGCCGAGGGAGACCTTGACCGAGGATCGACTCGAGCTCGAATCGACTCGAGGATCGGCTCGGCCTCCGGGGTCGACTTGGACGTCGACGTCCCGGTGGTCGGGGCAGATGCACGGGCGAGGCCAGTCATCAATGCCCGCTGCTGGTCCATGAAGGCAGCGATACTGCTCTCCAAGGTCATCAATCTGAGACCAAACTCAGAAGACCCAACAGCCTCCGACTCGGGCCCCGACGGCGTCGGGCCCGACATCGGCGCCCTCGGAGGTGAGTCCAAGAGGACGACAGTACTCACGTGACCAGGAGGCTCCACTTCGAGACGAGGATGCTTCGCAGGCCTTTCCGCCTCCGAGGACCCGGTGCGGCCGACGGGGCTAGGCGACCTGGCCCTCGAGGAACCAGGAGCGTCCTCTGGCGCCGCCCTCGCGGGTTTCTCCTTCTGACAATGTTCCCGGCCGGGAGACCCCCGCTCAGAGGAACTCCGATGGTGCTCGGGGCCGGAGTCCCGAGATGTCGAAGCCTCTGACGAGGTCCGGGCCCGACCGGACGCTGAGTCAGAGAACATTCGCTCCTTTTGTGACTGCTGACTCCTCAACGCCTTTGAGGACATTTTGTTGCACGGACCACAACTCATCGAGTCATGATTGGATCCGAGGCAACGGAGGCAGCAGTCATGTGTGTCGGTAAGAGACATAAGTCTGGTACAGCGATCACACTTTTTAAACCCACTGGCAGCCATAGGGGGAAAAAGGGCCCCTGCGAGGTCAAAAGACCGTGCTGCCAGTGAAAGAGAAAAAAGTAGCGGGAACGCCAGCTATCAAAGAAAAACCGAAAAATGAGAACGGCCCCGATATTGGAGTTATCAAGGCCGGGCGGGAAAAAGGACACGCGTTGAACCGAGAAAAAATAAAACCAAAATCAACTTTTTCAGCGGCAATCACAAACTACGTCTGTAGGGCTCCGCGGAAAAAAGAAGACTGAGCAAGATGGCACCCTTGGGCGGGAAGGGGACCACGCATGCGCGCTGCAATTCCCAAAGGCTTTCTTCGAAAGCTGGGGAAAATTGCTCCGCGAGAGCTCCGTCGGCGCCGACGTCACCCATAAGTGAGGACTGACTTCCTGCTTGGTCCTGGAGAATATTCTGATCCATCGACGCCATCAATGTCTGGAAGTCGGTACCGGCAGATTCCACCGGTACCCCAGAACATTGTAAAGGTGATCGGTCGAGGCCGTGTCATCGATGTCAACCTGTGACCCCACAGGAAGAGCTTTGGAAGTCGGAGCTTCCCGCCGGGATACTTTTGCCGGTGCAGGATCCTCGAGGGCAAGCCCGGAGGCATCTCGATGCTTGGAGGGAGATCTACCCTTCGAGGACCGGCTGGATTTAAGTTTGGTTACCTGAGATCCATAGGAGGAAGAAGCAGCCCTGGACGACGTCGATGCCACCGAAGCCGCATCAGAGGGAAACAGGGTATTGAGCTAAGCTGCTCGGTTCTGTAAACCTCTCTTAGACATCATGGAGCAGGACGCACAATCCGTGATGGAATGGTCAGGACCCAAACATTTAAGACACCAGTCATGGGTGTCAGTAACAGAAATGGTACCGCTGCACTTAGTGCATTTTTTAAACCCGGAGGCGGGCTTTTCCATGAGAAAATTTCTCTTAGGCCTAAGGCCCAAAGAGACAAAAACATACACTAAAGTGGAATGGAAGAATTATTATTATTTTTTTTTTTTAAGAAAAGAAAGAAAAGACCGGCGGTACCGGTCCGACGTCGAAGAAGGCAGACGCGCGACCAAAGAAATAAAATGAAATAAAGAACTTCTTCAGCGGTGACAGGAACACGACCTGCTGGCTCCGCGGAAAAGAAGAACTGGAGAGAGGCGGTTAGGAAAGGCGGGAAGGCAGCGCGCAGGCGCTGTGGGATGCTCCCAAAAACTTTCCTTTTTTGGGACGCTGGGGAGCGTTCCTGCGCAGGCTCCGTCGGTACCGACGTACCCATATGTGAAGACTCATTCCTGCTTGTTCCTGGAGATAAACGAACTACGTCTGTCGGGCTCCGCGGAAAAAAGAAGACTGAGCAAGATGGCACCCTTGGACGTGAAGAGGATCGCGCATGCGCGCTGCAATTCCCGAAGGCTTTCTTTGAAAGCTGGGGAAATGCTCCGCACGAGGACTCCATCGGCGCCGACGTCACCCATATGTGAGGACTGACTTCCTGCTTGGTCCTGGAGAATGTATTTAATTTATTTATTTACATTCTCTTATATATCGCGCTATTCTGCATCAGTGCGGTTTACATTGAACAAAAAAATTACATTTAACAGGGCATTATAACTTGGATAAAATGATAATAAATTATACATGCTCACACTAAAAAAGCTTACAAAGTGGCCATAAACAACAAAAAGAAAGAATACTACGCAACCCTTTTATCCAGATCTCTCAACAAACCAAGGGAGCTATTTTCTATTGTAAAGTCTTCAACTAGAACACCTATGCCAGATGATGACAAAGTAATTATCCATCCACAAACTCTAGCCAATTATTATATGGATAAATTTAAACCTACTATTCCTGATAACCCCCTCTTTCCCTTCATCTTACAATCAAACAGCCTCGACCCTCCCAGACAGGACATATGGTCATCATTCCACCTTATAGACCTAAAATATCTCAAAAGTACTATCACCTGTATCAATACAATCACTTAGCCCTTGCCCGGTCAGCTGGCTGAAATAGACAAAAGATGATTTATCACCAACCATATTAGAAATAGTTAACCACTCATTATGGCAAGGACAAATGCCACCTCTCTTAAAACAAGTCATAATCCAATCAATACTAAAATCGTCAATGGCAGACAAAAACCGCCCCAATTCATATAGACCCATATCTAGCCTGACATTCTTGGCTAAGGTCATTGAGAAAGTAGTGGAAAACCAACTACTAGACTTTGTGGAACTAAACATACCATTGGATGAACATGGGTTTAGGCCTCAGCACAGTGTGGAGACCCTAATGCTAACTTTCTTAGACAATCTCACACATAGCTTGGATTCCAGCAAGCAAACAAGCATTGATGATATTTTTTCTAGACATTGCTTCTGCTTTTGATAGTATTAATCCTAACAAACCACACGCAACAGGTCCAGATTGGCCAGGTGTCTTCATCAACATTTAAACATGAACAAGGTAACCCGCCCTATTGTTTAACCTTTATATCCAACCAATATGCAAAATCTTCAAGAAACATCAGGTAAAATATCATCCATATGCTGATAATATAATGATGTATTATCCCATAGATATCTCCAACCCCATATGCTCTCAGATACTCTCCTGCTTACACGAGGTAAATGAATGGCTCAAAGCACATAACTTAAAAATCAACATTAATAAAACAGAAGTACTCTATGTATCTAGAAATCCAAACTTCATCCCCCTCGATAAAATCCAGATACAAGGCTTGGAAATTGAGGTAAAAAAAGGAGGTGAAATCTTGGTATAATCTTAGACTAGATGTTAAATATGGTTGCCCATATAAAATCTGTCACTAAAGTCGTTTACTTCAAACTATGTGTGATTCGATGTCTCAGACCCATGCTAGAAGAACAAGACTTCAGATCAGTCCAACAGGCACTAATTACCCCACATTTTGATTATTGTAATAGTATCCTCCAAGGCATACCCAAGAAAACTATTCATCAGCTCCAGCTAGCACAAAATCTTGCTGCACGTATTGTATGCAAGGCACAAACCACCGGTCATATTACCCAGATTCTTCATAACCTGCACTGGTTGCCAATTGTAACAAGGATAAAGCACAGTTACTTACCTGTAACAGGTGATCTCTGGGAACTGCAGGAATAAGTCTTCACATATGGGTATCGTCGGTACCGACGGAGCCTGCGCGGGAACGCTCCCCAGCGTCCAGAAAGAAAGCTTTTGGGAGCATCCCACAGCGCCTGCGTGCTGCCTTCCCGCCTTTCCTAACCGCCTCTCTCCAGTTCAAGTTTTAAGCTGAGACAAAGAGAGAGAGAGAGAGGAAAGGAAAGATAGATAGAGAGATACAACTCCTAGGGGAGGTGGGTGGGTTGTGAAGACTTATTCCTGCTGTTCCCAGAGATCACCTGTTACAGGTAAGTAACTGTGCTATCTCCAGGAACAAGCAGGAATGAGTCTTCACATATGGGGACTCCCCAGCTAGAGATGCCAGGGAGATCTCCAAGGTTGTGAGTCCCTGAGAAGGTCTCTACCTCCCCCCATGGATCTCGGGCATCCAACCAGGGATGGGGGGTAGGAGTTGATTAGGTATGGAACAGGTGTTTGAGAACAGACTGACCAAACAAGGCATCCCGGCGGGAGTCCTTGTCCAAGCAGTAATGGGCCGTAAAGGTATGAACCGAGGCCCAGGTGGCCGCTCAACAGATTTGATCGATGGACACAGAGTTTAGATGAGCCATAGAGGCTGCCATGGCCCTCACATTGTGAGCTGTGACATGGCCCTCCAGAGAAAGGTTCTTACTCTGGTAGGCGAAGGAAATAAACTGAGCAATCCAATTGGACAGAGTTCTCTTAGAGACTGGAAGTCCTAAATGAGAGGGATCAAAAGCAATAAATAGTTGAGAGGACTTTCTATGTTGCTGTGTCCTTTGTAAGTAAAAAGCAAGTGCTCTCTTACAATCCAGGGTATGAAGATTCCTCTCTGCACTTGATGCATGAGGTCCTGGAAAAAAGACAGGTAAATATACCTCTTGGTTCAGATGAAAAGGTGAGACCACTTTAGGCATAAAGTGTGGATTGGTCCTGAGGACTACCTTGTCATGATGGAACTTTATATAAGGAGGATTAGCCACCAAGGCATGCAGCTCACTGATACGGCGAGCTGAGGTGACTGCAATGAGAAAAATAACCTTCCAGGAAAGGAATTTCAAGGAGGTAGTGGCTAAGGGTTCAAAGGGTGGCTTCATAAGCTGGCCAAGAACCAAATTTAAATCCCATGCCACCGGAGGTGGTCTAATGGGAGGTTTAGTTAAAAGAAGGCCTCTCATGAATCTTGCAATAAGAGAACGAGAGGAAATAGGATGTCCCTTGAGAGGCTTAAGGGATGCTGCAATAGCACTCAAATGGACTCTTACTGAATTCGTTTTAAGGCCTGCATGGGATAAATGCAGCAAATACTCTAGTAAAGAATTCAGAGGTATTGCAGAGGGTTAAGACCCTTCTCTGCACACCAAATGGTAAACCTTTTCCATTTAAAAGCATAGGAACGTCTAGTGGAAGGCTTTCTGGAAGCATTAAAGATATCCTTCACCTGCTGAGAAAGATGCAAATCTTGAAGGTCTAGGCCTTCAGCAACCAGGCTCTGAGATGAAGAGACTGGGGATTTGGGTGCCACAACGTTCCCTCCTCCTGGGACAGGAGGTCTGGAGCAGATCCCAAGTCCAGGGAAGGAGCTTGAGAGAGATGAAGAAGTAGAGGGTACCACACTTGGCGTGGCCAAGGTCGAGCTATGAGAATCATAGACCCCTTGTCTCTCTGAAGCTTGAACAGTGTCTTGGAAATTAGGGGAATGGGTGGAAAGGCATAGAGGAAGTCTTGCCCCCCAGTGGAGGAGGAAGGCATCTCTGGCCTGAACTCCCTGACACGGAATCCTGGAACAGAACCGGGGAAGTTTGGCATTCCATGGACTTGCAAACAGGTCTATGTCCAGGGTTCCCCAAATTTGAAAGATCCTGGCTATCTGGTCCCCATGGAGGGACCATTCGTGTGGAAGCAGAACTCGACTGAGACTGTCTGCCCAAGAGTTTTGAACCCCTGGAAGATACACTGCCATGAGTTGAATTTGATGCTCTCTGGCGAAGGCCCACAATCTCAAAGCTTCGTTGCAAAGCGACAGAGCCAGTCCCGCCCTGCTTGTTCACGTAGAACATGGCTACTTGGTTGTCCATATGGGTGAGGACTGTCTTGTAACTGAACAGGGTGTGGAAGACTCAGAGCTGGAAGAACTGCTCTGAGCTCTAAGAGGTTGATATGTAGAGATGTCTCCTGTGGAGACCAGATGACCTGGGTGGAGAAATCTTGTAGATGAGCTCCCCAACCCTTTGGGGAGGCATCTGTTGTAAGGGTTGCTTGGGGTAGCAACTGTTGAAAGGGGGACCCCAGCAACAGATTTTGAGTGGACTTCCACCACTGGAGGGACCAAAAGAGGCGACTGGAGGTTGCTATTTTGTCTGACAGGCAACCTGATGCCTGGGTCCATTGGGTGGATAGAGTCCACTGAGCTGCCCTCATCTGAAGTTGAGCGTAAGGAACCACATGCACGGTGGATGCCATGTGGCCTAACAGTTGTAACATCTCTCGAGCAGTTAAATGGGACTAACTGAATTTGAGAGGCTAACTGCACCAAGCGTAGGCAACGGGACTGGGGAAGATAGGCCCTTGCAGTTGTGGTATCCAGCAAGGCCCCTATGAACTCCAATGACTGAGTAGGGGTGAGTTGTGATTTTGGGATGTTTATTACAAGTCCCAAATACTGAAGAACACGCCTTGTGCAGGCTAGGGAAGTCTGGGCCTCTGACTGGGATGGAGCTCGGATGAGCCAGTCGTCCAGATATGGGAATACAAATATTCCTAGAGTGCGTAGAAATGCAGCTACTACTGCCATGCATTTTGTGAACACTCTTGGAGCAGAGGCCAGACCGAAAGGAAGCACTCTGTATTGGTAGTGCTTTCCCTGATAAAGGAACCGAAGGAACCTTCTGTGTGTTGGATGGATGAGGACATGGGTGTACGCATCCTTGAGATCTAGAGAACAAAGCCAATCCTGACTTTGAAGGTATGGAAGGAGAGCACCGAGAGAAATCATCTTGAATTTCTCCTTGCATAGAAACTTGTTCAATTCTCTGAGATCTAATATGGGTCTGTAGCCCCGTTTTCTTTGGGATAAGAAAATAGGGGGAGTAGATCCCTGAACCCTGTTGAAGAAAGGGTACTTCTATTGCCCTTTGGGCAAGAAGGGTAGCAATCTCCTGACCCAGACGGTCGAGGAGAGATGGAGAATTGAACTGTCTCACCATGGTGTGAGGAGGAAGGTTTAAGAAATGAAGCTTGTACCCCTCCCTTATGATGGAGAGGGTCCATTGCTCTGCTGTGATTTGCTCCCATCTGGGAGCAAAGTAAGCTAACCTTCCTGGAATGGTGAGAGGCTCTGGTTCTTCTAGAGCCAGAAAGGCTAAGTTCTCTAGTTGTAAGTCAAAGGCCCTGGGGAGGCTGAGGCTGTTGGGCCGTAGCAGTCCTTGCAGCCTTAGGCTTGGCTTGTTTAGGTTGTTGCTGACGCTTTGCAGCAAAACGACCTGCAGAAGATGCCTGGTGACCATAACCAGGATAATATTTCCCTTTTTTGGGTAAGAAAGCCTTTTTGAATAACCTTTTCCTAGCAGGAGCAGAAGTAGACTTTGAAAGTCTATCTAAGGCAGAATTTTCAGCATCCGAGTGGCCTTTGCTTGCCAATCCTTGCCAAAAAGGTTTTCACCTGTACAAGGAAGATTTCCTAATCCATCCTGGAGCCAGGGTTCCAAATCAGAAGCTTGTAACCAAGCAAGTCTGCGTGCACCTATGGCAATAGCCGAGGCTCTGCTGGCACACTCAAAAGAGTCAAAGGCTTCATGGTTGGAAAATTTGGAAACATCCTGGGCATGTTTAAGCCAGGTGAGAAACTCCTCCCTTTTATCTTCTGAGATAAAATGAGAAAGTTAGCAGATGATCTGTAACTTCCTTTAGAAACATCCCCATATAGAGACTATAGGAGTTGATTCTGGCAGTAAGCATATTGGCCTGGAAAATTCTCCTGCCAAAAGCATCCAAGGTTCTGCATTCTCTTCCTGGAGGATTAGATGAGTGTCTTTTTGCACTCTATCTTTTTCATAGCAGACTCCACCACAATAGAGTGGTGAGGAAGCTGAGTCTTATGAAAGCCAGGACAAGGAGGAACACGGTACATGGTGTCCAACCTGCGAGAATGAGGGGAAGTAGCAAGAGGTGTTTCCCATATGCCCAACATGTGATCATAAAGGATCTCATGAATTGGTAAAGTAGCTGCCTCTTTAGGAGCCTTAGGATATTGTAAAATATCTAATTTCTTGGCCCTAGGCTCTGGTTCAGGGGCCACTGAGATAGAGGCCCCTGGCCACTTCCCTAATGAAGTCTTGAAAAGACAAGTCTTCTGGAGGAGACATTCTTCTTTTGGAGAAGAGGGCTCCTGAGGAAGGAGTACCGATGCTTCGACAGAAGCCTCTGATTCATCAGAGTCTTCGGAGGAATCGAAGTATCGCCTGTCTGGATGCTCTTGCAGAGCCCGATACGCGTACCGAGTGGTATCGATATCGGGAGTGATCGGTACCGATTCGGTACCGATGGGCATCACAGGACAGGGTACCACTGCAGTCGACACCGAAGCCGATGTCGATGCAATCAGTACCAGCACTGGAACCGAAATAGGTGCTGGCGCGGGAACCGGTATCGACAACGGAGTTTGTTGCGGTACCGGAGGCGTCGCAGCTTGTATGAATGCCGTGATGGCACACTGCATGGTCAGAATATTCTGATCCATCGACGCAACCAATGTCTGGATGTCGGTACCAGTGGAAACCACTGGTACCCCAGAACATGGCAACAGGTGATCGGTCGAGGCCACGCCATCGATGTCAACCTGTGACCCCATAGATGAAGCTTTGGAAGCAGGAGCTTCCCGCCGGGGTAATTTTGCAGTGCAGGATCCTCTAGAGCAAGCCCGGAGGCATCTCGATACTTAGAGGGAGATCTACCCTTCGAGGACCGGCTGGACTTATGTTTGGTTACCTGAGATCCATGGGAGGAAGAAGCAGCCCTGGAAGATGTCGATGCCACCGAAGCTGCATCAGAGGGAAACAGGGTACTGAGCTTTGCCGCTCAATTCTGTCGACCTCTTTTAGACATCATGGAACAGGACTCACAATTGGTGATGGAGTGGTCAGGACCCAAACATTTTAGACACCAGTCATGGGTGTCGGTGATAGAAAGAGCACCGCTGCACTTCGTGCACTTTTTAAACCCGGAAGTGGGCTTTTCCATGAGGAAAATTCGTCTAGGCCTAAGGCCCAAAAGGAAAAATTGCACAGAAGTGGGAAACGGTAGTTTTTTGTTTTTTTTTAAAGAAGAAAGAAGGAAAGACCGGCGGTACCAGTCCGACGTCGAAGAAGGCAGACGCGCAACCAAAGAAATAAAGAAAAATAAAGAACTTCTTCAGCGGTGACAGGAACACGACCTGCTGGCTCCGCAGAAAAGAACTGGAGAGAGGCGGTTAGGAAAGGCGGGAAGGCAGCGCGCAGGCGCTGTGGGATGCTCCCAAAAGCTTTCTTTCTGGATGCTGGGGAGCGTTCCCGCGCAGGCTCCGTCGGTACCCATATGTGAAGACTCATTCCTGCTTGTTCCTGGAGATAATATAAATACTTAATGATTGTTTTCAAACACAACAATCAAATAGCCACTACACCTCTATCCTCATTCCTTATGGCTCCCACACTCAGAATAAGAAGGCACTGCTCCCAAAACACCTTAGCCATACCTAACCACTTCCATAGCACTAATCAATTTAAAAGCAAGGGCCTTCTCATACGTTGCCCCAGTATGATGGAACATGCTGCCCGATAATCTAAGAGCTATAAAAGATTTACAGCAGTTCCGCAAAGAACTAAAGACTCAGCTATTCATTGAGCATTATGGAATCACTCATTATCTACCTCAAGTACAACCTAATTAAATTCTCCCAGCACAATTTTGCTCCCAAGTCTATTTTTACTGTTTCTTTGCATATAATTAATGTAATAATGTTACCAAGATTATATCTGCTGCTACCATGTATATAGTTGTAATATAGATCCAATAAAACCGTGGAGGCAAGGAAGGAACTGAAAATACCACCTTTATTTCATAAAGCCAGGCCCGACACAGGCCGTGTTTCGCTCATGCCTTCCTCAGGGGCTTTAGGCTATAACATATAAAAATCTCATTAAAAACAAACAGTAAAATAAAATAAACTTAATCATATAAGGCACTTCTAAAAAAATACATAAAAACACAAGTATAGATAAATAAATAAAGTTGCTCACTACCAAAGTACAGCGAAAAGGCTATGACCCAAAGGGCCAATAAATAAATAAATAAATGAATGAATAAATAAACTGCATGCTTGTAATACATATAAAATCACATAAACATATGATCACATTAATAAATAATCAAAAAATCACTGACACAGCAAATTATCCATTAAAAAAACAATAAGTAATCAATTATAAAAAATTAATAAATTAAAATTACAATTATAATACATGTAAAACCACACAGTTATAAGCTTAAAATTAAATTAACCCATACACAAACCACAACACTTGAACAAGAAACAGCATAACCTACCATGTATTTTATTGAAACATATATATTATTTAATTATCTTCTCACCTATATGATCTTCTTGCCACACTGCAATGAATAAAGAAAAAGGAAAAAGGGAGAAAAAAGAGCCATAACAATTGACTACATTCTACAAAAAACTTATTACAAAAAGCTTTTTCGGTGCAAAAATCAATAATGGATAAAAATAGCAATTACATATTCTTAAAAAAAATTTTGAATTATGAAAAAATATTTATATATAGAAATTAATTGCCTCCACGGTTTTATTGGATCTGTTGTTGGCACGTGGATTGTGCTTTTTTGTTGGACAGTATAGTTGTAATATAGTTCTCATAAGTTGAATGTACATAAGTTATTGAAGTTTCAATGTAAAGTTCATTTGATGTTCACTGTAAACTGCTCCTGATTTTGGGAAGGAATAGCATATAAAAAACAATAAATAAAAATAAATAAAATAAAAACATAAGCCTAAAATACATATGAACCAATAAAATAAGATAAAACGTATAACATACCAATTGGATATAAAAATTAGTAGGCTTTGAATCCAACGATTTGAGGTGGGACTATCTTAAACTTTGCTCACATGCAGCCAGAATTGTTAATCCTATGCAAATCTGCTCTTTGGACCACAGCAATGTTGTTAACCAATCTGGGACTGTGATGAATTACTTTTTCTGATATAGACTTTTGAAAAACATATTTTTTTTTCCTTTTATAGCCGTTCGTATTTTTTAAGCTTTGTTTATGGGAAGGAATGCAGAGCTCTTTTACAATGTTTGGATTCCCAAGTGAATTGAAAAGTTTTGCAGCCCACACTGGAATTTTAACTGGTGCTGAATGTTTTAAAGTTTTTATTGACTGGCACCAAATATTTTAAGAATTTTTGTAAAGTAGAATGGTTTAATTTCTACTGTAGCAGAAAGAACAGAGTCCCTGTTTGCCAGCTGTATAGAATTAACGTGTTATTTTTCAATAGCTCTCTCTCTCATCTGCTTACAAGTACAGATTTAGAGCATTTTCACAAAGACTGGATCCTTGCGTAGTATATGGAATTGGTTGCTCTATCAGTCACAATTATGAAGGTGACATTTTACTTACCAGTTAATGTCCTTTCCTCGCGTCCTGCTAGACCAGTCCACACAAGTGGGTTGTGTTCCCCTACCAACAGATTGGTGGAGACAAAGAACAATGAAAAGCCCAGGTTTCAATGACAACACTCCTATGCTTCTTTTCACCTCAGCCACCAGAAGTATCTTCAGTATTTGTCCCACAGTATATGGCAAAAGCACGGCAAACCTCATACAATCTTAACTGTGGGCAACAATGAGTGATCAACAGTAGAAGAACTGTGTACAAGAAAGCATAAACATAAGGCTATCAGTAGACGAACCTGCAGAGCCAAGTATAAAAATCATAGTGGGCCCACTGCCAAAACTGTACGGCTCAGGGCCTTTGGAACTGCAGGAAAGCGGTATGGTCCATCAGCCGCCTCGAGGCAAGGGCCATCAGGTTAGCTTTTCTGCATTTCTGACCCCTGGTCAAAGGCTGGACAGTGAGTGTTTTCAGACAATGCCACAGCTGTGGCTTATGTCAATTGGCAAGGCAGCATGTGGAATGCCAGAGTAGCTCTGGAAATGGCTCTCTTACTTGCCTGGGCAAAGAACCACCTACTAGGCTTGTTGGCTCAGAACACTGCCACAGTGGACAATGTAAAAGCGGACTTCCAGAGCAGTCAACACTCTGGATCTTGAAGAGTGGGAGTTGAGTCAGGAGGCATTTCAGTTGATTTTGTGCCACTGGGATTGCCCCCGAATGGATCCGATGGTGATGCTCTGCAATGTCAAAGTTTGCCACTTCTTCAGTCACCACATGGAGGTGGGGTCAGAGGGCATCAGTGCACTGACCCAGTACCTGCTGTATGTGTTTCCTGCACAGCCCCTGGTGGAGTGTATAGACCACCACCTGGGCAGGATTGTTCTGGTGGCGCCGGATTAGTGAGGAGAGAGTGATTCGTAGACCTGATGAGACTCATGCAGGTGCCTCCTTTCGGTTACTTCGGTCTTGGGCCTGTTGTGGCAGAGACCAATCATCCTGGAGGACCTGGTTCCCTTCTCACTTACGACTTGGCACTTGAGAGGAGATGGCTAGCACATAAGGGCTACTATCCAGCAGTGGTTTCTGCTCTGCTCAGAGCCCGGAGGAGATCTACCAAGCTAGTATATGTCCGGATCTGATGCTTCTTTAAGCAATGGTGCGACACTTAGAAGTTGGCTCCCGAGATGGCCAAGGTGCCAGCTTTGTTGGCCATAGCTCCCTGGAAGTTCAGGTGGCAGCTTGGGACTGTTTCTGATATCCAGTGGCTGGTAGGTCTCAAGCCTTGCACACAGATATCTTGTGCTTTCTTCAGGGGTTTGGTGTCAGTGTCCTCCACTCTGGTCTGTGATTCCTTCCTTCAAACACAAAAATCTGAGATCCCAATGACAGAAGCAGGACTGAAAAACCATCCTCCTTTGCGTATACTAAAATAGATGCTGAAGTTACCATCTAAGAGGAGAGAGGAACAATCTCTCACTTCCACAATGTGGTTTCTCCTTTTAAGAATGAGGGAGGGAGGGTTGTGAGGACTGATTCATGCTGTCTCTACAGAACACCTGTTACAGGTAACTACGCTTTCTCCAGGAACAAGCAGTCCTCGCATATGGGACTCACTAGCTATAGGCTACCGGGAACCTGTAGAAAAACAAAGCCAAGCTATGAACAGCTGCAAGCGAGTCTGAGGAGAGACGAAGGACCCAGAGTACAGGGAGAATGATCACTCTGGAAGCCTGAACATAGATGGGTCGGAGGATAGGAAGTGCCTAGACCTCGAACAGATTACGGAGTATGACCTGACCGAAGGCACTGTCCCGTCGGGACTCCCTCTCCAGGCAGTAGGGAGCTTCAAAGGTGTGGACTGAGGACCAGGTGGCGGCCTGGCAGATGTCTGCCATAGGGACAGAGTGCAAGCTTGCAACAGAAGTCGCCATAGCTCTGATGTTGTGTGCCGTGACCCAGCGCTCCAACAGTGTCCGCTTAGTAACAGCCCCCCCACGGGCGACTGGGGTCATAGGAAACAAAAAGCTGTGAGGCTCTGAGGAGGCCCTGGGTATTATGCAAGCAGGAGGACAGGGCCCTCTTACAATCCAGAGTGTGGAGAATGGCCGATGGTATGGGGCCTTGGGAAGAAGGTGTGGAGCACCACAATCTGATTGTGGTGGACCATGGACACCACCTTCAGAAGGAACATAAGATATGCCATACTGGGTCAGACCAAGGTCCATCAAGCCCAGTATTCTGTTTCCAACAGTGGCCAATCTAGGTCATATGTACCTAGCAGTTTCCCCAAGGGACACAGGTTCCACAATGCTTGTATTGGTTCAAGCATTGATATCCTTGGTCCCTTCTTAATAATGGTTTATGGACCTTTCCTCCAGGAACTTGTCCAAACCTTTTTTAAACCCAACTACACTAACAGCCTTTACTACATCCTCCGGTAACAAATTCCAGAGTTTGATTACACATTGAGTGAAAAAATACTTTCTTTTATTAGTCTTCAATAGTTTACCCTGTAGCTTCATTGCATGTCCCCTAATCTTTCTATATTCTGATAAGGTAAACAATCGATCTACGTTTACCCGTTCCACTCCGTTCATTAATTTATAGACTTCTATCATATCTCCCCTCAGCCGTCTCTTTTCCAGGTTAAAGAGCCCTAACCTTTTTAGCCTTTCTTCATAGGAGTATCCTTCCATCCCCTTTACCATTTTGGTGGCTCTTCTCTGAACCTTTTCTAATAACGCTATATCCTTTTTAAGATACGGCAACCAGAATTGCACACAATATTCAAGGTGCGGTCTCACCATGGAACGATATAGAGGCATTATAATATCTTTTGTTTTATTTTCCATTCCTTTCCTTATCATACCTAGCATTCTATTTGCTCTCTTGGCCGCTGCTGCACACTGGGCCGAGGGTTTTAACATGGTATCCACAATGACGCCTAAATCTTTTTCCTGGGTGGTAGTTCCTAATGTGGAACCTTGCATCGTGTAACCATAGTTTGGGTTGTTCTTCCCTAGGTGCATAACCTTGCACTTGTCTACATTAAATTTCATCTGCCATTTTGATGCCCAGTCTTCCAATTTATCAAGATCCTTTTGCAATTTTCCACAATCCTCTTGGGTTTTAACAACTTTAAATAGTTTTGTGTCATCTGCAAATTTGATAACCTCACTCGTTATTCCACTTTCCAGGTCATTTATGAATATGTCAAAAAGCAGCAGACCCAGCACAGATCCCTGAGTTACACCACTATTCACCTTTCTCCATTGGGAAAATTGGCTATTTAGCCCTACCCTCTGCTTTCTATCTTTTAACCAGTTCCTGATCCACAATAGTACACTGCCTCCTATCCCATGACTCTTTAGTTTTGCCAAGTGTCTCTCATGAGGGACCTTGTCAAAGGCTTTCTGAAAGTCCAGATACACAATATCAACCGACTCACCTTTGTCCACCTGATTATTCACCCCTTCAAAAAAACATAACAGATTAGTAAGACAAGATCTCCCTTGTCTAAAGCCGTGTTGGCTGTCTCCCATTAGGTCATGACTATCTACATGCTGCGTAATTTTATTCTTTATGATGGTTTCTACCATTTTTCCTGGTACTGATGTCAGACTCACCGGTCTGTAGTTTCCCGGATCACCCCTGAAACCCTTTTTAAAAATTGGTGTTACATTGGCGATCCTCTAATCTTCAGGTATTACAGATGATTTCAATGATAGTTCACAGATTACCAATAGCAAGTCTGCAATCTCGTATTTCAGTTCTTTCAACACCCTTGGATGTATACCATCCGGCCCAGATGATTTGCTACTCTTCAGCTTATCTAATAGTTGTAATACATCTTCCCGATGTATCGATATTTCCTTCAATTCTTCCGCTCCTTTAAATACCACTTCAGTCATGGGTAACATCCCTACATCTTCCTCAGTAAAGACTGAAGCAAAGAATTCATTCAGTCTCTCCGCTATCGCCTTGTCGCCTCTTAGTGCTCCTTTAACCCCTTTATCATCTAATGGACCAACTGACTCTCACAGGTTTTTTGCTACGAATGTACTTGAAAAGGTCTTTACTTCGCATTTTTGCTTCCGCAGCAAGCTTCTTCTCAAATTCTCCCTTTGCCTGCCTTATCAATGCCTTGCATTTGACTTGCCAGTGCTTGTGCTGTTTCCAGGTTTCGTCGTTTGGCTCTTTTTTCCATTTCCTGAAAGATGCTTTTTTGGCAACAGCCGCCTCTCTGACCTCACCTTTAAACCATGCTGGCAGTTTTTTGGACTTCCTTCCACTTTTCTTAAAGCGTGGAATACAGCTGGTCTGGGCTTCCAAGATAGTATTTTTGAACAACAGCCAAGCCTGATGTACGTCTTTAACCTTTGCAAGGAATTTAGGGTGGGTGCAAAGCATGACCCTCTTCCTGTAGAACCTGGTGTACAGTGGCACAGTTACCAAAGCCTGACACTCACCAACTGTGGGCAAAGGTGAGTGCCACCAGGAAGACGACCTTCCATGAGAGGTAATGCATATGGCAGGTAGCCAAAGGCTCAAATAGCGGCCTGGTGAGCTGCGTCAAGACCACGTTGAGGTGCCATTCTGCCGAGGGAGGGTGGATGGAAGGCTTAGAGAGCAAAAGGCCCCACATGAACTGGGTAATGAAGGGCTGAGCAGAGAGTGGTTTATCCTCCATAGAATGATGATGCACTGAGCGCGCACTCAGGTGTACCCTGGCAGAGTTGGACTTGAGTCCAGCTTGCGAGAGGTGAAGTACCGCAGCACCATGGGCAAATGGCAAGAGAAGGGGTCAATCTGCTGCTCTGCGCACCACATCGAGAATCTGCGCCACTTGAAGGCATAGGCACGTCTCGTGGAGGTCTTACGAGAGGCCAGGACTACTTCATCCACCTTCCTTGGGAGGTTGAAAGGAATCTATTTATATATTTGTGCTAATATACCACCTTTCAGGAATCAAAGCCGTTTACAATGAACTCAAAGAAAAAATACATTCAACAAAAGTATACAAGAAACATCGTTAACAAGGAGTGTTGGGGGATAAAGGAAAAAGTAACTTTAAAATATTAAACAACTGACTTCCGGTGACGGCATCGGGGCAAATGGCGGCATAAGACTTGGCTCTGCCGCCTAAGCCTGATAAAAAGGGGAGTTTGCACCCCTAAAGGCATGGTGTAAGGTGGCGAATGTGGAAGAGCAGTAGGAGAGGAGCCCCAGGCCGCGTTACAAAAGCGGCGAAGCAACAAGCCCCCGTCGGAGCGTTGGAAAGCGCGGATTAGCAGACCGCGTGGTGGGCCGGGGCGGTGGCTGCCGGACCAGAGCGGCGGAGGCCTACCTTGAGCTGTGGGGGCGGAAGGAGCCTGATACGCGGGAGAACCAGCGCTCTGGTGAGAAGTGACGTCCCCTAGGAGATCGCGTGCAGCTGGCAGAGGAGAGCCGTCAGATCTGAGAGGCGGTAGATCGGGAGGCTCAACGGAGAAAACCAGAGAGGCAGTGCTGGGGGCAGCCGGCGGTGGATGGAGAGCCGAGGAGAGGCCCGAGGACAAGGAAACCGGTGAAGAGGCGGGAAGGTACTGCAGCTGGGATCAGAGCATCAAGAAGGGGAGACGTTCAGCTCAACTTAGAAAGCTGAGAAGCCCCGGTAAGGGGGAAGAGAGCAGAGCCACGTGCAGTCTCATAGCAGATAGTGGGGCTCTATAAGCAGCTTTAGCAACCGGCTGAGAAGTAGAGGGAGAGGCCCTCAGGGGACGCAGCTTACAAAGCTAGGGGACACAGCGTTGCATAACAAAAGAATGGAAAAAAATAAAGGATCCCTGGTGGCACGCAAGAAACTGGCTGATTTCCGCTCCCCTTACGCGGCAGTCAAAGGTGGAAGAGAGGGGGAGAAAGAGTCCCGAATGCAGGAGGAAGAGCCCAAAGACCTGGGAGAGGGGCTGGATCATGGACCAGGGGATATCTCTCACCTGAAAACCTGGCTTAATGAAATGAAGGAAGAGATTAAAACAGAAATTAGCGGGGTGAAGCATGAACTCAAAGAGTCCATACAGTCACTGAGGCAAGATATTGTGGACATTGGAAATAGAGTTCAGGAGGTGGAGACTCAGCTGGAGCAACAAGGGGAGGAAATGGTGGATTTACAAAAGCGCTGGGGGGCACTCCAGCAGGCCCAAGTGGAACAGCAGATGAAACTGGACGATTTGGAAGACAGGTCCAGGAGATGTAACCTACGGATCCGGGGGCTTCCAGAGGAACCTCAGTACCGCAACTGCGAAGAAGTTCTGCTAAAAATTTTCAAATCCCTGCTGTTAGCTGCAGACCTGCAGGGGGAGATGTTGATCGACTCATCGCACATTGAGCGAGCGCACCGGGGTCTGGGCCCGATACGCGATAATAAACCCAGAGATATAGTTGTGTGCTTTAGCTCTTTCAAGATTAAGGAAGGACTGCTCCGAGCAGCAAGGAAAGCGCGACAGATAATTTGGGAGGAACATCATCTGGAGTTATTTCAAGATCTTTCTGCAGGAACCTTACAACGCCGACGGCACCTCAAGGAGGTGACCGCGTATTTGCGAAAAGAGGATGTACGATACAAGTGGCTGTTCCCATTTGGGCTGTTGATCACCTGCAAGGGGAAGTCCAGGCGGGTGCAGAACAGAGAGGAGGCATGGACTGTACTTAGAGACTTTGGCTTACCTAACATACCGGAAGGGGGCAGTTCTCAGACAGGAGCATTGGCCGACACTGCGAAGTCCTCCAGCTCACAGAGGAAGGCACAGAGATGGTACCGAGTTCCAATATCGGGGAGCAGAGCGGCGCGATTGAATAGAGAGAGCCCAGGAATACCAGCAGAGGAGAAAGGCAATGGCTGAATGAGTGGACTTTGAGTTACTAAAGATGTAATAGTATGTTCTTCTTGGAAGTAGTAGAACTGTGTTGCAGAAGGGGGGGGAGATGAAGTTATTAATGGATGGAGGGGGGAGGGAGGGGTTAGACTGCAGGGGAGGGGGCGGGAAGGAGGGCGGTGGGGAGGATAGAGGTAGAGGTTTGTAAGGGGAGATGAGGGGGGCTTTGGGGGCTGCGCTGGTATAGGGGGAAGGGGGGAGGGGAAGGGAAGATGGTGTCAGGCAAGGCCCGATAACTCGTCACATTTATGGAAGACGATTCTCCCTTAAGGAGAGGGGAGGGGGTAGGGGGGGTTGGGGGGAGGGAGTGGGGAGGGGGGGCTGGGGGCTTTAGGATAGAGGGAGGGGAGGGGGGGGGAGTGGCAGAACAGGTGAGCTTAAATTAGTTACATTAAATGTGAAGGGGCTTAACTCACCATTTATGCGATGCAAATTGTACACCGAGTTAGCCCGCCAGAAGGCGGCAATAGTCATGCTTCAGGAAACGCACTTGACACGGGCAACAGAATATCTGGTCAAGCCTAAAGGCTATGGGGTGTGTATCCATGCTTCCAATATTGTGGAAAAGAAGAAGGGAGGGGTTGCTATACTCTTTGCATCTCGATTAAAGATGCAGGTGCAGTCGGTGGTAAGGGATAAGGAGGGGAGGTATGTGTTGGTGCGGGTGAAGGTAGGGAGTGCATGGTACTGTGTAGTGAATGTGTATGTGCCGACTGGAGCACAGCGTGAATTCTGGACAAAACTGAACGAGGAGGTGGGGAAACAGGGGGATGGTACCCTTATATGTGGGGGGGATTTTAACCTAACATGGAACCCAACCCGGGATGCTACAGGGAAATGAGAGGAGAAGAGGGGGGATAGAAAGAGATATCGTAACTTTGTGATGCAGCACTGTCTCGTGGAAGCGTGGCGATTGCAGCATCCTGGGAGGAGACAGTTTTCTTACTATTCGCCAGTACATGGGTCTTACTCACGTATTGATGCTATTTGGGTTTCAAAGGAGGTGGGGGGAACGATTACAGGGGCGGAAATGGAGTCCATTACTTGGTCAGATCATGCCCCGGTGGTGGTGAGCCTGCAAGTGGTAGAGGAAGGGATGGGGAATAGGTTTTGGAGACTCAATGAATCACTGTTGGAGGATGTGAGGGTCCAAGAGGATGTGGAGAGGGGAACCCGGGAATATTTTAGGTTTAATGATAATGGAGAGGTCGCATGGGGAGGTATATGGGATGGGTATAAGGCGGTGATACGGGGCGTATTGCTCAAATGGGAGGCGCGGAAAAAGAGGGAGCGGGAGGATAGAGAGCGGCTCTTAAGGGAACGACTGCTGGAATTGGAAGAATTGGATGGGCAAGGGAGGGGAGAAACCTATAGGGGAAGGGTGCTGCTAGCGAGAGCGCAACTTAATGAATTGCAGGCGGAAAAGATACGTTATCAGATGCAGCTTCTGAGGCAGGAGGTATTTGAGGGGGGGAATAAGGCTGGGAGGTATCTAGCGCAGAAGCTGAAGCAGCAGAAGCTTCGCTCTCATATAATAGGGGTTCCCAGGAAGGGCGGGGAATTGGTTACTAAAGATGGGGAGATTAGGGATGCCTTTAAGGAATATCAGGAGTTGTACAAAGCAAGAGACCTGCCACAAGCCGGGAGGGTGGAAAACTACCTTGACTCCATAGATTTTCCTAAGTTGGGAGAGTGCGAACAGGAGGAAATTAATAAACCCATTCGAGCAGACGAAGTCGGAAGGGCGATTAAACAGTTAAAGTTAGAGAAAGCACCAGGGTTGGATGGTCTGTCTGCCAGATTTTATAGGAAGTTCGTAGATCTGCTAATTGGGCCTCTGGTGAACTTATTTAACCAACCACGGGAGGGTGGGAAATTAGCGGATACAATGGGGTGGGCGGGTATAACAGTAATTCATAAGGAGGGGAAGGACCCGCAAGAGTGTGCCTCTTATAGGCCTATCTCCCTGCTTAACCTGGATGCTAAGCTTTTAGCTAAGATTCTCACCATGAGGCTCAATAAAGTTATTGGAAAACTGATACACCAAGATCAGGCGGGTTTCATTTCTGGTAGACAGGTCGTGGATAATATCCGAAAGATTTTAAACATTATATGGGCTAGTGAGCGGAGAGAGGATGAGGCGCTCTTACTCTCGTTGGATGCGGAGAAGGCCTTCGATCAGGTGTCTTGGCCTTTTCTTTTCCAAGTGCTGGAGAAGGTGGGGTTGGGGAGAGAGTTTCTCGCTTGGGTGAAGGCACTATATGTACATCCAAAAGCATGTGTGAGGGTGAATGGGGCCCATTCGCAGTTTTTTGATCAAGGGAGGGGAACGAGGCAGGGATGCCCACTATCTCCGCTATTGTTTGCGATAGCAATAGAGCCCTTGGCGCAGCGGATAAGAGAACGGGCGGATATATCTGGAATAAAAGTGGGGCGGAGTGACTATAAAATTTCCCTGTTCGCGGACGATATCATTCTAAGTATGGCAAGACCCCGGGTCAGCCTGCCCATAGCTATGTGGGAGCTGGAAGAATATGGTAAAGTATCGGGTTTTACCATCAACTGGAACAAATCGGAAATCTTGAATTTAGCGGTATCCAGCGAGGTAGTTAATGTACTGACAAAGAAATATCCCTTCAAATGGGCGCGAGAAAGTATCCGATATCTTGGCATATGGATTAGCAATAAAATTGATGAGTTATATAACTTGAACTATCGGAGGGTTTTGGGGAAGATAGAGGGTTGGTTGGATGGGTGGGGAAGAGGATACCTATCGTGGTTTGGGCGCATTGCGACGGTTAAAATGATGCTTGTGCCCAGACTGTTGTTTTTGTTTCAGACGCTCCCGATAGGGGTTCCGCCGACTAGTTTGAGGAGGATACAACAGTTAGTTAATAGGTTTATATGGGTGCAGAAGCGCCCGAGGGTAGCAATGCGGGTACTGCAAAGGACAAAAGGAGAGGGGGGGCTGGGGGTACCTAATATATGCAAGTATTATGAGGCAGCGCAATTAAAAACGATTTATGAGTGGCACAGAGAAACCTTGAAATCTTGGGTCCAAATGGAGCATGAGCTGGTGGGGGGGATGGAACTTGAAAGGGTGATCTGGCGGGGGGCTAAGGGTCTCGACATACAGGCACTTAACCCCATGGTGGCAAATAGCTTGAAAATCTGGAAACGCAATAAGCCTCAGCTTGTTCAAGATAAAGGCTATATACAAGGGATGCCTATTGCGGCCTGTTTCGAGCGGGGACAGGACCCCGGTGAGCCACTTTTACGAAGATGGGCACAAAACTGGCTGGAGTACATTCACCAAGTTATACTCTCTCAGGGAATGCATCCGTTTGAAGGCATTAAGGATCTCTATCAGTTGAAAGAGTGATCATTTTGCCTATACACAATTAAGCTACTTTGTGAGGCAACCGAAGATATGGAAAGACCTCTGGGAAAAAAGAGGCTGGTTTGAGGCTCTATGTTCAGGCCAGATGGGTCAAAAGGGGGTTTTGTCCAGAATTTACAAAGGCCTAATGGGGACTGGTGCAAGCAAGTTACGCTATATGTTGCAATGGGAGGAGGATTTGGGTGTGTGTTGGACGGTAGAGGCTTGGGAGAAGTTATTCCAGACGATTGCTACTGTGTCCATAGTCACGCAAATTAAAGAAAATGCATATAAAAGTATTATACAGATGGTATTGGACGCCAGTACGTCGGTATCGAGCGGGGAGGGGAAGGGATGACTCATGCTGGCGGGGGTGTGCTGAAAGAGGGGACTGGATGCACATGTGGAAGTTCGACAAGATACAGGGGTACTGGGAGCAGGTAATTGCGGTGATTTATGGTATGACTGGGCATAGTTTGCATGGGAGACCGGAGGCATGCTTGTTGCATCAACTTGATGATGACCTCTCGAGACGGGAGGAGGGGGTACTGAATCATTGTATTGCTGTAGCTCGGTGCGAGATCGCACAGCAATGGGGGGGACAGAGCATACCACAATTGGCGGGATTTGTGCGAAGAGTGGCTGAGGTGAGCCTGATGTATAAATTAACAGTTGAGACGGGGGAAAGGAGGGCAAAGTGCGACATATTGGCAGGGGGTCTAGAGATGGCTGGAGGCATGGAGAGAGGGGGTGGGGGAGGGGGATTGGAAGGTGGAGGAGGACAACGAGCGTAGAGGTATGGCTGTGATGCTCAGTGTGTGTACAGTGGCATGAAGAATATAGGAGGCGCAGAAGGGGAGCTGGGGGGGAGTACAGAGGGGGAGGGATAGGTTACAATACAGAGGGGGGAAGAGGGGGAAGAGGGGGATTGCTGGGGGGGGGAAGGGGGGGAGTTTTAGTATAGTATATCTGCATTGTAATTTGAGTTACTCAGGCATAACCACCAGGTTGAGGTTTGCTTTTTGATTCTAATGTATGAACGCTGTTTTTCAAATGGGTTGTATTTCTATTGTATAATATCAATAAAAAACTTAAATACTAAAAAAAAAATATTAAACAACTGAATTAAATTTAAAATAAAATTAACTGTTCAGCAGCCATGCTGTTAATATCAAGGACCCTAGGTTGGGGTGGAGAAGGGAGCCCTCCTCTTAAGTAGCCCCAGGGCATTCCCCAGAGGGACTGGGAGCTCTGTTGAAAGGTGGAGCAACAAAGGGAACCAAGGCAGCCTGGCCACCACAGAGCCACCGGGATCATGGAAGCCTTGTCCCACAGGACTTTGAAGAGGGTCTGGGAAATTAGTGGCAGGGAAGGGAAGGCGTACAAAAGGCCCTCCAACCTTGAGATGAGGAAGGCATCAGCTGCTTCCTGGGATGGGTGTTGCCAGCAACAGTAGAAGCAGGGCAGCTGAGCATTGGTCAGGCAGGCAAAGAGGTCCAGATTTGGGGTGCCCCCAGAATCAGAAGACCTGCTGTGCCACCCTGGGGTCTAGTTTGCATTCGTGCGGCTGGAGGATCCTGCTCAGTCTGTCTGCTAGGGCACTGTCCTGGCCCAGAAGGTACAATGCCCTGAGAAGCATTTCTTGACTGATCACATACAAGCAGAGGACTACTGCCTTCTGGAAGAGGCAGTAAGACCCTGCGCCCCTTTGCTTGTTCAGGTAGATCATCATGATCTGGTTGTCCATTTGGACCAGTACCGGCTGGTGCTGCAGCAATGGTGAAAAGCCCTGATCACCAGAAAAATGGCCCTGAGCTCCAGCAGGTTGATCTGCTGCTGGCTCTCCGCTAGGAACCAGTTGCCCTGCATGCGGAGTTCCTCACAATGGGCACCCCAGCCCAGTAGCAAGTTGTCTGTGGTAAGAACCCTCTGGGGATTTAGGGACTGGAAGGTCATGCTCTCTTGCAGGTGTTGTGTAGCCTCCCACCAGTTGAGTGATTCCGCTAGCTTGCAGGACACCAAATCTTTGTCCCGGAGCCTACCTGTGCCTTGTGTCCACTGGGAACAGAGGCACCACTGGGCTGCCCGCATATGAAGTTGTTGATATGGAAGGACAGACTAGATAGGCCATGTGGTCTTTTTCTGTCATATTTCTATGTTTCTATGAAGGCAGGTGTTGGGAACTACATGGACTGTGGATGCCATGTGGCCTAGCAGACAGAGCATGGACTGCACAGACACTACATGGCAGTGTTTCACCTCGGTGGCTAGAGCCACGAGGCAATCCACTCTGTACAAGGGGAGAAAGGCATTGGCCTGAAGAGTGTCCAGTCGAGCACCTATGAACTCCAAGCCCTGTGTCAGAGTGAGGTAGGACTTGAGATGGTTTATCACAAACCCCAGATACTGTAGGACACTGATTGTGCAGGCCATGGCCTTCTGTACCTCAGTGGCCGTATCTCCTTTTACGAGACAACGGCCTCTTAGAGAATGAGGTAGACGGCCACCACTGCCAGGCATTTGGTGAAGACTCTCGGTGCAGAGGCTAGACTGAAGGGTAGTATTCTGTACTGATAGTGGTTGCCCTCGACCATGACCCTTATGTACTGCCTGTTGCTGGGATGAATTAGGATGTGTCTATAAACATCCTTTAGTCTAAGAAGCCTAGCCCATCTCCCTGCTGGAGATATGGCAGCAATGTTCCAAGGGAGAGCATGAGGAACTTGTTCAGATTTTGCAAGTCTAGGATAGGCCTTAGGCCCCCTGTTCTTTTTGGGACCAGAAAATACCAGGAGTGAAACCCTTTGCCCTTGAGGTGATGGGGTACTGGTTCCATGGCTCCATCCGTGAGGGGGCCTGCAAGGTCCTGTAATAGCAGGACCTGGTACAGGGGAGTCCGAGAAGGCTCTCCTGGAAATAAAGGAGGTGGTATCTAGTCCAGGTAAAGGAAATAGCCTTCTGTGACTACCTGGTGTGCCCAAGCATCAGTAGTGAGCAACAAGTGTACCAGACGTCCCCCTGTTGGTAGCTGTTCCCCCAAAGGTGGAGAGGCTATGCTCAGGGAGTCAAAAATATGTCCCTGGCTGGGCAGGTGCTGGGGCTTAGAGACCCTTAGGCTTGCAAGGGTCCTGGCCTGCTATCTTGCTCTGGTGACCCTGCTATTGGGTATGGGGAGCCTGATTGTGGAGGCAGCCTAAGTAAAGCTGGCCCTTTCTCTGGAATTGGGGCCTCTTCCCTGGTAGTTTCTTCTTAGGGAGGGTGGAGGTCTTCATGAAGAGCCAAATTCTCATGAGGGACTCTGTCTCAATCTCCGCCGCCTTTTCCTCCATTGGCTTGCAGAATAGATTTTCACTGAGGCAGGGGATGTTGAAGAGCTTCTCCTGGACCCATTGCTCAAGGTCCGACACCTGAAGAGAGGGGCCTGACATTAAGTGCCAATATCTGCGGCAGCTACCCTCACGTTTGATATAAAGCCGTCATAGGCAGCTCGAGAGACATACGTCGAGCACTCCTCGACGCATTTCGTGGGGGTTTGGAACCCCTGGATGTGATCCCCTCCGAGGGCTGCTGACAAACCTACAAAAGCTCCTTTGTCAGGTCCCAAAGATTTAAAGCTGTCCTCAAACTCATATTTTCCAGCTGGCCTTTGATCTTAAGATTGGGTCTGTTTAGGATCTCCCTTTTCTAATTCCCTCCTCCCTCTTTCTTTCTATCCTATTAAATTTCCAGTTTCTATTTATTGTATTTCTAATGATTATTGTAAAACGCTTTGATTGTCAAGAAAAGCGGTAATATCAAGTGTTGAAATAAAGAACAAACAATACATGTCAATATACAGCTGGAAGGCTTGTATTCGGCAGGCCAGCATAGAGCCCTGGTAGTATTTGTGGCCAAAAGTGTCGAGGGCACGGAACTCCCTAACTGGGAGCACAGGGAAGTGTGTCTTCTGGCTCTTCTGCCGGCACACAGTCGACTCCACCACCATGGAGGTGTGTGGCAGTTGCGACTTACAGAAGACAGGGCTCTGCTGAACTCTGTACATGGTGTCTGGGGATCAGCTAACAATGGGTACCAACGCCTGTGTCTCTCACATGCGAAGGAGACGCCGCCCAAGGATGGCAGGAATAGGAACCATCATAGCCTCCTTGGGTGGGGCCTCATATTGGAGGATTTTGAGTTTCTCCATATGAGTGGCTTTTTTAGACTCTGTTGAAGGACAAAGTCTTCAAAATAGCCCAGACAAACTCAAGGAACAAAGTGTCCTCAGGCAGGGACAGACGCCGCAACATCAGGGAGATGGGTCCAATGGGTATACATCCGAGGGTGTTGAAAGAACTGAAACATGAGATTGCAGACCTAATGTTAGTAAACTGTGAACTATCAGTAAAATCAACTGTTATACTGAAGATTGGAGGATGGCCAATGTAATGCCAATTTTTAAAAAGGATTCCAGGGGTGATCTGGGAAACTCTAGACCAGTGAGCCTGATGTCAGTACTGGGAAAAATGGTAGAAACCATTATAAAGAACAAAATTACTGAACATATCGATAGTCATAGCTTAATGGGAAATAGCCAACATGGCTTCAGTCAAGGAAGGTCTTGTCTTACTAATTTGTTCTGTTCTTTTGAAGGTTTGCATTAACACGTAGACAAAGGGGAGTCGGTTGATATAATGTATCTGGATTTTCAGAAAACCTTTGACAAGGTCCCTCATGAGACACTCTCGGTGAAATTAAAAAGTCATGAGATAGGAGGCAGTATACTACTGTGGATCAGGAACTGGTTAAAAGACAGAAAGCAAAAGGTAGGGTTAAATGGCCAGTTTTCACAATGGAGAAAGATGAATAGTGGAGTACCCCAGGGATCTGTGCTGGGTCTGCTGCTTTTTAACATATTCATAAATGACTTCGAAATGGAAACAAGTGGGGTTATCAAATTTGCAGATGACAATTATTCAAAGTTGTTAAAACCCTTGAGAATTGTGAAAAATTTCAAGAGGATCTTCAAAAATTGGAAGACTGGGCATCCAAATGGCAGATGAAATTTAATGTCAACAAGTGCAAAGTTATGCACCTAGGAAAGAGCAACCCAAACTATGGTTATACCATGCAAGATTCCACATTAGGAACCAACACCCAGGAAAAAGATTTAGGCACCATTGTGGATAACATGTCAAAACCCTCCGCCTAGTGTGCAGCGGCGGCCAAGGAAGCAAATAGAATGCTCGGAATCATAAGGAAGAATAAAACACGGAGAATAAAACAAAGGATATTATAACGCCTCTGTATCATTCTATGCTGCGACCGCACCTTGAATATTGTATGCAATTCTGGTCACCATATCTTAAAAAGGATGTAGCGTTATTAGAAAGGGTACAGAGAAGAGCGCAAAAAATGGTAAAGGGGATGGAAGGATACCCCTATGAGGAGAGGCTAAAAAGGTTAGGGTTCTTCAACTTGGAAGAAAGACAGCTGAGTGGAGATATGATAGAGGTTTATAAAGTAATGAATGGAGTGGAACAGGTAAATGTAGATCAATTATTTATGCCATCAAAATATAGAAAGACTAGGGGACATGCAATGAAGCTACAGTATAACCCATATAAGACTAATAAGAGAATATTTTTTCACTCAACGTGCAATCAAACTCTGGAATTCATTACTGAAGGATGTAGTAAAAGCAGTTAATGTAGCTGGGTTTAAAACAAGGTTTGGACAAGTTCCTGGAGAAAAGTCCTTAAACCATTAAATATGACCCAGGAAATCTACTGCTTGTTCCAGTACAAGCATTGAGGAACCTATGTCTTCTGGGGAATCTGCTAGGTACTTGTGATCTACTTTGGCCACTGTTGGAAACAGGATACTAAGCTTGATGAACCTTGGTCTGACAAAGTATGGTACACTCTTATGTTCTTAGAAGAAAATCCATCCACCATCTGCTGGAGACAAAGAAATACTGAAAAGACCTCTGATGGTTGAGGAGGATAGAAGCATGGGAGTAATGTCACTGAAACCTGGGCTTTTCATTGGTTCTTTGTCTCCATCAATCTGCTGGTAAGGAAACTCAACCAACTTGTGTGGACTGGTCTAGCAGGACAATATGGAAATTTATCAGCAGGTTTAGACTACAGTATTTTTCAGACCTACTTCAGTCAGCTATCTCCCAAAAAGGTAATCAGGTCAATATTATACTCGTATTTATCTTCTTGCTCATTGTCAGCAGCCTCTGTGCCCTGTCTTCCGGCAGGGAAACCCTCGCCTGAAGGGAGTCTAGTCTTGCTCCTATGAACTCTGAGTGGGGAGCAAAGTAAATTTTGCGTGATTTATGACAAAGCCTAGATGATGTAGCATGTTGATAGTGCGAGATGTGGCTTGTTGGGCCTCCTGAGGCGACTGGCCCTTGATGAGCCAGTTGTCCAGGTAAGGGAAGACAAAAATCCCTTGGCTTCTGAGGAAGGCTGCCACCACAGCCAGGCATTTGGTAAACACTCTGGGAGCAGAGGCTAGGCCAAAGGGGAGTACCCTGTACTGAAAATGGTTTCCTCCTACTACAAATCTCCGATATTATCTGTGGTCTGCATGTATGAGGATGTGCATATAGGCATCCTTCAGGTCTAAGGAGCATAGCCAATCTCCCTGGTGGAGGTAAGGCAGCAACATTCCAAGGGAAAGCATCTTGAACTTTTCCCTCACCAGGAACTTATCTAAGTTTCGCAGATCGAGGATGGGTCTGAGGCCTCCTGTTCTCTTTGGTATGAGAAAATACCTGGAGTAGAAGCCCTTTCCCTGCAGGTGGTGGGGCACTGGTTCCACTGCCTGATCCCCTAGGAGATCTGCCAACTCCTGCAGGAGGAGGTCCCTGTGAAGAGGGGGTCTGAGAGGCTCCCCTGGAAAGGAGGAGGGAGGTACCTGGTTGAAGTGAAGTAAATAGCCCCTTTGGACTATCTGCAGGACCCAGGTATCTGTGGTGATAGCTGGCCACCTGTGGGCGTACAGGGTCAGCCTTCCTCCTGTGCAAGGCCTCACCACTGGTGGGAGAGAGACTATGCTTTGGACGTCAAAAACTCCCTCATGGCTGGGTCGGAGCTAGGTCCTGGGCCTTGGGGGTTTTCTGCTTACACGGGCCATGCCCCTGTCCCTTGGCCTGCTGTCCCTGTGGGGGAGCTCGAGTGGCCTGATAAGTGGGGTAGCTGCAGTAAGCAGCACCCTTCCTCGAGAAAAATGACTTTTTACCCGAGCCCTTCTTTTTAGAAGGGGCAGAAGTATTCTTGGAGAATCTGGTCCGGGTCAAGTACTCGGACTCGAGTTCAGCAGCCTTCTCAGTCATGTGTTTGCCAAAGAGGTTGTCACCTCGGCAAGGGACATCGACCAACTTGTCCTGAACCCATGGCTCCAGAACAGACGACATTAGCCAGGCCTGGTGGCGTGCACCGATGCCAGCTGCGGCTACTCAGGCAGAAGCCTCGAAACCGTCATAGGCTGCTCGAGACAAACTTCGAGCACTCCCGAATCCTGGTGGACAAGGCCTTGAAGCACTGCAAAGGTGCCTCGGAGAGGCCAGCTGAGAACCCGGCAATCTCCTTTGCCAGGTCCCTCAAGTACATGCCCATGTACAGCTGGTAAGTCTGGACCCGACATGACAGCATCGAGCCCTGGAAGCTCTTTCTGACAAGGGCATCCAGGTTTCGGGCCTTCCAGCCAGGAGGCACCGAGGAGTGCGTTTTTTGGCTCTTGAGCCTGTGCATGGCTGATTCCACAACCATGGAGTTGTGCGACAGTTGTGCTGTCTGGAACCCAGGGCTCTTGCAGACTCGATAGATGGAATCAACCTGCTTGCTGAGAACTGGCATCGAGGCCAGTGACTCCCACATGCGGAGCATCAGCCATTCCAGCATTGGAGGAACCGGAACAGTAAGGGCTTCACGAGGGGGGAAAGTCATACTGGAGGGCTTTTTTTTTGCGCCTCAGCTCGAGGCTCCTCCTCGGTGTCCGCCAGGAATGCCAAAGCTTTGGCCATATCCCTGACGAAGTCGGAGAACCGGATATCCTCCAGAGGGGAACTGCTCAGAGGCTTGGCACCCAGTGAGTCCGATGGGACATATCAGGTCCGATGTGTGTCCGGGGACTCCTCATCTTCCGCCTCCCAGGCCGAATCCTCTGAGGAGGAATCAAACAGCTCCGGCCGCGATGGCTTCGGTCTCAAACACCCCAACGCCGAGGGCACCAGCATCGATGACCTCTGTCCCAAATGGGAAGTCAAGGGGGACCTTGGCCGAGGATCGACTCGAGTCCGAAGAGTCTCGAGGATCGGCTCGACCTCCAGGGTCAACTTGGACATCGAGGTCCCGGTGAGACCGGCTATCAGTGCCCGCTGCTGCTCCATGAAGGGAGACATGCTGTGCTCCATGGCTGTTATCCTGAGATCAAGCTCAGAAAGCTCCGCAGCCTCCGGCTCGGGTCCCGATGCCGTCGGGCCCAAGGCCGGTACTCCCGGAGGAGAGTCAATGAGGACAACAGCAGTTACCTTCTCCTCAGCATCTCTGGCTCCGTGCGAGGCAGCTTTGCAGGCCGCTCCAACTCAAAGGACCCAAGTTTCTTCTTCCTTCAATGTTCCCACGAGGGAGACCCCCGCTCAGAAGACCCGACGGTGCTTGGGTTCAGACAGCTCCGAGACGTCAAGGCTTCTGAAGAGGTCCGGACCCAGGGGGATAAGGGCTCTGAGAAAATCCTTTCACGCTGTTGCTGCCTACTTTTAAGTGCCTTGGAGGACATCTTCCCACACGGGCCACAGACCTTCAGGTCATGGTCGGGCCCGAGGCAGCAGAGACAGCAGTCATGTGTCGGTGAGGTACATTAACTTCTTACATCAATCACACTTAAACCCACTGCAGCCATCGGGAGAAAAAGGGCCCCTGCAAGGTCGAACGAGCACGAACGCTAGTCACTTAGGACAAAAAAATGAAAAAAACTGATTAGACTCGATACTGGTGTACTGAGCCGAGGTGGGAAGGGGAACCATCATCGAACCGGGTCGAAGAAGACGATCTTCAGCAGTTTTGACGCACTTTTTCCGCGAAGGAACTTGGACAGTGTCCATTGGGCTCCGCGGAAAAAGGGAGACTGAGCAAGATGGCACCCTTGGGCAGGAAGGGGACAACGCAATCCCAAAGGCTCTCTTTGAAAGTTGGGGATTTGCTCCGCACGAGGGCTCCGTCGGCGCCGACGTCACCCATATGTAAGGACTGACTTTCCGCTTGTTCCTGGAGAAAGAGTAGTAACTCACCTGTAACAGGTGTTCTCCAGGAGCAGCAGGAATGAGTCCTCACATATGGGTGTCATCGGCGCCGATGAAGCCCCAGCAGAGCATTTCCCCCGCTTTCTATGAAAGCCTTTGGGAATGCAGGCAAGCATGTGCGGTTCCCTTCCCGCATAAAGGTGCCATCTTACCTCAGTCAAATGACATAGCTAAGAACAGCACACAAAAATGAAAAAACAAACTATGTACAACTACAACTCCAAGGGGAGGAGGGAGGGTTGTGAGGACTGATTCCTGCTGCTCCTGGAGAACACCTGTTACAGGTGAGTAACTACTCTTTATCCAGGACCAAGCAGGAAGTCAGTTCTCACATATGGGTGACTCCCCAGCTCTGGGCTTCCGAGGAACTCAGGCTGAACAAGAGAACTCCCTCTAGTCTCAGCAGCAAAGAAAAGCTTTTCAAGGACACAACCTCCACCAGTAGCCCAACAGTGGGCAGGAGCTGCCCAAACCTCAAAGAGATTCCAGAGTACTGCTTGGCCAAAAGCACCGTCCCTACGGGACTCCCTCTCCATAAAGTAATGGGCCGCAAAAGTCTGGCTTGAAGACCAAGTTGCAGCCCTGCAGATGTCTACCAAGGGCACAGAGCGAAGATGAGCCACTGAGGCAGCCATTGCCCTGACACGGTGGGCCATAACCCGATGCTGTAAAGGAAGGTCAGCCGCCTTGTAAGCCCAGGTGATACAGTCAGCCACCCAGATGGACAAGGTACGCTTGGACACAGCCAACCCCAACTTGTTAGGGTCAAAGGAGACGAAGAGCTGAGTAGCCCTTCTATGCCCCTGCGTACGGTCAAGGTAGAAGGATAAGGCCCTCCTACAGTCCAGGGTATGCAGAACTGCTTCCGCCTGGCTAGCATGAGGCCTAGGGAAGAATGTAGGAAGAACCACCTCTTCGTTGAGGTGGAAAGAGGAGACAACCTTTGGGAGGAACTTTGGATGAGTCCTGAAGACTACCCTGTTCCTATAAATCCTAGTGTAAGGCCTATCACAGACCAGGGCCTGAAGCTCACTCACTCGCCTAGCCGAAGTAATGGCTATCAGGAAGAGCGTCTTCCAGGAAAGGAAGCGTAGTGGACAAGTAGCCATCAGCTCAAAAGGTGGGCTAGTCAGTTGCTGCAAGACAACATTCAACTCCCACTCAGGGGCAGGACGACGGATTGGAGGCTTGAGTAAAAGCAAGCCCCTGAGAAAGCGGGACACCAAGGGGTGAACCGACAGAGAATGTCCCTCCACCAGTGAGTGGTGAGTTGCTAGAGCTGAGAGGTGGACCCAAACAGAATTGGATTTAATTCCCTGATTGGATAAGTGCAGTAAGTACTGAAGCACTACTGGTACAGTGCAGGAGAAAGGATCCTCTGTACGTAGCTGACACCACACAGAAAACCTTCTCCATTTGAGAGCATAGGTTTTTCTAGTGGATTGTTTCCTAGAGGCTAGGACAAACTTCTCAACTTCCTGAGGCAGGCCCCATGGAGCCAAAACTACCCTTGCAGCCTCCAGGCCATCAAATTGAGAGCTTTGAGATTGGGGTGCAGAAGGGAACCCTGATCCTGAGAGAGGAGGTCGGGTTGCAACCCCAGGGGCAGTGGGGGATCCACTGCCAGCTGAAGCAAAAGTGGAAACCAAGGTTGTCTTGGCCACCTGGGAGCCACCAGCAGGACCGAGGCCTTGTCCTGAAGAATCTTGAAAAGAGTTCAGGCCACCAAGGGCATGGGAGGAAACGCATACAGGAGGCCCTGAGACCAGGGAATCAGAAAAGCATCCGGTGCTATCCTCAAAGGATGCGGTTGCCTGGAGCAGAACTTTGGCAGCTGTTTGTTCACTGGGCTGGCAAAGAGATCCACCAAAGGGAGACCCCATTGTAGGAAGATCTTCTTAACTACTGAAGGACGCAGCTGCCACTCGTGGAGCTGCAGAATTCTGCTTAATCTGTCGGCCAGGTAGTTGTCCTGGCCTGGAAGGTACACAGCCTTGAGGAGCATGTTGTGCTTGAGGGCAAATGAACAAAGGTCCTGAGCCTCCCGACAAAGGATTCTGGACCCAGTCCCGCCCTGTTTGCTCACATAAAACATGGCTACTTGGTTGTCTGTCTGAACCAGGACAGACTGATGAGCCAGGGTAGGAGAGAAAGCTTTGAGTGCTAATCGAATAGCTCGGAGAGGAGATTGCTCTGCTGTGCAGCTTCCCAAGGAGACCACAGGCCCTGGGTGCACTTGCCTAGACAATGAGCTCCCCAGCCCTGCAGGGAGGCGTCTGTGGTCAGTACCACCGTGTACCCAGGAATCTGAAAAGGCACCCCCTTCATTAGATTGGGTGGGTGCAGCCACCAGTTGAGGGAGTGCAGAAATTGTCTGGACACCCTTATCCTGTCTCTGAGGCTGCCTGTGGCCTGTGACCACTGAGTCCGAAGGCACCACTGTGCAGGCCTCATATGGAGCCTGGCATTGGGGGTCACATGTACTGTCGAAGCCATGTGGCCAAGCAGCCTCAGGCAGAGACCAGTGACTTCTGAGAAACTGATTTGCCAAAGCTATCAACCTTTGGGCCCTGTCTTTTGGCAAGAAAGCCTTTGCCAGCAGAGAGTCCAGCCTTGCACCTATGAACTCCAAGTCCTGGGAGGGGAGCAAAGTGGACTTTGCGAAGTTTATGACAAACCCCAGGCTTTGAAGAAGAGCAATAGTTCTGAGAGTGGCTTGTCTGGCCTCCTGGCACGTCTGACCCCTGATGAGCCAGTCGTCCAGATAGGGGAAGACAAAGATTCCCCGATTCCTCAGGTAGGCCGCCACCACTGCCAGGCATTTGGTAAAGACCCTGGGAGCGGAGGTGAGGCCAAAAGGCAGCACTCTGTACTGATAATGGTTTCCTCCCACAATGAACCTGAGGCACTTTCTGTGGTCTGGATGAATGAGGATGTGAGTATACGCATCCTTTAGATCTAAGGAGCATAGACAATCTCCCTGCTGGAGGTAGGGCAGAAGTGTTCCAAGAGTAAGCATCTTGAACTTTTCTTTCTCTAGGAACTTGTTGAGGTTCCAGAATGGGTCGAAGGCCACCGGTTCTTTTGGGCACCAGGAAATACCTGGAGTAGAATCTGTGACCTTGCAAGTGGGGAGGCACAGGCTCCACTGCCCTGTCCACCAACAGACCTTGAAGCTCTTGAAGGAGAAGGTCTGTGTGCAGGGGAGGCCTTGGAGGCTCCCCTGGAAAGTAAGGAGGGGCAGTTGGTGAAAATGCAGTGCATAGCCCCTGTGGACTATGTCCAACACCCAACTGTCCCCGGTGATGAGGGGCCACTGGTGGGCAAAAAGGGTGAGGCGACCTCCTGTGCAGGGTTGGGAGAGCAGGGATGGAGAGGCTATGCTCAAGGAGTCAAAAAACCCCACCCTGTTGAGTGGGAGCAGGGGCCGGAGGCTTGGGGGTCCTCTGCCTACGGGGCCCATTACCCTGCCCCTTGGCTTGCTGACCCTGGGGTGCAGCTTGGGCAGCCTGATATTGAAGGTACTGTTTGTAGGCAGTGCCCTTCCTCGGGTAAAAGGGCTTCTTACCTGAGCCCTTCTTATGAGAAGGGGTAGAGGTCTTCCTAGACAGCCTTGTCCGTGTAAGGTGCTCTGTTTCGAGCTGAGCGGCCTTCTCGGTCATGGGCTTGCCAAAAAGGTTTTCACCTCAGCAAGGGACATCGACCAACTTGTCCTGAACCCATGGCTCGAGGTCCGATGACTGCAGCCATGCTTGGCGTCGAGCCGCGATGCCGGCTGCTGCAACTCGGGCCGAAGCCTCAAAGCCATCGTAGGCGGCGCGGGACATGAACTTCAAGCAGTCCCGAATTCCCGAGGACAAGGACTTGAATCTCTGCAAGGGTTCCCCGGAGAGTCCAGCAGAGAACCCGGCCAACTACTTGGCCAGGTCCCGCAAGTACATGCCCATGTACAGCTGGTAAGACTGGACACGGCAAGCGAGCATCGAGCCCTGAAAGCACTTTCTACCGACGCCATCGAGGTTCCGGGCCTCCCTGCCGGGAGGTACCGCAGAGTGCATCTTCTGACTCTTCAGACGATGCATGGCCGATTCCACAACCATGGAATGGTGTGGTAGCTCTGCCTTTTGAAAGCCAGGGCTCTTCCGGAGTCGATAGATCGAGTCGACTCGCTTGCTGAGAACCGGCGCCGAGGCCAGTGCCTCCCACATCCGGAAGAGGAGACGTTCCAGCATCAGAGGAACCAGGACAGTAAAGGCCTCCTTCGGAGGAGAGTCATACTGCAGAGCCTCGAGCTCTTCGGCTCGAGGCTCCTCATCGGGGTCTGCCAAAATAGCCAAGGCAGTGGCCATATCCCAGACAAACTCCGAGAACAGAGTATCCTCCGGAGGGGATCTACTCCGGGGTTCAGACTGTGGTGATTCCGACGGGACGCACCGAGTCTTGAATGTTTCGAGGGACTCCTCATCCTCCGTCTCCCAGGCGGACTCGTCCGACGAGGAGTCAGGGTCTGACCCCACGGGGCCCTGGAGCACCTGCCCCGACGCCAGAAGCACCGGCGTCGATGCCCTCGGTCCCGAACAGGAGGTCGAGGGAGACCGCGACTGAGGTCGACTTCGAGCCATAATGGACTCGAGTATCGGTTCGGTTTCCTGGGTCGACTTCGATGTCGATGTCCCAGTGGTTGGGGCAGATGCGCCAGACAGGCTGGCCATCAGTGCCCGCTGCTGCTCCATGAAGGCAGACAATCTGCTCTCCAAGGCTGTCATCCTGAGACTCAGCTCAGGAGATGCAGCAGCCACCGACTCCGGCCCCGGCGGCACCAGGCCCGACGTCGGCTCCCTGGGAGGAGAGTCCTCGAGGACTACAGGGCTTATGTGTCCAGCAGACTCCGGCTCCACGTGAGGAACTTTGGCAGGCTTCTCTTGGTCCACGGGCCCGGGGCGACGGTTGGGGGTCTTAGACCTGGCCCTCGAGGAGCCAGGGACCTCTTCCAACGACGCCCTCGCGAGCCACTTCTTCCTCTTGCGTTGCCGGTCAGGGGACCCCCTATCCGAGGAGCCACGACGGTGCTTGGGATCGGAATCCCGAGATGTCGAGGCCTCAGACGAGGTCCGGGCCCGGCCGGAGGCTGAGTCCGAGAAAAGCCTTTCTTTCTGCTGCTGGCGACTGCGGAGTGCCTCGGAAGACATCTTCCCACATGGTCCACACGACTTAGGGTCGTGATCAGGACCGAGGCACCGGAGGCAGCAGTCGTGTGTGTCGGTGAGAGACATCAGTTTCTTACACCGATCACACTTCTTGAAACCGCTGGAAGCCATCGGGGAAAAAAAAAAAGAGTCCCCGCGAGGTCAAAGGACCGGCCTTCCAGGGAAAATAGCAAAAAAGGGTGCGAATGCCAGCCACGAAGGGCAAAAAACTGAAAAAGAAGAATCGGGCTCGATACTGGTGTACCGAACCTGGCGGGAGGGGAACCGGCGTCGAACCGGGAGAAAAAATAGCGAATATCGCCAAAATAAAATCAACTTTTATCCGGGATGACAGGACACACGTCTGGTGTGCTTCTCGGAAAAAAGAGACTGAGGTAAGATGGCACCTTTAGGCGGGAAGGGAACCGCGTATGCATGCCTGCATTCCCAAAGGCTTTCATAGAAAGCTGGGGAAATGCTCCGCTGGGGCTTCATCGGCAATGACGACACCCATATGTGAGGACTGACTTCCTGCTTGGTCCTGGAGAACAGATACTACACGAGTCACCTACCCTGCACAGAGGGAGGAGTAGCCTAGTGGTTGGGGCAAGGTACTTCAGGCTGGAAGGTCGGGGGTTCAAATCCCACTAGAGGACAGCAACCTTGGGCCAGAAGGACTGGGGTTTCTAGTCCCACAGATGCTCCTTGTGGTCTTGGGCAAGCCACTTAACCCTCCATTGCCCATGTTCCCTGTAAGTATTAGTATATATGTGTCTCATATCCCCGTGTGTTAAATGTATCCCCCACTTGTGTTGTGACCGCTTTGATTGAAGGATAAGGCGGTATACAAAACTGTCTAAATAAATAAATAAAACATATGCAAGCTATGCGTCTGTTAATGATTATTAAATAGTGAAATATATTTTTATGTTCTGGCTTTTCTTCCACAGTATGTTATACATTTTATCTTATTTATTAGTTCATATGTATTTTATGATTATGTTTTTATTGTAATTACAATGTTTTTATTGGTTGCTGCATAAGTTGCCCCTCATGCAGGTATTATCCCCTAATACACGGCTGTGCTGGGCATAATAAAATACTTATTTGCAATAATTGTGCCCCTGCTCTTATTTCTCTTAATGATGTTTGTGGGAGTGTCCCTCTGGTTTTCTTTTTGCTATTCTTTAAAACAAATTGACCACTGCAGTTTCAAAAAATATTACCCAGCAGGCAAGGTCAGGACAGCTAGCCATCACCATCCCTATCCCTCCTCTAATCTAAAATTCCCTCCACAAGTCACTTGGTATCATAGGCTTGTGGGATGAGAGCATATGGCCTTTGGTACTTCCATTAAACCTTCTGGCCTTTTACACTTATAACAAGTTTACAAACAGAATTAAAATATATACTCATGCAAATTAATATTACATTTCTAAATTTCTATTTTGTGATGTAATGCTGTTTGTACAGTACCCACAACAGATGAAATCAAGCTCAAGCTGGGGAAAAAAAAAAACCAGAGCATTGAGGGAAAAAGAATTCAGAGTATAGAACTGCAAGAGCCGATGCTTAAAATTATTTTAAGCATCAGAAGTTCATATTCCTACAGTCATACTATCATCGGATATTAAGGGGCATGTTTACTAATGGCTAATGTACATTAAGTGCTTCCACTGCCGTGCATTTCTATTGGCCACTGTAGAATTTAACGCACATTAACCTTCAGTAAACATACCCATTAAGTTCATATGCAACATTGCTATCAACATCACCAAGTACTTCTTTGGGCACTGAAAGATACTCTTAACAAATTACTATAAAGACAATGTGTCCTGTGAATATCTCAAATTCGCATGACAAGCAGGAATACCTGCCCTAAATCAGATATCAGTTTTATTACCAACTCGTTTATACGGAATTCTTTACACTAGTCTCTTTCAACGCTCCTATACCTTCTGGGAAAACTATCCTAACTGAAGGTAAAAATTACCTCATTTACCTCATCTATTCTGATCGGCTCGAACTATGGCATCACAAATGGCATATCCTGCATTAACCATGTGGGCTCCATTCCATACAAGGTAACCTATGATGCTGCTCTATTTCATATTTCATTCTGTTACATTTATGAATTGCTCATCATTCTAAAGCTCTTAGTCTTTCAAAATAGTATGACCAGGGAGCAAGGTGATATTTTATTTGCCAGATAATGTCCTTTCCTTGAGTCCTGCTAGACCAGTCCATACAAGTGGATTGTGTTCCCCTACCAGCAAATTGGTGGAGACAAAGAACAATGAAAAGTCCAGGTTTCAATGATATCACTCCCATGCCTCTATCCACCTCAGCCACAAGAGGTCTCTTCAGTATCCGTCCGCAAGCATATGGGAGAACATAGCAAGCCTCACACAACTGGGCAGCAATGAGTAATCAAACTGTAGATAACTATTTATGGAAAGTATAAACAGAAGGCTGTCAGTAGAAGATGGACCTGCAGAGCCAAGAGTATAAATCATACTGGACCCCAGGGTACCACCACAGAACAGAACGAAATGTTTCAAGGGCAGGCCCTGGACTGGTTTTGCAGGACTCAAGGAATTATCTGGTATGTAAAATGTCACCTAACATATCCCACTGCTAAACCAGTCCAGACAAGGGGATGTACCAAAGCTATGCCTCCACTGGGCAGGAAGACGACACTGCAGCTCAAATAAACCTTGAGCCAAAGGCCATGTCCACCCGAGCGTGGACATCCAGGAAGTAATGCTTGACAAAAGTGGAATGTGATGCTCATGTTGTCGCCCAATAAATGTCTACAGGAGCTACTGAACTCCACTCAGCCCAGGACGGTGCGCTCTGAGTAGAATGGGCACGCAAACCATGTGGAACAGGATGGTTCTGCAGCAGATATGTCAAGGCAATTGCCTCCCTTAATCCAGCGCTCCAATGTAGACTTAGCCACCACCTCACCCTTGCGCAGGCCAAAAAACAGCACAAAAGATGGTCAGACTTACAAAAGGCATTCATAACCTCCAAGTATCGGAAAAGCACCTTCTGGATATCCACAAGGCAAAGATTCTTATCCTTCCCCTGACACAGCTCCTTAGAGGAGGGGGGCAAGCAAACCAACTGGTTCACATGAAATGGAGACATCACCTTATGCAAGAAGGAAGGCACAGGCCAAATGGAAACAGCTTCCTCTGAAAGAGACATATAAGGATCTCGGCAAGACAGAATCTGCAGCTCAGAAATCTGTCTTGCAGAATAAATTGCAATGAAGACCACCGTCTTGAGCATAAAATCCTCCAGAGTAACACGCTTCATGGCTCAAAAGACTCCAATATCAGGGCCCTGAATACCAGACACAAATCCCAGGAAGGAGCCACTGACCAGGAGGCAGATGCAGAACCCCCCGCACAAAATATCCAGGTGCAAAGCTAGTAACTTACTAGCCACCTGATATCTGAAACACGCCAAAGCTGTCATCTGAACCTTCAGGGAGCTAAGAGACCCTTCTCCTGACCTTCCAGTAGAAGCGCCAGCAGAAATGGCACTTTGGCCGAATCAGGAGCCAACTGCAGTGTGCCACACCATCATTCAAAAAGGCACCAGACCCGCACATATGTCAAGTTGGTAGACCTCTTTCAGACTTCAAGCAGTATGAAAACCACTGCCAGAGAGTAGCCCTTATGTGCTAGTCATCTCCTTTCAAGAGCCAAGCCATAAGAGAAGAGAGACAGGTCTTCCAGGATGATCAGCCCCTAATACAAGAGACCCTGAGACAGGGGGCAAGTGAAGAGGCTGTGCTTTCAGGAGCTGAATCAGATATCCAACCACACTCTATTTGACCAAGCAGATACCACCAGAATAATTCTTCCTAGGTGACGCGCCATATGACAAATCAAACAAGCCCCAACAGAGACCATGGAGGAGAAACATACAGCAGGCGTCAACTTGGCCAAGGCTGATTTACATTATCGATGTCCTTGGACCCTGTGTCCGTGCAACAACTGAAGCAGCAGCACACTTTGGGATTGGAGCAGATTGCCATTAAATCCATCCTAGGGCCACCCCAGCGTCGCAGAATCAATTGAAACACCTCCTGACTCAACTACCACTCTCCTGGATCCAGAGAGTGCCTGCTGAGAAAGTCCATTTCCACATTGCCCACCCTGGCAACGTGCTGAACAGACAATTCTAGGAAGTTCTTCTCTGTCCAGGAAACAGAAGAGCCATCCCCAGGGCTACCCGGCACTCCTCTCGCTGCCTTGCCGATTGACATAAAGGTCACCACCGTGGAGTTGTCTGAAAATACCTGAACTGCCTGGCCTTCGAACAGAAGGCCAAAAACACAGAAGAGCCAACCTGATGGCTCTTGCCTTGAGGCGGTTGATGAACCACACTGCCTCTCTATGGTTCCAACAGCCCTGGGCCATATGGTCTTGGCAATGGGCTCCACAGCCCAAGAGACTGGCATCCGTTGTCAGAAGGATCCACAAGAAATCATCCAGGCTGGTCTTCACCATCATTGGGAGAGGGAGAACTCCTGAGAACTTGAGGACCACTAAGTCAAGAAAGACTGTTGAAGCAGCTACATGTGCACACATGCCTACGGCACCATCTCAATCTCTGCCACCAACAAGCCGAGGAGCAAAAGATAATCCCAGACTCTGCGAGCCTGCTGCGATCATAACAGCGTCAGCACATCCAACAACCTTTTGACTTTCACTTCTGGCAGGAAGACTCTGCCCACTCAAATATCGAAATGTGCTCCCTGGAACTCCATGGACTGAGAAGGCCACAACTGACTCTCTCCCAACTGATCACCCAGTCAAGCCTTTCCAAGAAGGACACACTCAGGTCATTACCTGAGACGTCTCTGAAAGAGAACAGGTCTGGATGAACCAGTCATCCTGATGTTGGTGCAAAGAAATCCCTTGGTGCCAAAGCGCTACAGCCACCACCACCACCATCACCATGGAGAACGTCCTTTGAGCAGTGGAGAGTCCGAATGGGAGGGAAGCTAACAAAGTGACAGCTAAGCACAGCAAAAATGCAGATACATTAGCTGATCCTTCTGGATCAGGATATGAAAATATGCCTTAGCAAATCCAGAGATGCCAGGAACTTCCTTCGGCACACCACTTATATCACAGATCACAAACTTTACATCCAGAAGGGCATGATGCAAAAGTGATCACTGACACACGAGGTCCAGAACAAGCTGGAAGGATCCATCCTTTGGCACCATGAAATAGATGAAATACCTGCCCTTGCCTAAATCACCCAGGGGAATGGGCACCACTGACTCGCAGGGGGAAACAACAAAACCATCCGGGACTGGCGCTTGCATTCCAGAACACAGCAATACTGAATGGTGTCTAGCACCCAGCAATCCTTGGTGACCTAGGGTCTATTTCTGAAATAAGAGGTGAAGCCTGCTCACAACCAGAGGAACCAGTGAATGGGCCCCAAAGCCTTCATTGTACAGTCCATGAGGGTAGTCATCTGAAAAGACTGAGAACCGGCCCAAAATCTAGGAGGCAGCTTTCTAGGCCAGTAGTGAGGGGAGTCCTGAGACCTCCAGGATTCTGACCAGCATGCCCATGAGGAGCAGGTGGAGGTTAATGGGGCTCCTGCCCACTTCACAGGCTCCCTAAATCCATTCTCTGGAAGGCAGTAAGATTTCGCCTTGTCCAGGTTCTTTACCAGCTTCTCCAAATCAGGCCCAAAAAGCAGCTTTCCTTTAAAGGCCAGTTGGTCAACCAGGCTTTGGAAGATGTGTCTGCTGCCCAGTGTCTGAGCCAGATTCAGCACCATGTCACTGTCACAGGACACTATCCCTGGCTGTTAGATGCACTAGGTTGTACATGGCATCAGAAAGGAAAGCCATAGCAGACTCCAAAAGAGGGGTTGTATCATCCGGTGGAAGAGACTGAATCCACTGGAGCAGGGCTCGAGACGTCAGACCTGCACATACCGCCAACAGAATAGCAGCCGTGGTGGCAAACTGATTCTTCAATAACGAATCCATCTTTCCGTCTAGAGCAGCAGTTCTCAACCTGTGGGTCGCGACCCCCACAGGGGTCACCTCAGGATTTGCAGGGGTCGCCTTCTTTAACGGCACCCAGCAGGCTCAGCACAGCTCGTTACAGCCACCGAAGTGAAGAGCATTGTCCCTTCACTTCGGCAGCTGAATTGTAATGAAGATCACAGGCGCGCCGGAGGTCAAAGGACACTTCCTGTGTCCCGGCTCTCAGAGTGCCTGCGATCTTCATTACAATACAGCTGCTGAAGTGAAGGGAACAACGCTCTTCACTTCGGCTGCTGTAACAAGCTGTGCTGAGCCTTCTGCGAGCCGCTGAAGCCTGCCGCAGGGCTCTTCGGGGAGGCGGGCTTGGGCTTGAAATGGGCTGTGGAGGGGTATAAAATTGGAAATGGGCTGAATGGGGGGGGGGCTAGGATTGGAAATGGGCTGAGTGGGGGGGCTAGGAATGGAAATGAGCTGAGTGAGGGGGTGCAAATGAGCTGATGGGGAGGACTAGGACAGCAAATGGGCTTTTGGGGGGGTAGGATTGGAAATGGACTGATGTAGTTCTGGAATAGGATTGGAAATGACTGATGGGGGGGCTACTTTTAGAAATGACCTGATGGGGGAGGCTCGGACTGGAAATGACCTGATGGGGGAGGCTCGGACTGGAAATGGGCTGAAGCTCCTCCACACTCTGCCCAATTTCCAGTCCAAGCCCACCCCCCATCAGCTCACTGGAATAGGATTGGAATTGGTTTATGGGGGGGCTAGTATTGGAAATGGCTGACAGGGGACCTAGGATTGCAAATGAACTGATGGGGGGAGCTTGGACTGGAAATGGGCTGATGGTGGGTGGAATAGGACTGGAAATGAGCTGATGCAGGGGGGGGGGAGAATGCATTTAGAAGGGAGCGGATGCTGAGTGGGGCTGGAACTAGAAGGGAGCTGATTTTGGGGGAGGACTAGAAGGGGATGGGGATGGGGGAATGAGGATGGAGGGGGAAAAGATATTTTGTGTGGGAGGGAAGAAAAACCTACAAATTGCTGGGTATTGGCAGAGTAAGTGGGGATTGAGAATGGAAGGATGAAATTTGAGTGGATGATAAAGGAATAAAAAAAGAAATTGGGGAAAGAGCAAAAGGGGAAAGATCAGTATGTTAAAGCAGATGTAGAAGATAGAATGGAAAAAATCTAGAAGAGAGAAGAAAGGACAAATGGGCAGCAGACAATGGAGAATTAGAAGAAGACACCAGAAGAAAGTGACTGGAGCAATTGCAATTGAAAAATAAAATGCCCAAACAAAAGGTAGAAAAATAAGTACGTTTTATAAATAAAAACATATTGCAAAGGCCTATAATATTTTATTTATTTTTATTTACAGTTTTTATATACCGCGCTCTTTGGTATCAGCGCGGTTTACAGATAACAAATTTTCGCATTAGAACAATCCTTTGCTTACATTATAACAGGGACAGTAACTTGGAGGTAACAGGGGAAACTATATACAACTATAACTGAAGAAATGATTACAGTGACAATATATATATAGTTATAGTTATATATATAACTATATACAACTATAACTGAAGAAATGATTACAGTGACAATGTGTTAATGGTAAAGGAAGAGAGACGCATTTGATTTTATCATTGGGGGTCATCACAAGTTGACCAATGGTAAAAGGGGTCGCGGTACAAAAAAAGGTTGAGAACTACTCGTCTAGAGTATCCTTTTAAGGCCGACCCACCTTTCACAGGTATGGTGGTCAGTCTGGTAACTGCCATGACCTGCGCATCCACCTTGGGAATATCAAACTACACGATGTGCTCATTTCTCCAGAACAGCCTACATCTTATACACCCTCAGCCCCTTAGGCAGGGAGTCAAGAGAAATCCCTCTCAGACCAGATCATGTCCTTGATCAGCTCCAGACACGGGAAGACAGTAGTGGATTTCTGCATCCCTTGCAGGAGTGGATGCAACTTCAGCTCCTGCTCCATGCCTGGAGCATCCGTCAGCCCCAAGGTGGATGCAGCCCTGGCAATCAATGCCGCCAGTTCCTCCTCCTGGAACAGACTGATAATACTGGCCACAATACTCTGAAGGTGATTACTTTGTTCATATCAAAGCCCAGAACAGAGGCATCTGAATTCAAGGCACAGTCCAAATCTCTGCAGATCCCAGCTGTTCCCCACCTCCTGGAAGAGCCCTTTGCCAGGGATGGTTAGCCTAGGCCAGTGATGGCTAACCTTTTTGAGCCCGAGTGCCCAAACTGCCGCACAAAACCAAAGAATTTCCTCAAAGTGCCAGCACGTCAATTAAAGCCCCATTTGCATAAGGTGCTTCATTTGCATAAATATTTGCATAATGTTACCATACACTAACTTTTAGTAAACATGCCTCTTAATGAGTATATGGATAAAGAAAGACTAAAAGGTTTCTACATTACTATAATCCAGTACCAACCGCCAGGCACATTAGGAACTACTACAAACGCTGCCCATTTAGAACCCATAGCAAACCCGCCGTATCCTAACAGCACTACCAGGACTCACAAAGCACCATACTCTACCTATCAAAAGGCAACACTGCAAATATTAAACCAATACATCTCAGAGAACAACAATACATGACCTACTGGGGAAAGAACAAGTGGCAATGTCAAATAGGAATTATATAAACAGAATACCTCAGCTCAGTTACACATGCAGAACAGACCATCACCAAACAAGGAATCACAATTTAGAAACAGGAAGACAATAATTAAACTGGGAACCCCAAAAGCCAAACTTGGAATATACAACAACACTGTAGAAATAAAACTATATATTAATTTCCTCTTGTACTAAACAAAGCGCAAAAATTAATGATGCACATTTCCCAGAGCTGACATATTCCAGTTAATAAATTCAAAATAAAGAGATATTTTTCTACCTTTTGTGCATTTTTTTTCAGTTGCAATTGTTCCAGCCACTTTCTTCTGGTTTCTTCGTGTCTTCTGCTAACTCTCCATCTGCTGTCCATTTGTCCTTTCTTCTGTCTTCTTGTTTTTTTTTTCCATTCTCTCTCTACATCTGCTTTAACATACTAATCTTTCTCCTTTGGCTCTTTCCTCATTCCTATTTCATCTACTCAAAATTTACCCCTCCATCCTCAATCCCCACTTACTCTCCCAATACCCGGCCAATTGTAGATTTTTTATCCCTCCCACACAAAATATTTTTCCCCTCTCCATTTTACTCTCCCAGCCCCATCCCATTCTAATCCTCCCCCAACACCAGCTCCCTTCTAGTTCCAGCCTCACCCAGCATCCATTCCCTTCTAGTCCCTGCATCAGCCCATTTCCAGTCCTAGCAGCCCCCCAACCCAATACCAGTCCTATCCCCCCCTCATCAACCCACTTCCAGTCCTAACCCCCCATCACCCCATTTTCAGTTTAAGCCCCCCCCCTATAACCCATTACCAGTCCTAACCCCCCACTTCCAGTCAGCCCCCCATAGCCCATTGCCAGTCCTAACCCCCCCATCAGCCCACAGTCCATTACCAGTCCTAACCCCATCAGCCCACCTCAAGTCCTAACCCCTCCCCATCAGCCCATTTCTTGTCCCAGCCCCCCCATAGCCCATTATCAGTCCTAAACCCCCCCATAGCCCATTACCAGTCCTAACCCCATCAGACCACCTCCAGTGTTAACCCCCCATCAGCCCATTTCCAGTCCTAACCCCACCCAACAGCCCACCTCAAGTCCTAACCCCTCCCCATCAGCCCATTAGCAGTCCTAACCCCCCCCTAGCCCATTAGCAGTCCTAACCCCCCCTCTCTAGCCCATTAGCAGTCCTAACCCCCCCCCCCATAGCCCATTACCAGTCCTAACCCCCATCACCCCATTTCCAGACAGCCCCCATCAGCCCACAGCCCATTAGCAGTCCTAACCCCCCCTAGCCCATTAGCAGTCCTAACCCCCCCCCCCCTCCGAGCCCCTTTTCAGTCCTTCCCCCCCCCGCCCATTAGCAGTCCTACCCCCCCCTCCTAGCCCATTAGCAGTCCTAACCCCCCCCCAGCCCATTAGCAGTCCTAACCCCCCCTCCTAGCCCATTAGCAGTCCTAACCCCCCCCAGCCCATTAGCAGTCCTAACCCCCCCCTAGCCCATTAGCAGTCCTAACCCCCCCAGCCCATTAGCAGTCCTAACCCCCCCCTAGCCCATTAGCAGTCCTAACCCCCCTCTCTAGCCCATTAGCAGTCCTAACCCCCCATCACCCCATTTCCAGACAGCCCCCATCAGCCCACAGCCCCTTAGCAGTCCGACCCCCCCCTCGCCCATTAGCAGTCCGAACCCCCCCTCCTAGCCCATTAGCAGTCCTAACCCCCCCAGCCCATTAGCAGTCCAACCCCCCCCAGCCCATTAGCAGTCCTAACCCCCCCCTGCCCTTTTGCAGTCCTAACCCCCCATCACCCCATTTCCAGACAGCCCCCATCAGCCCACAGCCCATTAGCAGTCCTAACCCCCCCCCCCCTCCTAGCCCATTAGCAGTCCTAACCCCCCCCCCCTCCTCGCCCATTAGCAGTCCAAACCCCCCCCAGCCCATTAGCAGTCCTAACCCCCCCCTAGCCCATTAGCAGTCCTAACCCCCCCCCCCTCCTAGCCCATTAGCAGTCCTAACCCCCCCCTCCAGCCCATTAGCAGTCCAAACCCCCCCCCCCCAGCCCATTAGCAGTCCTAACCCCCCCTAGCCCATTAGCAGTCCTAACCCCCCCCTCCTAGCCCATTAGCAGTCCTAACCCCCCCCCCTCCTAGCCCATTAGCAGTCCTAACCCCCCCCCCCCTCCTAGCCCATTAGCAGTCCCACCCCCCCCACCCCATTAGCAGTCCAAACCCCCCCCCCCCCCCACCCCATTAGCAGTCCTAACACCCCCCCCCCCCGGCAAATTTAAAAAAAGAAAAAGAGGGCTCTGGCTGCTGCCGCAGACGCGGCAGCATGCAGTGTCCCGCGGGGCCCCCTCCGCCCGCTAAGCCCCTCTGCAAGGGCTTTCAGATTCGCGAGGGAGACAGCGTCTCCCTCGCGTCTCTTGTTAAGCCCGCAGGGGCTAATGGGAAATTTCCCATCAGTCCCTCGCGTCTAAAGGGGCTGATGGGAAATTTCCCATTAACCCCTACGGGCTTAACAGAGACGCGAGGGAGACGCTGTCTCCCTCGCGAATCTGAAAGCCCTTGCAGAGGGGCTTAGCGGGCGGAGGGGGCCCCGCGGGACACTGCATGCTGCCGCGTCCGCGGCAGCAGCCAGAGCCCGCTTTTTCTTTTTTTGCGGACCTTCACGCGTGCCAGCTGCAAGGCCTTCGCGTGCCACAGCTGGCACGCGTGCCATAGGTTCGCCATCGCTGCCCTAGAGGATAGGGAGCGGCGCACAGCACAGTTGCCAGAAGCTCCAGCTGGCTGGTCATCCTTACCCACAGCGCCATCTGCCACGTCCTGCTGTAAGGTAGGCAAGCCCAGACTAACTATATCCCCTGGCTGAGAGAGAGAGAGCAAGCCCTCCAGGGACGACTCAGCAGCTGATATGTAAGAGCAGAAGCCAGAGAGGAGGCACCTTGCTTGCCACAGGTCAGTTTCTTGGAAGATGACGTTAAGGTACATATCACAGCAGTACGCGCTCAGGGTCACAGTGGCCCAGCAAGCGCACGTTAACAGTGCTTATACAGCAACTGGTTCTTGGATATGACCGTGCATTGGAGCCACTCAGGCAGAAAGCGTGCAAGGACCATACGACCACCAGAGCACAATAAGAAAAAAGCTATTAATGCATGCAGAAATTGGTGGGAAATCCCCACACTGCGATGAATGGTCACCAGTGGTCCACCCCAAATTGCACTTCAGACAAACGGAATCAGGAGCCCCCAACAAGGACAATGGGATGAGGTCAAGTCTTGGTACGCACCCCCTGAGATCCCCAGGTAAAAATAAGTGCCATGCTTAGCTCTACTCCCCTGAAACTTTCTTGGGCTTTTCAGGCACTACATTTAAGGCGGATTCATCTGAGAGCCTGCTGCAATCTTCGGAAGAGAGCAGGGGGCACTGAGGTTGTGTAAGGCTGCTAACTCTTCAGATCCTCCCAGATCCTTCCAATTTTTTAGCTGCTCAACAAGCTCTTATAAGAGCACGGAGTTGAATCAATTTTCACTCCTCCTATGCTACTGAAAAGACTGCAGTCTAGTGGAGCCTCCTACATCATGCTCAAGTGAGAGAGTTACCCTCAAAGTGCTCCTTCATGAGTGTTTAAATCAATCTTTTTCTCTCAATCATTCAGATTTTCTTCAGAATAAAGAAAATCAATCCACCATCTGCTGGAGACAAAAAGCCCCACTGAGGAGACCTCTGGTGGATGAGGCGGATAGAGGCATATGAGTGATGTCATTGAAACCTGGGCTTTTCATTGATTCTGTGTCTCCAACCATCTGCTGGTAGGGGAACACAGCCCATTTGTCTGGACTGGTCTAGCAAAATGTTATGAAATAAAGAATTTAAATGATATATGTCAATTGTTTTAACTTGATAAGGAATATTACTAGTTGCAGTTCCTCTTGCAATACTGTTCAGGAAAGAGAAGCTTTAAGTGATAACCTAGCATCTATTAAAAACAATTCAATAATTGACCATAACAGTGATTTCAACATATAGAAATATCTTCCATAAATATAGTCTATATTTAGGAAATAAGGCTCTGTGACTATGGCATATACAAATCTGACTACTCATTCTATGATGGTTAGAATGCTTGTCTTATGTAGACAAAAACAACAATATACTATATTAACCTGAAGGTATTTTTTTTAAATTTCAAAACCTGCCCTTATACTCAGAGCATAGTCTGCAGGGGAAGAGTGACAATCTCCTGCCGGGGAATAACTGCGAAAGGCAGAGATTTGCAGGGGTCTTGTAGATGAAGAGGCAGCTACATGCCACTAGTACAGTAATATAATTAGTATAGTAATATTTTTATTTTTTACATTTAAAATCATTTATACTCTGCTTATCACAATTAGTTCTAAGCAGATAATCAACAAAAATAATTCAAATTGCAATCATAAAAGTCAGTCAACAAAATAAATCAATAAGCAAAAATAAATTATACAAAATTAAATCAATATGATCATTCTATCCTACCAGATGCCTGAATTTCTTGTGAAAGTCTTTCAAATCACCTAATGCCCTCACTTCAATCAGTAACTGATTTCAAGTGTTTGGCCCAGTTACCTTATTCTATATTTTGGACCCAGGGATCCATGAAACTAAAGGAATATACACTAGTGGCATGAGCTTAAGAGCATAACAAAACTTTTAGAATAATGAAATTTTAGTGGGAAAGGTACTGGAATGCAATATTTTGTTTTCTGAACATTCTATTGTATGGGTCAAAATCTGAGTGATATATTTGTTACCATCCTATGAAATCAGGCAAATATGGTAACAGCTGTGCAAAAACAAGCTAGCAAATTGATCAATAAGTTTGAAATTGTTTGTATAAAGGAAATGGGACTGCAACCAAGTTTATTATCCCTGTTACAATGTAAGCATTGATATCACTGTTCTGATGTAATGCAAATGTTATGTTTGATGTAAACCGCACTGACTTTGAATAGCGCGGTATATAAGAATGGATAAATAAATAAATAAATTCTAAATAAGAATAAAGCTAAAGTCTCCCTCTGATCAGCAAGACATTTTTATTCCTTTCCCTATCCACCCAAACAATTTCCTATACTACTCTACAGTGCCAAAATAAGATACACCCTTTGTCTCTCCTCCAAATCCCTCTCTACAAATATTTCTAACTTTGGCATGTACATGATATAAAAAAGCAAAATGATTTTGAAACAATTTATACTGTTAAAATAAGTAAAAATAAGAAGATTACAGCTCAGCATTCAGCAAGGATAAAAACATTTATTGCAATTAACTGAGAATAATAAAATATAAATTGAGAGCATTTGGTACATTTAAAATAAAACAGGTCTGTACAAATAACAGCATTAACTAATATGATGTCACCCTTCAATGGTTTCAAATCCCATCATCATACCTAAATTGAGATTTTTTAAATTTTTTCTTGGATATAGATACAGGTTGTTTTTCAGAATAATGAAGTCGCAATCTAAGCTCAGTCTGATACGTCAGCCATCCGGAATCTACTATTTCAACGCCATCTAGCAAAGTAAACATGATGAAAATGAGGTGTTAAAAATACAATCTATGCTTTAAAAACCACACACACTACCCATTGGCAAAATATCACATCTGCATACAGTTTTGCCAACAATTCCACTGCATTTTTTTAAACAAACATTAGTACAAATCTCTTTACAAACATATGTTCCACTACGCTACAGTTAAGAGTTACTGTGTATGATCGTATTATCACATACTAACGCTGTTAATCAGTTATAATTAGGTCTCACTGCATAAAATGGGAACTGTGGTAAAGCATAATTACTCACCTGTAACCAGTGTTCATCAGGGACAGCAAGAATCAGTCCTTACATAACAATCTTGTATGCGCTGACGGAGACCTCAAGGAAGCATCTTCCCAGCTTTCAAAGATGGGGGATTCTCAATAAGATGACATAGCTCAAAGACAGCAACAAAAGGTAAAGGTAAAGCAGCAACTCCAAGGGGAGCAGGGAGAGTTGTAAGGACCGATTCCAGCTGTCTCTGGAGAAAGCATAGTTACTCACCTGTAACTGGTGATCTCCGGGAACAGCAGGAATTTAGTCTTCACATATGGGTATCGTCGGTACCGATGGAGCCTGCGCAGGAACGCTCCACAGCATCCAATAGGAAAGCTTTTGGGAGCATCCCACAGCGCTTGCATGCTGCCTTCCCGCCTTTCCCAACTGTCCCTCTGAGACAAGAGAGAGAGGGAAAGAGAGAAAGAGAGAAATAGAGAGATACAACTCCTAGGGGAGGTGGGCGGGTTGTGATGACTAAATTCCTGCTGTTCCCGGAGATCACCTGTTACAGGTGAGTAACTATGCTATCTCCAGGAACAAGCAGGAATGTAGTCTTCACATATGGGGACTCCCTAGCTGCAGATGCCAGGAAGATGGCCCCAGAAAGTTATGTGACCTTGTGAAAGGGCTCCACTTCCCCCATGGATCTCTGGCATCCTACCAGGGATGGTGGGTAGGAGTTGATTAAGTATGGAACAGGTGTTGAAGAACAGCCTGACCAAACAAGGCATCCTGGCGGGAGTCCTTGTCTAAGCAGTAATGGGCTGTGAAGGTATGTACTGAAGCCCAAGTAGCTGCTCGACAGATGTCGTCAATAGACACAGAGTGAAGATGAGCCATTGAGGCTGCCATGGCTCTCACATTGTGAGCTGTGACATGGCCTTCAAGAGGAAGGTTCTTACTCTCATAGGCAAAAGATATACACTGTGCAATCCAGCTGGACAGTGTCCTTTTAGAGACTGGAAGTCTCAAATGACTAGGATAAAAAGCAACAAAGAGTTGAGAGGATTTTCTATGTTGCTGTGTCCTTTGCAAGTAAAAGGCCAAAGCTCTTTTACAGTCCAAAGTATGAAGGTTCCTTTCTGCATTTGAGGCATAAGGCCTTGGAAAGAATACAGGAAGGTAAACCGCTTGGTTTAAATGAAAAGGCAAAACCACCTTTGGCATAAAGTGTGGATGAGTCCTAAGGGCTACCTTATCATGGTGGAACCTAGTATAAGGAGGATCAGCCACCAACGCTTGCAATTCACTGATACGATGTGCAATGAGGAAGATAACCTTCCAGGAAAGGAATTTCAAAGAGGTAGTGACTAATGGTTCAAAGGGCGGTTTCATGAGCTGCCCAAGTACCAGATTCAAGTCCTATGCCACCGGTGGTAGCTTAATGGGAGGCTTTGTTAAAAGAAGGCCTCTCATAAAACTCGCTATGAAGAGGATGAGAGGAAATAGGTTGTCCATTTAGAGGCTTGAAAGAAGCTGCAATAGCACTCAAATGGACTCTCACTGAATTGGTCTTAAGCCCTGCATTTGATAAATGGAGGTAGTGCAGTAATGATTCCAGAGGTATCGCAAGAGGGTTAAGACCTTCTGCAAACACCATATGGTAAACCTTTTCCACTTAAATGCATAAAAGCGTATTGTGGAAGGTTTTCTGGCAGCACGAAGGATATCCTTTACCTGCTGGGAAAGGTTAAGATCGTGAAGTTCTAGGCTTTCAGCAACCAGGCCCTGAGATGCAGAGACTGGGGATTGGGATGCCACAGCATCCCGTCCTCTTGAGAAAGAAGATCTGGAGCAGATCCTAACTCCAGAGGCGGAGCTTGAGAGAGATGTAGGAGCAGAGGGTACCACATTTGCCGTGGCAAACGTGGAGCTATGAGGATCATATGACCTCTGTCTCTCTGAAGCTTGAATAGTATTTTGGGAATTAGGGGAATGGGTGGAAAGGCATACAGGAAGTCCTGACCCCAATGAAGGAGGAAAGCATCCCTGGCCTGACAACCTCGAGCCGGAATTCTGGAACAGAACCGGGGAAGTTTGGCATTCAGCAGACTTGCAAAGAGGTCTATGTCCGGGGTTACCCAAATTTGAAAAATTTGGGCCACCTGGTCTGCATGGAGAGACCATTCGTGTGGAAGCAGAACTCGTACTGAGTCTGTCTGCCCAAGAGTTTTGAATGCCTGGAAGATACACCGCAAGGAGATGAATCTGATGCTCTCTGGTGAGGGCCCATAGTCGCAAAGCTTTGTTGCACAGCGACAGAGAGCCTGTTCCGCCCTGCTTGTTCACAAAGAACATGGCTACCTGATTGTCCGTTTGAATTAGGACTGTCTTGTAGCTGAGCTGGGTGTGAAATACTCAAAGAGTAAGGAAGATTGCTCTGAGCTCCAGGAGGTTGATATGAAGACAGGCCTCCCATGGAGTCCAGGTACCCTGGGTAGACAGGCCATACAGGTGGGCTCCACAACCCATCTGTGAAGCATCTGTTAGAGTGGCTTGGGGTGGGGGTTGCTGAAAAGGAGACCCCACCAAAAGGTTTTTGGGTGACTGCCACCATTGGAGGGACAAATTAAGGCCATCTGAGATTGCTATTTTGTCTGACAGGCAACCTGAGGCCTGAGTCCACTGAGTGGATAAGGTCCACTGGGCTACCCTCATACAGAGGCGAGCATAAGGAACCACATGCATGGTGGATGCCATGTGGCCTAGCAACTGTAACATTTCCGGAGCAGTGAGGTGAGGTTTTAGCACTGCTTGGGAAGCTAACTGTACAATGCAAAGGCACCGGGGCTGTGGAAGGAAGGCCCTTGTCTGTCTGGTATCCAGAAGAGCTCCTATAAACTTTAGGGACTGAGTGGGAGCGAGGTTGGACTTTGGGAAGTTTTTGACAAGTCCCAAATACTGAAGGATGGCCTCTGGCTCTGAAGGGGCTCGAATGAGCCAGTCGTCTAAGTAGGGGAAGACAAATTTTCCCAGGGTGCAGAGAAATGCTGCCACCATAGCCATGCATTTTGTGAACACCCTTGGTGCAGAGGCCAGGCCAAAAGGAAGAACCCTGAATTGGTAATGCTTTCCTTGAAACAGGAATCAAAGGAACTTCCTGTGACTTGGATGGATGAGAACATGAGTGTACGCATCCTTGAAATCTAAAGAACAAAGCCAATCCTGACCCCGAAGGTATGGCAGCAGAGTTCCTAGAGAAATCATTTTGAAATTCTCTCTGTACAGGAATTTGTTTAATTCTCTGAGGTCTAGAATGGGTCTGTGTCCTCCTGTTTTCTTTGGAATAAGGAAATAGGGGGAGAAGAACTCTGTACCCTGTTGGGGAATGAGCATTGTGACTTCTTGACCTAACCCGTCGTTGAGAGAGGTTTGAGAATTGAACTGTCTTACTATTGTAGGAGGGGACATGCTGAGGAAATGAAGCTTGTACCCCTCTCGTACAATGGACAGAGTCCAATTTTCTGCTGTTATCTGACACCATCTGGGGCAAAGTGACATAACCTTCCCGGGATGGTGGAGGGTTCTGGTCCGTTCAGGGCCAGGAAGGCAAAGTTCTGTAGACAGGAGTCAAAGCCCCTGTGGAGGGTGAGTCTGCTGAGCCGGTGGAGGATTAGCAGCTTTTGGCTTCCTTTGTTGTCTAGGTTGCTGTTGCTGTCCCTTTTGGGCAGACTGACCTGGACGATGTCCCTGCTGGGTATAGGAGGGATAAAACCTCTTCTTCTTGCTAAAGAACGGTTTCTTAGAGGATTTTTTGCTTGCAGGATCAGCTGTGGATTTGGACAATCTATCCAAAGTGATAGTGTCAGCATCTATCTCATTAGCTTTTTCCTGCCAATTCTTTCCAAAGAGATTCTCTCCTGTGCAAGGTATGTTTCCCAATTTGTCCTGTACCCAGATTTCCAAGTCAGATGCCTAGAATCCTACATGCACCTATGGAAATAGCAGAGGTTCTGCTTATCCATTCAAAGCAGTCAAAGGCTGCACGATTCACACACTTGGAAACATCCTGAGCATATTTAACAAGAGCAAGATAATCTTGTCTTTTATCATCAGGAAGAAGAGGGCTCATAAGCTCTAAGTCTCCTGTGACTTCCTTAAGGAACATCCCCATATACAAGATATAGGAACTGATCGTAGCAGAAAGCATGGAAGCCTGGAAGGATCGACACCCAAAGGCGTCAAGAGTTCTACACTCACGTCCTGGAGGATTAGATTCATGCCTTTTTGCACTCTTCATCCGTCTCATGGCTGATTCCACCACCATGGAATAGAAACATGACGACAGAAAAAGACCACATGGCCTATCTAGTCTGTCCTTCCATATCAACAACTACAACTACTGTGTGGTAATTGAGTCTTTTGAAACCCAGGACAAGGAGGAACGTGATATATGGTATCGAGTCTTCAGGAATAAGGAGATGTGGTTAGAGGCGTTTCCCACATCCTTAACATAAGATCATGCAAGATCTCATGAATAGGTAAGGTATCTGCCTCCTTGGGAGCTTCAGGGTTATGAAGGATTTCTAATTCCTTTGCCCTAGGCTCTTTTTCAGGAGCTACTGTGATGGAAAGACCTCGGGCCACATCTCGGATAAAATCCTGAAAGGACATATTCTCTGACAGAGACATCCTATGCTGAGGAGAAGAGGAATCTTCGGGAAGAAGAACTCTCGTATCGGCAGAGTCTTCGGACTCTTCAGACTCATCCGAGGATTCGAAGTATCTCCGATCCCAGTGATCGAGCAAGGCACGGTACCGGTACCGATCAAAGTCGGTATCAAAGTGGTCCGGTACCGACTTATCGATGCCGGATAGAGATGCATGACTCGGTCCCGGTGGTATACACGCCGATGTCGATGCAGTCGGTGCCGGTACCGGTTGAAGTGCCTGAAGCGGTTTCAGGGGCATCGAGGCCGTGAGAAGAGCCGCCAGACTGCGTTCAATAGCCAAGAATCTCTGGTCTATCGATGCTGCCGATGCTTGGGTATCGGTGCCGGTTGAAGTGGCCGGAACCACAGAGCATGGCACCAGTAGTTCTGTCGAGGTTGAGGCCTCGAGAACATCCTGGAGCCCTGTTAGTGCTTTGGAAGCTGAAGCCTCCCACTGGGGCAATTTTGCCAGTGAAGATCCCTCAAGGGCAACGCCAGAGGCATCTCGATGCTTAGAAGGAGATCTACCCTTTGAGGACCAGCTAGATTTATGTTTAGTTACATGAGATCCATGGGAGGAAGTTGAAGCCCTGGAGGACGTCGATGCCACGGACGCCACATCGGAGGGAAAAAGTGTGCTAAGTTTAGCAGCCTGGTTTTGCCGGCCCCTTTTAGACATCATTCCACAGGCGAGGCATTCTGAAATAGAGTGGTCAGGACCTAAACATTTGAGGCACCACTCATGAGTGTCGGTGACGGAGATGGTACCACCACACTTAGAACATTTTTTTAAAACCCGAAGCAGGTTTTTCCATGTTTAAGGAAAAAATTGGGCCTAGTGCCCAAAATGGCACCTAGCACCACAGAAGAAAGTTACTGAAAGAAAGACTTCAGAAACTGTTTTTATGTTTTGTTTTGTTTTTAAAGAAAGCACAGTTACTTACCTGTAACAGGTGATCTCTGGGAACAGCAGGAATTAGTCCTCACTTATGGGTACGTCGGAACAGACGGAGCCTGCGCGGGAAAGCTCCCCAGGAAGGAAGCTTTTGGGGTCTCCCACTGCACATGCGCGCTGCCTTCCCGCCTTCCTGACCAGCTCTCCTCAGTTCGAGTTTATAGCTGAGACAATAGAGAGAGGAAAGGAAGATAGATAGAAGATACAACTCCTAGGGGAGGTGGGTGGGTTGTGAGGACTAATTCCTGCTGTTCCCAGAGATCACCTGTTACAGGTAAGTAACTGTGCTATCTCCAGGAACAAGCAGGAATAAGTCCTCACTTATGGGGACTCCCTAGCTAAGATGCCTGGGAGATCCCCTTCCAAGGGTTCACCATCTTCGTATGGATCTCAGGCATCCATCCTGGGAAGGTGGGCAGGAGTTGTTCAAGTATGGAACAGGTGTTTGAGGACAGCCTGACCAAACAAGGCATCCCGGCGGGAGTCCTTGTCCAAGCAGTAATGGGCTGTGAAGGTATGAACCGAGGCCCATGTGGCGGCTCGACAGATCTGATCTATGGATACAGAGTGAAGATGAGCCATAGAAGTGGCCATGGCTCTCACATTGTGAGCTGTGACATGGCCTTCCAGAGAAATATTTTTACTCTGGTAAGTAAAAGAAATACACTGAGCAATCCAATTGGAAAGTGTACGTTTGGAGACTGGAAGTCCCAAATGAGAAGGATCAAAACCACGAAAAGCTGGGAAGACTTTCGATGTGGCCGAGTCCTGTTGAGGTAAAAGGCAAGAGCTCTTTTACAATCTAAAGTATGAAGGTTCCTCTCTGCACTGGATGCATGAGGAGCTGGAAAAAAGACAGGTAGATATACCTCTTGATTAAGATGAAAAGGCGAGACCACTTTGGGCATAAAGTGGGGATTCGTCCTAAGGACCACCTTATCATGATGAAACCTGGTATAAGGTGGATGAGCCACTAAGGCTTGTAGTTCACTGATGCGGCGAGCCGAAGTGACTGCAATAAGGAAAAGGACCTTCCAGGAAAGAAATTTCAAGGAGGTAGAAACCAACGGTTCAAAAGGTGGCTTCATAAGCTGACCCAAAACTAGGTTCAAGTCCCATGCTACCGGAGGAGGTCGGATGGGAGGCTTAGTTAGAGTCAGGCCTCTCATGAACCTTGCAACAAGCGGATGAGAGGAGACAGGTTGTCCATTTATAGGTTTTAAGGATGCTGCAATAGCACTCAAATGGACTCTTACTGAATTCGTCTTAAGGCCTGCATTAGAAAGATGCAGGAGATAGTCTAGTAGAGAATTCAAAGGAAGTGCTAGAGGGTCAAGGCCCTGTTGAGCACACCAAATGGAAAAGCGTTTCCATTTGAAAGCATAGGAACGCCTCGTGGAGGGTTTCCTAGAGGCATGAAGGATATCTTTCACTGGTTGAGAAAGATTGAAGTCATGAAGGCTTAGGCCTTCAGTAACCAAGCTCGGAGGTGTAGGGACTTGGGGTTTGGGTGCCACAAAGTCCCCTCCTCCTGAGACAGAAGGTCTGGCGCAGCTCCCAGGTCCAGAGAGGGTCCCTGGGAGAGATGCAGAAGTAGAGGGAACCACACTTGGCGTGGCCAGCGTGAAGCTATGAGGATCATCGATCCGTGATCTCTCTGGAGTTTGAACAGAGTCTTGGGAATCAAAGGAATGGGTGGAAAGGCATATAGGAATTCCTGACCCCAATGCAGGAGAAAGGCGTCGTTGGCCTGAGCCCCCTGACACGGATTCCTGGAACAGAACCGGGGAAGTCTGGCATTCCACGGACTTGCAAAGAGGTCTATGTCCGGGGTTCCCCATTCCTGAAAGATTCTGCGTATCTGGTCCATATGTAGGGACCATTCGTGTGGAAGCAGAACTCGACTGAGTCTGTCTGCCCGAGAGTTTTGAACCCCTGGAAGATAGACTGCCAGAAGATGAATTTGATGCTCTCTGGCGAAGGCCCATAATCTGAGAGCTTCGTTGCAAAGCGACAGAGAGCCTGTCCCTCCTTGTTTGTTTATGTAGAACATGGCTACCTGATTGTCTGTCTGGACTAGGACGGTCAGGTTGACTAGGAGGGTATGGAAGACTTTGAGGGCAAAGAAGATTGCTCGCAGTTCCAGGAGGTTGATGTGAAGGGTGGTCTCTTGGGGAGACCAAGTACCCTGAGTGGAGAGGTGTTGAAGATGGGCTCCCCACCCTGTTTGGGAGGCATCTGTTGTGAGGGTTGCTTGGGGCAACAAAGGTTGGAAGGGGGTCCCCAACAACAGATTCTTGGTGGACATCCACCATTGGAGGGACCAAAACAGACGCTTTGAGGTGAGTATTTGGTCGGAGAGAGCTCCTGATGCTTGAGTCCACTGAGTGGCCAAGGTCCATTGAGCTGCTCTCATATGAAGACGAGCATAGGGCACCACGTGTACCGTGGAGGCCATGTGGCCCAGAAGTCGTAGCATTTCTCTGGCTGTCAAGTGACTGCTGGATTGAGCTTGGGAGGCCAAGCACATCAGACGTTGGCCACGGACTTGAGGTAGGTAGGCCCTTGCAGTGGCGGTGTCCAACTGGGCCCCTATGAATTCCAGAGACTGAGTAGGGGTAAGTTGAGACTTGGGAAGGTTTACCACCAGTCCCAGATACTGCAGAATGTGCCTGGTGCGGTCCAGGGAAATCTGGGCCTCTGACTGAGATGGAGCTCGGATGAGCCAGTCGTCCAGATATGGGAATACAAAAATTCCCAGACCTCTTAGAAATGCAGCCACCACTGCCATGCATTTGGTGAACACTCTTGGAGCAGAGGCCAGACCGAAGGGAAGTACTCTGTACTGGAAATGTTTTCCCTGAAACAGAAATCTTAGATATTTTCTGTGGGATGGGTGGATGAGTATATGTGTGTACGCATCCTTGAGATCTAGAGAACAAAGCCAATCCTGACTCTGAAGGTATGGAAGGAGAATGCCTAGGGAAAGCATTTTGAATTTCTCCTTGTACAGAAATTTGTTCAATTCTCTCAGATCTAGGATAGGTCTGAATCCCCCTGTCTTCTTTGGTATGAGAAAATAAGGGGAGTAGAATCCTGTCCCTTGTTGAAGAAGAGGAACCTCTTCTATTGCCCCTTGGGCAAGGAGAGAAGAGATTTCCTGACCCAACAGGTCCAGGAGAGATGGGGGAGAATTGAAGTGCCTCACCATGGTATGTGGAGAAAGGTTGGAAAAATGAAGTTTGTAGCCCTCTCTGATGATAGAGAGGGTCCAGTGCTCTGATGTAATTTGCCCCCATCTGGGAGCAAAGTGAGCTAACCTACCGGGAATGGTGAGGGGCTCTGGTTGTTCTAGAGCCAGAAATGTTAAGTTCTCTAGGGGCAAGTCAAAACCCCTGAGGGGGTTGAGCCTGCTGAGGAGTGGTAGACGCTGCAGGCTTTGACCTTGCCTGTTTAGGTTGCTGACGTTTAGCAGCAAAGCGAGGCTGAGAAGATTGTTGGCCAGTATTTGTGGAAAATCTGGCCTTCTTGTAGTAAGGCCTCTTGAAAGACTTTTTCTTGGCAGGAGTAGAGGTAGACTTAGAAAGTCTATCCAATGTAGCATTTTCTGCGTCCATTTGAGTGGCTTTAATTTGCCAGTCTTTACCAAATAAGTTCTCACCTGTACAGGGCAGATTCCGTAAGTCATCCAGGACCCAGGGTTCTAGGTCAGAGGCTTGGAGCCAAGCAAGTCGTCGGGCTGCAATGGCAATGCCCGAAGCTCTACCGGCACCCTCAAAGGAATCAAAGGCTGCTCTGTTGGAGAACTTAGAAACATCTAGAAGCTGTTTCACTAAAGAAATGAACTCCTCCTTTCTATCTTCAGGGATAAAGGGGGCAAAATGCTTTACCTTTAGGGCAAGTTCCCTTAGAAACATGCCCATATACAGACTGTAAGAATTAATCCTGGCTATAAGCATACTAGCCTGGAAAATTGTCCTGCCAAAAGAGTCTAGGGTCTTACATTCTCGCCCTGGAGGGGTAGAAGAGTGCCTTTTGGTGCTCTTAATCTTTTTCAGCGCAGACTTCACCACAATGGAATGGTGGGGCAGCTGAGTCTTTTGAAACCCAGGAGGGGGGGGGACCCGGTACATTGTGTCCAACCTACGAGAGTAAGGAGACAACGTTAGAGGGGCCTCCCATAAGTCCATCAAGTGTTCTTGAAGGATTTCATGGATAGGCAGGGTGACTGCCTCTTTAGGAACCTTAGGGTATCCTAAAATATCCAATTTCTTTGACCTAGGTGCTTTTTCAGAGGATGTGGTAATAGAAAGTCCTTTAGCTAGCTCTATAATGAAGTCTTGAAAGGACAAATCCTCTGGTGGAAACATTCTCCTCTTTGGGGAAGAGGGGTCTTCATGAAGAACTAGAGACAGCTCATCAGAGTCCTCAGAGGAGTCAAAATCCTCAGAAGAATCAGAGTATTCTCTATTTGCTTCCAACGCACGATACGCATACCGATCGGTATCGGTATCGGGTGAAAACCCGGATCCGGCATGCGGAACCGATCTGCTTTTGGAAGTCGATGGTCTCGGTTCCGGTATGGGAGACGATACCGGAACCGGACCCGGTACCGCTGAACGCGGTACCGAGGGCGTCGCAGCTTTAATAAAAGCCAGCATGGCCTGCTGCATGGTCTGAACAGTATTGCTCATAGACGCCACTGCTGCCTGGATGTCGGTACCGGTATGGGCCGGTACCCCAGAGCAGTCTAACAGGTGATCAGTCGAGGCCGTGCCATCGATGTCAACCTGTAACCCCATAGATGGTGCTTTGGAAGTCAGAGCTTCCCGCCGGTGTTGTTTGGCTGGGGCATGATCCTCAGATTCAAAATTGAGAGCCTCTCGATGCTTTGAAGGAGATTTGCTCTTTGAGGACCTGCCCGAAGAAGGTTTGGTTACCTGAGATCCATCCGGAGAGGAAGACCTGGATGACTGTGATGCTGGATTATCTGAAGCAAACAGCACATGGAATTTGTTGGCCCGGTTCTGCAAACCACGTTTAGACATCTGGGAGCAGGATGGGCAGTCCGGATGGAGTGGTCAGGTCCCAAACATTTAAGACACCATTCATGGGTGTCTGTGACAGAAATAACAGCACTACACTTGGTACACTTCTTAAAACCAGGGGCTGGTTTCTCCATGAGGAGAATTTGTGTAGGCCTGAGGCCTAACCGAAGTCACCAAGTTGTGCAAAGATAAAGATTTTATTTTATTTTTTAAGAAAAGAAAAGAGAGACCGGCGGTACCGGTTTCGGTATGGGGAAGGAAGGTACGCGGTCTAAAGAAACAAACTAAAACAATAATTTCTTCAGCGGTGACAGGAACACGACCTGCTGGCTCCGCGGAAAAAGAGAAACTGAGGAGAGCTGGTCAGGAAGGCGGGAAGGCAGCGCGCATGTGCAGTGGGAGATCCCAAAAGCTTCCTTCCTGGGAAGCTGGGGAGCTTTCCCGCGCAGGCTCCGTCGGTTCCGACGTACCCATAAGTGAGGACTTATTCCTGCTTGTTCCTGGAGATAGAAAAGAACCACGGGTGGTACCGGTATAGCGTCGAGGGAAGGCAGACGCGACCACAAAAAAGAAGTATAAGAGAGGAATTTTCTGTGGTGACAGGATGTGTGACCTGTCGGCTCCATGGAAAACAAAAAACTGGAGAGGGACAGTTGGGAAAGGTGGGAAGACAGCTCGCAGGCCCTGTGGGATGCTCCCAAAAGTTTTCCTATTGGCTGCTGGGGAGCGTTCCCGTGCAGGCTCCGTCGGTACCGACGATACCCATATGTGCACACTACATTCCTGCTTGTTCCTGGAGATGAGCCAATCAGGCTACTGGTATTCTTTTCTTTGTCTCTGTCTCCACCATCTGCTGGTAGGGGGACTAAACCCACTTGTCTGGCTGGTCTAGCAGGATGTACTGGAATGGAAAATAAAACCAAGGATATTATAATGCCTCTGTATTGTTCCATGGTGTGACCGCACCTTAAATAGTGTGTGCAATTCTGGTCACCGTATCAAAAAAGGTACATAGCAGAATCAGAAAATATACAGAGAACCACCACCAAAATGATATTAGGGATGGAAGGATACCCCTATAGGGAAAGGCTTAAAAGGTTAGGGCTCATCAACTTTGAAAGGAGACGGCTAGAGTAGATATCATTGAGGTCTATAAATTAATGAATGGAGTGGAATCGGTAAACAGATTGGTTGTTTTACGTTATCAAAAAGTAGAAAGACTAGGGGAATCACAATATAGCTACAATGTATCCTATTTAAGATTAAAAAGAGAAAATATTTTTCCACTCAATGCGTAATCAAACTCTGGAGTTTGTTATTGGAGGATGTAGTAGAAGCTTTTAGCGTAGCTGGTTAAAAAAGATTTGGACAAGTTCCTGGAGGAAAGATACATAAAACATTATTAAAGAGGACCCGAGGAATCCACTACTTACCCCAGGACAAGCATTATGGATCCTCTGTACCTTTTTGGGAATCTGCCAGGTACTTGTGACCTAGATTGGTCACTATTGGAAACAGGATGCTGGGCTTGATAGACCTTGGTCTGACCCAGTATGGCATTTCTTATGTTCTTAAAACAGGAACATTTCACACTGAACAGGGATGTTAACTTGGGTAGTAACAGGGGGAACTTAAATTACAAGTAGATGAGTGGTTCCTCAGAGGTTAGCATAGGGCAGGGGTGGGCAAGTCCGGTCCTGGAGAGCCACAGACCAGTCAGGTTTTCATTATGTCCCTAATGAATATTCATAAGATCTATCTGCATCCACTGCCTTCCATTGTATGGAAATAGGTCCATGAATATTGTGATAAGGAAGCTTATCATAGCTCAGGAAGGAGCTATAGAAAAGGTGAAGTGACTCTGAACAAGCAACCTGTCAGTTCTGGTAGAAATAAGAAAACAGAATTTTCCCATAAAAGACTACCAGTCCCAGAATGCACCAGTTTCCAACAGCCATTAGAGGAGCTGAAGTGGGGAAACGTGTGTTCAATCAGGAGGGCTATGAGGTAATCCCTAAGCACTCATCTCAAAGGGCAGGGCCTGATTCAGCACAGCTGCGCTGTGTTAGGGAGGAGCACTCATCTAGGCAGAATAAAAGTAGAGTTTATTCTACAGAGAATTATCCTCATTATCCTGAGAGTCAGCTTGAGCTTCATCAGTTTCATCTGAAGGATCATCAGAAGCAGAAGCCAAACCGGACGGACAGAGAGGGAAAGAAACCCTTTGGAAGAAAGAGGAGAAAAGCCTTTGAGAGGTCTAGAAGAGTCCAGAGCAGTACGTATACTGGGAGGCATTCCAAGGGCCAGCATACACCATTGGACTGGGGAAAGCCAGAGGAATGGTGCTGCAGAGCTAGGAATCTCCAGACGGTACCTGTGAGAGAGACGGCTACACGTGGAAGGGACCCTAAGACCCGTGCCAGAAGGTATGTGAAGAGAGATCCAGTGTCCAGGGATCTGGATTGGAAGGCTGGACATAAGAACTGGACTACATACTGGCCAGGCTATAGAGAGGAACTCTAACAGCAATGGAAGCTCAGGTATGAACACTGATCTATGCCCTAGCTATAACCTTGAAAGACAGCAGGGAAACAAGTATTCTCCTGAAAGTGCTCCATTGAGAGATTCATCTGTGCCAATCCATGATATTGAACCCATGCTTGTTGAAGAAGGGGAAATGATTGCAGATGAAGAATGTGTTTATATGGACTGCTCTCTGTCTAAACTCCTTTGGTAACTTTCTGTTACAAAGTACAGCAACCATCACAAAGAAATACAAACTTGTTCTTTAATCTACTCAGAAAAGCTCCTGAAGCAGGATTTGACCCACACAGTAGAAAGCAAGCCAGCTAAGGGGTTTCAGCTGGATAACTGCTAGCAATTAAGCCTTACCTAACTGCTTGTGAGCTAAGAGAGAATCACTTCTGAATCTATGTGGGAAGTTATCAGAAGTTAACCTGAAAAGAACAGGTTTTTTTCCTCTTTGTAGCTTTTGGTTTGTTGTTTGATACATGCTAAGAAAACATTAGCTAGTGCCTACAGAAAAGACCAGTTTGTACCAACCAGGTCTTATTTCTTTTGCTTTAATTGCCTGACAAGTTTAAAGGTTGTTTTCCTGATTTTGTTTTTTTCAAGTTTAACACTGGAAGCAAGTAACCTGATTTATGTGCTACAAAGCATATCTGTGTTGGGAGAAATAACCCCATAAATAAATATCTTATTGGCTTTAACACTTGAGCACAACTAAATTATTGTCAGCAGCTGTGTCTGGTGTGAATGAACTACATTGCCCACAATCCCTTGCAAATCAGATAGATATATGCACTTGCCAAGACTGTGAAGATTCTCACCCAGGCAGCCGTCTGACAATATTCATTAGGGACATCATGAAAACCTGACTGGTCTGTGCTTCTCCAGGACCGGACTTGCCCACCCCTGGCATAGGGGAAGTTGTATCTATTGGGTTGTGAGGCATTGCCTCTAGCATATCTGTGTTATGTGGTCATAGAATAGTTGGAACAAATGAGTCTTTATGGCTTTCCTAAAGGTTGAAAGGTCAGAGAGGCTCGAATTGGTGCAGGGAGGGTGTTCCACAGGATTGGTGCAAATAATGAGAAGGCTCGGTTCTTGGTGGCTTGGGTCCTCATCCTTATTGCTGAAGGGGTGGTTAGTGTGTTCACTATGCTTGTTCTCCTCATTCCATTGTTCGGGGTATGTTCTTCCAGCAAGGGAGACTGCTATCATTTTGTGTAGAATTTTAAACATCATCAATAGGTTTTTGTAACTCAGACAGCTAGATATTGGGAGCAAGTGTAATTGCTTTAAGATAGGCGTGACTTGTTCAAATCTGGGTGCTCCAAACAGTGTCCAGGCTGCCGTTTTCAAGGCCAGTTGAAGTGGATGGAGTGTGTGTTTTGGCAGACCATGGAGGATTATACTGTGATATTGGCATAGTCAAGGTGACAGCATTTGGTGAAGACACTGGGGGCGGAAGCCAAGCCGAAGGGTAGTACCCTGTTCTGGTAGTGGCCTCCTCCCATCATAAAGCGAAGATACTGCCTGTGGCTGGGATGAATGAGGATGCGGGAATAAGCATCCTTCAGAATTAATAAGCATAGCCAATCTCCTTGCTGGAGGGTAGGACAGCAATGTTCCAAGGGAGAGCATCTTGAACTTCTCCCTCACCAGGAACTTGTTCAGGTTCCGCAGGTCGAGGATGGACCTTAGGCCCCCTGTTCTTTTTGGCATGAGGAAATACTTGGAGTAGAACCCTTTGCCCCTGAGATGTTGGGGTACTGGTTCCACCACTTTGTTCTCATGAAGGCCTTGTGTTCCTGCAGTAGGAGGTCCCGGTAAAGGGGAGACCTGGGGGGCTCTCCCAGGAAGAAAGGAGGTGTCTGTTCCAGGTGGAGAAGGTAGCCCTCCTTGACCACCTGAAGTGCCAAGGAATCTGTAGTGATGGCTGGACACTTGTGGGCGTAATGAATCAGATGTCCTCCTGCTGCCATCCTTGGGGTAGAAAGGCTATGCCCAAGGAGTCAAAAACTGCTCACAGGCTGGGCCGGAGCCAATGCCTGGGGCTTGGAAGCTCTCTGCTTACGAGGGCTTTGCCCATTTTCCTTGGGCTGCTGACCCTGTTGGGAAACCGGGGAGGCCTGAAAATGTGGGTAGTTTTTGTAAGCAGCCCCTTTCCTCGGGTTAAAGGCCTTTTACCAGAGTCCTTCAGTCAGGGAGGGACAGCAGTCTTTTGGAGAGCCTGGTCCTCATCACAAACGCAGTCTCTAACTTGGCGGCCTTTTCCGTCATGGGTTTGCCAAAGAGGTTCTCCCTTTGGCATGGGACATCGACCAATTTGTCCAGAACCCATTGCTCAAGGTCAGAAGACTGTAGCCAAGCCTGGCTGGCTTTGGGCATAGATACCTGTTACAGCTATTCGAGTTGCCAACTCAAAGCTGTCATAGGCTGCTTGAGTTATAAATTTGGAGCAGTCATGGACGGCTTTAGCCAGGTTCTTGAACCATTGCAGGAGTTCCTCAGAGAGGCCAGCCGAGAACCCAGCAAGCTCCTTCACCAGGTCTCTCAGGGACTTGCCCATGTACAGCTGGTAAGCCAGGATCTGGCTGATGAGCATCGAGCCCTGGTAGCACTTTCTTTTGAGGGCATCCAAGATGCAGGCATCCCTACCTGGGGGCATCAATGAGTGCATCTTCTGGCTCTTCAGTCAACGCATGGCCGACTCTACCATCATGGAGTTGTGTGGCAGCTGTGCCTTCTGGAAGCCAGGACTCTGGTGGACCCAATACATCGAGTTGAGCCGTTTTGCTCACAACAGGCATCATCGCTGGTGTTTCCCACATACGGAGTATTAGCCATTCCAGGATGGGAGGAATGGATACCGTGAGCGATTCCCTCAGTGTGACCTTGTATTGGATGATTTCTAGCTCATCCATCCAAGGATCCTCCTTTGATTCCAGTGGGAATGCTAGGGCCTTCGACATATCCCACACAAAGTCGAGGAACTCCATGTCCTCGGGCGGGGACAGACACCAGGGCTTGGAAGGAAAGTCCGAGGGGACGTTGTGGTGGCGATAGGTTTCCAGCGACTCCTTGTCCTCAGTCTCCCATTATGAATAGTCTTTTAAAGACTCAAGGGAGGGACGACTCTCAGGCTCCAGGCCTGAGCCCTGCCTATGTCATTCAGAGGCCCTGCAGCTGGTGCAATGTGCGTTAGTTGGGAAGCCTTCTGTCCCATGAACGGGATCCAGATCGAGACCTCAGCCAAGAATAGACTCGAGGCCAAATGGTCACAAGGATCGGCTCGGCCTAAAGGGATATCCTTGACATCGAGGGCCCGGTGGTCTGGGCGGAGGAACTGGTAGTATCGGACAGCAACGCTCGTTGTTCCATGAAGGCAAACAGTCTGTGCTCCAGGGCTGCCATTCTGGTTTCAAGTCCAGAAGGCTCCACAGCCATCAGCACGAGCACGGAGGAACTGTGGCTCGGCACCAGTTCCCTCAAAGGGAAATCCACAACAAGGATAGCTTCTGAGGTCAGAGACTGATCTCCAGTAGATTCCTTGTGGGTGACCTTGGTGGACCACTCTGCTTCGAGCCCTTGGACAAGTGTCGTGAACTGCGAAACTTGGCTCAGGGCTTACCCAACCCACTGGAACCAACCAGAGATGCTGCCTTCAAGGGTTTTTCCTTCTTTCTGTGTTCCCTCTAGGGAGGCCCCTTTCTGAAGGCCCACAGGGGTGCCACTGGATTCCATGGCTTCAGAAAGGGCCCTGGCCTTCAGAGGCACCAGGGACTCTAAGAAAAACGTCTCACATTCCTGCTGGCAGCTCTTGAGAGTCTTGGAGGACAAGGTCGGGGGTTCAAATCCCACTAGAGGACAGCAACCTTGGGCCGGAAGGACTGGGGTTTCTAGTCCCACAGGTGCTCCTTGTGGTCTTGGGCAAGCCACTTAACCCTCCATAGCCCATGTTCCCTGTAAAATAGTTATCTCCAAGTTATAATACCCTGTTCAATGTAATTTCAGTTTGTTCAATGTAAACCGCACTGATGCAGAATAGCGCAGTATATAAGAGAATGTAAATAAATAAATAAATCTTACAAAGACCGCAGGCTGCGGGGCCGTGGTCCAGCCTTGGGCAGCATAGGTAGCAGTCATGTGTGTTGGTAAGGGCCATGATTTTCATGCACCGATCACATTTAAAACCACTGGTGGCCATGGGAGAAAAAAGTAGCCCAGCGAGGTTGAAGACCGGCGGTGCTGCCAGTTGGAAAAAGGGCATAAAGTCGCCAAGGAAAAGAAAGCACAGTTACTTACTTGTAACAGGTGATCTCTGGGAACAACAGGAATAAGTCTTCACATATGGGTACGTCGGTACCGACGGAGCCTGCGCGGGAACGCTCCCCAGCTTCCCAAAAAGGAAAGCTTTTGGGAGCATCCCACTGTGCCTGCGCGCTGCCTTCCCGCCTTTCCTAACCAGCTCTCCTCAGTTCGCGTTTAAAGCTGAGACAATAGAGAGAGAGAGGAAAGGAAAGATAGAAAAGAGGTACAACTCCTAGGGGAGGTGGGAGGGTTGTGAAGACTTATTCCTGCTGTTCCCAGAGATCACCTGTTACAGGTAAGTAACTGTGCTATCTCCAGGAACAAGCAGGAATGAGTCTTCACATATGGGGACTCCCTAGCTAAGATGCCTGGGAGATCCCCAAGGATATGAGACCCTGGGAAGGGTCTACGTCCTCCTATGGATCTCAGGCATCCATCCAGGGATGGAGGGTAGGAGTTGTTTAAGAATGGAACAGGTGTTTGAGGACAGCCTGACCAAACAAGGCATCCCGGCGGAAGTCCTTGTCCAAGCAGTAATGGGCTGTGAAGGTATGAACCGAGGCCCAGGTGGCTGCTCGACAGATCTGGTCGATGGACCAGAATTTAGATAAGCCATAGAGGTGGCCATGGCCCTCACATTATGAGCTGTGACATGGCTCTCCAGAGAAAGGTTTTTACTCTGGTAGGCAAAAGAAATACACTGAGCAATCCAATTGGACAGTGTTCTCTTAGAGACTGGAAGTCCTAAATGAGAAGGATCAAAAGCAACAAAAAGCTAGGAAGACTTTCTATGTTGCTGTGTCCTTTGTAAGTAAAAAGCAAGAGCTCTTTTACAATCCAGAGTATGAAGACTGTTCTCTGCACTGGATGCATGAGGAGCTGGAAAGAAGACAGGTAGATAAACCTCTTGATTAAGATGAAAAGGTGAGATCACTTTAGGCATAAAGTGTGGATTTGTCCTAAGGACTACCTTATCATGATAGAACCCTGTATAAGGTGGATTAGCCACTAAGGCCTGCAGTTCACTGATGCGGCAAGCTGAAGTGACTGCAATGAGGAAAATAACCTTCCAGGAAAGAAATTTCAAGGAGGCAGTGGCTAAGGGTTCAAAGGGAGGCTTCATAAGCTGACCAAGAACCAAATTTAAGTCCCATGCCACCGGAGGAGGCCTAATGGGGGGTTTAGTTAAAGTTAGGCCTCTCATGAATCTTGCAATGAGAGGATGAGAGGAAATAGGTTGTCCATTGATGGGCTTAAGGGATGCTGCAATAGCACTCAAATGGACTCTTACTGAATTTGTTTTAAGTCCTGCATTGGACAGATGCAGGAGATAGTCTAACCGAGAATTTAAAGGTAGTGCTAGAGGGTCAAGACCCTTTTCAGCACACCAAATGGAAAATCTCTTCCATTTAAAAGCATAGGAACGCCTGGTGGAAGGTTTTCTGGAAGCATGGAGGATATCTTTCACTTGCTGAGAAAGATTCAAACCTTGAAGGTCTAGGCCTTCAGTAACCAAGCTCTGAGGTGAAGGGACTTGGGGTTTGGGTGCCACAAAGTCCCTTCTTCCTGGGACAGTAGGTCTGGAGCAGCTCCCAAGTCCAGGGAGGGGGCTTGGGAGAGATGTAGAAGTAGAGGGTACCACACTTGGCGTGGCCAGCGTGGAGCTATGAGGATCATAGATCCTTGATCCCTCTGGAGTTTGAACAGAGTCTTTGGGATCAAGGGAATGGGTGGAAAAGCATATAGGAAGCCCTGACCCCAATGAAGGAAGAAGGCATCCCTGGCCTGAACTCCCTGACACGGAATTCTGGAACAGAACCGGGGAAGTTTGGCATTCCACGGACTTGCAAAGAGGTCTATGTCCGGGGTTCCCCATTCTTTATTTTTATTTATTTATTTAAAAACTTTTATATACCGCCCCTTCCCAAGATCAGTGGCGGTTTACATAGAACATTGGTGAACAAATACATAGAACATTATGTAACATTGCAACTATGTACAAGGAACGTTATAAACAAAAGCAATCATGTATAGCTCATAACAAGAGCCTTTGATTATTTAGGCAGTTAATTATTCTTGGAAGATTCTGAGTACCTGATCCATGTGCAGGGACCATTCGTGTGGAAGCAGAACTCGACTGAGTCTGTCTGCCCAAGAGGTTTGGACTCCTGGGAGGTATACTGCCAGGAGATGGATTTGATGCTCTCTGGCGAAGGCCCACAATCTTAAAGCTTTGTTGCAAAGCGACAGAGAGCCAGTTCCTCCTTGTTTATGTAAAACATGGCTACTTGATTGTCCGTGTGAATGAGGACTGTCTTGTCGCTGAGGAGGGTATGAAAGACCTTGAGAGCTAGAAAGACTGCTCGAAGCTCCAAGTGGTAGATATGAAGAAAAGTCTCCTGTGGGGACCAAGTGCCTTGAGTGAAGAGGTCCTGTAGATGGCTGTTTGGGAGGCATCTGATGTGAGGGTTGCCTGGGACAACAACTGTTGGAAGGGGGACCCCAGCAACAGATTTTGAGTGGACATCCACCATTGAAGAGACCAAAAGAGACGTTTGGAGGTTGCTATTTGGTCTGAGAGAGCTCCTGAAGCCTGAGTCCACTGGGTGGACAAAGTCCATTGAGCTGCTCTCATGTGTAGGCGAGCATAGGGTACCACATGCACTGTGGAGGCCATGTGGCCTAGCAGTTGTAGCATCTCCCGGGCAGTTAAGTAGCTTCTGGACTGAATCTGGGAGGCTAACTGTACTAGACGTTGGCAACGGGCCTGAAGAAGGTAGGCCCTTGCAGTGGTGGTATCCAACCAGGCCCCTATGAATTCTAGGGACTGAGTAGGGGTAAGTTGAGACTTTGGGAGGTTTACCACAAGTCCCTGATACTGCAGAATGCGCCTTGTGCGGTCCAGGGAAATCTGGGCCTCTGACTGAGATGGAGCTCGGATGAGCCAGTCGTCCAGGTATGGGAATACAAATATTCCCAGAGTGCGTAGAAAAGCAGCTACTACTGCCAAGCATTTGGTGAACACTCTTGGAGCAGAGGCCAGACCAAAGGGAAGCACTCTGTACTGGTAATGTTTTTCTTGGAAAAGAAAACGTAGGAATCTTCTGTGAGATGGATGGATGAGGACAAGGACATGGGTGTACGCATCCTTGAGATCTAGAGAACAAAGCCAATCCTGACTTTGAAGGTAGGGAAGGAGAGTGCTCAGAGAAAGCATCTTGAACTTCTCCTTGCATAGAAATTTGTTCAATTCGCTGAGATCTAAGATGGGTCTGTATCCCCCTGTCTTCTTTGGAATGAGAAAATAGGGGGAGTAGAACCCTGACCCTTCTTGAAGAGGAGGAACTTCTTCTATTGCCCCTTGGGCAAGAAGGGTAGTCACCTCTTGACCTAGAAGGTCGAGAAGAGATGTGGGAGAATTGAAGTGTCTCACCATGGTGTGAGGAGGAAGGTCTGAGAAATGAAGCTTGTAGCCCTCTCTTATGATGGAGAGGGTCCACTGCTCTGAAGTGATTTGCTCCCATCTGGGAGCAAAATGAGCTAACCTTCCTGGAATGGTGAGAGGTTCTGGCTGATGTAGAGCCAGAAAGGCTAAGTTCTCTAGCATCAAGTCAAAAACCCTGAGGAGGTTGGGACTGCTGAGTTGCAGCAGCCCCTGTAGACTTAGGCCTGGCCTGCTTAGGTTGCTGACGCTTAGTGGTAAAGCGACCTGTAGAAGATTGTTGGCCAGAAGTGGAAGGAAATCTGCCCTTCTTGAAAAAAAACTTTTTAAAGGTCTTTTTCTTGGCAGGAATGGAGGTTGACTTTGAAAGTCTATCCAGAGCAGAGTTCTCTGCATCCATTTGAGTGGCTTTTATTTGCCACTCTTTGCCAAATAGATTTTCACCTGTACAGGGCAGATTTCCTAAGCCATCTTTAACCCAGGGTTCTAAATCTACTAATGGAACTGCACTGGCTCCCAGTGGCCGCTCGCATCATCTTCAAACTGCTCATAACAACGTTTAAACTCATCCATAACATCGCACCATCCTACCTCAATAACCTAATCGCTATTTCAACCATGCAACAGGAACAGAAGAACCATGAATCTTAACACTCTATGTGTTCCGACCAGCATAAGATCTGTCAAGGCTGAAACAAGCAATAGGGCATTCACATATACAGCACCAATCCACTGGAACCAACTCCCACATGAGTTGAGACTCACAAACAACCTGAGTGAATTTAGACGAAAGCTTAAAAACCATTTGTTTCAGACCCACTACAACCTGACCTAACTGCGATACCCTACCTCAACCAGATGACCTTTGCCTGCCACGGCGGCGTTAGGAATACTGGCATGTAATCATGTATAGATTGTACTTTTTGGCATGTAATCATGTATAGATTGTATAGATTGGGCCCCTCCCACGCTATCGCAATCAAATGTATACCCAGATCTGTGTGCTCTAATCAAATGTATATTGCATCCAACTGATTCTCCCGTGTTATGTAAATCATTGACTAATCAAAAATGTAAATCTGAAAGATCTCACTGTATTGTACGATACATTATGATTCTGTAAAGTAAACCGCTGCTGATCGTAGGAAGCAGCGGTATACAAATGTTTACTAAATAAATAAATCAGAAGCCTGGAGCCAAGCAATTCTGCGAGCAGCTATGGCAATGCCTGAGGCTCTGCTGGCACCTTCAAAGGAGTCAAAGGCTGCCCTGTTGGAAAACTTTGAAATGTCTTGAGTATGCTTAAGCCAAGTGAGGAATTCTTCCCTTTTATCCTCTGGAAGAAAAGGGAGGAAAGTGTGCAGCTTTTCTGCAACTTCTTTTAGAAACATACCCATGTAAAGACTATATGAGTTGATTCTGGCAATAAGCATACTGGCTTGGAAGATTTTCCTACCAAAAGCATCCAAGGTCCTGCATTCTCTTCCTGGAGGAGCAGAAGAGTGTCTCTTTGTACTCTTTATCCTCTTCATAGCTGACTGCACCACAATGGAATGGTGAGGAAGCTGAGTTTTTTTTAAATCCAGGACAGGGAGAGACACGATACATAGTGTCCAACCTGCGAGAATGAGGAGAGAGAGTGAGAGGAGTCTCCCATAAAATCATGTGTTCATAATGAATCTCATGAATTGGTAAGGTGACTGCTTCTCTAGGAGCCTTAGAGTATCCTAAAATATCTAATTTTTTTGCTCTAGGCTCTGATTCAGAGGTTACTGAAATAGAAAGTCCTTTAGCTACTTCTCTTATGAAGTCTTGAAAGGACAAGTCCTCTGGAGGAGACATTCTTCTTTTTGGAGAAGAAGGCTCTTCAGGAAGGGCTATGGATACTTCAGGAGATTCATCCGATGAATCAGAATCACCAGAGGAATCGAAGTACCGCCTGTCAGGGTGCTCTTCCAACGCTCGATATGCGTATCGAGCGGTATCGACATCGGGCGTCCTCGGTACCGGATCGGTACCGAGAAATAGCCCTGGACAAGGAACCGCTGCAGCCGGTATCCTGGTCGATGTCGATGCAATCAGTACCGGCATCAGCGCTGGTGCCGGTACCGGAGCCGATACCGACAACGGAGCTTGTTGCGGTACTGTCGGCGTCGCAGCTTGAATAAAGGCCGTGATAGCCCGCTGCATGGACAGAACATTCTGATCCATCGACGCCATGAATGCCTGGAGTTCGGTACCAGGAGATTGTGCCGGTACCCCAGAGCATTCTAACAGGTGATCGGTCGAGGCCGTGCCATCGATGTCAACCTGTAACCCCATAGGAGGAGCTTTGGAAGCCAGAGCTTCCCGCCGGGGTTGTTTGGCTGGTGCAGGATCCTCGAGGGCAAGCCCGGAGGCATCTCGATGCTTAGAGGGAGATTTACCCTTCGAGGACCTGCTAGACTTATGTTTGGTTACCTGAGATCCATCAGGAGAAGAAGACCTAGAAGAGGTCGATGCTACCGACGCTGCATCAGCGGGAAACAGCACATGGAGCTTAGCTGCTCGGTTCTGTAGACCCCGTTTAGACATTAGAGAGCAGGACGGACAATCCGGAATGGAGTGTTCAGGACCCAAACATTTAAGGCACCATTCATGGGTATCTGTAACAGAAATAGTACCGCTACACTTAGTGCATTTCTTGAACCCGGAGGCTGCTTTTTCCATGAGGAAAATTTTCTTTTAGGTCCTGAGGCCTAGAAGAAAAAACACACTAAGTGAGAAAAAGTATAGATATATTTATTTTTTTTTAAAAGAAGAAAGAAAAGACCGGCGGTACCGGTCCGGAGTCGGGGAAGGCAGACACGCGACCAAAGAAATAAAATAAAATAAAGAACTTCTTCAGCGGTGACAGGGCTCGACCTGCTGGCTCCGCGGCAAAGAAGAACTGAGGAGAGCTGGTTAGGAAAGGCGGGAAGGCAGCGCGCATGCGCAGTGGGATGCTCCCAAAAGCTTTCCTTTTTGGGAAGCTGGGGAGCGTTCCCGCGCAGGCTCCGTCGGTACCGACGTACCCATATGTGAAGACTCATTCCTGCTTGTTCCTGGAGATAAAGGTATATGGACCAGAGACTTGATGCACAGGCAGCAGGCTCGGGTGGCAGGAAGAGTACCGGTGCATAACTGGAGAAAGTATGAAACTCGGGTACAAGAAAAATCAACTTTTTCCAGGGACAGACGGACATCTGAAGGGCTCCGTGGAAAAAAGGAGACTGAGCAAGATGGCACCCTTGGGAGGAAGGGCACCACTCATGTATGGTGGCATCTCACAAAGGCTTTCTTTGAAAGCTGGGGAGATGCTTCCTCAAGGGCTGCATATGTGCAGTCATCCATATATGAGGACTAACTTCTTACTTGTTCTCAGAGAAAACAATGCTATACCAGTATATATAACAAGTGATGACATCACTGAAAGTTGTTTTGGTCTGCTTCCATCTGCTAGTTGGAGAGCATAGTCCACTCATCTGGAATGGTCTAGCAGAATGACGTATCACCATTTTTTTTTGTTATTGTCAGTCTTATCTGCTCAGTTTACAGATTTTCAGTGAAGTCAGACCAAAATGTTAATTTTTAAGTGTAGAAAAACTGTGGAAAAAGAATAAATTAGACCTTACCTGCTAATTGTCTTTCCTTGAGTATTCTCCGGGCCAGTCCAGGAACAGTAGGGTAGTCAACCTCCTTCAGCAACTGAGGACGAAATCTTCAAAAGCTTTGCTGATAGCCTACCTAGCTCCCCCTGGTGTCAGAGAGCCAGTCTATTATTGCCTAAGCAGTAACTCAAACAATGAACACTACGTCTATTAATCTCAACAATACCTAGAAACTCCCCGCTACAACCTGTAGAATAGACCACCTGGAATCGCAGCACTGAACGGTACGGGAGCCCCCTAGCCAGGTCCTCCGGGGAGGACCCTGAGCCTCCTCTAGAACCAAAATATTTCTCTATCCCTAGGAACCCCTTTTCCGGTCATCCCCATACATGCACCTCTTTGTCTGCGACAGTGCAGTAAGGCCACCAAGCTACCCCCCTAATACACTCTGGGTGGGTCCTGGACTGGCCCTGAGAATACTCAAGGAAAGACAATTAGCAGGTAAGGTCTAATTTATTCTTCCTTTTTGTCTCTCCAGGCCAGGCCAGGAACAGTACGGTAGTACCAAAGCAGTACCTACTCTCGAGAGGGTCCCAATAACCCCGCCAAAACAGCAGCCGCTCCGACCTTTGCGTCTCCCGCTGCCTGAACATCTAAGCGATAATGCTTCGCAAATGTATGCAAGGACGACCAGGTCGCTGCCCGACAAATATCCACTGGCGGGATCAAAGCCCTCTCGGCCCAGGACGTCGCCTGCCCCTGAGTTGAATGAGCCCGCAGCCCCTCCAGCACAACCTTCCTGCTCGCCTGATACGAAGCTGCTATTGCCTGTTTTACCCAGCGCGAAATGGAGGCCTTGGAAGCCGCTTCTCCTTTCCGTGCTCCTCCAAACAGAACAACCTATCCGACTTCCGAAAAGTCTGTGTCCGCCTGATATATCTGTGCAGCACTCTACCAAGATCCAATTTATGAAGCGAAACGTCCCTCTCAGCTGCCTGTGCCGACCGAAAGGTAGGTAGAGAAATTGACTGATTCACATGAAACCCGGACACTACCTTCGGAAGTAAGGAGGGCACTGGGCGTAAGGACCACTTTCTCCTCCAGAAACTGAATGTACGGTTCCTTGCAGGACAGCGCCTGCAAATCCGAAATCCTTCTAGCTGAACACAAAGCTACCAAAAAGGCGGTCTTCCAAGAAAGCTCCCTCAGCTCTACCCTTTTCCCCGGCTCAAAAGGAGTGCGCGTCAAAACTCGTAGGACCAAATTTAAGTCCCAAGGCAGCACTATCGGTCTTCTAGACGACCTCACGTTCTTAAACGCTCGGAGAAACCGTTGCACATCATGATATAAAGTCAAACTACGGCCCTGCACCTTACCTCAATAGCAAGCTATAGCAGCCAGGTGCACCTTCAGAGTACTTAACGCTAAGCCTTTATCCAGCCCATCCTGGAGGAACGACAAAATGTTCGACACCACTGATGTTCGCGGTCGAACCCTGTGCCATGCGCACCAGCCTTCAAAATCTGCCAAATACGGATATAGCATAATTACTCACCTGTAACAGGTGATCTCCGGGAACAGCAGGAATTTAGTCTTCACTTATGGGTATCATCGGTACCGACGGAGCCTGCGTGGGAACGCTCCACAGCGTCCAATTAGAAAGCTTTTGGGAGCATCCCACAGCGCCTGTGTGCTGCCTTCCCGCCTTTCCCAACTACCTCTCTCCAGTTGATTTTTAAAGCTGAGACAAAGAGAGAGAGAGGGAAAGGGAAAGAGATAAAGATACAACTCCTAGGGGAGGTGGGTGGGTTGTGAAGACTAAATTCCTGCTGTTCCCGGAGATCACCTGTTACAGGTAAGTAACTATGCTATCTCCAGGAACAAGCAGGAATGTAGTCTTCACATATGGGGGTTCCCTAGCTTTAGACGCCAGGGAGAGACCCCAGAAGTTGTGTGTCCCTGTAAAAGGGCTCCACTTCCCCCCATGGATCTCTGGCATCCAACCAGGGATGGCGGGTAGGAGTTGACTAGGTATGGAACAGGTGTTGGAGAACAACCTGACCAAACAAGGCATCCCGGCGGGAGTCCTTGTCCAAGCAGTAATGGGCTGTGAAGGTATGAACCGAGGCCCAAGTGGTTGCTCGACAGATGTCGTCGATAGACACAGAGTGCAGATGAGCCATTGAAGCTGCCCTGGCTCACATTGTGAGCTGTGACATGGCCCTCCAGAGGAAGGTTCTTACTCTGATAGGCAAAGGAAATACACTGAAATCCAGTTGGACAGTGTTCTCTTGGAGACTGGAAGTCCCAAATGAGAAGGATCAAAAGCAACAAAGAGTTGAGAGGACTTTCTATGTTGCTGTGTTCTTTGCAAGTAAAAGGCTAAAGCTCTTTTACAGTCCAAGGTATGAAGACTCCTCTCTGCATTTGATGCATGAGGCCTTGGAAAACACACAGGTAGGTAGACCGCTTGGTTCAGATGAGAAGGCGAGACTACCTTTGGCATAGTGTGGATGAGTCCTAAGGACTACCTTGTCATGATGGAACCTTGTGTAAGGTGGATCAGTCACTAGCGCCTGCAATTCACTGATGCGACGTGCTGATGTGATTGCAATGAGAAAGATAACTTTCCAAGAAAGGAATTTCAATGAGGTAGTAGCTAAGGGTTCTAAAGGTGGCTTCATGAGCTGACCAAGAACCAGGTTTAAGTCCCATGCCAAGGGAGATAGATTCAGGAGTGATATGCGGAAATATTTCTTTACAGAGAGTAGTGGATCCATGGAATAGTCTCCCAGTGGAGGTGGTAGAGATGAGGACAGTAACTGAATTCAAAAAAGCATGGGACCAAAACAGAGGATTTCTAAAGGTAAAAAGTGGACTGTTGCAGTTTTTGATATGGAAGGACAGACTAGATAGGCCATGTGGTCTTTTTCTGTCATCATGTTTCTATGTTTCTAATGGGAGGCTTAGTTAGAAGAAGGCCTCGCATAAATCTTGCTATAAGAGGATGTGAAGAAATAGGTTGTCCATTTAGAGGCTTAAAAAAGCTGCAATAGCACTTAAATGGACTCTTGCTGAATTAGGTTTAAGTCCTGCATTGGATAAATGAAGGAGATACTCCAGTAATGATTCCAGAGGTATCGCAAGGGGGTTAAGACCCTTCTGCGAGCACCATATGGTAAACCTTTTCCACTTGAAAGCAAGAGAGCATCTTGTGGAAGGTTTTCTATAAGCATAAAGGATATCTTTTACCTGCTGAGGAAGGTTAAGATCTTGAAGATCTAGGCCTTCAGCAACCAAGTCTTGAGATGCAGTGATTGGGGATTGGGATGCCATAACGTTCCCTCCTCCTGAGATAGGAGATCTGAAGCAGACCCTAACTCCAGAGAGGGAGCTTGAGAGAGATGTAGAAGAAGTGGCCAATGTGGAGCTATGAGAATCATATGGCCTCTGTCTCTCTGAAGCTTGAACAGGGTTTTGGGAATCAGGGGAATGGGTGGAAAGGCATAAAGGAAGTCTTGCCCCCAATGAAGGAGGAAAGCATCCCTGGCCTGAGAGCCCTGAGCCGGAATTCTGGAACAGAACCGGAGAAGTTTGGCATTCAACAGACTTGCAAAGAGGTCTATGTCTGGGGTTCCCCAAATTTGAAAAATCTTGGCCACCTGGTCTGCATGTAGAGACCATTCGTGGGGAAGCAGGACTCGACTGAGTCTGTCTGCCCAAGAGTTTTGGATACCTGGAAGATATACTGCCAGGAGATGAATCTGATGCTCTCTGGCAAGGGCCCATAGTCACAGAGCTTCATTGCAAAGCGACAGAGAGCCTGTTCCCCCCTGCTTGTTCACATAGAACATGGCTACTTGATTGTCGGTGTGAATGAGGATTGTCTTGTAGCTGAGCAGAGCATGGAACACTCGAAAAGCAAGGAAGATCGCTCTGAGCTCCAGAAGATTGATGTGTAGATGCGTCTCCTTTGGAGTCCAGGTGCCCTGGGTGTAGAGGTCTTGCAGATGAGCTCCCCAACCCACTGGTGAAGCATCTGTTGTGTGAGAGTTGCTTGGGGTGAAGGTTGTTGAAATGGGGACCCCAACAACAGGTTTTGAATGGCCTGCCACCATTGGAGGGACAAACTAAGGCGATCTGTGTTTGCTATTTTGTCTGACAGACATCCTGATGCCTGGGTCCATTCAGTGGATAAAGTCCAAAGGGCTGCTCTCATATGAAGGCGAGCATAAGGGACCACATGTACGGTAGAAGCCATGTGGCCTAGAAGTTGTAACATTTCTCGAGCCGTGACATGAGACTTCAGCACTGCTTGAGAAGCTAACTGCACCATGCAAAGGCAAAAGGCCTGGGGAAGATAGGCCCCTTCCTTTTTGGTATCCAGCAAAGCTCCTATGAACTCTAGGGTCTGAGTTGGAGTTAGACTGGATTTTGGGATGTTTATGACCAGACCCAAACACTGAAGGATACGCATTGTGCAAGATAGAGAGGTTCTGGCCTCTGACTGATGGGGCTCAAATGAGCCAGTCGTCTAAGTAGGGGAAGACGAATATTCCTCGAGTGCAAAGAAATGCTGCTACCACAGCCATGCATTTCGTTAACACCCTTGGTGCTGAGGCGAGGCCAGGCCAAAAGGAAGCACCCTGTATTGGTAGTGCTTTCCTTGGAAAAGGAACCGAAGGAATTTTCTGTGAGTTGGATGGATGAGAACATGAGTGTACGCATCCTTGAGATCTAGAGAACAAAGCCAATCCTGACTCTGAAGTTTTAGCAGCAGGGTTCCTAGAGAAGCATGGTGACCTCTTGATCCAACAGGTTGGAGAGAGAGGTCTGAGAACTGAACTGTCTTATCATTGTAGGAGGGGGCAAGCGGAAGTGAAGCTTGTACCCCTCCTTTATAATGGAAAGAGTCCAATGTTCTGCTGTTATTTGCCCCCATCTGGAATGGTGGAAGGTTCTGGACCACTGAGGGCCAGGAAGGCTAAGTTCTCTAGATGGAAGTCAAAGGCCTTGTGGAGACTGAGACTGCTGAGACAGTTGAGGCTTAGCAGTCTTTGCTTTTCGCTGTTTGGTTGGTTGCTGAGTCTTCCGAACAGGCTGACCTGCAGAACGTCCCTGCTGATAAGAGGGATAAAACCTTCTTTTTGGAAAAGAATGGATTTTGAAAGATTTTTTTCTTGCAGGATCAGCTGTGGCTTTGGATAACCTATCCAAAGTGGTGTTATCAGCATCCAACTCATTGGCCTTTTCTTGCCAATTTTTGCCAAATAGATTCTCACCTGTACAAGGAATATTGCCCAGTTTGTCCTGGACCCAGAGCTCCAGATCGGATGCTTGGAGTCAGGCAATTCTACGTGCACCTATGGCAATAGCAGAGGTTCTGCTTATGCATTCAAAACAGTCAACGGCTGCACGATTGACAAATTTAGACACATCCTGGGCATGTTTAACCAGTGTGAGAAAATCCTGCCTCTTGTCCTCAGGAAGAAGAGGGCTCAAAACTTCTAAATCGCCTGTGACTTCCTTAAAATATAGGAACTGATCCTGGCAGAAAGCATGGAAGCCTGGAAAGTACGACGTCTAAAAGCATCCAAAGTTCTACACTCACGTCCTGGAGGGTTAGAGGCATGCCTCTTGGCACTCCTGATCCTTCTCATTGCTGACTCCACTACAATAGAGTGGTGAGGTAACTGAGTCTTCTGGAAACCAGGACAGGGGGGACCCTGTAAATGGTATCCAGTCGACGTGAGTGAGGTGAGGTGGTCAGGAGAGTTTCCCACATTCTTAACATGAGATCATGTAAGATCTCATGGATAGGCAAGGTAGCTGCCTCTTTAGGAGCTTTGGGATACTGGACAACTCCTTTGCCCTGGGCTCTGTCTCAGGAGCCACAGTAATGGACAGACCTCGAGCCACCTCCCTGATAAAATCCTGAAATGAGATATCTTCTGGAGGAGACATCCTCCGTTTGGGAGAGGAAGGCTCCTCGGGGAGAAGTATCCTGGTACCGACAGAACTGTCAGAATCCTCAGAGTCCTCCGAGGATTCGAAGTACCTTCTGTCCGGAAGCTCCTGTAGAGCACGATACCCGTACCAACCGAAGTCAGTACCAGGGGGGGGGGGCATGGCTTGAGTGGGTGCCAGCAATGCAGACACCGATATCGATGTCAATGCTATCGGTACTGATACTGATGCCGGCGCCGGTGCCAGTTGAACAGTCCGACGTGGTTCCGAGGGCGTCAATGCTGCAAGGAGAGCCGCCAGACTGCATTCAATAGCCAGGAACCTCTGGTCTATCGACGCTGCCGATGCCTGTGTGTCGGTACCGGAGAATATTGCCAGTACCCCAGAGCATGGCACCAGTAGGCCTGCCGAGGTTGAGGCCTCAAGAACATCCTGGAGTCCCGATAATGCTTTGGAAGCCGAAGCCTCCCGCCAGGGCAATTTTGCCGGTGCAGAACCCTCAAGGGCAACACCAGAGGCATCTCGATGCTTAGAAGGAGATCTACCCTTTGAGGACCAGCTGGACTTATGTTTAGTTACCTGAGATCCATGGGAGGAAGACGAAGCCCTGGACGACGTCGATGCCAGAGGCTGCATCGGAGGGAAAAAGGGTGCTAAGCTTAGCAGCCCGGTTCTGTCGACCCCTCTTGGACATCATGGCACAAGCCATACACTCAGAAATGGAGTGGTCAGGACCTAAACATTTAAGGCACCACACATGGGTGTCGGTGACGGATATGGTACCGCCACACTTGGTGCACTTCTTAAAACCCAAAGCGGGTATTTCCATAATGGAGGAAATTTTGGGCCTAAAGCCCAAAATGGCACGTGCACCCGGGAAAAAAGTTTGAAGAATAGAATTTTTTTTTAAATTTATTTTTTTTTGGAAAAAAAGAAAGAAAAAAGAACCGGCGGTACCAGTATAGCGTCGGGGAGGCAGACGCGACCACAAAAAAGAAAGAATAAGGAAAAGTTTTCAGCGGTGACAGGAACAACGACCTGCTGGCTCCGCAGAAAATGAACTGGAGAGGCCGTTGGGAAAGGCGGGAAGGCAGCACGCAGGCGCTGTGGGATGCTCCCAAAAGTTTTCTAATTGGACGCTGGGAAGCGCTCCCGCGCAGGCTCCATCGGTACTGACGATACCCATATGTGAAGACTACATTCCTGCTTGTTCCTGGAGATAAGCCAACGCCGTCGACCTTCGTCTTGCCTGTAGCATGGTGTTGACCTCTGCCGCGGAATAGCCTCTCCACCTCAAACGCTCCCTTTCAAGAGCCAACCCGTAAGCAAGAAGCGATCCACCTGCGGCATGAGAATAGGCCCCTGGTACAAGAAATTCATCCGACTTGGTAACCTCCAAGGACGGTCAGCCTGCAAACGTATGAGATCCGCATACCACGCTCGCCTCGGCCAGTCTGGGGCAATGAGAATCATCATCCCCTGATATCGAGCAATTCTGCGAACGACCCGACCTATCATCAGCCACGGAGGAAAGACAGAGAAGCTTCCCCTCCGGCCAGGGTTGGACTAGGCTGTCGAGGCCCTCTGACATGCGTTCCCTGCCCCTGCTGAAAAATGGGAACGCCTTGGCATTGTCGAACGTTGCCATCAGATCCATAACCAGCTGACCCCAATGCGTTATGTCATGAAAGACAGCGTTGTTCAGCCGCCATTCCCCTGGATCTAAAACCTGTCGACTAAGAAAATCTGCCTGCACATTGTTTTTTCCCGCTACATGCGCCACCGACAGTGCTAGAAGATGCTCCTCCGCCCACTGCATTAGCGCCTGACTCTCCTTCAACTAGACTGCACTGCCTGTGCCTCCCCGCCGATTGATATAGGACACGGTGACCGCATTGTCCGAGAAAACTCGCACCGCTCTGCCGTTCAAGAGTGACTCGAACTCCCGCAACGCCAGCGCTACCACTCTCATCTCCAGCTGATTGATGGAACAGTTGGACATCTCCACCATCCATCACCCCTGAGCCACTTGCGACATACAATGAGCTTCCCCATCCAGAGAAACTGGCATCCGTGGTGACCAACACCCAATCCGGAGTGTCCAGCAGCATTCCTGCTCACAGATGGGTGAGATTGATCCACCACTCCAGACTGTCGGCCACCTTGGCCGGACAACCCAACCGTTGACCGAGTGGATGCTTCTGCGGAGACCAACGGGATAGTAACGAGCGGTCACATATGCGCCCTGGCCCACGGCACCAAATCCAAGGTCGCTGCCATGGAACCCAGAAGCTGCAAGTATCTCCATGCTGTTGGAGCCTTGAGGCGCAAAAGAGCGGCCACCTGCTGTAAGTTTTTGAATCCTGACCTCCGGAAGAAATACCGCCCCACGTTTTATATCGAACAAGGCCCCCAAATACACCAGGGACTAAACGGGCAAAAACTGACTTTTGGTGCGATTGACCACCCAACCTAAACTTTCTAGAAAAGCCGCCACCCTTGAGGTGGCTTCCCGCGACTCCGGAACTGACCGAGCCCAGATGAGCCAATCGTCCAGATAGGGATGTATGAGGATACCCTCCTTCTGCAACGCTGCCGCCACCACTACCATCATCTTTGTGAATGTGCGAGGCACCGTGGCCAACCCGAACGGCAACGCCCGGAACTGAAAAGCACAAGAACTTTTGATGTTGGGGTTTGATGGGTATGTAGATACGCTTCTGTCAAAATCTATGGACGAAAGCACCTCTCCTGGCCACACGGACCGGATCACAAACTGCAGTGTCTCCATCCGAAAATGTGGCACCCGTAAACAGCAGTTTACATGCTTTAGATCGAGAATTGGCCAAAAGGAACCCTCCTTTTTGGGAACTACAAAATAAATTGAGTATCGATCTAAACCGTACTGGTCTGGAGGTACCAGAACGACCGCCTGAATCCGTAGCAACCGTTGAAGCGTCTGTCTTACCACCAATGCTTTTGCGGAGGCACCGCATGGCAACATTACGAACGCCCACCGGTAGTGATTGCTCAAACTCTAAAGAACAACCGTCTCGAATTATCTCCAATACCCAGCAGTCCGTTGTTATGGTGGTCCTGGCAGAGAGGAAACACCGCAACCGACCTCCTATTAGCTCCTCCGCCTGGACCCCCCCTCATCTCATTGCGGCTTCTTAGAGGCGCTTGACTGAGGTCCGCTAAACCCCTGTCCGAACCCTCGAGCACCCCGAAAGGGCTGCCCCCCTGGCCACAAACCACCCTCTCTGATAAAGAGTAAATAGAGTTCCTCTGAATCTGTGAAAATCTCTGCCTTGACCTCGCTGCACAGATCCCTGCTTCGGACGGTCCTCTGGTAGCCGTCCGCCTTTGGAATCTCCCAAATCCTTCACAATCTTTTCCAACGCTTCCCCAAAAAGCAGCTTACCCTTATAAGGCAGCCTACTAAGACGTGTCTTAGAAGATGCATCTGCTGCCCAATTCCTCAGCCAGAGAAATCTCCGAGCGGCAATGATCGATGCCATGGATTTAGCTGACATCCGAACCAGATCATAGAAGGCGTTGGCGAGATATGCCGCAGCCAATTCTAATTTCGCTCCTTCCGGCGCCGAAGCCCCCTCCAAACCTGGAGAAGACTCTGCTTGCAGCCACCTAATTGAAGCCCTGGATACATATACCCCACAGATGGAAGTCTGCAACGCTAGCACACTGGTATCAAATGCCTGTTTGAGAATGGACTCCAGCTTTCTATCCTGCAGATCCTTAAGGACCGCTCCACCCTCTACGGGGATAGTGTTTTTTCTTAGTCACAGCCGCTACTAGCACATCAACCTTCGGCATACGCAACAATTCCTTCTCCTCTTGAGGGACTGGATATAAGCAGCCTAGCGCCCGTACACCCCTCAAGGTGGCCTCGGGGCATTCACACTGACTCAACCATCTGCTTAATGACCCTATGCACCGGGAAACACTTATGTTCCGCTCTAAACCCCTGCAGCAAGGGATCCTCCAATGGTTCAGCCTGTACTGCTGGCAAGGCAATATTCAAGGCTGCCAGTGAATGGGAAATCAGCGCACCCAACTCTTCCTTCCTAAACACTTGGAAAAGACTGGGATAATCCCCAGCTGCTATCTCTCCTTCCTCGAGGTCCTCTGGCCACAAATCTATTTATTTTATTTATTTAGACAGTTTTGTATACCGCCTTATCCTTCAATCAAAGCGGTCACAACACAATTGGAAGGACAACACAATTGGAAGGAATCTAATACAGACTCTGAAGGGATCTCCCCCTCCTCTGGGCCTTGAAAATCCAGAGTCTGTTGATCTAGACCCCCATTTGCTCCCCCCCCTCCCCCCGGCCGACAGCCCCGCTTTGGAAGACCCCTCCCCCGGGTCTCCTGCTGTGCCAGGGAGCGCAGACAAAACAGGAAGGCTAGACAACTCCTTGTCCTGCCCCTGCTCTAACCTCAAGCAGTAAGCCCTATGAAGGGACAAAATAAAGTCCGGCGAAAAAAAGTTTGAAAACCCTCAGGAACCTCTGAAGCTGGTGCGGGGTCCATCACTAGTGCTGGGGCCGATTTCTTTGACTTAGCTTTCTTCTTTAGAGACTTTTGCTGCAGCGCAGGAGAAACGGCAGTCGGCTTTAAAATGGCTGCCGTTCCCGCCTTTTCAGTCGCGGCCCGAGGCTTCCCTGCATTTTGAGCCCCTGACGCCTCCTCCATCTAGCAAGAACTACCAACTCTGTCTTCCCAAGACTAAAAACATGTGCACCGGGCCAGATGCAGCGGATCCCGAAACGTGCGCCGCTTGCCAAGACCTGCAGCCTGCTGTTCCTATCAGCCCCGCTGCCCCCGGCGCTCCAATGATCGTGGCCCTAAACTACAAAACCAAGAAAAAACACGCACTTGCTATACAGACGTCTCCTCCCCAACCTTTCAAGCACCGCTGCTCACGGCAGAGAAAGTCAGGAGTCCAGAGACAGAGGTCTGGACTCTGGGGCTCCCAGGGCTATGCTCTGATCTCCTGGACGGTTGCGGTCTTCGAGGCAGGCTCTGCCTCTACTGCCTCAGCAGGCAGATGACCGCTGTCTTATTCTTCGTTTGCTTTCTTGTCTTTTTTTTTTTTTCTTTTCTTTTTAATATATAACTTAAAATTTCCCACTTCAATTTACACTCAGCACTCCTAAAACTAACCCAGCTAGGGCTAGCAAGGAGAATCTTATGCTATAATATTTCTGTTTTCTTCTCTCGGAGCCTGTCAGCCTCCTTCAGCTGCTGAGGACTGAAAAAACTGGCTGACACCAGGGGGAGCTAGGTAGGCTGTCAAAGCTTTTGAAGATTTCAGTCCTCAGTTGCTGAAGGAGGTTGACTACCCTACTGTTCCTGGACTGGCCCAGAGAGACGAAAAGGAATGAATGTTTCATTCTTGTGATGTTGCAACATGACATGGATCAGATAGGCAGTCCAGAAAACATACAAGAAAATTAAGTACTTTTATTTAGGTACGTCCCCAAGCTGGCAACATGTTTTTGGGCCATATTCTCATTGAGGGGGGACCATGCTAACTTCAGAAGTTGTGTACCTCCTCCAACCTAAAGTTAGCATAGCGCAAAGAATCAGCACTATGCAAACTGACATGTGGATGCACTTAATACCAACCACTGAGGTGGTGTTAAGTGCACCCATGCTCAGTAGCCATCATGGTTAGCATGAGCTATTAAGACCCATACTAACTGCAATGTGCCATCAATAGCTATGTTCTGTCTCTGACCTGCCAATTCCCCCCCCCCCCCACCCCCCATCATGTGCTTTTTTTTTTTTTTTTAGCATAGTGCTCTCACTGCATGCTAAACCCCACTCTACTGGATAGTGCACTTTAGTAAACATGCCCCATTGTATAGCAAAATGAAACTAACTGGTCTGATCATAATCTAATAACATTCCAGATACCTACACTACAAACAATGGACCGCAGTCTAAACACAGCTGATCCAGAATATCCATCACGCTTCAAACAACTGGACAGAGAATTGTTCACTCAACATGTACTACCAATTCTGTCTAAACCATCTTCCAACCTCAATGAAATGCTCACCAACTGGAACACCCTCACTCGTTATGCCCAGCATCCGAACACTGACAAGCCTACAAATAAAAATCGCTCCCCCAAGAAGAGAAACGCCCCATGATTCTCACCCAATCTACGGTCCTCCTTACTACACCTGAGAAAACTGGAGAGAAAGTGGCGACAGTCCCGCAGTACATCAAACCTAAATATGTACTTAGAACACCTGAAAAACCATAGGGAATCAACATGGGCAGAAAGGAAAAAGTTTCATGCTGAGCTCCTCAACCGCTCACTAAATAAACCTCGCGACCTATTTGAATTAGTAAAATCGCTGACTCAATCAACCACCTCAGCCACAACAGGAGTGTATACAACCTCAGGATTATGCTGATTACATCCAATCCAAGGTAATAAAAGTAAGTACCACCACACCTCAAGGATCCTCTCAGAACCTCCACAATCAGTCTTCACTCACTAAGCTCTCACCCCCTTCAGCCAAAACCATAGAGGAAATAATTGCCACCATCAACACCACGACTGCCCCAAACGACCCATGCCCAGCACACTGGATCAGAACAATGCGCACTGAACTGAGTCCAATCATTGCCGACATCGCAAAACAATCATTTACAACTGGAGTCTTCTCAAATGCACTCAAGAAAACATCCATCCGTCCTTTACTAAAAAATCACCAGCTTGACCCAAAGAAAGAGGACTCCTACCGACCAATCTCAAGTATCCCTTTCTTAGCGAAGATACTTGAAAAGACAACCCAAAGGCAGATTCAACAGCATATAGATACAACCTCCCCCACTGGACCCATGTCAACACGGATTTAGAGAGGCACACGGAGTAGAAACCCTAACAACCTCATTAATAAACACAATCACCAATGGATTAGACAATATCAAAAATGCCTTTGTGTTGATCTTTCTTGATATAGCCGCAGCGTTAGACTCCGTAGATCATGAACAACTCTTGATGAGACTACAAGCAAAGGGCATCCATGACCACGCCTGGGATTGGTGTAAGTCTTATCTCCAAGGAAGATGGCAACAAGTTCGGATTGGCAACAAGACATCAGAACCCTTCCAGCAAAAACAGGGAGTACCGCAAGGATCCTCATTATCGGCACTACTGTTCAATATCTATATACAGCCAATCTCCGACATAACACGCACCTTCGGCGTATCATGCCTCATGTATGCTGATGATGTGCTGTTATTTACAACTATATCAGTCACATGTCCAGATTTCTCAAGACTAATCGAATGCTTTGACTCAATAACGGATTGGCTTATCAGCCAGAACCTACGAATAAACTTCAAAAAAACAGAAGTGCTAATTATTACACGAAACAAAGATATTTCTCCACCAGCAACACTAAAAGTCAGAGATGCAGAACTCCCGGTCAAATCCAACATACGTTATCTAGGGGTGATATTAGACCAACACTTGGACTTTAAAGACCATATCAAACGCACAGTAAAATCTATTTACTTTAAAATCAAAACCCTCCGCCACCTCAGACCAATGATGGAAACTAACGACTTCCGAACGGTTTTCCAAGCCCTAGTGACACCTCACTTTGATTATGCGAATGTAATACTTCAAGGCCTCCCAAAAAACACACTCAGTCCACTACAGATGGCCATGAATGCAGCTGCACGTGTCCTGTGTGGAGCATCCAGGAGGGATCACATTTCACCTATATTAAAGAGCTTCACTGGCTCCCAATAAGATCCAAAATCCTTTATAAGACCCTCCTCATTACCGTCAAGGCATTCAATAAAATATCACCCTCCTCAATTGTCAAGCTGCTTATCCACACCCCCAACAACAGACCCAGAAGAGCTCTTGCAGAAAACTCTAGTAATACCAAGCGAATCCATAAAATGTAACCAATCAACCATCAATAGAGCATTCTCATGCCATGCCCCAAGATATTGGAACGAACTCCCTTCCAACTTAAGGGCAATCAAAGATCTCATGCAAATTAGAAAGGCCCTTAAGCATCACCTGTTCCTCTTACACAGGCAAATGATGCCCCCCCCCCCCGACACCCACCCAGCTAAGCCACCTATGATCAAAGCCATATCAGATCTACAATTAGTCCGTAATCCAGGATAATATTACTGCACTTTAACTATCCTCACCAGCAGAGTATTAAATGCTGCTACCTGACCCTAATCGTAAAACCTGTTTTGATTCAAACTGATATTCTTAAGATGAATCCTCATATGTATATAGTTTCTCAGTTCATTCCATGTCATAATCCATTTTGTGTATATTAAATATAATATGTACATAGTTTACCCAGTTGATTCCATGTTATATCCCTGTTTTATGTAAACGGAGGACAATGTATGTCCAAGTGTTCAATGTTCAATGTAAACCGCACTGATGAGAAATAGCGCGGTATATAAGAAGTGTTAAATAAAAATAAATAAATAAATAAGGTTGGTAGGCAAGTTATGAAAGTCAATATACTCAAAGGGTTGGTGATCTTAGAAAACACAAATTCGGCTTACCATGTATCCCAAACTGTCCATCATCTATAAGGCATTTATTTTCTACAATTGAAATGAATAAGGAAGAAATTATATAATTAATCATAGATTTTACACAAACAAAAAAGTACTTCCTTACTTTCCATTTATATTTAGATATTCCATTATAGCAAAGGCTAGCCTATAACCAATGCAGAATAAGCATATTTACTGCAGCCATTTTAACCTATGTGTTTTTCAAGAGTGATCTGGATTTTAAACAACCCTTATCCATTTTCCCTGATGGCACTAATGTACATATTTTAATTCAGAATAAAATTTGACAAATTTATACTAGGCACAAAAACAAAAAACTGTAGTAAAGCATCAGGTTTCATTTTGTTCTCTTAATGGGTTTAATTTAAATAAATAAATAAAACAACCAACCAACCTTTTCCTAGCTGCACATATTGATCCCACAAGAGAAAGAAAACCTTTGTATTTAAATACTACATTGAACAAACTATTTTGCAGATTCTACCTTTTCTGGCATAACACCTTTTTTGTTTTAGGGATACAGATGGTCAGAAATAATTTGACCTTATCCCTATATAATGCTATGCGCCAGAAATGAAAGGGTTAAAAATGCTAGAAATATATGGAAGCAGGAAAATCTTAGAAGATCTGTCCATACCCAAAACATCAGCTACAAACCCCCCACCCAAGAAAACTGCAACTGCTTACTGTTGCAAATGCTCCTGATTTCTAAGTAGAATTTCTAGCTTGTGTTTTTCCAGTTTTCAGGCCACAATGAAAATGCTTGTTCCTTAGTCTACTACAAATTATTTTTCTTGATAAAGAATTCCTAAACTATTCAGTATTTCCATCTTTTTTGCTTCACATAACCATCAACAAATTTTCTAGGGATAAAATCTTTATATAACCTATAAACTAACAAATAAACTAATAACATATCTAGAGTAAAAATGGCAAAAATTAAACATATTTAAGATTAAGCAAACTTCAGCAGTAGAGTAAAAAAACAGGTTCCTAAGTTATAAAATTAAGGGCCTGATTGTCTAAGGCTCCCCCACCTACCCTAAATCCCATGTCTATGAAGAAAAAAAGATCATATAAGGCTCTAATATTTGCTGATATTAATCTCAAATATAAATAAACACACCAGCAGCAAATCTGAAGGCATAAATATTTAAAATCTAGGATTTATTTTATTTTATTTATTTATTTATCTCTGGAAGGGGCGGTATAGAAAAGCACTGAAATAAATAAATAAATAAATAAATATTTAAAATCTAGGATTTATTTTATTTTAGAAACCCTGGTAAATTTTAAGGTAGGATCATGGACTGGAATTCAGGTTCCTAAAAGTTCTTTTTTTTCTTTAAATGATATTTTTGTTTTAGGAACAATTTAAGAAAATTCACATTGAAAGATTAACTACTAAAAAAATAGCAAAATGGTTTTAGAAAATGATAAATATTTTATTATTTTGTATACTAAGTTAAATAACTGCTTTTATTTTTAATATAGGGAAGCTCAGTAGTTCTAACCTATAAAATAAAACATGTACTCAAGTATCTACTGTATGAATAGTAGTGTGATAATTATCACTAGATGGAAACTTTTTAGTTAATAAAAATAAGATAGGCCTAACACTGGATTCCAACCTAATTTCTTATACTTTTAGGGATATGCCATTAAGTTTAACATTGTGCATCAAAAAAATAAAGCAGAATACCACTATTTTATTAGAAACAGAAGTCTGAAATGCATCCATAGGATGCCTCAGTTTTAGCCATAGTACGTGCCTCTGAATACAATCTATCATTAAAATAAATTAAGAGCTCTCTTATGAAAGCCAGGTATATTTAAGATAAATTTGAAGATGTGAACCTATGAGGTCCAAACACCCAACCTAAAAAATACATATACATTTTGTTTTGGTCCTATATTATATACTGTAACCTCCAAAGCACTGTTATTTAGTATTTAAATTTACGAAAAAAATAATAATGTACTGTTTTGTTAAACTGGGTTCTTCTCTGCAGATTCAAACAGGTTTGACCTCAGCCAAATGGCAAGTTCGCACACCTACATATTTCACTGACGCTAGAACCATGGATCCTTGGTCACAAAAAACAAATCAAACATGTTAATATCTATAATTTAGAAGATTCCTCAAGTCTAAATTTTAGCTGCAAGTTCAAAGAAAAATATCATCCAGGTTTATTGAGAAAACCCCTCCACTAAAGTTTAACAAAAATCTCTTTAGTATATTAGCTGTATGATTTTGAGACCAAAGTCCATAAAGTCCTAAAATCATAAGTATACGGCATAAAGCAAATGAGCTGCCAGTTTGTAAAATAATCTTGGTTTGAAATTTTTCAAACACACTACTCTATAGTTGTAGCATATTAAAAACCCAAACCTTAAGCATATGCCTTAAGCAAATGCAGTCGCCGCCATTACCTAAAGGTTTTACTGATCTTGGGTGTAGATGAGTCTCCCACTTGTGAACTATGACTTGACAGGGATCACTGGCAGTCTGCAATTTAAAAGTTACATGGCTACAATAATGTACTGTATACATTAACTGGTCTACTCATGCCGCAACCAGGTGCTAGTGAACTTAATTTACTTGTTCAGATTTTTCAACTATGTGTGAGAGACAAAGATGAAACTTTCTTCTTACCACTCATACTTGGCTGGGTGGAAGGGATGCCGTTTGCTGTGTCAGATTCCATGCCACAATATGAGCAGCAGTCGTGACAGAAAATCTGTGTTTCTGAGTTTTTGGGGGTATTTGTTTATTTCTTGGGGAGGAGGAAGGGGATAGTATAGAGAGGACTGGAAGATATTTATCCTATAGGACTTCACAGAACAGATACTGACAAAGTCTAAAGGCTTTTTGTTATTAGATCTTTGAAAATAATGAAACATTTTACTTATTTTCAAACCACTTCAAAAAAACATGTTACTATTGCTATTTTCTTAAATAGAGTATGGCAACAAAGCTATTCTTAAAACTTAAAATGGTCAGGTTTCATTTAAGCTTTAAGCAGATATTTTAGGAAAACTGAAAAGGGGAGCTCACATTTAATCTAAAGTGTGAAAACTGCTTATATTTAAAAAAAATCACTGCTTTTGGTGCTTAAACCCAGATCATTCCTCTTGTCAAAGGCAGTGGAATTGAGTGGGCCACCAGAGCCATGACCCAACCAACTTGTTGTCCCACAGAATATCAGCAAGTCAGGGCTGGGAAAAAGGTGTAAGAGGCTCATTTGTTTGGCTTCTCACCCCAACCAAAAAGATGTTACACTGCCCTGGAAGTGCTCAACTTTCCCTCTTAACCTGAAGCTTTTCCCACTGATAAACACTAGATGAACTACAGATCATTATATTAAAATGTTTTGTGTCTCATTATCTTTCGAAAGTGACTAGTTATTGAACCATATTTTTCCCTCCCTCTTAGGGGCAGCAGGCTTCCCCAACAGCAAAAGGGGTAGCAGAATTGAAAGGAGGTAGGATGAACAAGGCATTATTTTGAACTTGCTTCAGATGAACAGGAACAGCTTAACTTGCTGACAAGAAAGGGAGAATTTAAACAAGTTAGCATAATTTTGTTTTTCATTAATACCAATAACACAAGCACTGAACGACTGCCATGCATTGCAATGCACTGTGCAACAGTAACATTTTGGCACTAGCAGTCTGGATTTCCTGATATTATACCCCCTTGCAAATTCTTTTGGGCTCTATTCATCCTTACCTCAGCACTGAGAGATAACACTTGGCCAAATAAAATGCCACATCTGCTTCTGCATGCAGTTCAAGCTTTGCCTACTCACCTAAAAGTGCCTTCGCTCTGCAGCTCCTTATCTTTCCTCTTATCTTCCCCTACACCCATTCTTGTGACATCTGTCCATCAAGTAAGCTGTTCTCATCTGTGCCCTTCTCTTCAATCACCAGTTCCCGACTGCATTTTCCATCTTGCTGCGTCGTATGCCTAGAACAGCCTCCCTGAGATGCATCATGCCCCTTCTTTGATCATATTTCAAAGTCTTACCTAAAAAACCTACCTTTCTGAGGCTGCTTTTAAAATCTTAAATACAAGTTCTTCCTGAGAACAGCTTTGTTGATTTTAATCATGTTTATTATAATAAAGTTGGTGAAACCTCTTTGTTGGGCGTCAAATAGACTGTAAAGACTGTAAAGCTCCAAAGAGCAGGAACAGTCTCAAGCATATCAGTACATTGCTGCTCACATTTAGTATTGCTATATAAGTATTAGGAAGGGCAGGATTAACCCTTTGGTGAGCCCTAGGCAAACAAGTATGCTGGGCCTCCCTCAAAATATAATATTTCAAGTCTCACACAAAATGTGTCCCCCCTCTCCCAGTAGTTCTTGCAAAGGATGAAGCTGCAGTTAAACGCTGCTCACCAGCTCCTCCTGACAACCAGGGGCCAATGCAGGGTTTGCCTATTGCCTTAATCCTGCCCTGGTAGTAAAGGTTTGCACCACTCTTCACCCATAAAGCCTATTATTGATTTAAGAATGGTATTCTGTTTAGAAATTTTTTCTATGGTCATGCATGACAGAAATTAAAATGGACAGTACTGTGCTTTTATTTACATCTTATCCAGATGTTGTCCAAAGATGTATTGTATAACTGCTGTTGGAATTCTTCAAATATAGTATTATCTTACCATGTTCATATATTAACATTTCTATTTGATACCATCAATGGTTTTTTATTTTATTTATTATTTAACAGGTTCTTTTATACCGCTTTATCATTTTAGTCAAAGTGGTTTATATTGTAACAAACTTGGTAATGTACATTAAACAGGGACATTGATAACTTGGGATTCTTCTGAGGCAATGGAGGGTTAAGTGACTTGCCCAAGGCTAGGAGTGCTAGTGGGAATCGAACCCTGGTCTCTTGGTTTCCAAGCCAGTGCTCTAACCATTAGGCTGCTAGTCCACTCCCACCCATTTCTGCTATCCATTTCAAGGAAATTACCCAGGGATCATTAAAATTGTTAAATCCCAGGGGAAAAAAACTAGCCAAAACCACGTACTTACATAGAGTCTGTGACACATCATCTACTTTTAACTGTTTAAGTTCTGATAAATTTTTGACAGGGTAAATTCTAAAATAATATTCACATGAAGTTCAAACCTGACCTGCATGCTATATGAAAGCTAATTGGTGGGACTCTAGGCTGAGAATGAACCACCAGATAGCTGCTTTTCAGACCTGCTGATGAAACAGCAACTTCTACCTTTCCAAATGTTACAGAAATCCCTTATGTAATGGCAATCTGCCCTCTCCTCAAAAAAGGAAATAGCAATTGGGCAATTTTAAAATGAGAATATGATTGCTGGAATCAACTGGCCAAAGAATTAATATACTACAAATAAGCCACAAACAAATACTGCTTATTTGTAAAAGGCTTCCTCAATCAGATTTTAAAACAAAAAAAGGACCAAGCATGAAAACTGGTGTGCTCATGTAAATAAAATTTCTCAAACCATTAACTATCTTCATAATCTAATAAAATCAGTTTACTGTGGAGAGGCAAGCTATTCAGTGCCAATGTTAACTCATCACCGACAAGGAAGGTATGAATTCAAAGAGCTCCAAGTTAATCATTTTACTAAATGAAAACTGTATGCTCTACAGTACTTTAAAGTACATAGGGTCAAAACCTATACCAACCCTGTATTATCTGGAAATTAAAGAAAGTGTAGTTATTCATCTGTGGCAGGTGTTCTGTGAGCAGCAAGAATAAGTCCTCACATATAGGTGATAGCCTCCCCGATGGAGCCCCGCATGGGAATGCTCCCCAGCTTCCACTGGAAGCTTTTGGAAGCCTCCATCGTGCATGCTCACCTGTCTTCCCGCCTGCAGCGGCGCCATCTTATCTCCAGTAAGACACAGAGCTAGTAGCCAGAAAACATCTCCATGGGAAGGGGTAGGAGGGTTGTGAGGACTTATTTCTGCTGTTCAACGAAAACACCTGCTACAGGTGAGTAGCTACACTTTCTCCTTGAACAAGCAGGAATTAAGTCCTCACATATTGAGCTCCCAAGTTACCAAGAATGAAAAATAGCCCAACTGGGACAACAAGAACCGGGAGAAACAGCATGTGTAGTCCCGCCGCCTTGGGACTCAACCAATTCAATGTCCACAGCATACAACTACATCAGGACAATTCTTTTGGTAGCCTGGACGGACAGAAGGGCCAGTGGAAATGAGTTGAACCTAAGTCCCAAACAGATGCAGAGTACTGCTTGGCTGAAATTACTGTCACGCCAGGAATCCCCATCCAGGCAGTAGTGGGTTGTGAAGGTGTGGACACAGGACCACATTTTATTTTATTTATTTATTTATCTAACATTTCTTATATATCGCCTTTCGTGATATCAAGGCAGTTTACAATGAACAAACTGAAATTACATTGAACAGGGCATTATAACTTGGAGATAACTATTTTACAGGGAACATGGATGCCCTACAATCTCCTCCATGGAGACCAAGCACAGATTAGCCACAGATGCAGCCATGGTCCAGAAATTATAAGCCATGACATAACCCTCAAAGCACAGACCAGCCTGAGCAGAGGCAAAGGAAATGCAGTCTGCCACCCAAATGGACAATGTGCCTTTGAAGAAAAACCACATCCAGTTGCTGGGATCAAAAGAGAGAGGAGCTGGGTAGAATGGCGGTGCGTTCTAGTCTTAGATAGAAAGCCAGAGCACGTTTACAATCCAACGTGTGCAGTTGGGCCTCTGCTCTGTTGGCATGAGGCCTGGGAAAAATGGTGGGCAAGGCCATCAACTGATTCAGGTGTAAAGCAGAGACCACCTTGGGCAAGAAATCCTGGTTGGTACGTAGCATCACCCAGTTGTGACGGAACCTCGTGTATGGTGGGTGAGCTACCAAGGCCTGAAGCTCACTGACACAGCGAGCAGAGGTGAGTGCCACAGGAAACACAACTTTCCAGATCAAGAATTTCAGAGGGCAGGTCGCCAATGACTCAAAGGGAGTAGACAGGAGCTGCCCCAACACCACATTAAGATCCCTCGCCACCAGCGGGGGCTTAATTGGGGGTTTAGACAAAAGGAGTCCCCGCATGAAACAGGCCACCTATGGCTGAGTGGAGATGGGCTTGCCCTCCAAGCCAAATCAGACAGATACAGGAGGTACTCCAGCAACCTCTCAACCAAGCAGGAGAAGGGATCAAGCGCTTTGTCATCACACCACAGTGAGAACCTCTGCCACTTGAAGGTGTAGGAATGCTGCGTCAAATCCCTGCAGGAAGCCAGGACGACATCTGTCACCTCCCATGTCAGGTTAAGCCCAGAGAGAACTATCTGCTCAGCATCCATGTCATGAGGGTCAGGTACCAGACACTGATGCAGCAAGGTCTCACCCTCCTGAGAAATGAGGTTGCAGACCAGATGGAGGGTCTCCCACTGGAAGAGCTGAAGCAGTAGGGAGAAACACGGCTGCCGGGGCAGTACAGGGTGATGAGTATCCGAGTCCCACTGTCCACTTGAACAGCGTCCTTGCCACTAGCAGGATATGCATAGAGCAGGCCCTCTCCCCAGATCAGAAGGAAAGCATACAAGGCCTGCCAGTCCCTTTAAGACATCTGGGAGCAGAAGCAGTCTACCTGGGGTTTGTGGGGCGTTACAAAGAGGTATGTGAACATAGTGCCCAACTCCTGAAAGATGTGCTCCACTACCCTCTTATTGAGGGTACATGCATGTGGCTGGAGGACACAGATGAGATGGTCCGCCAGGGCACTGAGTGCTGCAGGTAGAAATGTCACCCTCAATTCCATGCCATGGGTGACAGTGAACTTCCAGATGTACACCGTCTCCCAGCACAGGAGGTACAATCCTGTGCTCCCTTGTTTGTTGACAAAGAACTTTGCCACCTGAATGTCCTTCTGTATCAGGACAATCTGGTTGGCCAGGTATGTCTGGAATGCTCTGAAGGCATACATGATAGCTCACAGTTTCAGGAAATTTATCTGGTGCAGACTCTCCTGAGCCGACAACAAGCCCTGCATTCACAGGCCATCCAAGTGGTTGTGTCTGATGATCTTAAAGCAGCTAAACAAGTAGAAAAGGTGACAGCAAAAGCAAGAAGGATGCTTGGGTGCATAGGGAGAGGAATGGCTAGCAGAAAAAAAGAAGGTGATAGTGCCTCTGTATAAGTCTTTCGTGCGACCTCATTTGGAAGATTGTGTGCAATTCTGGAGACTGCACCTTCAAAAGGATATAAATAGGATGGAGTCAGTACAGAGGGTGGCTACTAAAATAATTAGTGGTCTTCATTATAAAGCATATGAGGACAGATTTAAGGATCTTAATATGTTCACCTTAGAGGAAAGGCAGGATAGAGGTGATACGATTGAGAAGTTTAAATACCTCCGTGGCATAAATGCACAGGGGGGGAGAGCCTCTTTCAATTGAAAGCAAGTTCTGCTATGAGGGGACATGGGATGAGGGTGAAAGGGGATAGATTCAGGAGCGATATGTGGAAATATTTCTTTACGGAAAGAGTGGTGGATCCATGGAATAGTCTCCCAGTGGAGGTGGTAGAGATGAGGACAGTATCTGAATTCAAAGCAGCATGGGACAAACAGAGGATCTCTAAAGGAAAAAAGGGGACTGCTGTAGTGGTTGATATGGAAGGACAGACTAGATAGGCCATGTGGTCTTTTTCTGTCATCATTTTTCTTATGTTTCTATGTTTCAAGTGAGTGCCCCAATGATAAGCGTCCAGTGGGGTGGCATCGACTGAAAAGGGAAACCCCCGAGCAAGTGCTGTGGTTCCAGCCACCACTGTAGGAGCTCCACAAGGGGCATGGTAACCATCACTTGGTCCCTGAGGCAGGCCATGGCCTGCTACCACTGAGTGCTCAGAGACCACTGAACCTGGCGTATCCGGAAGTAGGCCAAAGGGTCGCACCGAACTGTGAAGCCATGTGGCCTAACAACCACAGCATCCTCTGAGCAGTCATGTGTCATTTCTATCAGATAATGGCAACAACCTCTGTAAGCTGTTGAAGGTGATCTATCGGGAGACAGGGTGGACCCAAGCAGTATCACACAGGGCCTTGATAAACCCGAGCTGTTATGAAGGTTTAAGGTGTGACTTGGGGTAGTTCACGACAAACCCCATCCACTCAAGCACCTGAATAGTCAGGTACCCTAATGCCATATGCCATCTAGCATGGGGCTCTTTATGAGCCAATCATCTAAATAAGGGAAGATGAAGACCCCCAGGGTCCAGAGATAAGCAGCAAGGACCTCTAGGCACTTGGTAAAGACCTTGGGGTCAGAAGACAGCCCAAAGGGCAGCACTCAGTATAGGAAGTGCTGGCCGCTCAGCATGAAATACAAGTACTTTCCATGAAAAGGATGGGTCGAGATGTGAGTGTACGCATCCTTCAGGTCAAAGGAGCATAGCCAATCACCCTGAAGGAGATATGGGAACAATGCACTCAGGGAGACCATTTTGAACTTTCCCAAACCAAGAAGCGGTTCAGGTCCCTGAGGTCCAAGATAGGCCGGAAACACCCCCCCCCCCCCTCCTCCCCCAGTCTTCTTTAGAATGAGGAAGTAAAGGAGTAGAAGCCCTGCCTGATTTGAGCCATGGCACTGGCTTGATGGCCAATTCAGCCAATAGAGTGGTTACCTCTGCCTGGAGCAGCCCACGATGGTGGGAATCTAGAGGATACTCCCCCGGGAAGAAATGAGGCAAGAGCATGGCAAACTGCAGCAGATATCCATCTCAGACAATCTGCAGCAGCCAGGAGTCCTTGGTGATAAAAGGCCACCTCTGTGAAAAGTGGGCAAGCCAACCAGCCTCTTGAGAAGGCACCCTGTTGGCAGCGGGTGGTTGACTATGCTCCTGTGGATGGGATGTGAGCTGGGCCTTATGCAGCTTGTCACACCACTGCTGGTGCAGGACTTGCACCTTGGGCTAGGCATCCTGATGGCTCTGGTAATACTGGTGTTTCTGCTTGTAAAAGGGCTTCTTACCCTTGTACATTTTCTTTGAGGGACCAGCCGTCTTGCGCAAGAGCCTGGAGGTGGTCACTTGCTCCTTCTCTATCTCGTCTGCTCTCTCCATCAGCTTGCTGAAGAGCTTCTCCCCTTTTCACGGCACGTTCGCCAGTTTGTCCTGGACTCACTGCACCAGGTCAGAGGACTGGAGCCAGGACCACCAATGTGTCCCAATAACCACTGCACCCAACCCTGACAACCGACTCAAACGCATCGTAGGTGGCCCAAACCATATACTTGGAGATATCCTGTGTTTCACCAGGGCACGGAAGGCCTCCAGGCAATCTGCTAAGATGAGGGACCCAAATTCGCTGAGGTCGCCCAAGATATCCATGTTGAGCTGGGTAAGACAGTATGCAGGCAATCAATATGGAACCCTAGAAGCATAGACTCCCAAAGCCATTGAGGATCCTCTGCTCTCACCCCAGGTGCACCAAAGAGTGGATCTTCGAGCTTTTAATTCGCTGCATGGCTGATTCCACCTCCAAGGAGTGGGGTGAGGCAGCTGGGGCTTCTCAAACCCAGGGGCCTTCTATACCCAGTACACTGAATATAGTAGGTGACTGACAGCTGGCACCAGAGGGCTTTCCCACATCCTGAGTAGAAGCTGCTGCAATATCCTATGCTCAGGCAGAGTTATGGCTTCCTTCGGTGCCGAGGGGTATTGGAGGATTTTCAACTCCTGTGCCCATGGCTCATTCTCCACCTCAAGGGAGAACAGAATGGCCTTTGCCATGTCCCAAGCATCCTGGAAGAACATGTCAACTGGAGGCAATGGCTCCAAGGGAATATCTAGGAACTCCCTTCTCCGAGACTGGCAACGACTGGCAACGACTCCTCCATCTCCCATCCCTCGGAGTCCGACTCAGAAAGTAAGTCAAAGCAACACCAGGTCTCCTCCTGGCGCCACCGATGGCACCGATGATGATGATCCTCTCTCGGGCACCAGTGCACAGAGACATTGGAGCCCAACACACCGATGGCAGTCAGGACAAGGGTGGACTCAGACCACCAACCTGACATCCTTGCCTGTGCAGGGAAGGCGTGGGTCTTCAGGATGCCTACACAGCACGTGGCAAAGCCACCAAAGGGGCAGAGCCACCAGGATTCATGCAGTCAAGAGCTGCCATGTGTGCCTGGAAGACCCAAAGGTGCTTGGTCAGCACTGCAGTTTCCGAGGGTGTCGAGGCTGATATGACTTCAGCCATGACTCCGGCACCTGTGCCAGGGACTCAATGATGGTCAAGGCATCAGGAGATTGCCAGTGGCCCTCTGGGGCCTTGGGAGTCTACTCTTCCTGCTGGGGCACCTTCACAGGTTGCTCTCAGCCACTGCCCTTTACATCACATCAAGAAGGGCTACAGTTCTCAGCCACCCCTTTCGACGTCAATAGAGTGGGATGGTGAATCCTTCTATGGCTCCAACCAGAGGTCGATGGGGAACCTCCGATCCATGATACCGCAGCCCCTCTTTTTGAGGGAATCAGCGACGAGTCCAAAGGCCCAAAAAGGGACTCGCGCTGCTTCTCCCAGCCCTTGAGGCCCTTCATGCAGGGCTCATGGTCAGGACCGAGGCACTGAAAGCATTAATTGTGATGGTTAGTGATCGAAATGGTGTGTGCCCATCGAGTGCACCTCTTGAAGCTGCAGGGCAGTTTAGACATGACTGGAAAAATGGTCGCCACAAAATCAAAAGACTCGATACAGACTAGCGAAAAAAAGCCTGGGGAAAAAGGGTGCAAAAGCAGAAAACACACCCTAAAAATAGAGGAGCAATGTCAGCAAGGGCCGGCACACTGACAACAGGCAGTTAGCACTGAAAAACAAACAAGAAAACAAGAATCCTAAGGGCCCAAAAACAAACAACTTTTTCCAGCAGTGAAAAGATGGTGGGAAGGCAGGCAGACATGCACAATGGAGGCTCCCAAAAGCTTCCAATGCAAGCTGGGGAGCATTCCTGTGCAAGGCTCCGTCAGGGGACGTCACCTAGATGCGAGGACGTCCGTTCTGCATGTTCATGGAGAAACTAATTAAGTAATTCCATTTCCTTGGATGCAGCCATGTTACAGTGCCATAACTTCATTCAGAGTCAATGGGATCATACTGGCTTATATCAGCAATAATGTCACAAAATGACTTACATATTACATGACCAGTCATATCTTATTCAATGTAAGTATGCATGTGAAGTATGCATGTGCTGCTTCCAGGAATTCAGAAAAGCAGTTTACAGGATTTTAAAGACAGTTACTTAATATAATTTGTAATCAATACAAGGGTTGTATTAGTACTTCCCATGTGTACTTTTGCAATACTGCATAATATACAGATATGTACTTTTAATCCCGACTGCCAGAACCAAAGTTCTGCATTGATCTTCAGTTGATCTGGATTCCTTCTCAGTACCACTATCAATGCTGGTGCAATTTTCTATTCAATTCACACAGCTGTATGTACCCAATCAAAAGCATATGTTAAGAAAACTGTTAAAAGAAGGTAGCAGGATTAGGTTATCTACATTTAAATATCACACATTTAAAGATATGCCTCAATTACTGAGTATGGTCAAACAAGATTGCAGTTATACTACAAGAAATTATAAAATAATATTCAACCAAAAAGATAGAGACTTATTTTTTTTTAGTTAGAGGACAGATCAATCTTGTGTGCAAAGCAAAAATCAAAATGAGCAAAACATCTATGGGTCCGATTCATTAAAATCTGCATCACACTTATTCTAGGCCTGGCAATTTCCTTGTGTTCCTTTGGACTTGGAACTAGCTAGTGTCCTGAACCATCATTCACAAATTCTTGATATTTCTCTCACATTTTTACAGTCCTGACTCCTATTCTAGATCAGTTAGGACATTCTTGACTAAAACTTCTGGGATGGCCCCCTTTCAAGATTTTTCATCAAGATTTGGTAAACAGTTTGCATGCCTTCTGGTCAACAAACACATGTTTCTCCTGGATATATAAATTAGTCTCTTTATAAATCATATATGCACAAAAAAGACATGGTAAACAAGCATGCACCCAAATTCAATAAAATGCTATATCTATAAACTAAAACACATCTTTAATGTGCTCTTTAATAAAGCATTTGAACATAACTGATTGGAACAACCCCTTGTGATCTACTTTATATAATGCTATATATCATTCAGAAGAATGACTACCTGCTCATAAGCGTAGTACTCACCTGTAGAAGGTGTTCTCCGTGAACAATAGGAATAAGTCCTCTCATATGGGTGTCGTCCCCTGAAGCCAAGGAACGCTCCCCAGTTTCCACCAAAAGCTTTTGGGAGACTCCATCACAAATGCATGCCTGCCTTCTCACCTACCATGCCATCTTATCTCCAGTAAAATACAAAAACTAGCAGCCATGGAGAGATGGAAAGTATGTGAGGACTTATTTCTGCTGTTCCATAGTGAACATCTGCTACAGGCGAGTAATTACACTTTCTCTGTGAACAAGCAGGAAGTCTTTAGAGATAGGACTCCCAAGCTACAGGCAACCAAATACGAAAAATAGCCCAACTTGGCAACAAAAACCAGGATAAGCAGCATATGTAGTCCCTTTTCGGGACTCAACCAATTCAACGTCCATAGCATACATCTACATCTACATCACAACAACTCTTTCAGTAGCCTGGACTGACAAGAAGGGACCGTGGGAAGGCATCGAACCTAAGTCCTAAACAGATGCCAGAGTGTTTCTTGGCTGAAGTTGCTGTCAGGCAGTAGTGGGCTGTAAAGGTGTGGAGAGAGGACCATGCAGCAGCCCTGCAAATCTCCTCCGTGGAGACAGAGTGCAAACTGGCCATGGACGCAGCCATGTCCCGGACACTGTGGGCCATGACATGACCTTCAAGGCTAAGACCTGCCTGAGCATAGGCGAAAGATATGCAATCTGCCAAACAGATGGATAGTGTGCACTTAGAGACCAACATGTCCAGTTTGCTGGGGTTCATCGGAGACGAAAAGCTGCGTAGAATGACAGTGCAGACTAGTCCATTCAAGATAGAAAGCCACCCCCCATTTACAATCCAACATGTGCAGCTGGGCCTCTGCCCTGTTGGCGTGAGGCCTAGGAAAAAAGGTGGGCATCACCACAGATTGGTTGAGGTGGAAAGATTCTAGGCAAGAAACACAGATGGGTGTGCAGCACCCTCCCGGTTATGGTAGAACCTTTTGTAAGGAGAATGAGCAACAAGAGCCTGAAGGCTCACTGACCCAGTGAGCCGAGGAGAGAGCCACAAAAAAAGACAACTTTACAGGTCAGAAATTTCAGGGGGCAATTAGCCAACGGTTCAAAAGGCACCGCCAACTGCTGCCCCAACACCACATCCAGATCCTACATGACCACTGGAGGCTTAATTGGAGGCTTCAACAGGAGCATTCCCCATATGAAGTGGGCCACCAATGGGTGGGTGGAGATGAGCTTCCTCTCCAAGGCACAGTGGTAGGCCCCGATCACACTCAAGTGGACTCGGATGGAGTTGGACTTAAGGCCAGAGTTAGAAAGATGCAGGAGGTACTCCAACAAGCTTTCCACCAAGAAAGAGAAGGGGTCCCAGTGTCTTTTCAGTGCACCAGAGCGAGAACGTACACCACTTGAAGGGGTAGGCGTGCCGCGTTCAATCTCCGTGGGAGGCAAGGACAACATCCGTCACCTCCCATGGCAAGTTGAGCTCCAACAGGACTACCAACTTAGCATCCATGCCATAGGGGCCAAGGACCTGAGATTGGCATGTAGTAAGAACATAAGATATGCCATACTGGGTCAGACCAAGGTCCATCAAGCCCAGTATCCTGTTTCCAACAGTGGCCAATCTAGGTCATACTTACCTAGCAGTTTACCTATAAGACACAAGTTCCGCAATGCTTGTACTGGATCAAGCATTGATATCCTGGGTCCCTTCTTAATAATGGTTTATGGACCTTTCCTCCAGGAACTTGTCCAAACCTTTTTTAAACCCAGCTACACTAACAGCCTTTACTACATCCTCCGGTAACAAATTCCAGAGTTTGATTATACGTTGAGTGAAAAAATATTTTCTTTTATTAGTCTTAAATAGTTTACCCTGTAGCATCATTGCATGTCCCCTAGTCTTTCTATATTCTGATAACGTAAACAATCGATCTACGTTTACCCGTTCCACTCTGTTCATTAATTTATAGACTTCTATCATATCTCCCCTCAGCCATCTCTTTTCCAGGTTAAAGAGCCCTAACCTTTTTAGCCTTTCTTCATAGGAGTATCCTTCCATCCCCTTTACCATTTTGGTGGCTCTTCTCTGAACCTTTTCTAATAACGCTATATCCTTTTTAAGATACGGCGACCAGAATTGCACACAATATTCAAGGTGCGGTCTCACCATGGAACGATATAGAGGCATTATAATATCTCTTGTTTTATTTTCCATTCCTTTCCTTATGATACCTAGCATTCTATTTGCTCTCTTGGCTGCCGCTGCACACTGGGCCGAGGGTTTTAACATGTTATCCACAATGACGCCTAAATCTTTTTCCTGGGTGGTGGTTCCTAATGTGGAACCTTGCATCGTGTAACCATAGTTTGGGTTGTTCTTCCCTAGGTGCATAACTTTGCACGTGTCCACATTAAATTTCATCCGCCATTTTGATGCCCAGTCTTCTAATTTATCAGGATCCTCTTGCAATTTTCCACAATCCTCTTGGGTTTTAACAACTTTAAATAGTTTTGTCTCATCTGCAAATTTGATAACCTCACTTGTTATTCCACTTTCCAGGTCATTTATGAATATGTCAAAAAGCAGCGGACCCAGCACAGATCCCTGGGGTACACCAATATTCACCTATTCCATTGGGAACATTGGCCATTTAGCCCAATCCTCTGCTTTCTATCTTTTAACCAGTTCTTGATCCACAGTAGTACACACTGCCTCCTATCCCATGACTCTTTAGTTTTGCAAAAAGTCTCTGATGAGGGACCTTGTCAAAAGGCTTTCTCAAAGTCCAGATAAACCTGTTTAATCACACTTTCAAAAAAACACAACAGATAAGACAAGATCTTCCTTGTCTAAAGTCACGTTGGCTGTCTCCCATTAGGCCATGACTATCTGCATGCTGAGTAATTTTATTCTTTATGATGGTTTCTACCATTTTTCTTGGTACTGACATGAGGCTCACCGGTCTGTAGTTTCCCGGATCACCCCTGGAACCCTTTTTAAAAATTGGTGTTACATTGGCGATCCTCCAATCTTCAGGTATTAGAGATGATTTTAATGATAGTTCACAGATTACTAATATCAGGTCTGCAATCTCATATTTCAGTTCTTTCAACACCCTTGGATGTATACCATCCGGCCCAGGTGATTTGCTACTCTTCAATTTATCTAATAGTTGTAATACATCTTCTCGATGTATCGATATTTCCTTCAATTCTTCCGCACCTTTAAATACCACTTCAGTCATGGGTAACATCCCTACATCTTCCTCAGTAAAGACCGAAGCAAAGAATTCATTCAGTCTCTCCGCTATCGCCTTGTCACCTCTTAGTGCCCCTTTAACTCCTCTATCATCTAATGGACCAACTGACTCTCTCACAGGTTTTTTGCTTCGAATATACTTGAATTCAACTGAATTCAAGAAAGCATGGGACCAACACAGAGGATCTCTAAAGGCAAAAAGTGGACTGTTGTAGTTGTTATGGAAGGACAGACTAGATAGGCCATGTGGTCTTTTTCTGTCGTCATATTTCTATGTTTCTATGTTTCTATGTTTAAAAAAATCTTTATTTCGCGTTTTTGCTTCCACAGCAAGCTTCTTCTCAAATTCTCCCTTTGCCTGCTTTATCATTGCCTTGCATTTGACCTGCCAGTGCTTGTGCTGTTTCCAGGTTGTGTCATTTGGCTCTTTTTTCCATTTCCTGAAAGATGCTTTTTTGGCAACAGCCTCTCTGACCTCACCTTTAAACCATGCTGGCAGTTTTTTGGACTTCCTTCCACTTTTCTTAAAGCGTGGAATACAGCTGGTCTGGGCTGCCAAGATAGTATTTTTCAACACCCAAGCTTGATGTACGTCTAACCTTTGCAACTGCTCCTTTTAGCTTTTTCTTAACTATTTTCCTCATTTTATCATAGTCTCCCTTGCGAAACTTAAAAGGCAGTACTATGGATTTCCGTACTATCCCTCCTCCACTAATTAAATCAAAGGCGATCATGCTATGATCATTATTGCCAAGGGATCCCAACACCCTTATCTCTTGCACTAGATCTGGTGTTCCACTAAGGACTAGGTCTAATATGGCTTCCCCTCTGGTCAGTTCATGAACCAGCTGCTCCAAGAAGCAGTCATTTATGTCATCTAGGAACTTTATCTCCCTAGCATGTCCTGCCGTGACACTGACCCAGTCAATACCGGGGTAATTGAAATCACCCATTATTATTACTGCGCTGTAACGTTTGTTAGCTTCCTTGATTTCTTTGAGCATTTCATCATCCATTTGTTCATTCTGGCCCGGGGGTCGATAGTACACCCCCACTATCATCGCCTTCCCCTTTTTACATGGAATTTCAATCCATAGAGATTCTACAACAAATTTTGTTTCCTGCAAAACTTTAATCCTTTCTGACTCAATGCCCTCTCTAACAGAGCACAACCCCTCCACCAATTTGATCAGCTCTATCATTACGATATAGTTTGTACCCAGGTATCAGTGTCCCACTGGTTGCCCTCCTTCCACCATGTCTCTGATATTCCAATCATATCTAACCTCTCATTTAGTGCTATATATTATAACTCTCCCATCTTATTTTTTAGACTTCTAGCATTTGCATACAAGCATTTTAGAGACTGTATTTTATTCATATTAATTTGGCTATTGGTAGACATGGGTAATTTGGGATCTTTAAGCTCTGTCTGCTCCATACTTGAGGGCATTTGGGCTACTTTACTCTTTTTTGGAACCTCTCTGCTTTTGGTAGTATCCTTCAAGGATACATTCTTCCGAACCCTCCGCTCTTGGGCGACTGTCGGCTTTCCCCTATTATCTAGTTTAAAAGCTGCTCTCTCTCCTTTTTAAAGGTTAATGCCAGCAGCCTGGTTCCATCCCGGTTAAGGTGAAGCCCATCCCTTTGGAAGAGCCCCTTCCTTTCCCCAGAATGTTCCCCAGTTCCTAACAAATCCAAAACCCTCATCTCTGCACCACTGTCTCATCCACGCATTGAGACTCCGGAACTCTGCCTGCCTTTTGGGTCCTGCACGTGGAACGGGAAGCATTTCGGAGAACGCTACCCTGGAAGTTCTGGATTTCAACTTCCTACCTAAAAGCCTAAACTTAGCCTCCAGAACCTCCCTACCACATTTTCCTATGCCATTGGTACTGACATGTACCAAGACAGCAGACTCCTCCCCAGCACTATCTAAGACCTTATTTAGGTGGCGCGTGAGGTCCGCTACCTTCGCACCAGGCAGGCATGTTACCAGGCGATCCTCACGTCCACCAGCCACTCAGCTATCCACATGCCTAATGATCAAATCACCAACTATAATGACTGTCCTAACCCTTCCCTCATGGGCACATGGCCCTGGAGAAACTTCCTCAGTGCGAGAGGGTTTTACATCACGTGGGAGGACAGGTCCTAGTTACAGGATCACTTCCAGCCACACCAGGGTGATGCCCTCCTGTCACGTGACCTCTCTCCTCCATGGCAACAGGGATGCTGCCAGACTGGAGATGGGACTTCAGGACTATATCCCTGTAGATCTTGTCTATGTACCTCTCTGTCTGTCTTATGTTTTCCAAGTCTTCTACTCTAGCCTCTAGAGAACGGACTCGTTCCCTGAGAGCAAAGAGCTCCTTGCACCTTGTGCACACGTAAAGAGTAGTTACTCACCTGTAACAGGTGTTCTCCAGGAGCAGCAGGAATCAGTCCTCACATATGGGTGACGTCGGCGCCGACAGAGCCCTCGCGGAACAATTTCCCCAGCTTTCAAAGAAAGCCTTTGGGAATTGCAGCGCGCATGCGCGGTCCCCTTCCCACCCAAGGGTGCCATCTTGCTCAGTCTGATGACATAGCTAAAAGACAGCAAAAAAATTAGTAAAAACGAAATGATAGGACTGCAACTCCAAGGGGAGGAGGGAAGGTTGTGAGGACTGATTCCTGCTGCTCCTGGAGAACACCTGTTACAGGTGAGTAACTACTCTTTCTCCAGGACCAAGCAGGAAGTCAGTCCTCACATATGGGACTCCCTAGCTTAAGGCTACCGGAGACCTCAAGAGGAAAGCGTAGTTACTCACCTGTAACAGGTGTTCTCCAGGAGCAGCAGGAATCAGTCCTCACTTATGGGTGACGTCGGCGCCGACGGAGCCCTCGCGGAGCAATTTTCCCCAGCTTTCAAAGAAAGCCTTTGGGAATTGCAGCGCGCATGCGCGGTCGTCTTCCCGCCCGAGGGTGCCATCTTAGCCAGTCAGATGACATAGCTAAAAAAGACAGCATAAAAATTTGCAAAAAGAACATAAGCAGACGATTGCAACTCCAAGGGGAGGAGGGAGGGTAGTGAGGACTGATTCCTGCTGCTCCTGGAGAACACCTGTTACAGGTGAGTAACTACGCTTTCTCCAGGACCAAGCAGGAAGTCAGTCCTCACTTATGGGACTCCCAAGCTCAAGGCTACCGGAGACCCTAAGCACAAAAATGAGCTCCCTCTAGCTCAGCAGCACAGAAGGATAGAATCTTCGCTGAATTATCACCCACCGGTAGCCCACATCCGGGATGGAGGGTAGGAGTTGCTCAGACCTCAAAGAGATTACGGAGGACTGCCTGTCCGAAAGCACTGTCCCTACGGGACTCCCTCTCGAGACAGTAATGGACCGCAAAAGTCTGGCTCGAAGACCAAGTAGCGGCCCGGCAGATGTCTGCCAGCGGAACAGAGCGGAGGTAAGCCACTGACGTAACCTTTGCCCGAACGCAATGAGCCGTGACTCGACTTTCTAAGGAGAGTCCGGCTGCCCCATAAGCCCAAGAGATACAGTCCGCAACCCAGATGGACAGAGTACGCTTGGAGACCGGGAGCCCCAATTTATTGGGGTCAAAAGACACAAAAAGCTGAGCAGCTTTACGGTGCTCCCGCGTACGGTCAAGGTAGAAGTTCAATGCCCTTCTACAGTCCAGGGTATGGAGGACCGTTTCAGCTCGGCTGGAGTGTGGTCTGGGAAAGAAGGTTGGAAGTACCACCTCCTGATTGATGTGAAAAGGGGAGACCACTTTAGGCAGAAATTTTGGGTGAGTCCGTAGGACTACCCTATTCTTGTAGAACCTAGTGTAAGGGGGATCAGACACGAGGGCCTGCAATTCACTTACGCGTCTAGCGGAAGTGAGGGCTATCAAGAACAGTGTTTTCCAAGACAGAAAACGGAGAGAGAACAGGTAGCCATAGGTTCAAAAGGCGGACAGGTGATCCGTTGCAAAACCACATTCAGGTCCCAGTCAGGCGCTGGCGGGCGCAGAGGTGGTTTAAGTAGAAGGAGACCTCGGAGAAACCTCGCTACGAGAGGGTCGCTTGAGAGAGGTCTACCGTCCACCGGCACATGATGTGCCGAAAGAGCACTGAGGTGAACTTTGACGGAGTTGGACTTAAGTCCCAGATTAGAGAGGTGTAGCAAGTACTGCAAGATCACCGACACCGGGCAGGAGAAGGGATCCTGAGACTGTTGGGTACACCAGACTGCAAAGCGACGCCATTTAAGGGCGTAGCATTTGCGGGTAGAAGGGCGTCGCGAAGCCAAGACGACCTCCTCCACCTCCGCCGGCAGGAGAAGGGGAGCAAGGACTACCCTCTCAGCAGCCAGGCCATGAGGTTGAGAGACCTGAGGTTGGGGTGCAGTAGGGACCCCTGATCCTGAGTGAGGAGATCCGGTTGTACCCCCAGAGGGATTGGATCCTCCCCCGCCAGTTGCAGTAGGAGCGGAAACCACGGCTGCCTGGGCCAGCGAGGGGCCACCAGGATCATGAAGGCTTTGTCTCGGAGAACCTTGAAAAGAGTCCGAGAGACTAGCGGGATGGGAGGGAAAGCGTACAGAAGGCTCCCCGACCATGAGATCAGAAAAGCGTCCGCCGCAACCCGAAGGGGGTGTGGCTGACGAGAGCAGAAGCGAGGAAGCTGCCGGTTGTGAGGACTGGCAAAGAGATCCACCGTGGGGAGGCCCCACTTGAGGAAGAGCTTCTGAACTACCAAGGGATCCAGACGCCACTCGTGCGGCTGGAGGACCCTGCTGAGTTTGTCCGCAAGGCAATTTTCTTGGCCCAGGAGATAAACTGCCTTGAGGAGAATGCCGTGACTGACGGCCCAAGAGCAGAGCTTCTGTGCCTCCCGGCAGAGGAGGAAGGAGCCCGTGCCCCCCTGCTTGTTCACGTAGAACATGGCGACTTGATTGTCCGTCTGGACAAGGACGGACTGGTGGGAAGTCAGGTGGGAGAAGGCCTTGAGAGCTAGGCGGATCGCCCTGAGCTCCAGGAAGTTGATCTGCTGAGCAGACTCCCACGTGGTCCAGAGGCCCTGAGTACGTGCCTCTTGGCAATGTGCTCCCCAGCCCAGGAGGGATGCATCGGTGGTCAGCACCCGGGTCGGCTGAGGTGACTGGAAAGGCATTCCGGATATGAGGTTCGGCTGCCGGAGCCACCACCGGAGAGACGAGATCAGCGGCTCGGAGACGCGCACTAGGTCTGCTAGGCCGCCTGTGGCTTGACGCCACTGCTGGCGGAGACACCATTGAGCAGACCGCATATTCAGGCGGGCATTGGGGGTCACATGGACGGTGGAAGCCATATGGCCGAGTAGTCTCAGGAAGCGCCTGGCGGAGACCAGGGGCTGGCTGCGAAAGCGGTCGGCTAGGTCCATGAGCCGTTGAGCCCTGTCGAGCGGTAGGTATGCTCGCGCCTGAGGAGTGTGCAGCCTTGCGCCGATGAACTCGAGATCCTGTGAGGGGAGCAAAGTGGACTTTGCGAAATTTATAACAAAGCCCAAGTGCTGCAGAAGAGTCACCGTGCGGCGCGTGGCGTTGGTGACCTCCCGAGCGGACGCTGCTCTGATGAGCCAGTCGTCGAGGTACGGAAAGACATATAGGCCGTGAAGCCGGAGATGGGCCGCCACGACCGCGAGACATTTTGTGAAGACTCGCGGTGCGGAGGACAGGCCAAAGGGCAGTACTCTGTACTGGTAATGATTTCCTGCCACCACAAACCTTAGGTATTGGCGGTGGCTTGGGTGGATGAGGATGTGCGTGTAGGCATCCTTTAGATCCAAGGAGCATAGCCAATCTCCCTGCTGGAGGTAGGGCAGAAGGATTCCAAGGGTAAGCATTTTGAACTTCTCCCGCACAAGGAACTTGTTGAGGTTGCGCAAGTCCAGGATGGGTCTGAGGCCCCCTGTTCTCTTTGGTATCAGAAAATACCTGGAATAAAAGCCTTGACCTCTCAGGTGGTGTGGCACCGGTTCCACCGCCTGATCCTGCAGAAGACCTGCTAACTCCTGAAGGAGTAATTCCCTGTGCAGAGGGGGTTGCGGAGGTTCTCCCGGAAAATAGGAGGGAGGGACCTGGTGGAAGTGGAGAAGATAGCCTTCTCGCACGAGTTGAAGCACCCAGGCATCTGCGGTGATGCTGGACCACCTGTGGGCGAAGTGAACCAGCCGGCCTCCGGTGCTGGGAGGAACCAGCGGGGGGGGAGAGGCTATGCTTTGCGAGTCAAAAACCCCCACCCTGCTGAGCAGGGGCTGGTGGTGCAGGCTTGGGGGCTTGCTGCCTACGGGACCCGTTACCCCGTCCCTTGGCCTGCTGGCCCTGTTGGGGAGCTGCAGGGGCCTGATAATGGGGGTATTGTTTGTAGGCAGCCGCCTTCCTCGGGTAAAAGGACTTTTTCCCCGAGCCCTTCTTTTTCTGGGAAGGGGCGGAGGTCTTCCTAGAAAGCCTGGTCCTGGTGAGAGTCTCAGTCTCAATTTGTGCAGCCTTTTCCGCCATGGGCTTGCCAAAGAGGTTCTCGCCTCGGCAGGGGACATCGACCAACTTGTCCTGCACCCAGGGCTCAAGGTCTGACGACTGAAGCCAAGCCTGTCGGCGGGCACCGATGCCGGCTGCGGCCACTCGAGCCGACGCTTCAAAGCCATCATAGGCTGCCCGGGACATGAACTTTGAGCATTCCCGAATGCCAGTGGACAAGGCCAGGAACCTCCGCAAGGGTTCCTCGGACAGACCAGCGGAGAAACCGGCTAGCTCTTTAGCCAGATCCCGGAGATACATGCCCATGTACAGCTGGTAAGTCTGGACACGACATGCGAGCATAGAGCCCTGGAAACACTTCTTACCAAGGCCATCCAGGTTACGGGCCTCCCTGCCAGGGGGCACCGAGGAGTGCATCTTCTGGCTCTTAAGACGATGCATGGCCGATTCCACTACCATGGAATGGTGTGGTAGCTGTGCCTTTTGGAAGCCAGGGCTCTTGCGGACCCGATAGATAGAATCGACCCGCTTGCTCAGGACCGGCGAGGAGGCCGGACTCTCCCACATGCGGAAGAGTAGTCGTTCCAGCATAGGAGGAACCGGTACAGTAAAGTGTTCCCTCGCGGGAGAGTCATACTGGAGGGCGTCGAGCTCTTCGGCTCGAGGCTCCTCCTCGGGATCCACAGGGAAGGCCAAAGCCTTGGCCATATCCCTAACGAAGTCCGAGAACCGGGCATCCTCTGGGGGGGACTGCTTCCGAGGTTCGGACTCAGGTGAGTCCGAGGGGACACACCGAGTCCGAAAAGAATCAGATGACTCTTCCTCTTCAGACTCCCAGACCGACTCCGACGAGGAATCGGTGGGGTCGGCCCGGGCAGGGCGCGGCGCCTGCCGCCCCGACGCCGAGGGAGTCGGCGTCGGCGACCTCGGTCCCGAACGGGAGGCCGAGGGTGACCTCGACCGAGGATCGACTCGAGTTCTCATCGACTCGAGGATCGGCTCGGTCTCCGGGGTCGACTTGGACGTCGACGTCCCGGCGGTCGGGGCAGCGGCGCCAGCGAGGCCAGCGAGCAGTGCCCGCTGCTGGTCCATGAAGGCAGACAGTCTGCTCTCCAAGGCCGTCAACCTGAGTCCGAGCTCAGGTGACCCAGCAGCCCCCGACTCGGGGCCCGACGTCGGCTGTCGCGGAGGCGAGTCCAGAAGGACCACAGGACTTACCCGAGCAGGCATCTCCGACTCCAGGCGAGGTCGCTTCGGGAGGTGTTCCTTCTCCAAGGACCCGGGGCGGCTATCGGGGCTATGCGACCTGGCCCTCGCGGAACCAGGAGCGTCCACCGACGCCGCCCTCGCGGGTTTCACCGTCCGACGATGGTCCCCGGAGGGAGAACCCCGGTCGGAGGAACTCCGGCGACGGTCCGAGCTGGAGCCTTTTGACGCGGAGGCCTCCGACGAGGTCCGGGTACGGCTGGGGTCAGCGAAGATTCGATCACGCTGATGCCGCCGACTTCTCAACGCTTTTGAGGACATTTTGCCGCAGGGCCCACAGATCAGTTCCTCATGATCCGGGCCCAGGCAGCGGAGGCAAAAGTCGTGTGTGTCAGTGAGTGACATATTTCGGTCACACTGACCACACCGCTTAAAGCCACTGGCAGCCATCGGGGGAAAAAGGGCCCCTGCGAGGTCAAAGGACCGGGCTGCCAGGGAAAATCGAAAACGAAAGCTGACAAAGTCAGAAAAACCGAAAAAAAGTGAGAGGACTCGTGACCGGCGTCGCGAGTCCGGCGGGAAAAAGATCGGCGTCGAACCGAAGGAAAAAGGATAAAATAATGAAGAAAAATCGACTTTTTCGCGGGGACAAGACGGGGACGTCTGTAGGGCTCCGCGGAAAAAAGAAGACTGGCTAAGATGGCACCCTCGGGCGGGAAGACGACCGCGCATGCGCGCTGCAATTCCCAAAGGCTTTCTTTGAAAGCTGGGGAAAACTGCTCCGCGAGGGCTCCGTCGGCGCCGACGTCACCCATAAGTGAGGACTGACTTCCTGCTTGGTCCTGGAGAAAAATGAGCTCCCTCAAGCTCGTCAGCACAGAAGGAAGGAATCTTCTCTGAAAACGCCCCCGACCGGTAGCCCAACATCAGGGCCAGAGGGTAGGAGTTGCCTAAACCTCAAAGTGATGATGGAGAACTGCCTGACTCGAAAGCACTGTCCCTGCGGGACTCCCTCTCAAGGCAGTAATGGGCCGCAAAAGTCTGGCTTGAAGACCAAATAGCGGCCCGGCAGATGTCTGCCAACGGAACAGAGCGGAGATGAGCCACTGATGCAGCCTTTGCCCTAACACGATGAGCCGTGACTCGACCCTCCAACGAGAGGCCGGCTGCTCCATAAGCCCAGGCGATACAGTCAGCAACCCATATGGACAACGTACGCTTGGAGACAGGGAGCCCCAACTTATTGGGGTCAAAAGAAACAAAGAGCTGAACAGCCCTCCTATGCTCCCACGTACGGTCGAGGTAGAAGGACAAGGCCCTTTCACAGTCCAGGGTATGCAGGACCATCTCAGCCCGACTGGAGTGCGGCCTGGGAAAGAAGGTTGGAAGAACCACCTCCTGGTTGAGATGAAAAGGGGAAACCCACTTTAGGAAGAAACTTAGAGTGAGTCCGTAAGACTACCCTATTCCTGTAGAACCTAGTGTAAGGAGGATCCGACACTAGGGCCTGCAGTTCACTAACGCGCCTAGCAGAGGTAAGGGCTACCAAGAACAAGGTTTTCTAGGAGAGAAAATGAAGAGGACAGGTAGCCATAGGTTCAAAGGGCGGACAGGTAATCCACTGCAAGACCACATTCAGATCCCATTCAGGGGCTGGTGGGCGCAAAGGAGGCTTAAGGAGGAGGCGGCCTCGGAGAAAATGAGCCACCAAAGGGTGGCTGGAAAGAGGCCTGCCATCCACCGGTGCGTGATGTGCAGAGAGAGCACTGATGTGGACTCTAGGCCCAGATTGGAGAGGTAAAGCAAATATTGCAAAACCACTGCCACCAAGCAGAAGGGATTCTCAGACTGCTGAGCACACCACACGGAAAACTGACGCCACTTAAGAGCGTAGGACTTCCGGGTGGATGGCCGCCTGGAGGCCAAGACAACCTCTTCCACCTCCCGAGGCAGCAGGAGGGGAGCAAGAACTACCCTTTCAGCAGCCAGTCCATCAGATGAAGGGATCGGAGGTTGGGGTGTAGGAGAGTCCCCTGATCCTGTGACAGGAGATCGGGTTGAAACCCCAGAGGAAGAGGCGTGTCCACCGCCAGCTGCATCAGAAGCGGGAACCAGGGCTGTCTCGGCCACCTGGGAGCCACGAGGATCATGAAGGCTCTGTCTTGGAGAACTTTGAAGAGCGTCCGAGATACCAGCGGCGTGGGAGGAAAGGCATACAAGAGGCCTGTGGACCATGGAATCAAGAAAGCATCCGCCGCCACTCTGAGAGGGTGCGGTTGACGAGAGCAGAATTTGGGTAGCTGCCTGTTCTGGGGACTGGCAAAGAGATCTATGGTGGGGAGACCCCACTTGAGAAAGATCTGCTGAACCACCAACGGATCCAATCTCCACTCGTGAGGTTGGAGGATCCTGCTGAGTCTGTCTGCTAGGTAATTTTCTTGACCTGGGAGATAGACAGCCTTGAGCAGTATGCCATGAAGGACAGCCCAAGAGCACAGTCTGTGTGCCTCCTGACAGAGAAGGAAGGAGCCTGTACCCTCTTGTTTGTTCACGCAGAACATCGCAACTTGATTGTCCGTCTGGACCAGCACAGACTGGTGAGAAGTGAGGTGGGAGAAGGCCTTCAGAGCTAGGCAGATGGCTCTGAGCTCCAGGAAGTTTATCTGCTGAGCAGACTCCCAAGGATTCCAGAGGCCCTGAGTACATGTGTCTTGGCAATGTGCTCCCCAACCCAGGAGAGATGCATCGGTTGTTATCACTTGAGCAGGCGGTGGAGATTGAAAATCCACTCCCAGCACCAAGTTTGGCAGATGAAGCCACCACCTCAGAGAAGAGACCAGAAGGTCGGAAACCTGTATTTTATACTTTTTTTTTTTTCTTTTATACCGCTTTTTCCCAAGATCAAAGGCGGTTTACAAATAACATAATGAACAGTTTACAATTAACATATTGAACATTGTTTTACATTGTTTTACATTGAGTCCGCTAGGCTCCCCGTGGCTTGATGCCATTGAGTGCAAAGGCACCATTGAGCAGGCCGCATGTTCAGGCGGGCATTGGGGGTTACATGGACTGTGGAAGCCATATGGCCGAGCAGTCTCAGAAATTGCCTGGCGGAGACCAGGGAAGTGCTGCGAAAGCGGCTGGCTAGATCCATGAGCAGGTGTGCCCTGTCCAAAGGCAGGAAGGCTCGCGCCTGAAGTGTGTCCAACCTTGCGCCGATGAATTCGAGATTTTGAGAGGGGAGCAAAGTGGACTTTGCAAAGTTTATGACAAAGCCCAAGTGCTGGAGCAGAATCACAGTGCGATGAGTGGCCTGAGTGGCTTCTTGGGAAGACTGGGCTCTTATGAGCCAGTCGTCCAGGTATGGAAACACAAAGAGGCCTTGAAGCCGTAGGTAGGCTGCCACCACAGCTAGGCATTTGGTGAACACCCTGGGGGCGGAGGATAGGCCAAAGGGCAGGACTCTGTACTGGTAATGATTTCCTCCCACCACAAACCTGAGATATTGTCTGTGGTCTGGATGAATAAGGATGTGAGTATAGGCATCCTTTAGATCTAAGGGGCATAGCCAGTCTCCCTGGTGGAGGTAGAGCAGCAGGATTCCAAGGGTGAGCATCTTGAACTTTTCCCTTGTCAGGAACTTGTTGAGGTTCCGCAAGTCCAGGATGGGTCGGAGGCCTCCGGTTCGTTTTGGTATCAGGAAATACCTGGAATAAAAGCCTTGACCTTTCAGGTGGTGGGGCACCGGTTCCACAGCCTGTTCCTGAAGAAGACTTGCTAACTCCTGAAGAAGGAGTAAGTCCCTGTGCAGAGGGAGGTCTTGGAGGCTCCCCTGGAAAGTAGGAGAGAGGTACCTGGTGAAAATGAAGAAGATAGCCTTTTTGAACTATATGAAGCACCCAGGTATCTGATGTGATGGCTGACCACCTGTGGGAAAAATGGACCAGCTGGCCTCCTGTGCTGAGAGAAACCAGCTGAGGGGGAAGAGGCTATACTGATGGAGTCAAAAACCCCCACTCTGCTGAGCAGGGGCCTGTGTTGTGGGCTTGGGGGCTTGCTGCCTACGGGACCCATTACCCCGTCCCTTGGCCTGCTGACCCTGTGGGGGAGCTACTGGGGCCTGATAGTGAGGGTAGTGTTTATAGGCAGTTGCCTTCCACGGGTAAAAGGGATTTTTCCCCGAGCCCTTCTTTTTATGAGAAGGGGCAGAGGTTTTTCTGGACAGTCTAGTCCTGGTCAGAGTCTCGGTCTCGAGTTCTGCAGCCTTTTCAGCCATGGACTTGCCAAAGAGGTTTTCACCCTTGCAGGGGACATCGACCAACTTGTCCTGCACCCATGGCTCGAGGTCGGATTACTGAAGCCAAGCCTGTCGGCGGGCACCGATGCCGGCTCCGGCTACCCGAACCGATGCTTCAAAGCCATCGTAGGCTGCTCGAGAGATAAACTTCGAGCACTCACGAATACCAGTGGACAAGGCTTGGAACCTCTGCAAAGGTTACTCGGAGAGACCAGCAGAGAACCCGGCAATTTCCTTTGCCAGGTCTCAGAGATACATGCCCATATAGAGCTGGTAAGTCTGGACTCGACAAGCAAGCATAGAGCCCTGGAAGCACTTCCTACCGAGGACATCCAGGTTCCGGGCCTCCTGGCTGGGAGGCACTGAGAAGTGCATCTTCTGACTCTTGAGTCGATGCATGGCCGATTCCACCACCATGGAATGGTGCGGTAGTTGTGCCTTTTGGAACCCGGGGCTCTTGCGGACTCGATAAATGGAATCGACCCGCTTGCTTAACACCGGCGCCGATGCCGGGCTCTCCCACATACGGAAGAGAAGTCGCTCCAGCATCAGAGGAACCGGTACAGTAAAGGCCTCCTTTGGGGGAGAGTCATTCTGGAGGGCATCGAGCTCTTCGGCTCGAGGCTCCTCCTCGGGATCCGCGGGGAAGGCCAAGGCTTTGGCCATATCTCGCACGAAGTCCGAGAACCGGGTGTCCTCCGGGGGGGAACGTCTCCAAGGCTCGGACTCGATGGGACACACCGAGTCCGAAAAGTACCAGGGCATTCTTCGTCCTCGGATTCCCAGGCCGATTCCTCGGAGGAGGAATCGAGTGGCTCCGGTCGGGTGGGCATCGATGCCTTCTGTTCGGGACCGAGGTTGTCGACGCCGACTCCGTCGGCATCGGGGCAGGAGGCCGAGGGAGACCTCGACAGGGGATCGACCCGAGCCCGCATGGACTCGAGGATCGGCTTGGTCTCCGGGGTCGACTTGGACGTCTACGTCCCGGCGGTCGGGGCAGAAGCACCGGCAAGGCCAGCGATCAATGCCCGCTGCTGGTCCATGAAGGCAGCTAAACTGCTCTCCAAGGCCGTCAACCTGAGTCCGCGCTCAGGAGACCCAACAGCCCCCGACTCGGGCCCCGACAGCGTCGGGCCCGACGTCGGCTCCTTCAGAGGTGAGTCCACGAGGACTACAGTACTCATGTGTCCAGGAGACTCCAACTCAAGGCGAGGATGTTTTGAGGGCCTCTCCGACTCCGAGGACCCGGGACGGCTGTCGGGGCTATGCGACCTGGCCCTCGAGGAACCAGGAGTGTCCACCGACGCCGCCCTCACGGGTTTCTTCTTCCGATGATGTTCCCGGGTAGGAAACTCCCGCTCAGAGGAACTCCGACGATGCTCAGGACCGGAGTCCAGGGACGTCGAAGCCTCTGACGAGGTCCGGGCCCAGCCGGACGCGGGGTCAGAGAAGATTCTCTCTCTCTGTTGCTGCCGACTCCTCAATGCTTTAGAGGACATCTTGCCACAAGGACCACAGATCATCGGGTCGTGATCGCGTCGCAGGCAGCGGAGGCAGCAGTCGTGTGTGTCAGTAAGAGACATAAGTTTCTTACACCGATCACACTTTTTAAACCCGCTGGCAGCCATCGGGGGAAAAAGGGCCCCTGCGAGGTCAAAAGACAGGGCTGCCAGGAAAAAGGAAAAAATGGCGCGAATGCCAGTCACGAAGGACAAAAAACGAAAAAATCACGAAGGGACTCGATACCGACGTATCGAGTCCAGGCGGGAAAAGGATCCGGCGTCGAATCGAGATAAGAAAAAATAATAAAAATCAACTTTCAGCGGCGATCACAAACAGCGTCTGTAGGGCTCTGCGGAAAAAAGACGACTGATCAAGATGGCACCCTTGGGCGGGAAGGGGACCGCATATGCGCGCTGCAATTCCCAAAGGTTTTCTTTGAAAGCTGGGGAAATTGTTCCGCGAGGGCTCCGTCGGCACCGACGTCACCCATATGTGAGGACTGACTTCCTGCTTGGTCCTGGAGAAGACCTCTCACCAACTGGGAGAAAATCATACATGTGACACTCAATGCAAAAGACTGGAAAGCCCCCATCTCACTGCTGTACTGCTGTCTGCATCTTAGTTTTAAAGTTTTTGTTTAGATCTTTAAGTTGTTTACTTACTAATGGTTGCCAATAAAACTGTACCTAATACGTTTAATATACCTTGTTCACCTGAAGCTTAATCTATCTCAGGTCCTTAATGTATGACTGATTTGGGTAACGAGCTTCACCTGAGAGCAGCACCTGTCTTTTAAAATGTGTAAGTACCTATAAAGCTACGATTACCCCAGGGGTGGGTGGGTTTGGGGAGGGAGGGAGGGAAATAACACTTATTAAAAGAGGGCTGCTACACAGTACCCTGTCCTGTGCTGCTGAGGTAAGCTATATTCTTATTTGATTTAAATTATAGCTCTTTGCTGCTACTAGGCTCTACCTTATTATGAAATTTAAACTACAAGCTCTCTGCTGGGTTCTATATTTAACCAGAAAGCTCTCTTCTGTGTTTTAAATGTAAACTTAAACTGCTGCTACTAGGCCCTGACTGATTTAACAAAAAATAGTGGGTTCACAGATTAATTAGCTTTAATAAAAAGAATTCCTTTCAGAAAATTTCCAATAGTATATACTCACAATTGCAGATATCTCTCAGGAGTGTGGGAAAGACTAGAAAAGGGGACTGTTACTTCTGGAGAGAGAAGGTCTGGGTCCCAATCCAGCTGAAGAAGCACCCTTCGGGAGAGCTGAAACAACAGGGAGAACCATGGTTGCCTGGGCCAGAACAAAGTGATGAGTATCATGGTCCCCTTACCACCTGGAGCTTGAATAGCATCTTCACCACCAGCGGAATTGCAGACTATGCATAGAGCAGACTCACACCCCAGTTCAGGAGTAAGATGTCGGAAGTCAACCTGACCCTGGAGGCTATGCAAGAGCAAAAGCGATCCACTTGAGCATTGTGTGGCATGGTGAAGAAGTCCACTATCAGAATGTCCCACTCCTGAAAAATGCGTTCTACCACCCTCCTGTGGAGGGTCCACTCATGGGGCTGGAGAACCCAGTAGAGGTGGTCCGACAGAGTGCTAAGCTCTCCAGGCAGGTACATTGCCCTCAGCTTCCTGCTTTGGCCAACTGCAAACTTCCAGAGGTGCACTGTCTCCCAGCACAGAAGGTACAAACCTATGCCCCCCTGATTGCTGACACAGAACATCGCCACGATTGTCAGTCTGGTTCAGAACAATCTGGTTGGCTAGGTGGGCCTGAAAAGCATCGAGGGTGTTTGCGATCGCCCACAGCTCCAGGAAGTTGATCTGATGCGAGCCCTCCAAGTGCACACCCCAGCCCAAATTTGATGTGTCGGTGGTAAGTGTCTCGTGGGGCGACATCGACTGAAAAGGGAGGCCCCGGAGCAAGTGCTGTGGTTCTAGTCATCACTGGAGAGATTCCATGAGGGGCATGGTAATTGCCACCCAATTTCTGAGATGGCCTGTGGCTAGTCCCTACTGAGTTCTCAGAGTCCACTGAACCTGGCACATTCTGAACCGGGCCAACAGAGTCAGGTGCACCATGGAGGCGATGTGGCCCAACATGCACAGCATTCCTCGCGTTGTGGTGTGCTGCCTTTGATGGATAGCAGAGACCATCCTCCATTAGCCGCTGCAAGCAGTCCAGTGGGACAAAGGTCCGGGCCTGCGTGGTAGCCAGGAGGGCCCCAATGAACTCTAGCTGCTGCGATGGCTGTAGATGAAACTTGGGGTAGTTTACCACAAACCAGAGTCATTCGAGTGCCTGAATTGTCAGGGAGCGCCACACGCCATCTGGCGTGGAGGCCTTTATGAGCCAGTCGTCTAAGTAAGGGAAGACAAAGACCCCCAAGGTCCAAAGATTAAATGGTTGTGACCACTAGGCACTTTGTGAAGCCTCTGGGAGCTAACGCCAGCCCAAAGGGTAGCACCCAGTATTGAAAGTGCTGGCCGCCCAGCACGAACCACAGGTGCTTCCTGTGTAGGGGATGGATTGAGATGTGTACACACATATCCTTCAGATCCAAGGAGCATATCCAATCGCCCTGGAGGAGATATAGGAGCAAGTCACACTATCTCCAGGTCTCCTCCTGATTGAGGCTCCACTCCAGTGGAGGCAGTAGGCGCTGGTAGGACTGGTGGCAGTGCTCTCTTAGGCGCCTACATACAGGGTCATTGGAGCATGAGACACTGGAGAGGATATCGCTGTCGGACACGGAGTGGCCCCAACTGCAGACCAGACATCACCAGCTTGTTAGGAAGGACACTGGTCTCCAGTATAGGCTGCACTGGCGGAAGTGACACCACCGTGTGCGGCAGAGCCACAGAAGTCCGTGCCGAAGGCCCTAAAATATACGGTCAGCACTTTTGTCTCAAAGGGCATTGGGGCAGGGACAACTACCTCGACCAATGACTCTGGCATCTGTCCTGGGGACTCCCATTATGGACAGTGCATCGGGAGACTGATGGTGACCCTACTGGGACAACTTTGCAGGCCACTCCCAGCCATCACCCTCAACTATGCCCAGGCTTGGCACAGTGTCTCCTGCCCAGGCTTAGCACTGTGTCCAGCTGCCCCCTTCGATGCCAACAGGGCAGACAAGTCCTTCCAAGACTCAGACAAGACATCGATGGAGAACATCCAATCCATGCCACCGTGGCCCCTCGCCTCTGAGTGAGCTCTAACACCACATGATACCGAGGCATCAGCAGAGCCCTCTCAAGGGCACCAGTGCCAAGGATGTCAAGTCCGACATACCAAAGAGGGACTCACGCTGCTTCTTCCGGCTCCTCTTGGTCATCTGGAGACACAGATTGCAGTCAGGGCCAAGGCACTGGACGCACCAATTGTGATGGGCTGTCACCGAAATGGTACGTGCACAGCGAGTGCACTTTAGGAAGCCACTGGCCAGTTTCGACATGATCGGAAAATGACCCCCACAAGATCAAATGGCTCAATATCGACCAGCAAAAAAAGACCAGGAAAATAGGTGAAAAAACACCAGAGAAGAAAAAAAAAAAAAAAAAAAGATGAAGAAGCAAAATACCCCAAAAATGGCCAGCACCAGCAAATACTGGCACCCCAAAAACAGGCCGTTACAACTAACAGAAAAAGAAAAAAACGAAACCCCGAAGGGCCTGCAAAAGAACCTTCCCCGGCAGTGCTGAGGAATATGTCCATGGGGTTCCGCGGATAAAGTGAATTGGAGATAAGATGGTGCTACGGCAGGCAGGAACATCAGAACATAAAAGCCATACAGGATCCTGTCTCCAATAGTGGCCAATCCAGGTCACAAGCACTTGGCAGGTACCCAAAGTTCACAGCTTCCACAATGCTCATCCTGGGGTAAGCAGTGGATTTCCCAGGTCTTCTTTAATAATGGTTTATGGACCTTTCCTCTAGGAACTTGTCCAACCCTTTTTTTTTTTTTTTTTTTTTTTTTTAGACACAGCTTTTACTACATCCTCCATTAACGAATTCCAGAGTTTGATTACGCGTTGAATGAAAAAATATTTTCCTGTATTAGTCTTCATTGTGTGTCCCCTTTCTACTTTTTAATGGCGTAAACAACTGATCTACGTTGATCCGTTCCACTCCATTCATTAATTTATAGACTATCATACCTCCCCTCAGCCTTCTCTTTTCCAAGTTGAAGAGCCCTAACCTTTTAAGCCTTTCCTCATAGGGGTATCTTTAAATCCCCTTTACCATTTTGTGGCTCTTCTCTGTACCTTTTTTAATAACGCTATATCCTTTTGAAGATATGACAACCAGAATTGTACACAAATATTCAAGGTGCAGTCAAACCATGGAACGATAGAGACATAATATCCTTGGTTTTATTCTCCATTCCTTTCCTTATGATTCCTAGCATTCTATTTGCTTTATGGGCCGCTGCTGCACACTGGACGGAGGGTTCCAACTATTATTAACGATGACGCCTAAATCTTTTTCCTGGGTGGTGGTTTCTAAGGTGATACCTTGCATCGTGTAACCAAAGTTTGGGTTGCTCTTTCCTAAGTGCATAACTTTGCACTTGTCCACATTAAATTTCATTTGCCATTTCAACGCCCAGTCTTCCAATTTATCAAAGTCCTCTTGCAATTTTTCACAATCCTCTTGGGGTTTTCACAACTTTAAAAATTTTATGTCATCTGCAAATTTGATCACCTCACTCATTCCCATTTCCAGGTCATTTATGAATATGTTAAGAAGCAGCAGACCCAGCACAGATCCCTAGGTACTCCACTATTTACTTTTCTCCATTAAGAGAAGTGGCCATTTAGCCCTAATCTATGTCTGTTAACCAGTTTCTGATCCACAATACTACACTACCTCCAATCCCATGACTTTTTAATTTTGCCTCATGAGGGAACTTGTTAAAGGCTTTCTGAAAATCCAGATACACTATGGTTTATGTTTACTAATCTGCGGTAGCGGCTTCCATGCAAAAGAAGAAACTACTACCGTCAATTAGTAAACATACCCCTATATCAACCGACTCACCTCTGTCTACCTATTTATTCACACCTTCAAAAAATTACAACATTAGGAAACCAAGACTTTCCCTGGCTAGATCCATGTTTGCTTTCTCTCATTAAACATGACTATCTATATACATGATCAGTAATTTTATTCTTTATTATGGTTTCTACCATTTTGCCCGGTACTGATGTCAAACTCACAAGTCTGTAGTTTCCCAGATCACCCCTGGAACCCTTTTTAAATATTGGGGTTGCATTGGCCATTCTCCACTTTTCAGGTACTACAATTGATTTTAATGATAGTTCACAGATTACTAATAGTAGGTCTGCAATCTCTTATTTCAGTTCTTTCAATACCTTTAGATGTATACCATCTGGCCCAGGGGCTGGCCCGAGAGGGGTTTTCTCACGATAGAGTGATGGTGAGCAGCTATAGCACTCAGATGTACCTTTACAGAGTTAGATTTCAGCTTGGTGTATGACAGGTGCAGAAGGTACTCGAGTACTAGTTGCACATGGAAGAAGGGGTTCTCCTCCCTTTCTGCACACCAGTCAGAGAACCTTCTCCATGTAAAGGCATAAGCCCGTCTGGTCTAGGGCTTTTGTGAGGCCAGTAGGATCTCCTCGACTTCTCCTGGAAGACTGAAAGGGGCCAACGCTACCCTTTCAACAGCCACGCTGTTAGCGTTAGCAATCCCAGATGGCCGCGGATGCAACACACAACTTTGCAATGGTCATAACCCCAGTTCCCTGGTCTGACCATAGCCTGATAAGATTTCAAATGCCTGTTCAATGCCACAACCATAACATCGCCAGCCGGCCTACCATCTCCCCCAAAGCAGCAGCAAGATGCTTCCAGCCTTTTCACAAAGATGAAATCTTTGTGAAAAGATGGACAGTAACTGAATTCAAAAAAGCATGGGACCAACACAGAGGATCTCTAAAGGTAAAAAGTGGACTGTTGTAGTTGTTGTAATGGAAGGACAGACTAGATAGGCCATGTGGTCTTTTTCTGTCATCATGTTTCTATGTTTCTAAATCCTGGAAAAAGCCCTTCCACTTCTCAACCCAACAGCTCCCAACTTGGAAGAAATGATCTCCAGCTGGAACAACCACCTCAGTGCCATCGCTCAGCTCCCACCCACGAACAAAACACCAAGGAGACGAGAGTCTGCCCCATGGTATACCACTGAACAGAGAGTCACTACTCCACCTACATAAGCTAGAAAGACGATGGCGCAGGTCACGCTCTGCTGAAGCCCTGAGTACGTACAACCTACACCTAAGAAAGCACCGAGAAGCAACAATGGAAAGAAGGAAGCAATTCCACACGGACCTTCTGAAACGTTCATTGAGCAAACCACATGACCTCTTCAATATAGTGAAGTCCCTAACAAAAGAACCATCTCAAAACCAATCTAGCATGCCTCAACCACAGGAATTTGCTGACTATCTCCACTCAAAATCTCAGCAAACCAATAAGACTACAAGCCCCACCACCTTACACAAACCCCCCCATCCAATGCCACTGACCAAATTCACCACCCCGTCTAAAAAGGGACATTGAGGACACCATCGCCTCCAACACCACCACCACCGCAACAAATGACCCTTGTCTAGCATTCTGGACAAAAGAACTACGCAGCGACCTCAGCCAGTTCCTAACCAAGCTCATCGATCTGTCATTCTCATCGGGTTCTTTTCCACAAAAACTGAAAACACACCTCCATCAGGCCGCTGCTGAAAAACAGCAAACTGGACCCCCTGAAGGTCGAATCCTTCTGACCAATTTCAAGCATTCCACTTCTCGCCAAGATAATAGAAAAGGTAGTCAAATGCCAAATTCAACACCATATAGAGACGGCCGCACTGCTAGATCCATGTCAGCACGGATTCAGAGAAACATATGGCGTTGAAACCCTCCTTACCACCCTCAATACAAAAGTACTTGGAATCGACGACATCCGGCAAGGGTTTGCCCTTATCTTCTTGGATATCACAGCAGCCTTTGACTCTGAGCCACGAGCTGCTATTGGGTCGTCTCGAGGAAAAGGGAATACAGGACTCAGCTCTAAGCTGGTGCAAATCCTACCTGACCGACAGATGGCAGCACGTAAGAACCGGCACCTCAACCTCGGAACCCTTCCAACAAAAACAGGTTGTGCCACAGGGCTCTTCACTATCGGCACTGATGTTCAACATATACATGCAGCCCATCTGTGCCCTGATCCGCTCTTTTAACGTCACCTGCCAGGTATACGCAGACGACGTACTGCTATACATGCCTTTCTCAACGGACCAGCCCGACTTCTCCCCACTAATGAGCTGCTTCGATGTGGTTGCTGACTGGCTCCATACCCAAAATCTCTGAATAAACCACAACAAAACAGATGTTCTCTTCATCACGAGGAATCAAAGTTTCACCCCTCCAGCCACCTTAAAGGTGAAGAATGCCGAGCTGACTGCCAAACCCACAATCCGCTATCTAGGGGTCACTTTTAACCAACAGCTGGACTTAAAAACCCACATAGGAAACACAGTCAAGACAATATACCACAAAATACGGACACTACGACATCTGCGACTGCTACTGGACCCTGATGACTTCCGCACAATCTACCAAGCTCTCGTAATCCCACATTTCAACTATGCTAATGCAATCCTACACAGACTCTCACAGGTAGCACTGAACCCACTCCAGCTGGCAATGAACTCAGCCGCCAGAATCCTATACGGAGCATCAACAGACCACATTACACCAGTCCTGAAACAGCTCCACTGGTTACCAATCCATGGCAGACTAGCTTTCAAGATCCTAGTAATGACCTTCAAGGCCATAAACAACCAACCGACCACCTCCATCACTGGGCTAATCCACTCCACACCTCTGACCAGATCCAGAAGACCTGCTGCTGTCAACAAACTGATAACACCCAACGCAATAACGAAGTGCAACCACGCAACATCCAACAGAGCATTCATGCTTTATGCACCCAGATGCTGGAATGCCCTCCCAACAGCCATTAGAGCATGCACTGACCTGGCCCAATTTAGGAAGGCACTGAAGCACCACCTATTCTTGCAGTACTACCTGGAAGACAGCACATAGACACCCCAAGCTACAGGACTTTTGCCAACAACACACCCAACACACTCTCCTGCAGCTAACCCCTCAAACACCACTCCACGTAAATATTAGGAGGTTCAGACTGTTACTAGTGCATATACTTTGTAGATAGTTACCCCAGTTATGTCCAAGTTATAGTTCCTGTTCCTTGTAAATACAATGCAGCCCGACTGCCTTGTATATGGTTGTTATATGTAAACCGCACTGATTTGAAAAGCGCAGTTTAGAAGAGAACGTAAATAAATATAAATAAAATAAAATAAATTGGGGTGTAGAAGGGTGCCCTCCTCCTAGGACAGGAGGTCAGGGGCCCGGCCCAGTGGGAGTCGGAGTGCCACCAACAGGGAAGGCAACAGAGGAAACCAAGGTTGCCTGGGCCACCTGGGGGCGATCAGTATAACTGACACCTTCTCGCTATGGACCTTGAAGAGGGTCTTGGTGACCAGGAGAGGATGGGTGGGGGGGGGTTGATGGGAAGGCATAGAATAGGCGGACCACGAGATCAGGAAGGCATCTGCTGCCACCTTCCCCAGGTGTGACTGGCACGAGCAGAAATGAGGCAGTGTGCATTGTCCGAGGAGATGAATAAGTCCATCACAGGCCACTCCCTGAGGTAGAAGAGTTGCTCCATTACCCTGGGGTTTAGGCGCCACTCGTGTGGATGGAGGACTCTGCTCAGCCTGTCGGTTAGGCAGTCGTCCTGGCCTGCGAGGTTCATCGATCACAGAAGTATGCTGTTGCGTGCTGCAAAGGAGAGGGCGGCCACCACCTCCTGGCGGGTGGTGTACGAGCCCATTCCCTCCTCCTTGTTAATATAAAACACTGCAACCTGGTTGTCCATCTGGATCAGCACAGGCCTGTGTCACAGGCAGTGGTTGAATGCTCGTAGGGCTAAGAAAGTTGTCATGAGCTCCAGGAGATTGATCTGTAAGAGCAACTCCTCCCAGACAAGCTGCTCTGTGTGAGGTGGTCCCCCACAATGCGTCCCCCAGTCCAGGAGGAAGGCTTCTGTGATCAGGACCCTCTGTGGTGCAGGTCTCTGAAAAGGAATTCCTGCCTGGAGGTGGTGCAAGTTCCACCACCAGTTGAGGGACTCTGCCCTGTAGCCTGCCCATAGCTTGAGTCCTCTGCGATCAGAGGCACCCCTGGGCTGTCCACATGTGTAAACAGGCTAAGTGCATGATGTGGACCATCGAGGCCATGTGGCTCAGCAGGCAGAGGAGGCGGCGGCGAGCCAGTACTGACCGGCAGCATTGTACCTCTCCTGCTAGTGCGAGGCATTCTACTCTCTCTTGGCAGGATGGTATGAAACTCCAGACTTTGGGCCAGAGAGAGATGGTGTTTGGGGTAGTTTATGATGAAGCCCAGGTGCTGCAGTAGGAGGATTGCCTGACTGACCTCTGAGACTGTTCCACCCCCGATTAGCCAGTCATCGAGGTAGGGAAAGAAGAAAGCCCCTTGCAGGCGCAAGTGGGCAACTACTACCACCAGCACTTGATAAAGACCCTTGGTGTGGAGGCAAGGCCGAAGGGAAACACCGTGTACTGGCAGTGCTCTCCTCCCACCATAAACTGTGGATACTACCTGTGGGAGGGGTGGATCAGGATGTGAGTGTACACATCCTTTAGGTTCAAGGAGCACAGAATCTCCCTGGTGGAGGTAAGGCAGCAGTGTTCCAAGGGAGCGCATCTTTAACTTCTCCCTCACCAGAAACTTGTTTAAGTTTCTCAGGTTTAGTATGGGCTTGAGGCCCCCAGTTCTCTTTGGGACAAGGAAGTACCTGAAGTAGAAGCCTTTTCCCCCATAGATATTTGGAAACAGGCTCTACTGTGTTGTCCCTGAGCAGACCTGTGAGCTCAGAATAGAAGGGTCTGGTGAAGGAGATGTCACACCAGCTCCCCTTGGAAAAACTTGGATGGTACCTGGTGTAGGTGGAGGAGGTAACCCTCCCTTACCATTAGCAGTACCCACTGGTCTTAGGTGACCTCAGCCCACCTATGGGCGAAAAGTGTCAGATGGCCCACTGTGGGCTGGTGAAAGTCTCCCGGGGGAGGAGAGGCCATGCTCTGGGTGTGAAAGGCTCCCCCCAGGTTGGGCTGGAGCCAGGGTCTGGGGCTTCTGAGTTCCCTGGTCTTGTCTCTTGGGGTGAGAACCCTGTTTCTGGCCCAAGAAGGGCTGGTAACAGTGACACTGTTGGAAGTGCCCCCTTTTCCCCAAAGGTTTCTTATGGGGAAAGAAAGCGGGGGTTTTTTTTGAGAGCCTCTGGCGCGTCACCACCTCAGCCTCTATGTTGGCCATAGGCTTGCCAAACAGGTTCTCCCCAATGCAGGGGATGACAAGCAGCTTGTCTTGGACCCACTGCTCAAGGTCCAAAAACTGCAACCAGGCCTGGCATCTGGCCCTGATGCTGGCTACTGCTACCCGAAGCTGCTAACTCAAAGCTGTCGTAGGCTGCCAGGGAGAGGAACTTCAAGCAGTCCTTGATACTGGAAGTCAGGGATTGGAACTGTTGGAGGGGTTTCCTGGTAAGCCCTGCTGAGAACCCGGATAACTCCTGGGTTAGGACCTTGAGATATATGCCTATGTATAACTCATAGGCCTGGATTCGACTGCCCAGCATCGAGTCCTGGTAGCACTTGCACCCAAGGGCATCGAGGGCTCTAGCATCCCTCCCAGGGGGGACAGAAGAGTAAGTCTTCTGGCTTTTTTTGCATTGACGACTCAACAACCATGGAGTTATGGGAAAGTGGGGCTTGTGGAACCTGTGATAAGGAAGCTTATCATAGTTCAGGAAGAAATAATACAAGAGGTGAATTGGCTCTGAATAAGCAACCTGTGCTGGCTGGTAAAAGCACTAAAACAGAGTGTTTACCTAAAAGACTACCAGACCCAGAATGCACTGGTTTACAGAAAGCCTCTAGGAGAGCTGAAATAGGGAAATGTGTGCCTAATCAGAGAAGCAATGATGTAATCCCTAATCACCCATCTCCTAGGGCAGGGCTTGATTCAGAACACCTGGACTGTGCTAGGGTGGAGTGTCCATCTAGGCACTTTAAAACTAGAAGAAATTCTTCAGACAGAGAGCAGGAGGAAGGAAAGCAACAGCAACGGCAAGAGAAGGAGAGACGGAGCGTGAACAGAAGGAAGAACAGCAAGACGTCCAGGAGGTCTAAGAAAGGAGCCCAAGGCGGTACGTATGCTGGGAGACATTCCTGGGGCAAGCATTCTTCATTGGACTGGAAGAAACCAGAGGCTTGGAGATATACAGCCAGGAACCCTCGGACAGCACCTGTAAAGGAGACGGCTGCATCTACAGAAAGAAGGAGCTCTAATATCTATTTAAGGAGGTATGGGAAAAGAGACCTAAAGTCCAGAGATTCTGATTGGAGAGCTGGGCACAGAAGCTTTGCTACCTACTGGCCAAAATACCCAGAGAGGAAATCTAATGACAACGTGATCTCAGGTATGAACTCTGATCTGTTCCCTAGCTTTGCACAAGGAAGACAGCAGGGAAACAGTTTCTATCCTGATAAAGATCAGTTAGAGAATTCCTCTGAGCCAGTGTATGAAAGTGATCCTATGATATTTCAAGAGCAAGGGGAAATATCAAATGAGAAAGTGGAATGCATAGATTGCTCTCTTTCTAGGCTGCTGTTCTAAAGTAATCCTCAGTTAAGCATCAAACACCAAAAGGAACTGTACTGTTTTTTTAGCTTCCCAGAAAGGTTTCTTTGAGAGAAAGCTTTGGGGAAAGTGGGAGCCACGTGGAGAGTGGACCAGCAATGGTTTGCAGCTGGTTAAGCACATGTGATTAGAGCAAGGCACAAGTGCACGTGGGACTTTGGAAAGAAAACTTCTTCACTGTGTGAAAGGAAGAAAGTTGTTTTTTTTTGATAAAGAGAATTTTCCTTTTGGGTTTATTTTTCATTCCAGCACTGCTAAGAAAGTTCATTAGCAGGGGCTAGAAGAAAGACCTTTTCTGTTCCATCAAGGTCTTTACTAAGTTGTTGCATAAGTAATTCAGTTGCCTTATTTGTTTTGTTTCCTGAATACAATTCCTGAAGAAATTATCCTGTTGATGTTACCAAGCATATCTGTGCGAGGGAATAACACCCCATAAATAAAATCTGTTTTCTGCTTTACACTCGAGCAACTACAATTCATTATTCTTGTTTAACGGCTGGTTTTGTGTGATTGAACTACAACACCCACAATCCTTTGCAAGTCAAGTAAATTCCTGTCTTTGCCAAGATTGTGGAACTTTCACAACAAGCACCTCTGTTTACAAACCCCAGCCCTTTCCTGACGCTGGAGTCACCTACATTCTCAACAGCAGTCGCGGTTGCACCGGCACCATGAGAGTCTCCTTGGGTGGAGACTCATACTGGAGAATCTCCAGTTCTTCTGTGCACTGATTCTCCTCCTCCTTTGTTTGACAAAAGTCATGGCAGGCCAAGTTCTCTGGAGAATGGCACAGAGGCGCCGGGTCTGAGGGAATATCTCTGTGCCATCTGTTTTCTGGGGATGCCTTGCCGGTCGGTCTCCCATTCTGAGTTGAGGGGTGATGACGAATCTGAGGCCCTGCGACTCCTTCACTTGAGACTAGTGCTGAGGGGCCAGGGGCCTCCCGAGGACCTGGGGTCCGAGTTGCAGAAACTGGCCAAGGAAGATCGGATACCTGAGGAACGGGATCAGGACCTTGACCAGTGCTGAGAGCTTACCCAAGGCCAGTAGCACTTGGAGCTCAACTTGACGACCGGGGACTCCCCCGCAGTCGGGGGCTCAGTCATCAGGGAAGATGATGCTAAAGGGCCAGGAAAGCAGAGATGTTCTGCTCCAGGGCTGCCATTCTGGTTTCCAAGGTGGCTCCTCGATCACCCTCGCTCAGTCTCCGCCGGCCAAGGAATCCTTTTTGAGGACCTTCATAGGGCACTGCTCAGAGCCATCCAAGTACCTTTGAGCGGTTTTACCAGGTTTCTCTAGTGGAACCTCGACAGACTTCAAGGAATTTTTCTTCTTTCTTTCGGGGTCCGAGGTCTTCTCAGAAGAATTGCTGCCTCGGGACTCAAGACGCTCGGACCTCACGGGAAGTGCTGGGCTTGGAGCTTGGCGTCAGAGAGGCCGGTGCCGATTCTGACCTTGGGAACAGCTTCTCCTGCAACTCCAAACTCTTTTTATTGGTCTTGGGCGTAATGGCCTGGGGCACAGATCAGAGGAGGTGCTGTCATGGTCTGGTCCCAGGCAGTGCAAGCAGCAGTCATGGGTGTCTGTGACTGACATGGTTTGACTGCAATGGTCACATTTTTTGAATCCACCGGGAAATGGTGGGAAACACCTGGCTGGGGTCGATGACCCCCCCCAGGTGAAAAAAAAAGGCATGAATGCCGGTGAGGCAAGCCTCCATCAAAAAAAGGAAAAAGAGCCAAGAGCAGCACCGGGGAAGGCGGGAAGGGGAACAGTTACCAAACTGAGAAAGGCTAACTTAAGGAAATAGCAAGGATTTTTTCTGGGGAAACAGGCCTGATGTCCATTGGACTCCACGGAAAAAAGGAGACTGAGCAAGATGACACCCTTGAGCGGAAAGGAGACCACGCATGTGTGGTAGCATATTCCAAAGCCTTTCTTTGAAAGCTGGGGAAATGCTCAGCGCGGGCGCCGTCACCTATATGTGACGTTCTTATTGTATATAGTTCAACCCTGTTATAGGATTATTATTTCATGTATATAGTCCAACCCTGTTATCCAAGTTTGCACCCCTGTTCAATTTAAAACCAAACAGAATGTTGTCTTGGTCGTTTTGTTATACTGTGAACCGCGCTGATACTGAATAGTGCGGTATATAAGCAACTGTAATAAAATAATAAATAAATAAATGTGAGGACTGACTTCCTGCTTGTTCCTGAAGAAAGCATATTACATAGTAAAATAGTATGGGGTGACCTGCACAATGCTGCAGTTACAACCACTCTAGCCACCTTACTGGGCAGATTAGATGGATAAACTAAAATCATATTCTATCAAGCCCAAAGGAGGAGAATTATAATTTTTGCATTATAAGTAATTTGATTGCTATGTTTATTCTCTTCTTTCCTCATGAAAACTAGAGTGCTAGCTTTTCTTCCCTATTCTTTCTATAGCCAGGTTTTCCAATCAGTTTTTATAACTATCCCCATCTCTTCCATCTACAGCTCAGTCAGTACTGCAAAGGCCACAGCGCCCTTCAAAAAACTCAGGACACATGCACTCTGCAGCTGACAGTTTTTACTGCTGAATAGCTCAGACTCCTCCCCTCTTCTGATTGCAACTGTCACTGCTGCTGTGCCGCCACTGTACAGACAACCCTCCTAGACTGAGCAACAAAAGTAGATCTAAATATCAAAACCCAGGTTCTCTCATCTGCTCATAAATTACACTGGTCAACAAATTTTTACAAAAGTGATGTTACTGAAATAAAAATAGTAATTTCTTATCAATTTTTAGATGCTGAACACGAATATGACCATGAAATTGCAAAGTTGGCTCTAGTTTTTTTGTAATCTACAAGAATTAATGTTTACATCATGAAATGCATGTCAATAGTAAATATAATAGGCCTTCGGTTAATACCTGTAAAAAAAACCCAAATCATAGACCACTTCTTAGATTTTTTATCTGTCTCTTGTACAGCTGTTCGGGAGCTTCTCTTGGGAGTGTCCAGCAGTAGTCAGCCAGCATTGTAGTGGACCATTTTCCCTGGTATCGTTGCGATATTCTGGTGAAAACGTTGGCCCTGTTCATCACTAACCATATCACAGTTGTCAGGAAAGAAATCGAGATGGGAATCAAGGAAATGGATCTTTAGAGACATATTGCAACCAAGTTTCTGATACTGCATCAGCATGTCTTCTACTAGTTCCTTGTAGTTTTCTGCCCTAACATTCCCTAGAAAGTTTGTTGACACTAGGCGAAAAGCATTCCATGCTTGTTTCGCATCACCCTGCAGCAAGTTGTTGAACCGGTCATCTTTGAAGAGCTCTTGAATCTGAGGACTCACAAAAACTCCCTCTTTAATCTTTGCTTCGCTGAGTCGAGTGAATTTTTCATGCAGGTATCGGAAAGCTGGCGAAGTGCGGTCCATGGCTTTCACGAAGTTTTTCATCAAACCTAGTTTGATGTGAAGGGGTGGTAGCAGGATTTTGTGAGCCTTAACCAGAGCTGGGTGCTGGATATTCTTCTCTGCAACTGTTACATTTTGTCTGAGATTCCATTCCTTCCGCAAGTAGTGTCAATCCCTTGCTCGGCTATCCCACTCACATAAGAAACACATGTATTTTATATATCCCTGCTGCAGTCCCATTAAAAGGGCAACTACCTTCAAGTCACCACAGAGGTACCAGCTGTACGTGCTAGTTAATGGAAGTCAGTAGATGCTTTAAGTTATCGTATGTCTCTTTCATGTGGACGGCATGTGCTACTGGAATAGATGGAAGACTGTTTCCATTGTTCAAAAGCACAGCCTTCAGATTCAGTTTCGAAGAGTCTATAAATAGTCTCCAGTCTTGTGGGTCATGAGTGATTTTAAGGCATTCATGAGGCTTTCAATATCGGAACAGAATACCAGATTACTTCATATCGAAAGCGCCACCAGCAGTTGGAGCCTTTCTTCAGAAAGGAAAGTAATGTTGACATCTTCTAGAAGATCTCACTGTTGGAGTCTTGATCCAAGCAATTCTGCCTTGTTCTTGGATAAGTCCAAATCATGAACCAGGTCATTTAGTTCTTCCTGTGTTATTCTGTATGGAGTTGATAATGCATCCCAGTGAAAATCTGGGTCACTGCATGCTGACGGACCAGGAGAAGAACAGGTCAGCTCACCCTTGTCCTCATCAGATGAATCAAGAGAATATTCTGATGGAGGTTCTGGAATAGGAAGTCCCTCACCATGTGGAACTGGTCTCAATGCAGACGGAATGTTTGGGTAGACTATGCTTGACTTCTTTTGCTTTGTTATTCCACTGGAAAGAGGAGGAACCAAGCAGACGTGACAGTCATTTGTGTGGTTGCTTGGCTCTCTCCACACCATGGGGACTGCAAACAGCATTGATGGTCTTTTGCAATTCAACCACTGTGAAAGCTGTGTTGTACATGTAGCGCAGCATATATGCGGTCCCAAGGCTTGTCTTGGTCACCAATCTTGCATCCGAAGTAAAGATGATATGCCTTCTTCAGTTGAGAAGTGATACTTTTCTTCTGGTTGGCAAATGTCACTTCCCCACAAATGTAGCAGAAATTGTCAATGGTATTAATGCACTTTCGCAGCATTACTGTTCTGTATTGTACCTAAATGGCTAAAATTATATGATTAATAAAAGTTACATGTAACAGTAGCTTAAACTGTCTCGCACACAGTCTGAAATATTTTAAATGCTCAACCTTTCAGACTGCGTATAGTACACTGCTGACGTCAGATGGCTTCAGCAGCCGTCTGGCAGTAGTATTGCATTGCATCAGAAAATGATGCAATCAACTCTGGATGATGTGTGCATGCTGATATTATGCAATGTGATACAATATTACATCATTCAAGGCTTATTTGGGATGTTGTTGATATCCTACTAGATACATTTACACGTGAAATGTCAAAAATGAACTACATGCAAGATCTTCAAAACAAGAGCCAATAATTTTTTTTTATGTTATATTCATGTTCAGCTCGCCAAGATACTACAGATTAGGGCCTTTTAAAGTCAGTAACGATTTCAATGTTGACCAGTGTTATTTAAGCTCGATAAATCAGAGTCCTTTTGGAATTTCAACCACTCACTCAATATATAAGAAAAATTAACAGTTGTTCTACAATGTTACTTTTAAGAAATGTTACTTTCCATGAGAAGCTCACTCATTTATAACCCAGGTTTCAAAAATACTTAATGAAAAAGAAACATAAAAGAGTGTTTCTCAGTTTCAGTGATTGCTTTTTTAATGCTTCGGGCCCAGAGACTTTGAATTATTAGCTCTACAATACCATTTACTTTCTTACCTAGCCCAAAGATTTTCATGAGTGTAACTACACTTGTACTTAGGAAACTTTGACACTATACTGTTTCATCTCATATAAAATTTTCCTGCAAATTCAGCAAAATTCTTTAGAGTGCACAACAAATTTGATCATTCCCCAAATATTATCTAAAAGAAGATAAAAATCACATGGTTTAAATGTTATGGGATGACAAAGCTACCGGTTTTCATTTTTTCTTCTAAATGGAATTGTATAGTCAAGATCATCAATATTTTAAAAAAGCTTTAACATTGAAACCATACACTTTTTTTTTTGGGGGGGGGGGGGGGTTGTTTTTGTTTTTTTAACACACATTATGTGGTAAATAGAGTGTATAACCAAAACTGCAAGAACCTTAAAAATGAGGATTGACTAAAAACAAAGTTAGTTTTTAAAACCTGATAAAACAGATCACCTGGAATATAACATACCATCCCTAAGTAACCTACCTATACCAGTTCCCCCTCTTCTCTTGTTCCTTCCATCTTTTCACTTCATACCAGAGATAACTACTAAACCAAAATGTTCACTTGAAATGTTTATACAGTAAAAGGGAACAAGTGACTGATTATATAGGCAAAATATGCAGCATTTATATGCTGAAACTCCAGCCCCGTTCCAAGATTCCCATTTGAAATATTTTATGGAATAGGGGGTCAATGAAAATTTGAGATTGATTACAGGAGTGTACATTTATATATTAGTGTGGTTTATTGATTAAGCGTAGTTACTCACCTGTAACTGGTGTACTCCAGGAGCAGCAGGAATCAGTCCTCACATATGGGTGACGTCGGTGCCGGAGCCCTCGTGCGGAGCATTACCCCAGCTTTCAAAGAAAGCCTTTGGGAATGCAGCGCACATGTGTGGTCCCCTTCCCGCCCAAGGGTGCCATCGTGCTCAGTCTGATGACATAGCTAAAAGACAGCAAAAAACAAAATGAAGTATATGACTGCAACTCCAAGGGGAGGAGGGAGGGTTGTGAGGACTGATTCCTGCTGCTCCTGGAGAACACCTATTACAGGTGAGTAACTACTCTTTCTCCAGGACCAAGCAGGAAGTCAGTCCTCACATATGGGACTCCCCAGCTCTAGGCTACCATGAACCCAGAACTGAAAAATTGGCTCCCTCTCAAGAGCCTCAGCATCCGTGATAAAAGCTTTCTCTGAGAACGCACCCCATACAGTAGCCCAAAACCAAGGCCGGAGGGTAGGACTTGCCTAAACCTCAAAGAGATTACAGAGCACCGCCTGGCCGAAAACACTGTCCCGCCGGGACTCTCTCTCCAGGCAGTAATGGGCTGCAAAAGTCTGGCTTGAAGACCAAGTTGCAGCCCGGCAGATGTCTAACAACGGAACAGAGCAGAGATGAGCTACTGACGTGGCCTTCGCCCTGACATGGTGGGCCATGACCCAACCCTGCAAGGGGAGGTCGGCTGCCCTGTACGCCCAGGCGATGCAATCTGCCACCCAAGTGGACAAGGTACGCTTGGAGACAGGTAACCCCATCTTATTAGGGTCAAACGAGACGAAGAGCTGAGTAGCCCTCCGATGCTCCCGCGTACGCTCTATGTAAAAGGACAATGCCCTCCTACATTTCAGGGTATGCAAGACTGTTTCAGCCCAGCTGGCATGGGGCCTGTGAAAAAAGGTTGGAAGAACCACCTCCTGATTGAGGTGGAAAGAGGAGACCACTTTTGGGAGGAACTTGGGATGGGTCCATAGCACCACCCTGTTCCTATAGAACCGTGTGTACGGTCTATCAGAAACCAGAGCTCGTAGTTCACTCACATGTCTGGCCGAGGTAAGAGCCACCAGGAAGAGCGCTTTCCACGAGAGGAAGCACAAATGGCAAGTAGCCATCGACTCAAATGGTGGGCGAGTCAGTTGCTGCAAGACCACGTTCAAGTCCCACTCAGTCACCAGTGGACGAACTGGAGGCTTGAGCAGAAGCAGACCTCTGAGAAATCTGGACACTAAAGGGTGAACCGACAGATTATCCCTCCACCGGTGAGTGGTGCGCTGACAGAGCACTGAGGTGGACCCGAACAGAGTTAGACTTAAGGCCTAGGTCTGAAAGGTGAAGTAGATACTGCAGTACTACTGGCACAAGGCAAGAGAAAGGATCTTCATTGCGCTGAGAACACCATACCATAAACCTACGCCAATTGAGGGCATAGGACTTTCTGGTGGACTGCCTCCTAGAGACCAAGACCACCTCCTCAACATCCTTAGGTAGAAGTAAGGGAGCTAGAACTATCCTTTCAGCAGCCAGGCCATCAGATTGAGGGACCTGAGATTGGGGGTGCAGAAGGGAACTCTGCTCTTGAGACGGGAGATCGTGTTGCAGCCCCAGAGGGAATGAGGCTTCCACCGCTAACTGTAGGAGGAGTGGAAACCACGGTTGCCTCTGCCATCGGGGGCTACCAGAATCACCGAGGCTTTGTCCTGGAGGATCTTGAACAGAGTTTGGGCCACCAGGGGCGTGGGAGGAAACGCATACAGGAGGCCCATAGACCAAGTGATCAGAAAAGCATCTGCTGCCATCCTCAGAGAATGCGGCTGTCTGGAGCAAAACTTGGACAGCTGATGGTTTAGTGGACTTGCAAAGAGATTGCTGGATGAAAGTCCCCAGCGGAGGAAGATCTGCTGGACCACCAATGGATTCAACTGCCATTCGTGGTGCTGGAGAATCCTGCTTAGCTTGTCTGCTAGGAAGTTTTCCTGACCAGGTAAATAAACTGCTTTGAGAAACCTGCCTTGTTTCACTACAAAAGAGCAAAGGTCCAAGTGCCTCCTGACATAGGAGCCTGGAGCCTGTGCCTCCTTGTTTGTTCAGGTAGAACATTGCTACCTGATTGTCCGTCTGAACTAGGACAGACTGTTGAGAGAGAAAGCACGGCAGAAGGCTTGCAGAGCTAAGTGGATTGCTCGCAGCTCTAAAAGGTTAATCTGCTGTGTGGCCTCCCGAGGGGACCACAGGCCTTGAGTGCAGGTGCCCTGGCAATATGCAACCCAGCCCTTTAAAGAGGTGTCTGTCGTCAGCACCAATGTTCCCTCTAATTTTCTGTAGGCATAAAATATCAGCTGTGCAGCTTTTGAAGGAAGGTTAAATTTTTGTGCGCCATATAACGACACTCAGAGTTATATACTTTAAAATTTGATTACACGTCAGAATACAGTATGTACAACACATTGATTTTAATCAAATTAAATGAAAATAGACGATTACTAAATGAAGCGGAAAATTTCTAGTAATTACAATCACAACTTTTACATTTTAAGACGTCTGTGTTGTTTTCTATCGGAATCAGAACCGTAATTTTTGTGCGCTCTGTTGTAAAGTATGTGCGCTCACTCGGTGAGGTGTGTGCGCGCGCACACGCGCACAGCTTAGAGGGAACAGTGGTCAGCACCCTTGTGTGTGCTGGAGTCTGAAAAGGTACACCCCTGAGGAGGTTTGGCAGATGTAGCCACCACTGTAAGGAGTCCAGAAATCGCCTGGACACCTTTGTGTCTCGGATGTCGCCGGTGGCTTGTGTCCACTGATCTCTGAGGCACCACTGAGCAGACCGCATGTGCAGACGGGCATTCGGGGTCACATGTACCATAGATGCCATGTGGCCCAGGAGCCGTAGGTAGTGCCTTGCGGAAACCCGAGAATTGCTTTGGAACTGGTTGACCAAGTCCATAAGTCTGTGGGCCCTGTCCTCGGGCAAGTAAGCTCTTGCCTGAAGAGTGTCCAACCTGGCCCCTAAAAACTCTAGGCTCTGAGAGGGGAGCAAAGTGGACTTTGCATAGTTTATGACAAAGCCTAGATGCTGAAGGAGAGAGACAGTGCACAGAGTGGCCTGTCGGGCCTCCTGGAGTGACTGGCCCCTAATTAGCCAGTCGTCCAGATAGGGGAAGACAAAAATTCCCTGGTTCCTGAGAAAAGCCGCCACCACTGTCAGGCATTTGGTGAAAACCCTGGGGGCAGAGGTTATGCTAAATGGAAGCACTCTGTACTGAGAGTGGTTTTCTCCCACCACAAATCTGAGATATTGTCTGTGGTCTGGATGGATGATGATGTGAGTGTAAGCATCCTTGAGATCTAAGGAGCTTAGCCAGTCTCCCTGATGGAGGTAGGGCAGCAGTATTCCAAGGGTAAGCATCTTGAACTTTTCCCTCTCCAGAAACTTGTTGAAATTTTGCAAGTCTAGGATAGGTCTGAGGCCTCCTGTTCTCTTTGGTACTAGGAAGTACCTGGAGTAAAAGCCTTGCCCTTCCAGGTGGTGTGACACCGGTTCCACCGCCTGTTACTTTAGAAGACTTTGCAACTCCTGAAGGAGGAGGTCTCTGTGTAGAGGGAGTCTTGTAGGCTCCCCTGGATAGTACGAACGGGGTAGCTGATGGAAATGGAGCATATAGCCCTTCTGGACTATGCTCAGTACCCAGGTATCCCCCCCCCCTGTGATGGCTGACCACCTGTAGGCGTACAGGGTCAGCCGACCTCCTGTGCTGAGTGGAGCTACCGGAGGAGGAGAGGCTATGCTGAGGGAGTCAAAAAACCCCTCCCTGCTGTGCAGGAGCCGGGGCTGGCGGCTTGAGGGTTTTCTGCCTACGGGGCCCATGCCCCTGCCCTTTGGCCTGCTGGCCCTGTTGGGGATCTGGAGAAGCCTGATACCGAGGGTAGGATTTGTAGGCAGCACCCTTCCTCGGGAAAAAGGGTTTCTTCCCCAAGTCTATCTTTTTTGAAAAAGGGGCAGTCTTCCTGGACAGCCTTGTCCTGGTGAGAGTCTCAGTCTCGATTTCTGCAGCCTTTTCCGTCATGGGCTTACCAAATAGATTGTCACCTCGTCAGGGGACATCGACCAACTTGTCCTGCACCCATGACTCCCAGTCCGATGACTGTAGCCAGGCCTGACGGCGTGCACCAATGCCGGCGCGGCTACCCGGGCCAAAGCCTCGAAACTATCATAGGCTGCTCGAGAGATAAACTTCGAGCACTCCCGGATCCCTGTGGACAAGGCTTTGAACCTCTGCAAGGGTTCCTCGGAGAGGCCAGCTGAGAGCCCGGCAATTTCTTTTGCCAGGTCCCGTAGGTACATGCCCATGTACAGCTGGTAGGTCTGGATACGGCAAGATAGCATAGAGCCCTGGAAGCACTTTCTACCGAGGGCATCCAGGTTCCGGGCCTCCAGACCAGGAGGCACCGAGGAGTGCATCTTTTGACTTTTCAGTCTGTGAATGGCCGATTCCACAACCATGGAGTTGTGCGGTAACTGTGCCTTCTGGAATCCAGGGCTCTTTCGGACTTGATAAATGGAATCGACCCATTTGCTAAGAACCAGCACAGAGGCCAGTGCTTCCCACATGCGGAAGAGCAGCCGTTCCAGCATTAGAGGAACCGGTACAGTAAAGGCTTCCTTTGGAGGAAAGTCATACTGGAGGGCATCGAGCTCTTCGGCTCGAGGCTCCTCCTCCATCTCCGCTGGGAAAGCCAAAGCCTTGGCAATGTCCTGGATGAAGAAGTCCGAGAACCGGGCATCCTCCAGGGGGGGACCTTCTCCGAGCTCGGACTCTGGGGAGTCCGACAGGACGCACCGGGTCTGGAAGGTGTCTGGGGACTCCTCATCCTCCATCTCCCATGCCGACTCCTCCGAGGAGTCGTCAAGCGGCTCCAGCCATGTGGACCTCGATGCCACCCGCCCCAATGCTGAGGGCACCAGCATCAACGACCTCGGCCCTGCACGGGAGGTCGAGGGAGACCTTGGCCGAGGATCGACTCGGGACTTGATGGACTCGAGGATTGGCTCGGCCTCCGGGGTCGACTTGGACGTCGAAGTCCCGGTGGTCGGAGCAGATGCACTGGTCAGACCGGTGATCAGTACTCGCTGCTGCTTTATGAAGGCAGCCAGGCTGCTCTCCAGGGCTGTCAACCTGAGACCGAGCTCAGGAGACTCTGCAGCACCTGACTTGGGGCCCGACTGTTCTCCCAGAGGAGAGTCTACGAGGACAACAGATGTTACCTGACTCGGGGACTCCGGCTCCAGGCGAGGAAGTTTGGTCGGCCGCTCCGACTCAGAGAGCCCGGGGCGGCGGTCAGGGCTGCGCTACCTGGCAATCAAGGATCCAGGTGCCTCCACCGGCGCCGCCCTCACAAGCTTCTTCTTCCTTCTGTGCTCCCGGGCGGGAGACCCCCTCTCAGAGGACCCGAGACGCCGCTCGGGGTCAGACTCCCGAGATGTCTAGGCCTCTGACGAAGTCCGGGCCTGTCCGGACACGGACTCCGAAAAAATTCTCACACATTGATGCTGACGGCTCCGAAGCGCCTTAGACGACATCTTGGGTCATGGTCGGGCCCGAGGCATTGGAGGCTGCAGTCGTGTGTGTCGTTGAGAGACATAAGTTTCTTGCACCGATCACATTTTTTAAACTCGCTGGCAGCCATCGGGGGAAAAAGGGTCCCTGCAAGGTCAAAAGACAGGGCTGCCAGTGAAAAAAGGCGCGAACGCTAGTCACAAAGGACAAAACATGAAAAATAAAACTACGGGCTCGATACCGGTGTACCGAGCCGAGGCGGGATGGGGAACAAGTGTCGAACCGGACATGGAAACGTGAAAAATCGCAGAAAAATCAATTTTACCAGGTGACACGAACTACGTCCGTTGGGTTCCGCGGAAAAAGACTGAGCAAGATGGCACCCTTGGGCGGGAAGGGGACCGCACATGCGCGCTGCATTCCCAAAGGCTTTCTTTGAAAGCTGGGCAAATGCTCTGCACAAGGGCTTTGTCAGCACCGACATCACCCATATGTGAGGACTGACTTCCTGTTTGGTCCTGGAGAATAAACTTTATTTTTGAGCTTAGGTAGTAGTAGTGTCCACTTGAAATGGAACATATTTCCTACCTAAGAAAAATTAACAGATTTATTCAGCAACAAAAATCCGTATGCTACCTCTAGAGTTTTGAAATTTTAAGTTGTAGAATGGGCAAAAATTGAGATACTGCTCTCTTGCTTACACATAAGCCTAATCTACTGTTATTGGTCTTTGCAGAACTCATAAAACAAATTAGATCATCACTGCCATTCTTTCACAACTGTTAACATGCTACTATGAAAATCTGAGGCATCAGCAAAGATAGTATATATATAAGTATCTGATGGGGAAAAGAAATAAATCACTCAACTGTTGTGTCCATAAGGTCACCCAGAAATCACAAAACATTGACAAGAACCCTCTTCTAAAAAGGTCCATCTTTTTAGTTTACCAGCTAGCGGTATCCATGCTATGTGCACTCATTAAGCACGTCTCTGCAAGGCTGAAAGCATGGCTAGTAATACATTGTTATTTTATAGTAAACAGGAAAGTCTCTGCTGACATCACAGTGGTTAACTCCCTGCAAAGGGATAAATAGGCATCAGATATCCAGTAAGTAAATACAGAAGTGGATACTTCCTTGGAAAGCTATCCTAAATACACTACTGCAGTACACAAACAGAATATTTTCAGCTACTGAATAGGCTGTCAACTTATTATGCCCAATTTCATTTCTTCCTAACTCCTATCACCATAAAAATGTAAATTCATTTTGTTGCTGAATAGACCAGGAAGTGTAATTTGTTCAAAGAAAAATGTTATTAAAACAATTTCTTTTAAAACAAAAAAGCAAGCATCTCTGGTAACTACAAGGTGCAGTCAGGCCACTGATGCAGGATTTTTTAAATAAAAATATGTAGTCTTCTATTCAATAAAAAAAGGAGTACTTACCCTGGCAGTCCCTGAACCACACGATACATACTGTTCCTACCCCCGGCGATACAGATCACTTAAAGAAATACACTCACCAACACATACTGTGAACTTGATCATTACAATGCTTCAAGGGAAAAGATGTTTCATAACAGATAGGATGAAACTTAATGTCTTGTTTTTTCCCAAAACTATGTTGCTATGAACAATTTTTTTTTTTACTTAGAAAAAAAATGTGGTTGTACAATAAAACCTCATCAAGTGGGCTTATATAAAATAGCTTATAATTGTGGCTAAGTTAGATGTCCCAAGCACGGTGTTGGCATGTAATGTCGGTAAGATCACGGTCTTGGAATATATTAGGGTAGGTAAAATTTATCACCAACCCCTCCCCCCTCATTAAAAAAAACACATAAACACTGAGAGCTGTTAAACCCAGATATTGTGCAGTGCCAAAGTTTTTTTCTGAGCAGTCAGCAGCTAGTTATATAAGACTAAGAGGGTCATTTTAAAAGGTTTAGTCGTGATTTGGGTGTCAAAAACATTAGCATGACTCCATAGTTATTCCACAAAGGAGAAATTAGGCCTTACCTGCTAATTGTCTTTCCTTGAGTTCTCTCCGGGCCAGTCCAGGTTACTGTTGGGTAGTCAATTCCTTCCAGCAGCTGAGGACTGAATGCTGAAACTTTTACTGGCAGGTGATATAGCTCCCCCTGGTGTCAGGAAACCAGTTACCTATTGTCAAAGCAACAGACCAAAATAAGAAATCCACTAATATTGAACTATTGGAACCAAACTGAGAAGTCCCGAAGACCACAAAAACTGCGGAGCACGCCCTATCCTGCAAAGAAGCGTACCCCATAAAACAAAAACTATTGACTTTGCTGTTTCCTTTATTTATTTATTTTTTTAAACCGCTATGTTTCCAGGATTCCTAATATCCTCTTCCAGCCACCAAATGCCCTAGCTGCAAGGGCAAAGCTCCGCAATGGTAAGACTAGAAGGCAGTTTAAGAATCTGATAGGCTCGCAGACGAAATGGGAGGGACCTGGACTGGCCCGTAGTGAACTCAAGGAAAGACAATTAGCAGGTAAGGCCTAATTTCTCCTTCCTCTTAGTCTCTCCAGGCCAGTCCAGGTTACTGTTGGGCAGTACCAAAGCAGAACCTAAACTGGGGAGGGTCCTGCAAGCCCCGCCAAAATGGCCGAGTCCCCAACCTTAGCATCTGCGCGAGCCTGCACATCCAACCTATAGTGCTTCGTGAAAGTATGAAGAGAGGACCAGGACGCCGCCCGACAGATATCTGCGGGCGGAATCAAGGCAAACTCTGCCCAAGATGTAGCTTAGGCTCTCGTCGAATGCGCTCAAAGCTCCTTAGGAGGAGCCTTGCCCCTGGCCTCATAAGCTGCCGCTATCGCCCGTTTCACCCAACGAGCGATAGACACTTTTGTAGCCGCCTGACCCTTACGAGGCCCTCCAAAAAAGAACGAACAAGCGATCGGACTTCCGAAAGGAGCGCGTCTTCCGAAGATACTTCAGCAAAACCCGTCCTAAATCTAAGCTTTGAAAAGCGCGATCCACCTTCTCGCCCCCTCGCGAGCAAAAAGTAGGAAGTGAAACTGCCTGATTCATGTGAAAATCGGAAACCACCTTCAGCAAGAACGAGGGAACCGGCCGCAGAACTACCTTGTCCTCGGAAAAGTGCAGGTACGGCTCTCTGCAAGACAGCGCCTGCAAATCCGAAACTCTGAGCCGAACACAAGGCCACAAGGAAGGCAGTTTTCCAAGAAAGCTCGCGGAGACTGTCACTGTCAGTCAACTCAAAAGGCGGTCCCGTTAAGGCCTCCAGAACCAGATTTAAGTCCCACGGAGGCACCACGAGACATAAGGGGGGACGGATATTTCTAGCCGCCTTGAGAAATCGTTGAACATCTGGGTGCGAAGAGAGGGAAGACCCATTCACCCGACCTCTGAAACAGGAAAGAGCAGCGAGATGAACTTTGAGCGTACTTAGGGCTAGACCCCTTTCTAGTCCCCCCTGAAGAAAAGCTAAAACCTTCGGTAAGCCCGCAGCGCCGGGCCGCAAGCCCCGATCTCTAGACCATGCCTCAAAAATGTGCCATACGCGAACATAGGCTAGCGACGTCGAGGGCCGCCGAGACTTCAACATAGTAGCGATTACTGCCGCCGAGCATCCTCTCCGTCGCAACCGCTCCCTCTCAAGAGCCAAGCCGTAAGCAAGAACCGATCCACTTACGGCATCAAGACTGGACCTTGACTCAAGAGGTTGACCCCTGAAGGCAACCGCCAGGGCGGAGCTACTAGAAGGCGAACCAGATCCGCATACCAGGGCTGTCTTGGCCAATCCGGAGCAATGAGAATCACCGTGCTGCTGTAAGCCGAAATCCTCCGAATGACCCGAACGATCAATGGCCAAGGAGGGAACACAAAGGAGTTTCCCTGCCGGCCAGGGCTGCACCAGACCGTCTAGACTTTCCGACATGTGCTCCCTGCGCCTGCTGAAAAACCGCGACGCCTTGGCGCTGGCCAGCGTTGCCATGAGATCCAGGACTGGCTGACCCCACCGCACCGTAATGGCGTGAAACACCGCCCAGTTCAGCTCCCACTCTCCGGGATCCAGGCGATGACGGCTGAGATAAATCGGCTTGAACATTGTTCTTTCCCGCTACGTGAGCCGCCGAAAGAGCCACGAGATGCAATTCCGCCCACTGAAGCAATAGCTGACTTTCCTGCAGCAAGGGCGCACTGCCCGTGCCCCCCTGTTTGTTGATGTAGGACACCGTCACTAAATTGTCGGAAAACACTCGTACCACGTGACCTTCGAGGAGATCCGAGAAATGCAGAAGCGCAAAACGCACCGCGCGCAGCTCCAACCGATTGATCGACCAAGTGCTCTCCTCCACCGACCAGTCACCTTGCGCCACCCAAGTCAGACAATGAGCTCCCCAACCGGACAGGCTGGCATCCGTAGTGACCAAGATCCACTCTGGATCCTCCAGTGGAACTCCACCCTGAAGGTGCGCTGGAAGTTGCCACCACCGCAGACTGAGTTTGACCTCCTCCGGACACCGAAGTCTTTGCGATAGGGGATGTACCTGCGGAGACCGCCACTAGATCAAGGCGTGTTGCAGTGGCCGCTTGTGAGCTCTGGCCCAAGGCACCAGATCCAAGGCTGCGGCCAACGAATCCAACAACTGCAAGTACCTCCACGCTGTGGGAGTCGCCAACCCAAGGAAGGCGTCGACCTGGGCTATCAGCTTCCGGACCCTGTCCGGCAGAAGAACCACCGTTCCGCTCTGCGTGTCGAATAAGGCCCCGAGGTAAACCAAACGCTGAACCGGAAGCAACCGACTCTTTGCCTGGTTGACGACCCAACCGAGGTGTTCCAGAAAGTACACCACTCAGGCCGTTGCTGCGGCTGATTCCTGCCGAGACCCTGCTCGTATGAGCCAATCGTCCAAGTAGGGATGCACCTGAATTCCCTCCTTGCGAAGAGCTGCCACTACCACCACCTTGGTGAAGACCCGAGGCGCGGTAGCCAGACCAAAGGGTAACGCCCAAAATTGAAAATGGCCCAGGGGAACTGTAAAGCGCAGAAACCGCTGGTATTCCTGACGTATGGGAATGTGCAAATAAGCTTCCGTCAAATCTATGGAGGTGAGCCATTCCCCGGGCTTTACCACCCGAATGACGGACCTCAGAGTCTCCATACGAAAATGCGGCACCCGCAGGGAACGGTTTACCCGCTTGAGATCTAAAATAGGTCGAAATGAGCCTTCCTTCTTGGGCACCACAAAGTAAATCGAGTACCGGCCTACTCCGCACTGGTCTAAAGGAACGGGAACCACGGCCCGTAGTCGCAACAACCGCTGAAGAGTGCTGTCGATCGCTTGATGTTTCCAAGAAGGACCGCAGGGGGACAACACAAAGGCATCCGCCAGAGGGGATGAAAACTCCAGAGAATACCCTTCGCGGATGATCTCTAGCACCCAGAGATCGGAAGTTATGTTGGCCCAGACGGAGAGAAACTCCTGCAAACATCCACCTACGGGAACCTCCGCCTGGACCAGCGTCCCTTCATTGAGGCTTCTTGGAGGTGGTTTGCTGGGCGTTGAAAAACCCCCTGCCAAACCCTCTGGCCCAACGAAAGGACTGCCCCCTGGAAGGAAAGCGACCCCTCTGATAAGGGACAAAGCGAGAGCCGCGGAACCTACGGAGATCCCTGCCGAGACCCCTTTGCGCCGGAGTAGATTTAGCAGACCTGGGCCGATCCGCAGGAAGACATCCGCCCTTAGTATCGCCCAAATCTTTCACAATTTTTTCCAAGGCTTCCCCAAAAAGCAGCTTGCCCTTGTATGGAAGCTTACTGAGGCGCGACTTAGAAGACACGTCCACCGCCCAGTTCCACAACCACAGAAACCTCCTAGCCGCAATAAGCGACGCCATGGATTTCGCTGATATCCTAATCAAATTATAGAAGGCATCCGCTAAATAAGCCGCCGCTGACTCCAGTTTCACCCCTTCCAGGGACGGATCCTCCAACTTCACCCTAGACTACTCTCCTTGAATCCAAAGGATAGAGGCTCGGGATACATATGCTCCGCAAACCGAAGCTTGCAAGGCTAGAGCACTAGCATCAAAGGCTTGTTTTAACAGCACTTCCAACTTACGATCCTGAAGGTCTTTAAGGGCCGCCCCCCCCTTCGACCGGGATCGTGGTTTTCTTAGTGACCGCCGACACTAGCGCGTCCACTTTAGGCATCCGGAGCAACTCCTTCTCCTCCTGAGGAACTGGGTAAAGTCGGGCAATGGTACGCCCCCCTCTTAAACTAGCCTCTGGGCATTCCCATTCTGACTCAATCATTTGCTTAATCACCCTGTGCATAGGGAAACACTGCTGCTCAGGTTTAAACCCTTGTAATAAAGGATCCTCCAATGGCTCCTGTTGCAGTGCAGGAGGTACAATATTTAAAGCAGCCAGGGACTGAAGAATCAAAGCCCCCAATTCCTCCTTACGAAAGACCCTGAAAACATTGGGGTCCTTCCCTGGCGCTAGCTCCCCTTCCTCCAAGTCTAAGGGCCAGGAATCCAATCCCCCTTCAGACAAAATTTCCCCTTCTTCAGGCATAAGAGGATCGGAGAGCTGAGGACCTGATGCCCCCGAAGAGAAATCTCCCCCGGGGCACTGCGCCGAGGTCCCTTCCCCCGGATCTGAGAGGATAGGGTCCCCACAAGATAAACCTGCTGGAGGCTTAGGAAACTTGCTTTCAACAGGCTGAGACATCTTTAACAGATAGGCCTTATGCAAGGCTAGAACATAAGAACATAAGATATGCCATACTGGGTCAGACCAAGGTCCATCAAGCCCAGTATTCTGTTTCCAACAGTGGCCAATCTAGGTCATACGTACCTAGCAGTTTCCCCAAGGGACACAGGTTCCACAATGCTTGTATTGGTTCAAGCATTGATATCCTGGGTCCCTTCTTAATAATGGTTTATGGACCTTTCCTCCAGGAACTTGTCCAAACCTTTTTTAAACCCAGCTACACTAACAGCCTTTACTACATTTTATTTATTTATTTTATTTATTTATAGCTCTTTTATACCGCACTCTCTCATCAGCGCGGTTTACATTAAAACAGGAATACTCATTGCAAGCAACAGGCTGTGGTGAGTTTACATATAACAGGAGAGTTCAACTGGGATTATAACTTTGGGAAACTGTACATATTTGTAAAAAACCTATATACAAAAGGATAGATTTTCTTACATCCTCCGGTAACAAATTCCAGAGTTTGATTACACGTTGAGTGAAAAAATATTTTCTTTTATTAGTCTTAAATAGTTTACCCTGTAGCTTCATTGCATGTCCCCTAGTCTTTCTATATTCTGATAAGGTAAACAATCGATCTACGTTTACCCGTTTCACTCCGTTCATTAATTTATAGACTTCTATCATATCTACCCTCAGCCGTCTCTTTTCCAGGTTAAAGAGCCCCAACCTTTTTAGCCTTTCTTCATAGGAGTAGCCTTCCATCCCCTTTACCATTTTGGTGGCTCTTCTCTGAACCTTTTCTAAAATCGCTATATCCTTTTTAAGATACGGCGACCAGAATTGCACACAATATTCAAGGTGCGGTCTCACCATGGAACGATATAGAGGCATTATAATATCTTTTGTTTTATTTTCCATTCCTTTCCTTATCATACCTAGCATTCTATTTGCTCTCTTGGCCGCCGCTGCACACTGGGCCGAGGGTTTTAACATGGTATCCACAATGACGCCTAAATCTTTTTCCTGGGTGGTGGTTCCTAATGTGGAACCTTGCATCGTGTAACCATAGTTTGGGTTGTTCTTCCCTAGGTGCATAATCTTGCACGTCTCCACATTAAATTTCATCTGCCATTTTGATGCCCAGCCTTCCAATTTATCAAGATCCTCTTGCAATTTTCCACAATCCTCCTGGGTTTTAACAACTTTAAATAGTTTTGTGTCATCTGCAAATTTGATAACCTCACTCGTTATTCCACTTTCCAGGTCATTTATGAATATGTCAAAAAGCAGCGGACACAGCACAGATCCCTGGGGTACACCACTATTCACCTTTCTCCATTGGGAAAATTGGCCATTTAGCCCTACCCTCTGCTTTCTATCTTTTAACCAGTTCCTGATCCACAATAGTACACTGCCTCCTATCCCATGACTCTTTAGTTTTGCCAAACGTCTCTCATGAGGGACCTTGTCAAAGGCTTTCTGAAAGTCCAGATACACAATATCAACAGACTCACCTTTGTCCACCTGTTTATTCACTCCTTCAAAAAAACATAACAGATTAGTAAGACAAGATCTTCCTTGTCTAAAGCCATGTTGGCTGTCTCCCATTAGGTCGTGACTATCTACATGCTGAGTAATTTTATTCTTTATGATGGTTTCTACCATTTTTCCCGGTACTGATGTCAGGCTCGCCGGTCTGTAGTTTCCCGGATCACCCCTCGAACCCTTTTTAAAAATTGGTGTTACATTGGCGATCCTCCAATCCTCAGGTATTAGAGATGATTTTAATGATAGTTCACAGATTACTAGAATAAAATCCGGAGAAAAAAGAGAGAGTCCAATGGACCTGGGGCTGCAGGAGCCGGAGACTGGTCTATCTGCTCTACTACAGACGTTTTGGAAGACTTAGACTTCTTTTTCCCAGCACGTGGCAACGGCACGGGAGAGGCTGCAGCCTCTGCAGACACTATGGCCGCCGTTCCCGCCTTAAGCAGAGACCCCTGAGTCTTCTCTCCAGCCCTATCCCCCGAGCCAGAGCTCTCCATTATGGGCTAAAGATCGCAGCAAAAAAATACACCAAGAATTTAAGAGACACTAAGAGCTAGCCAGAGAAAACTGACCCGCCGAAAACACACACGCGAAAGCAAAAAAAAAAAAAATGGCGCACGCGCGGGCTTTCCCGCAGACAAAAAGCTGCAGGAAACAAGACTGACCGGCGAGAGAAATAAAGTGAACACACCAGAAATTCACATAAAACAAATGAAATAAAGAGTACCTGAACTCAGGAGACTGAACTTTCGCCTCTATGAACTCGCTGCTAGCGAGACTGAGAGACGTTTGAAACTGCAGCGGGAAGAGGATACCGGGGCTCCCGGTGCCTAAGTCCCCCGATGAAGAACGGATCCTGCGGAAGACAGGCTCTGCCTCCGAAAGTGCTATAAATGATAAATATAGCCGAGTATCAACGTTCTGAATTTGCCCGTGTGATCTAACGGACTTCCCCGAATAAGGGAGCCCTGTTCGCTGAAGTGCCCTGCTAGGACCAGCGATGAAGCCTCTGGTCTTCCAAAACCAATCAGTCTGCCTCCATTAGCATGCTTCTTATTCTGCTCTCTCTCGTTATTAATCATTAACACAGATGTAAAATGCGGGTCTTCTGGGAGCCTGCCAGAGAAACGTCCTTCCCAGCTGCTGAGGACTGAAGACTGGTTTCCTGACACCAGGGGGAGCTATATCACCTGCCAGTAAAATTTTCAGCATTCAGTCCTCAGCTGCTGGAAGGGATTGACTACCCAACAGTAACCTGGAATGGCCCGGAGAGACGAAGAGGAATGATGTTCACAGATATCTCTGGTGCAGGGACATCCAAGAAGGCTCAGGGATGTGGTGGAGGCGTGTCCAGGGAGGAGCAAGAGGCTTGCACATCCCTGTTTCATCTCAGGCACGAATAGGCATCAGGAAAGTGCTCGTTTTCACCTTAAACCCAGAGAGTGTACAGTACAGAAGATGGAGAATTATGTGACTAGCCGCAGATCACAAAGGCCCACACTGGAATGTGAACCTTAAGCCACTACTCTAACCATTATGCTATTAGACATATTGACTCTGAAATGCTATCTTGGGGACATCTATACAGACATATTAGGCATGTCCACGTTTCCGAAATCATGCTTGAACTTGCATGTGTCTGCTTTTTTTTTCCCCCTCCAGATGTTCTGTCTTTGACCTCCCAGATAGCACTTGGATGTCCCATTGTGAAATGTGCCTGTAAGATTACTTTATTTCACATATTTTACCTTCCTTATACAGCTCACACTGTAATCAACATTAATTCCTATTGATTTTTATCCATATTTCAAAAAAACAAAATTAAGAAAAATGCATTGTTTCCTTCTCACTTTTGCACATTTATTTGAATTTTCCTTAATTTTTACACAATGTATCACATCTTCAGGTTGTTCTGTTTGAAAGTTAGATGACATGTTTAATGCAGCTAATATTTTAAAAAAAATTAAACTAATTTATCATTTGCACCAAAAGGTTCAGAGGGGGAACTGATTTTCAAAGCTAAAGAGCTGATGATTATAAAATAACGTAACTGCTTATTCAAGCAAAATTTCTTACAGAATAGTTTTTCTATAAAAAATGAGCCTTCAGCATCACTGACCATACTGCAGTGTGGACATTAAATAAACACATTTGATCAAAAGCCTGTATCATTTGACTAAGGTAAAAGCAAATCCACTTACAATCTAAAACTTTTCTTGAAGTTGAATGAATTTAAGTTTCTGAACCACCATTTCAATTTTAAACTAGTTAAACTTTGTAATATTAATTCAATAAATTCCAGAAAACAAAACTGGAGTGTACCATTAACAGACGTTTAAATTGTAGTGAACATCGTATATTAAAACAGATCTCCACAGGCAGATAGTCCATAAAATCAAGTGGTATGTGTGCCACAGTAATTTGATGCAATCAAGAGATGACCATCACCAAGTGCCCTTTACTGGTAGGTAATATAGAGAACATGAGTTAGGGCATATAGAACCAAAATGTGTTTCGTGGTTTCTCCCAATCTGAGTCTAAAAGAAAAACATTTACTACTTCGGGATCACTGTACAAGAACAGCAGATTTCGGATTTGAATGTTTTTGCTTTTAAGTATTTCTTTAAGAGTCTTAAATTCTGTCTTTACAACCAATTGTTTACCACATCCAAAGGACTGAGAAGTGTTTAGGCGAATGATTAATTGTGTGTTCGACAAAATACAAAATGTTCAGCAATGAAATATACCTAGTTTAATTTTAAAAAAAAAAAAAGAGACATACCTTCGGTTCTAAGAATAAGCCTCTAAAATATCGATATTGAACTACTATTCCCCTTGTAAACACGATTGTTGCTTTCCATAATGTACTGTGTAAAAACAAAACAGTTTTGATTAGGACAAAAAGTTGAAAACCACAAATCTAAAAAAAGTTGCAAGTTAAACTAAAACTATGCTTTTGAAATAGTAAAACTAAGAAATGTTTTATTTCATACACCAAAAAAAAAAAAAAAAACCACCAATAAAGGAGAAAAAAAAAAGGTAGTTACTCACCTGTAGCAGGTGTTCTCCATGATCAGCAGGAATAAGTCCTCATGTATGGATGACGTCCACAACAAACCCCATGTGGGAACGCTCCCAGCTTCTATTGGAAGCTTTTGGGAGGCTCCACCATGCCTGCGCACCTCCTTCCCACCTGCCGCCACAGCACATGATGCCTCAGTCTCATAACATAGCTGTAGCAGAAGACAACTCCTCGGGGAGGTGGGAGGGTTGTGAGGACTTATTCTGACTGTTTATGGAGAACACCTGCTACAGGTGAGTAACTACCTTTTCTCTGGGGACAAGCAGGAATGAGTCCTCACTTATAGGACTCCCAAGCTACAAGCTACCGAAAATTGAGGAGGCTACCAAGAAGTCCAACAGGGGCAACTCAAGTGCAAAATGGCAGGAGGCCAGAACAACTCAATTACCTGAGCAAAAGAGAATGGGTCTAGGGGAGCTAGAGTTGGATTCTAATCCCCAAACAGATTCCAGAGTACAGATTGGCTGAAGTTGTTATTGCATCAGGAAACCGTGTCTAGACAGTAGTGGAATGCGAATGTGTGGACTGAAGACCATGTTGCAGCACTACAAATCTCTTCCATGGAGACAGTAAGTTGGCCACCAACAGCCATAGCTCCGACATTATGAGCAGTGACATGACCATCAAGGCTCAGTCTGCATGAGTATAAGCAAAATAAATGCAGTCTGCCAGCCAAAATGAAAGTGTGTTTGGAAACAGCAGCCCCTAGCTTATTTGCATCAAAAGAAACAAAAAGTTGGATGGACTTTTTATGGGCTATTGTCCAGTCCAACATGTGCAACGCAGCTTCCCCTTTGTGTGCATGAGGTCTCGGGAAAAATGTTGGAAGAATTGATTAAGTTGGAAATCCGATCCTTTCAGAAGGCATTTAAGATGATGGTGGATTTTGGTGTAAGGTGACTGAACCATCAGAGCAGTGGTTCTCAACCAAGTCCCCCTGGGACCCCCACCAGGCCAGTCAGATTTTCAGGATATCCACAATGAATATGCACAAGAGATCAACATGCACTGCTTCCATTGTATGCAGATCTAACATAGCTAGGACAACAGTAAAAACTAAAACAAGGTAGGGAAGCAACTCCCAGGGGAGAAGGGAGGGTTGTGAAGACCGATTACTACTGTCTCTGGAGAACACCTGTTACAGGTGAGTACCTATGCTTTCTCCAGGAACAAGCAGGAAGCCAGTCCTCACATAAGGGACTCCCTAGCTCCAGGCTGCTGAGGACTAAACAATGACAGCACCAACAGTGGCCAAATCAGGTAGCCATGAGTTGCAGAAGGCGAGTCCCCACTGAGAGACTCTGCAAGACCCTAGCGTCCAGCGACACTATCACTCCAGTAGCCTGAACACAGAAGGGGCAGAGGGGCAGGAGTTACCTACACCCCAAGACTATTACAGAGTACTGCCTGGCCAAAGGCACTGTCCCTGTGGGATTCTCTCTCCAGGCATTAGTGAGCTGCAAACATATGAATTGAAGGCCTTGTGGCAGTCTTGCAGATTTCTATCACTGGCATTGAGCAGAGGTTGGCCACCGACAGAGTCATTGCCCTCAGCGATGTGTTGTGATCTGGTGCTCAAGGGAGAGGCCAGCTCGCTCATAGGCAATGGCAAATACAGTCCACCACCCAAGTGGACAGAGTTCACTTAGTCACAGGGAGCCCTAGTCTGCTGGGGTCATAAGACACGAAAAGCTGAAGAACTTTTCAATGGGCTTGAGTCTGCTGTAAATAGGCGTATAAAGTACTAATTCATCCCTGCCGGTGTGAGGCTGTGGGAAGAAGTGAGGAAAACCACCTCTTGGTTGAGGTGGAAAGGGGACACCACTTTCGGGAGGAATTTGAGGTGTTTGCGGAGCACTACCCTATTCTTGTAGAACCCTATATTTGGTGCATCTGCCACCAGGGTCTGGAGTTCGTTTACTCTTCCAGCAGACATGAGTGCCACTAGAAAAGCCACTTTCCATGACAGGTACTGCAGGTGGCAAGTGGCCAATGGTTTGAAAGGTAGTTTGGTGAGCTGAGAGAGCACCACGTTGGAGGTCCCACTCTGCCGCTGGAGGGCAGAGAGGGGGCTTAGATGACAAGAGGCCTAGGAGGAACCTGGAGACCAGGGGCTAAGCTTGGGTTTTTCCCATGACAGGATGGTGGTGAGCAGTTATGGCACTCAGATGTACCCTCACCAAGTTAGATTTCAGCCTGATGTGTGACAGATGCAGTAGGTACTGCAGTACTAGCTGCACCTGGCAGAAGAAGGGATTCTCCTCTATTTCCACACACCAGGCATCTTGAACTTCTCCACTTAAAGGCATAAGCCCATCTGGAGGAGGGCTTTAGGGAGGCCAGTAGGATCACCCCGACGACTTCTGGGAAGACTGAAAGGGGCCCAACACTACTCTTTCAGCAGCCACACTGTTAACGTCAGGGACCTCAGATTGGGGTGCAAGAGGGAGCCCTCCTCCTGGGACAGAAGGTCCAGGGTTCGGGACAGAAGATCTGGGGTTCAGCCCCAAGGGACTGAGCATGCCAACAACATGGAAAGCAGAAGAGGAAAACAAAGTTGCCTGAGCCACCCGGGGGCAAATCAGTATAACATGTCCTTTTGCTCTAAACCCTGAAGAGAGTTCTGGTGACCAGGGAAAAGGGGGTGGAGTCAGTGGGAATGCATAGAGTAGGCCCTCGGACCACAAGATCAGGAAGGCATCTGCTGCCACTCTTTCTGGGTGTGGCTGATGGAAGCAGAAGTGGGGTAGCTGTGTGTTGTCTGGAGAGGTGGAGAGATGAATAGGTCCATCACGGGCATGCCACAGAGGTGAAAGAGCTGCTTTGTTACTCTGGAGTTTAAACGCCACTCATGTGGGCGAAAGACTTTGCTCAGCCTATCCACTAGGCAGTTGTCCTGGCCCAGGAGGTACACCACAGAAGTATGTTCTGTGCTGCGAAGGAGAGAAGGGCCACTGTCTCATGACAGAGGGAGTACAAACCCGTGTCCCCCTGCTTGTTGATATAAAACATATCGACTTGGTTGTCTGTCTAGATCAGTACAGGCTGGTGTCGCAGGAGGTGGCAGAACGCTTGCAGGGCCAAGAAGATTGCTCTGAGCTCCAGGAGATTATCTGTAGGAGTGACTCCTCCTGAGACCAGCTGCTCGGTGGTCTCCACAATGTAGCCTCCAAACCAGGAGGGAGGCGTTTGTGGTCAGGGTCCTCTGCGGCATAGGTGCCTGGAAAGACATTCCTGCCTGAAGGCCACGCAGTTTTTGCGACTAGTTGAGGGACCCTGCCCCGAACCTGCCCATGGTCTGAGCCCACTGTGAGTGTAGGCACCATTTGGCTGTCCGCATGTGTAAGTGGGCTGAAGACATGACGTGGACCATCAAGGCCATATGGTCCAGTAGACAGAGAAGGAGATGAGCCAGCACTGACCGGCAACGTTGTACCTCTCCTGCCAGTTGCCTGAGTTCTGCCCTCTCTCTTAGGAGGACAGCCTTGACTTGTAACGAGTCCAACTGGGCACCCTAGGTGCTGCAAAAGAAGGGTTGCCCATTCTGCAGCCTGACTGACCTCTGAGGCCGTACTGCCCGGATGTGCCAGTTGCCCAGGTAGGGGAAGACGAAAGCCCCTTGTAGGCACAGGTAGGCAGCTACCACTACCAGGCATTTGGTAAAGACCCTTGGCAAGGAGGCCAGGCAAAAAGGTAGCACCTTGTACTGGTAGTGCCCTCCTCCCACCACGAACCATAGGTACTGCCGGTGGGAGGGGTGGATCAGATGTGAATGTACGCATCCTTTAGGTCCAAGGTGCACAGCCAATCTCTCTGGTGGAGGTAAGGCAGCAGTGTTCCAAAGGAGAGCATCTTGAATTTGTTTAAGTTTCTCAGCTTTAGTATGGGCCTGAGGCCCCCAGTTCTCTCTGCGACAAGAAAGTATCTGGAGTAGAAGTCTTTTCCCCATAGATGTTTGGGTACAGGCTCTACCGCATTGTTCCTCAGCAGCCCTGCAAGCTCTGGAGAGGAGAAGAATCTGGTGAAGGAGAGGTCACACCGGCTCTCCTGGAAAGAAAGTGTAGTTACTCACCTATAACAGGTGTCCTCAGGGACAGCAGAACTAAGTCCTCACATAGGGATGACACTGGCACCAACAGAGCCCTTGTGGAAACACTTCCCCCAGCTTTCAAAGAAAGCCTTTAGGAGATGCTATCACACATGCTCTGGTCCCCTTCCAGCCCAAGGATGCCATCTTCCTCAGTCAGATGACATAGCTAAAAAACGGCAAAAATAAAAGATGGTGAAGAAGTAATTCCCAGGAGAGGAAGGAGGGTTGTGAGAACTGATTCCTGCTGTCCCCAGAGAACACCTGTTATAGGTGAGTAACTATGCTTTCTCCAGGAACAAACAGGAAGTCAGTCCTCACATAAGGGACTCCCTAGCTACAGGCTACTGAAAGCCCATAGCAAAAAGACACGGTCTCCCTCAAGGGGAGCCACGAGCAGCAGCAATCAAGTCTGTGGCTACAGACTACAGAAGGACCCCTATGTCCAATGAAAACCACATTCCAGTAGTATGAACACAGAAGGGTAGGAACTTCCTAAATCCCAAAAAGATTAATGAGCACAGCCTAGCCAAAGGCACTGTCCCATTGGAACTCCCGTTCCAGGCAGTGATGGGCTGAGAAGGTATGGACTGAAGACCAGGTGACAGTCCAGCAGATGTCCACCATAGGGACAGAGCACAGGTTTGACACCGAGGCTGCCATGGCCCTGACATGGTGTGCCGTGACACGACCTTCCAGTGGGAGCCCCGCCTGCTCATAGGTGAGGGTGATACAGTTTGCCACACAGGTAGACAATGCAGGTTTGGTCATCACCTCCACCAGACTACTGGCGTCATACGAGACGAGCAGCTTTGCGGTGGCCCCAAGTACGTTGGATATAGAAGGACAAGGACCTCTTACATTCCAGAGTGTGAAGCACCATCTCACCCCTACTGGTGTGAGGTCTTGGAAAGAAAGTGGGAAGCACCACTTCCTGGTTGAGAGGAAAGGACGATATCACCTTCGGAAGGAATTTAGGGTGCATGCGGAGCACCACCCTGTTCTTGTAGAACGTGGTATGGAGTACATCTGCCACTAAGGCCTGAAGCTCGCTAACTCTGCGAGCGGAGGTGAGTGCAACCAGGAATCCCACCTTCCACAAGAGGTACCATAGGTGGCAGGTAGGCAGAGGCTCAAAGGGTGGGTGAGTGAGCTGCCCCAATACCACATTGAGGTCCCACTCTATTGCGGAGGGTGAACCAGGGGCTTCAATAAGAGCAGGCCCCCAAAGGAAATAGGTCACCAACGGTTGGACCGAGAGGGGGTTACCATCCACCAGATGGTGGTGCGCAACCAGGGCACTCAGGAACACTCAGATGGAGTTAGACTTGAGCCTGGACTGCGAGAGGTGGAGAAGGTACTGTAACACCAGAGCCACCAGGCAGGAAAAAAAGGATCAGCCCTGAATTTGGCCCACCAAGCAGAGAACCTGCGCTATTTGAGGGTGTAAGCCTTCCTAGTAGAGGCCTTGCAAGAGGCCAGCAGAGTGTCCTCCACCTCAACCTTAACCGGAAGGTTGATAGGGGCCAGAGTCACCCTCTCAGCAGCCACACTGTCAGTGACAGGAACCCCAGGTTGGGGTTCAGGAGAGAGCCCCCCTCCTGAGATAGGAGTCCCAGGGCAGTCCCCAATAGGATGGGGGCCTCCACTGTCAACTGTAGAAGAAGCAGACACCATGGCTGCCTGGGCCACCGAGGAGCTATCAGGATGAGCGAGGCCATTTCACAGAGGGTTCTGAACAAGGTCTTGGTGATCAACAGTGTCAGAGAAAAGGAGTACATGAGCCCTTCCAACCATGAGACTAGGAACGCATCCGTTGTTACCCTGGAGGGGTGGACTTGCCAGGAAAAGAAAACGGGGCAACTGCATGTTGTCCAGGCTGACAAAGAGGTCCATCACGGGTTCCCCCCAGAGCTGGAAAAGCCAACTGGCTACCCTAGGGTCCAGCTGCCACTCGTGCAGCTGGAGAACTCTGCCGAGTCTGTCCTGGCCTGGCAGGTACACTGCTCGCAGGAGGATACCCTGTTGGATTGCGTAAAGCAAAGGATCAGTGCCTCATGACAAAAGGGTATGAGACCCTGTGCCCCCCCTCCCATTTGTTCACGTTGAATATCGCCACCTGGTGGTCTGTCTGGACCAGCACCGGCTGGTGACGCAGGTGGTGACAAAAGACCCTCAGGGCTAGGTGTATGGCTCGGAGCTCCAGGAGGTTGATCTGCTGAGTGCTCTCGTCTGGTGACCAGTTGCCCCGAGTGTGGAGATAGCATAGTTACTCACCTGTAACAGGTGTTCTCCAGGGACAGCAGGAATCAGTCCTCACTTATGGGTGACATCGGCACCGACTCAGCCCGGCGGAGCAATTCCCCAGCTTTCAAAGAAAGCCCTTGGGATTGCTACCACGCATATGTGGTCCTCTTCCCGCCCAAGGGTGCCATATTGCTCAGTCAGATCAATTAGCTTGAGCCCTACCAAGCAGATGGCAAGGGAATGACAAAAATTCAGAAACTCATCGAGGGAGGTGGGAGGGTAGTGTAGTGAGGACAGATTCCTGCTGTCCCTGGAGAACACCAATTACAGGTAACTACGCTTTCTCCAGGAACAAGCAGGAAGTCAGTCCTCACTTATGGGACTCCCTAGCTACAGGCTACCGAATCTGTAACCAAAACACGCCTCTGTGAGGCCATAAGCAGATGTCGAAACCCAAAGGAACCAGAATCCTCGGGGTGAAACCCTCAGTAGCCATGAAGAAGGGTCAGAGGGCAAGAGCTGTTTATACCCCGAACAGATTACACAGTACAGCCTGGCCAAAGGCACTGTCCCAGCAGGACTCCCTCTCCAGGCAGTAGTGGACGGCGAAGATATTCATGGAAGACCAGGTTACCGCCTGGTAGATGTCCATCATGGGCACAGAGCGTAGCGAGGCCACTGAGGCCGCTTTGGCTCAAACCCCATATGCACTGGCTAGACGATCCAGATGGACGCCCGCCTTCCCATGAGCGAACGCGATGCAGTCCGCCACCCAAACAGAGGGTGTACTTGGTGACTGCTTGTTCCTGCCTATTGGGATCGAAGGTCACGAGGAGCCGGTCAGACTTGCGATGAGTCTGGGTACACTGCAAGTAGAAGTCAAGGACCCGCTTGCAGTCGAGGGTGTGGAGAGTCGCTGACGCCTGATCAGCGTGCGGCCTCGGGAAGAAGGTCAGGAGCACTATCTCTTGGTTGAAATGAAAGGATGACACGACCTTGGGTAAGAACTTAGGATGCGCCCGGAGGACCACCCTGTTCCAATAAAACCTGGTGTAAGGGGCGCCAGCCATGAGCGCCTGAAGCTCACCGACTCGGTGAGCAGAGGTCAGTGCCACCAGGAAGACCACCTTCCAGGACAAATGCCAGAGCGAACACATCGCCATCGGCTCAAAGGGTGAACAAGTGAGCTGCAGGAGCACCACATTCGAGTCCCATTCCGCCAGAGGGAACAGATGGGTGGCTTGGATAACAGAAGGCCCCGCATGAAGCGGGAGACTAGTGGTTGCCCTGAGAGAGGCTTTCCCGCGATAGGGAGATTAGCCGATATGGTGCTCAAATGAACTCTAACACAGAGAGACTTCAGCCCTTCCCTCAAGGGGTGGAAGAGGTACTGGAGGAACCCACCGAACTGGGCATGAGAAGGGGGTCGATCTGGTGCTCCGAGCACCAGACGGAGAAGCGTTACCACTTAAAAGCGTAAGCTCGCCTAGTGTAGTCCTTCCTCGAGGCAAGGCGGCTTTCCTCGACCTCCGCCGGAAGAGCCATGGAGGCTAGAGAGACCTGTTCAGCCGCCAGGCCATGAGGGATAGGGAGGGTAGATTCGGGTGTAGTACCCGACTCTCCTCCTGTGTCAGCAAGTCCCTGGCAGAGCCCAGGGGGATCAGAGGCTTCAACGATAGCCGGAGCAGGAGTGGGAACCAAGGCTGCTGAGGTCACGAGGGGGCCACGAGAATCAGCGATGCCCTGTCCCGTTGGGCCTTGAACAGAGTCCTCGCAATGAGGGGAAAAGGAGGGAATGCATAGAGAAGACTAGAGGACCAGTCCAGGAGAAATACATCAGGGCCCTCCCTGCCCGGGTGCGGCACCGGGCTGCGGAAGCAGGGAAGTTTTGTGTTCTGAGAGCTGGCAAAGAGATCCACCGCTGGGGTGCCCCAGCATAGAAACAGCCATCCTGACAAGATCCATCCTGACACTTTGGGGTCGAGGCGCCACTCATAGGGGCAAAGAATTCTGCTAAGCCTGTCCGCCAGGCCATTCTCCTGACCTGGGAGATACGTTGCCTAGAGGGACATCCTCCGCCGGGCGGCAAAAGAGCAGATGAGGACTGCTTCCCTGCAGAGGGAGTGCGACCCCATGCCCCCCCCCTTCTTTGTTGATATAGAACATCGCTACCCGGTTGTCGGTCTGCACCAGAATAGACTTCCTGCTGAGGACATTCTCAAAAGGACCTCAGAGCCCACCGGATGGCCCGGAGCACGAGCAGGTTTATCTGTTGTTGAGCCTCCACCGGTGACCACTGCCCCTGTGTGCAGAGACCCCCGCAATGGGCTCCCAACCCTAACAGGGAAGCATCCATGGTCAGAACCACATCATGCTGTGGGGACTGGAAGGGTGATACTTGCAGGAGGTTGCGGAGGTTTTGCCACCACTTCAGGGACAAGTGGAGGCCGGGAAGAACCCTGATGGGGTCCTTGAGGTGTCTGAGGGACTGGCTCCATTGGGTACTGAGAAACCACTGAGCCGTCCGCATGTGCAGGCGGGAGTGAGGAACCACATGCACGGTCGAGGCCATGTGGTCCAGGAGACATAGCATGGCCTGAACGGTGACCTGGTGAGCGCTCTGGACGTGAGCTGCCAGAGCCCGGAGGCGGGTGGAGCTGTCCACCGGCAAGAAGGCCATGGCCTGCTGAGTATAGAGGCGCCACAATGAACTCAAGAGCCTGTGTCGGCTCGAGGTGAGACTTTGGGTAGTTGATCAAGAACCTCAAACTCTCCAAGAGGAGGACAGTGCGCAACATTGCTTGCCGGGTCTCCTTGACGGAGGAGCCTGTAACGAGCCAGTCGTCGAGATAGGGAAACACCGACACGCCCCAGCGCCGAAGGTGAGCGGCGGCCATGACGAGACAATTTATGAAGACCCATGGGGCGGATGCAAGGCCGAAGGGGAGCACCCTGTACTTGAAGTGCTCTTCCTGCACCCTGAAACGCAGGTACTGCCTGTGTTGAGGGTGGATCAGGATATGGGCATAAGCGTCCTTTAGATCCAAGGAGCATAACCAACCACCCTGACGGAGGAAAGGCAGCAGCACGCCAAGAGATAACATCTTGAATTTCTCTCACACCAGGAACTTGTTCAGCCTGCGGAGGTCGAGGAAGTACCGGGAATAAAAGCCCCGACCTCGAAGGATGGGAGGGACCTTCTTGACTGCCCTTTGAGTGAGGAGAGAGTGTTATTCCTGCTGCAGCAAGGGCTGGTGTGCGGGGAGTCGAGGAGAGTCCACCGGGGAGAAAGGAGGTGGGAGCATGTTGAAGTGGAGGCGATATCACCTCAGACACCTGGGTCCTCCAGGTCATCCGGGAGGGCTAAGCACCCACAATGGGGTGAAGATGGACAAGCGTCCCCCCACGGACTGCTGTATCGCCGGAGGGCAAGGGGCTATGCCGCTGGCATCAAAACCCCTGAGGGGGTTGTGGGGGAGCTAGCACCTGGGTCTTCGGTCCCTTTGGTTTCTGGTGACCCTGGTCAGGCTTCCCCTGCACGGCAGTGGTCGGCGTGGGGGTAGCCGGGTACAGCGAGTAGCTGTGGTATTGGAGGCCTTTCCTGGGGAAGAAGAGCTTCTTGGTAGGCTTCTTCTTCCGAGGTAGCGTAGAGGTCTTGCGGGAGACACGGGCCCTTGTTACGTACTCCGTCTCGATCTCAGCCACCTTCTCCTCCATCGGCTTACCATAAAGTTGCTCACCAAGGCAGGGCACGTCCAGGAGCTTCTCCTGCCCCCACTGCTCCAAATCCGAAGATTGGAGCCAAGCCTAGCAGCGGGCTCTGATGCCCTCGGCTGCCACCCGAGCCGAAGTCTTGAAGCCATAGTAGGAGGCTCGAGAGATATACTTGGAGCAATCAGCTACTGATTTCAACAGTGTGCAGAACCTATCAAGGGGCTCGCCCTCGAGGCCCGCGGAGAAGCCTCCAAGTTCTTTTGCCAAGTCGTGGAGGACTGGCTTTGCCCCAATGAACTCCAGACACTGTCGGGAAGAGGTGAAACTTGGGGTAGTTTATGACAAAACCCAAGTGTTGCAGAACCTGGATGGTGTGTGTAGTGGCCTTTTGCACCTCTGAGGTCGTGCTTCCCTTTATGAGCCAGCTGTCCAGGTAGGGAAAGATGAAGACCCCCCTGGAGCCAGAGGTAGGCGACTATGACTGCCAGGCATTTTGTAAAGACTCTTGGGGCAGAGACCAAGCTGAAAGGGAGCACCCTGTACTGAAAATGTCTGCTCCTCACTATGAACTGCAGGTACTGCCTGTGGTTGGGGTGGATGAGGATGTGGGTATAAACATCCTTGAGGTCTAAGGAGCATAGTCAATCTCCCTGTTGGAGGTATGGCAACAATGTTCCAAGGGAGAGCATCTTGAACTTCTCTCTCATCAGGAATTTGTTGAGGCTGCGAATGTCAAGGATGGGTCTTAGATCCTCTGTCCTCTTTGGCATGAGGAAGTATCTGGAGTAGAACCCCTTGCCCTTGAGGTAGTGGGGCACTCGTTCCACCGCTTTGTCCTCAAGAAGACCTGCCAACTCCTTCAGAAGGTGGTCCCATTTGAGGGGAGACCTGAGGGGCTCTCCTGGGAAATAAGGAAGAGGTGTCCGAGTCAGGTGGAGGAGATAACCCTCCCCGAATACCCTTAGTGTTCAGGAATCAGTGGTGATGGTCACCCACCTCTGGGCAGAGAGCCAGACATCCCCTTGTGGGCTGCTCATCTCCTTGGGGTAGAAAGGCTATGCTCAAGGAGTCAAAAACTCCCCCCTGGCTGGGCCAGAGCCGGTGCCTGGGTTTTGGAGCCTTCTGCTTACAAGGACCATGTCCATGTCCATGACCCTTGGCCTGCTGACCCTATTGGAGAGCTGGGGAGGGCTAAAAAGGTGAGTAGTTTCTGTAAGCAGCCCCTTTCCTTGAGTAGAAAGGCTTTTTACCCCAGCCCTTCCATCAGGGAGGGACAGACGTCTTTTCTGAGAGCCTGGTCCTTGTCATGAACTCGGTCTCCAGCTCAACAGCCTTGTCTGTCATGGGTTTGCCAAAGAGGTTCTCTTCTTGGCATGGGACATTGACCAATTTGTCCTGAACCCATTGCTCAAGATCAGACAATTGTAGCCAAGCCTGGCATCGTGCACCGATGCCCATCGCCGTTACTCAAGCCACCGACTCTAACCAGTCTTAGGCCGCTCGAGACATGAATTTGGAGCATTCACGGACTACCTTGGCCAGGTTCTTGAACAGCTGCAAGGGCTCCTCGGAGAAACCAGCTGAGAACCCGGCGAGTTCCTTCGGCAGGTCTCTCAGGTAATGCCCATGTACATCTGGTAGGCCTGGATGCGACCATGAGCATCGAGCCCTGGTAAACGTTTCTGCAGAGAGCATCCAAGGTACGTATCCCCCTGCTGGGGGGCACCAAGAAGTGCTTTTCAGCTGATGCATGGCCGACTCCACCACCATGGAAGTTATGCGGCAGCTGTGACTTTTGGAAGTCCAGGCTCCAGCAGACTCGATACAATGAGTTGAGTTATTTGCTCCCACATCCAGAGCATCAGCCATTCTAGGATGGGAGAAATGGACACCATGAGCGATTCCAGCAGAGAAGCCTCGTACTGTAGGATTCCCAACTCATCCACTCAAGGATCTTCTTCCGACTTTGTAGGGAATGCCAGGGTCTTTGACACATCTTTTACGAAATCAAGGAAGCCCATATCCTCCAGCAGGGACTGCCAACAGGGCTCTGAGACGTGCGAGTCGGATGGGACGTCATGGTGGCGACAGGGGACTCCTCATCCTCTATTTCCCACTCGGGGTAGCCCATCGAGGACTATGAGCTCTGCGACAGGTGTCCGGCATACTTACCAGGAAGGATCGTAGTCCCATCAAGCGTGACTCTGATCATGACCTTGGCAGAGGATCGACTCGAAGCTGAAGGACCTCGAGCATCGGCTCGGCCTCCAGGAATGTCTTGGATGTCGAGGGCCTGGTGGTTGGGGCAGATGAACTAGTCATACCAGACAACAGGGCCCACTGCTGGTCTATGAAGGCAGACAAACTGTGCTCCAGGGCCACCATTCTGGACTCTGTGCCAGAAGGCTCTGCAACCTTCGGTATGGGCACCGAGGGACTCTGGCCCAAAGCCGGATATCCTTGATGGGGATGGTGTCTGAGGACCTTTGCAGGCCGCTCCTTGTCTGAAGCCTCGGACGAGCGCCTCAGACTGCAGGACCAGGCCCGGGGGGCACCCGGCCAGTTGGAACCATCCAAAGATGCCGCCTTCGAGGGTTTCTTCTTCTTCCTGGGTTCCCTCAAAGGAGACCCCCTTTCTGAGGGGCTCGGGTTCCACCGACGTGTCGAGGCCTCAAATGAGGCCCTGGCCTTCGGAGGCATCGGGGACTCAAGGAAAAACTTGTTGTGCTACTGCTGACGGTTCTTGAGCGCCTTGCTAGACATCCTTTTACAGAGACCACAGGCTGCTGGGTCGTGATCTGGCCCGAGGCAGCGGAGACAGCAGTCGTGTGTGTCGGTTAAGGACATCATTTTAGAACACCGATTACACTATTTAAAGCCACTGGCAGCCATGGGGGAAAAAAGTACCCCTGGCGAGGTCGAAGACTCTCCAGGCTTCCAGTTGGAAAAAAAGGCATGAAGAGTACCGATGCGATACCAGAGGCAAGTATGAAAACTCAGAGAAAAAAATGAACTTTTTCCAGGGACAAGCCAGAAAAACATCTGAAGGGCTCCATGGAAAAAAGGAGACTGAGCAAGATGGCACCCTTGGGCAGGAAGGGGACCACGCATGCGTGGTGGCATCTCCCAAAGGCTTTCTTTGAAAATTGGGGGGGGATGCTTCTGCAAGAGCTCCATCGGCACCGACATCACCCATATGTGAGGACTGACTTCCTGCTTGTTCCCGGAGAAAACCAACTGTTATCTGGGTAGACCAATTGTATCTAGTAAGGTGATAATAGCAGCAGCTGATTTGCTCCTTGGGAACGTAGTTGCCGGGGGGGGGGGGGGGGGGGGGACCTATGGATCAAGGGATAAGATTACAGTAAGTAGTGTGGGAGAACAGCTTTGAGAGCTTTGAAAAACAGAATTTAAATTTTAAATAAATGACGGAAAGCCAGTGGTTCTCTATGAGTGGAGCTGCAAAGTCATATTGCGTTGAGAATGAGTTTAATGTCTGTATCTTGTGCAAAAATGTAATGTCAGCCTTCGAGTCAATGCTGACTCCTGGTGACCCAGCAGCTCCTGGGTTTTCTTGGCAGTGTGGCCAGCAGTAGATTGCCGGGCCTTTCTTCTGAGGCAATGGATGGTTAAGTCACTTGCCCAGGGCCACAAGGAGTGCTAGTGGTTACCAAGCCAGTGCTCTAACAATTAGGCTACTCCTCCACTCCCTGTATCCTCTGCTCTTAATAATTTAGTTATACTTGAGTTTTAGACTCCATTATACAGGACATTACAGTACTCGTCTGGAAATGACAAAAGCATGAATCAGGGTGTGTAGGCTTCTTGATTTTGAAAATTCTCTATGGAGCATACTGTATTCTACAGTTGTTTGCAAAAGTCTTGCATAGGCTGCATGATCAAGCTACTCTCAGCTTTATTTTGACAATCTTTCCAAATTCTGTGGCAGAATCCTGGTTTATTATATACGGTTTTGTTGCAAATTTAATGTGGCAGTCATTTCCGCATCCAAAATTACTTGTCTGTGAACTTTAGTATGGTTGTCATGAGGAAACGATGTCCCAGTATGCTCAATTGGATTCTGTGTCAAAACAGGATCAAAATGAAATAAAATACTGCTCTTCCTCAGCCAATAGGAAGTCATATTTGATAGTCAATCAATACAAGGTATTTTAGCGGCACACAGGGTTTAAATTGAATGTGGATCAACTGATGTGTATTGTATCTGAGGCTCAACATCCTGGCATGGTGAAGAGGTTGCATTTCTATCAATAGAGGACCAAGTCCGGGTTGTGGTTTTTCAAAAGGAGGGATATTCCAGGCTGAAGTTTGCAGCAAATATCAGCTGTAAACAAAGCATGGTTGTCCACATTCTGCAGAAGCATAAGGAGATGGGAAATATGCAGGATTGAAATTGTAACAGTCGGCCTAGAAAGTCAACCAAGAGGGACAACAGGGCCTTGATAAGGACAGCTCTTGGCAACTGCAAGCTAACTTCCCCTGAGCTTCTGTGGGAATGGAAGAAATGTTCCAATGTAGTTTGCACTTCCACAGTGAGAAGACAATGCTTGGAGTATGGGTTGAGGAGCTGTAAGGGGCGGAGGAAGCCACTACTAATGGTGGAATGAACAAAAAAACCCCAAACTTCAGTAACAAATAATATTACAAACACAAAATCACCGAACAAACCCCCAGAAAAATCAAATCAAGAGTCTCTTCTTTTTGTCGGATGTGTCCAGGAAAGGAACATAGTAGCAAAACTATGCCCACCACACAGTTACATCCATTTTATTATAAAACCAGAAAAAAACTTTACTTAGCTGGAAATTATTGAATCGCAGGCTATTCAAGCACGCTTGGGCACACGCATAGGCACGACGTGCACGTTTCGGGTTATTTAAACCCTGTCTCAAGTGCTGCCATGATCAAGTTCAACTGTCTTTGTACTACTAATGGTGGAACAGAGGAAGAGACATATTGAGTGGGCATCCAAACACTCAAAATGGAGCAAGGCTGACTTGGAGAAAGTTCTTCTCAGCAACGAAAGCACATTCTGCATTCTGGGTGACCACGGCAAAACTTATGCGAGACAATTTCCTCATGATGAGTACAAACCAGAGTGCTTGAATATCTCAGTGAAGGCAAACCAAGGTCATGATCTGGGGATGCATGGCAGCCAGTGGTGTTGGAAGACTCCATATTGTTAACAGAATGATAAACACAGCAAAATAAATAGGAATTCTGCAGAAGCACGTGCTGCCATCAGCTGAGTAACTGTTTCCTGGCAGATATTTCTTCCAGGATGACAATGCACCTTGCCACTGAGCAAAAACTGTCGCTGATTGGAAGAAAATAAACGGAGTTCAGACCATTGACTGGCCAGCTCAATCACCCAATCTCAACCCAATTGTGAATCTTTAGTACAAGATATCAGTTGAGATCCCAAAGAAGCAACCGCAGACCAAGAAAGAGCTGACTGAGTCAGTGATTGCAGCCTGGAATCGCATCTAACGCAAGAACATCTCATCGAACTGGTCCAGTCCATACCAGACAGATATCATCTTGTGAGAAAGAGCAAGGGCTGGCCCATCAAGTACTAATGGTTACCAACAACAAAAAACAGCCCTTTTCAAGGCTACCCAATGAAATTAAGAACATGCACACTGCCAACATCCACAGAACGGAAAATACAACCACTATTTCAGTACACACTGCATCTTTGTACACAGATTCACAATCAAACGAACACTGGAATTAATCAAAAACAACACTCAAGTCACGCCAAATTTGTTAGATTTGTACAAAAAACAAAAGGGAAGAAAATGGCACGCAGAAGGGGTTGTAAATTGTAATGCATTTTATCCCTATGATCCAAACAACTAAAAACTGCCAATTCAGCACTATCTATGCAAGACTTTTTCACACCACTGTACATAAGGAAAGATATAAGGCTGTTTGTTGCTGAAAACTGTAGACTGAAAGAGTTCAGAATCAGTTGCAGCCTAGCATTTTTAAAGACTCAATTAAGGTTATTGGAACAAAATATATTTTAGGTGGGGTTGTGATCTTGATGCTACGGCCCAAGATCCACATAGCAGTGGATTTTGAAGGGTTGAGCTAAAGGCCATTGTTAGAGAGCAAGTCAACAGCAGCTTCCCGGCATAAGTTTAAGTGTGTAAAGTTGCAGTCTAGTCCTCGTGATGACCTCTGCACCCCACTCAACCCCCATGCTGGTCTCATATTCTCAAGACTAGTGAGACCAGTGCCAGAGGTCTTACACATGTCATCTTTAGCTAACAATTATAGCTTCAGATAGCAAGTTATGTGGGTGAGTGGTGCAATGGTGGTGGGCCAGTCTGTGCATGGGATGTCTTTGTATGGGTGAGGTACAGGGATACAGTGCATGTTTGTGTGTGCTGCAGAATTGGAGAGCTTCTGTGTGTGCGGTGCGAAGATGAGGTTCTTGTGTGTATGCGCGTGTGTTTGTAGCAGCGAGATGGGGGCTATCTAGTCTTTTGCACCGAGTGTCACATTTACTATTCTCTCCCAGTTCATGAGGAGTCTTATGTGTGCACTAGATCTCTGGAGGCTAGAGTGGCAGACTTCGAGGACATAAGGAAGACAGAGAGCTATACATAGGAAAATGTGGGGGGGGAGATTCTGGAGCCCAAATTTAGGCTTTTAAGTTGGAAGTTGAATTCCAGAACTCCTAGGATGGCATTCTCCAAAATGCTTCTTGTTCCACGCACAGAATCCAAAAAGCAGGCAGAGCTCTGGGAGTCTCAATGCGTGGATGAGATGATGCAAAAAAAGAAAAGGATTTTGGATTTGTTAGGAACTGGTCAACATTCTGGAGAAGGTAGGGGCTTTTTTGAAGAGATGAGTTCCACCTTAACTGTGATGGAATCAGGCTGTTGGCATTAACCTTTAAAAAGGAGATAGAACAGCTTTAAGAGGGGAAAGCCAAAAATCACCCAAGAGTGCATGGCTCAGAAGGACATATCCAAGAAGAATACTAGCAAAAGAGGGAAGTTAAGGCATCCCAACAGAGAGGTTCCAATAAAGATAAAAGTATCCCAGATGCCCTTAAGCAGAGCTGAAAGATTCCAAAATTACCCCTATCAACTGATAACCAGATTAATATGAATAAAATACAATCTTTAAAACGTCTGAATGCAAATGCTAGACATCTAAAAATAAGATGGGAGAGTTAGCATATATAGCACTAAATGAAAGGTTAGATATAATTGGCATCTCAGAGACCTGGTGGAAGGAGGACAACTAATGCGATACAGTTTTTACCCAGGTATCACAGTATCGCAATGACAGGGTAGATCTAATTGTTGGAGGGGTTGCGCAGAACAGTTACTTACCTGTAAAGCACAGTTACTTACCTGTAACAGGTGATCTCTGGGAACAGCAGGAATAAGTCTTCATTCATATATGAGTATCGTCGGTACCGACGGAGCCTGCACGGGAACGCTCCCCAGCGTCCAGAAAGAAAGCTTTTGGGAGCATCCCACAGCGCCTGCGTGCTGCCTTCCCACCTTTCCTAACCGCCTCTCTCCAGTTCGAGTTTTAAGCTGAGACAAAGAGAGAGAGAGAGAGAGGAAAGGAAAGATAGATAGAGAGATACAACTCCTAGGGGAGGTGGGTGGGTTGTGAAGACTTATTCCTGCTGTTCCCAGAGATCACCTGTTACAGGTAAGTAACTGTGCTATCTCCAGGAACAAGCAGGAATGAGTCTTCACATATGGGGACTCCCCAGCTAGAGATGCCAGGGAGATCTCCAAGGTTGTGAGTCCCTGAGAAGGGCTCTACCTCCCCCCAAGGATCTTGGGCATCCAACCAGGGATGGGGGGTAGGAGTTGATTAGGTATGGAACAGGTGTTTGAGAACAGCCTGACCAAACAAGGCATCCCGGCGGGAGTCCTTGTCCAAGCAGTAATGGGCTGTAAAGGTATGAACCGAGGCCCAGGTGGCCGCTCGACAGATTTGGTCGATGGACAGAGTTTCGATGAGCCATAGAGGCTGCCATGGCCTTCACACTGTGAGCTGTGACATGGCCCTCCAGAGAAAGGTTCTTACTCTGGTAGGCGAAGGAAATACACTGAGCAATCCAATTGGACAGAGTTCTCTTAGAGACTGGAAGTCCTAAATGAGAGGAATCAAAAGCAACAAACAGTTGAGAGGACTTTCTATGTTGCTGTGTAAGTAAAAAGCAAGTGCTCTCTTACAATCCAGGGTATGAAGATTCCTCTCTGCACTTGACGCATGAGGTCCTGGAAAAAAGACAGGTAAATATACCTCCTGGTTCAGTTGAAAAGGTGAGACCACTTTAGACATAAAGTGTGGATTAGTCCTGAGGACTACCTTGTCATGATGGAACCTTCTATAAGGAGGATTAGCCACCAAGGCTTGCAGCTCACTGATAGGGCGACCTGAGGTGACTGCACTGAGAAAAATAACCTTCCAGAAAAAGAATTTCAAGGAGGTAGTGGCTAAGGGTTCAAAGGGTGGCTTCATAAGCTGGCCAAGAACCAAATTCAAATCCCATGCCACTGGAGGTGGTCTAATGGGAGGTTTAGTTAAAAGAAGGCCTCATGAATCTTGCAATAAGAGGATGACAGGAAATAGGATGTCCATTGAGAGGCTTAAGGGATGCTGCAATAAAACGAATTCAGTAAGAGTCCATTTGAGTGCTAAGGCCTGCATGGGATAAATGCAGCAAATTGGAGTGGAGGAGTGGCCTAGTGGTTGGGGCAAGGTACTTCTGGCCGGAAGGTCAGGGGTTCAAATCCCACTAGAGGACAGCAACCTTGGGCCGGAAGGACTGGGGTTTCTAGTCCCACAGGTGCTCCTTGTGGTCTTGGGCAAGCCACTTAACCCTCCATAGCCCATGTTCCCTGTAAAATAGTTATCTCCAAGTTATAATGCCCTGTTCAATGTAATTTCAGTTTGTTCAATGTAAACCGCACTGATGCAGAATAGCGCGGTATATAAGAGAATGTAAATAAATAAATACTCTAGTAAAGAATTCAGAGGTATTGCAAGACCCTTCTCTGCACACCAAATGGTAAACCTTTTCCATTTAAAAGCATAGGAACGTCTAGTGGAAGGCTTTCTGGAAACATGAAGGATATCCTTCACTTGCTGAGAAAGATGCAAATCTTGAAGGTCTAGGCCTTCAGCAACCAGGCTCTGAGATGAAGAGACTGGGGGTTTGGGTGCCACAACGTTCCCTCCTCCTGGGACGTCTGGAGCAGATCCCAAGTCCAGGGAGGGAGCCTGAGAGAGATGAAGAAGTAGAGGGTACCACACTTGACGTGGCCAACGTGGAGCTATGAGGATCATAGAACCCTTGTCTCTCTGAAGCTTGAACAGTATCTTGGAAATTAGGGGAATGGGTGGAAAGGCATAGAGGAAGTCTTGCCCCCAGTGGAAGAGGAAGGCATCCCTGGCCTAAACTCCCTGACACGGAATCCTGGAACAGAACCGGAGAAGTTTGGCATTCCACGGACTTGCAAACAGGTCTATGTCCGGGGTTCCCCAAATTCAAAATATCCTGGCTATCTGATCCCCATGGAGGGACCATTCGTGTGGAAGCAGAACTCGACTGAGACTGTCTGCCCAAGAGTTTTGAACCCCTGGAAGATACACTGTCATGAGATGAATTTGATGCTCTCTGGCAAAGGCCCACAATCTCAAAGCTTCGTTGCAAAGCGACAGAGAGCCAGTCCCGCCCTGCTTGTTCACGTAGAACATGGCTACTTGGTTGTCCGTATGGATGAGGACTGTCTTGTAGCTGAGCAGGGTGTGGAAGACTCAGAGCTAGAAGAATTGCTCTGAGCTCTAAGAGGTTGATATGTAGAGCTGTCTCCTGTGGAGACCAGATGCCTTGGGTGGAGAGATCTTGTAGATGAGCTCCCCAACCCTTTGGGGAGGCATCTGTTGTAAGGGTTGCTTGGGGTAGCAACTGTTGAAAGGGGGACCCCAGCAACAGATTTTGAGTGGACTTCCACCACTGGAGGGACCAAAAGAGGCGACTGGAGGTTGCTATTTTGTCTGACAGGCAACCTAATTCCTGGGTCCACTGGGTGGATAGAGTCCACTGAGCTGCCCTCATGTGAAGGCGAGCGTAAGGAACCACATGCACGGTGGATGCCATGTGGCCTAACAGTTGTAACATCTCTCGAGCAGTTAAATGGGACTTTAACTGAATTTGAGAGGCTAACTGCACCATGCGTAGGCAACGGGCCTGGGGAAGATAGGCCCTTGCAGTTGTGGTATCCAGCAAGGCCCCTATGAACTCTAATGACTGAGTAGGGGTGAGTTGTGATTTTGGGATGTTTATTACAAGTCCCAGATACTGAAGAACACGCCTTGTGCAGGCTAGGGAAGCCTGGGCCTCTGACTGGGATGGAGCTCGGATGAGACCGTCGTCCAGATATGGGAATACAAATATTCCTAGAGTGCGTAGAAATGCAGCTACTACTGCCATGCATTTTGTGAACACTCTTGGAGCAGAGGCCAGACCGAAAGGAAGCACTCTGTATTGGTAGTGCTTTCCCTGATAAAGGAACCGAAGGAACCTTCTGTGTGTTGGATGGATGAGGACATGGGTGGACGCATCCTTGAGATCTAGAGAACAAAGCCAATCCTGACTCTGAAGGTATGGAAGGAGAGCACCGAGAGAAATCATCTTGAATTTCTCCTTGCATAGAAACTTGTTCAATTCTCTGAGATCTAATATGGGTCTGTAGCCCCCTGTTTTCTTTGGGATAAGAAAATAGGAGGAGTAGAACCCTGAACCCTGTTGAAGAAGGGGTACTTCTTCTATTGCCCTTTGGGCAAGAAGGGTAGCAATCTCCTGACCCAGAAGGTCGAGGAGAGATGTTGGAGAATTGAACTGTCTCACCATGGTGTGAGGAGGAAGGTTTAAGAAATGAAGCTTGTATCCCTCCCTTATAATGGGGAGGGTCCATTGCTCTGCTGTGATTTGTTCCCATCTGGGAGCAAAGTAAGCTAACCTTCCTGGAATGGTGAGAGGCTCTGGTTCTTCTAGAGCCAGAAAGGCTAAGTTCTCTAGATGCAAGTCAAAGGCCCTGAGGAGGCTGAGGCTGTTGGGCTACAGTAGTCCTTGCAGCCTTAGGCTTGGCTTGTTTAGGTTGTTGCTGACGCTTTGCAGCAAAACGACCTGCAGAAGATGACTGGTGACCATAACCAGGATAATATTTTTTATTTATTTATTTATCTATCTATATTTTTCTATACCGCCCCTTCCAGCGATCAAGGGCGGTTTACAAGGAACATTTTAACAATTGTACACAGATGTATACATTTACATTGAACAATCAGATTCAACTATTTACAATGAACGGTTAAGTTTAACTATTTACATTGAACAAAACTTCAACTTCATGATGTATTAGTAATACAAACAACCATTAAATTATTTACATTGGATATTTACAGTGGTTGTGTGTTGTGTATATTTTGGAATTTATTTCTTTTTATGACGTAAATCGGGGGTGTGTATGGGGTGTCAGACAGGGAGGGGTGAGTTATTTAGTTTTGAGTAAGGGGGTTCGTGTGTGTAATACCATGGTTATGGAGGTGTTTTGGGGGAATATGGGATTTCAAAGTGTTCAGTAAAGAGGTAAGTTTTTAGCTCTTTCCTGAACTGATAGAGGTCATTTATGATGCGAAGGTCTATTGGGAGGTCATTCCAGAGCGTAGGGGCAGTGAATGTGAATGCTCTGGAGCTAGTGGTTTTCTTTGTCTTCCTGAAGGCTTTTGGTGTGATAAGGGAGTGGGCTTCGTTTTGTCTGTGTGATCTAGTTTTGTTTGGTGATTGCAGTAGTGTGGATAGGTGTGAGGGGGCTATGTCTTTTATGAGTTTAAAGGTTGTTAGGATAGTTTTGTATCTGATTCGGCTATTGATTGGGAGCCAGTGTAGTTCTAGCAGTATTGGGGTTACGTGGTCTGTTAGACGTGCTTTAGCTATTACTTTTGCACAGATGTTCTTAGCTCTTTGAAGAAGGTATGTGCTTTTTTGAGGGAGGCCTATTAATAGACTATTGCAGTTGTCAAAGTGGGGGGTGATTATTTACTACAGATCTAAAATCTTGAGTTTTTAGGAGTGGCCTTAGGTGCTGAATAGTTTTTAGTTTGTAGTAGATGGTTTTTACGGTTTGTTTTATGTGTGGTAGCATGGTGAGTGTGTGATCTATTATCACACCTAAATATTTTACTTCTTTTCTAACAGGTATGGATGTTCTGTTAATTGTGATTGTTTCTGGGAAGGTGTTCTCTGTGGTTGATGACCTTGTTACGAACATTGCTTCCGTGTTTTTGAGGTTGATGCTGAGGTAGTTAGATTCTAACCAGGAGGAGGTCTCAGTCATACATTCTGATAGTGTGTCATATGAGGGGTTTTTAGCGGTTATAGGGATAGCGAGCATGATGTCGTCGGCGTATATAAAGTGGTTAATCCTGTGTTTTTTAAATATGTTTGTTATTGGTTGTAGATACAGGTTAAATAGGAGGGCGGAGAGGGCTGATCCTTGGGGTATATTCCTTGGCCTTGGGGGAATGGTTCTGATGCTTCTTGGTCAATTTGTACGCGTATTAGTCTGTTTGATATGTAGGACTTGAACCAATCAAGGACAGTCCCGCCTATTCCTAAGCTTTGTAGTCTGTTGATCAGTGTGGAGTGGTTAATGTTGTCAAAGGCGGCAGAAATATCTATGAATAGAAGTAGGAAGCCTTGGTTGTTGTCATCTGTACCTCTGATGAGGAAATCCATTAGGGTGATTAATAGAGTTTCTACTCCATGGAATGGGCGGAACCCAAATTGGTGTGAGTCAAGTGGTTTATGTTCATCAATGTGTTCTTGTAACTGTATTTGAATTGTTTTTTCTATTATTTTAGCTATAAATGGGATGCTGGCTATGGGTCTGTATGAGTTCGGGTCTTTTGGGTCAAGCTTGTTGTTCTTTATTATTGGTCTAAGTGTTGTGAGTTTTAAGGCATCAGGCATTATGCCTTGTGAGAGGAATTGGTTCACTATGTGTTGTAGATTTTCCGCCAGTTCCTCCTTTGCACATTTAATCCATGATACAGGGCATGGGTCTAGTGGGGAGGTTGTTGTGTTGATCATTGTTACGATTTTAAGGAGTTGTTTTTGGTCTATTATGTGGAAGTTTGTCCATTCATTTATGAGTTTAGTGCTTGTAAATATTGGTGTCAGAGTAGTGGTTTTGTTTTTTTAGTTTCGCTGCAAAGTGTGTTGCTAGTGTTTGTACATTTATTGCTGGTTGTTTAGGCTCGGTGTTATTAGTTTTAGTTAGTGTTTTTACTATCGCAAATAGTTCTCTCGGGCGGTTGATGGCTGAGTTTAGTACTTTAGAGTGGTAGTCTCTTTTTGATTTGTTGATTGCATTTTTGTATCCAGTAAGTATTAACATGTATTGGGATTTGTTTTCATCCGATTTTGTTTTCCTCCATCTCTATTTCCCTTTTTTTGGGAAAGAAAGCCTTTTTGAATAACCGTTTTCTAGCAAGAGCAGAAGTAAGAGTAGAAGCAGTAGAAGATATCAATGCCTGACCCAGTACAAGCATTGCAGAACCTGTGTCTTTTGGGGAAACTGCTAGGTACATATGACCTAGATTGGTCACTGTTGGAAACAGAATACTGGGCTTGATGGACCTTGGTCTGACCCAGTATGGCATCTCTTATGTTCTTAGACTTTGAAAGTCTATCTAAGGCAGAATTTTCAGCATCCATCTGAGTGGCCTTTCCTTGTCAATCCTTGCCAAAAAGGTTTTCACCTGTACAAGGAAGATTTCCTAATCCATTCTGGACCCAGGGTTCCAAATCAGAAGCTTGTAACCAAGCAAGTCTGCGTGCACCTATGGCAATAGCCAAGGCTCTGCTGGCACACTCAAAAGAGTCAAAGGCTGCACGGTTGGAAAATTTGGAAACATCCTGGGCATGTTTAAGCCAGGTGAGAAACTCCTCCCTTTTATCTTCTGAGATAAAAGGAGATAAAGTTAGCAGATGATCTGTAACTTCCTTTAGAAACATCCCCATATAGAGACTATAGGAGTTGATTCTGGCAGTAAGCATATTGGCCTGGAAAATTCTCCTGCCAAAAGCATCCAAGGTTCTGCATTCTCTTCCTGGAGGATTAGATGAGTGTCTCTTTGCACTCTTTATCTTTTCCATAGCAGACTCCACCACAATAGAGTGGTGAGGAAGCTGAGTCTTATGAAAGCCAGGACAAGGAGGAACACGGTACATGGTGTCCAACCTGCGAGAATGAGGGGGAAGTAGTAAGAGGTGTCTCCCATATGCCCAACATGTGATCATAAAGGATCTCATGAATTGGTAAAGTAGCTGCCTCTTTAGGAGCCTTAGGATATTGTAAAATATCTAATTTCTTGGCTCTAGGCTCTGGTTCAGGGGCCACTGAAATAGAGAGGCCCCTGGCCACTTCCCTAATGAAGTCTTGAAAAGACAAGTCTTCTGGAGGAGACATTCTTCTTTTTGGAGAAGAGGGCTCCTGAGGAAGGAGTACCAATGCTTCGACAGAAGCCTCTGATTCATCAGAGTCTTCGGAGGAATCGAAGTATCGCCTGTCTGGATGCTCTTGCAGAGCCCGATACGCGTACCGAGTGGTATCGACATCGGGAGTGATCGGTACCGATGGCATCACAGGACAGGGTACCGCTGCAGTCAACACCGAAGCCGATGTTGATGCAAATCGGTACCGGCACCGGAACCGGTACCGACAACGGAGTTTGTTGCGGTACCGGAGGCGTCGCAGCTTGTATGAATGCCGTGATGGCACGCTGCATGGTCAGAATATTCTGATCCATCGACGCAATCAATGTCTGGATGTCGGTACCAGTGGAAACCACCGATACCCCAGAACATGGCAACAAGTGATCGGTCGAGGCCACGCCATCGATGTCAACCTGTGACCCCATAGATGAAGCTTTGGAAGCCGGAGCTTCCCGCCGGGGTAATTTTGCCGGTACAGGATCCTCTAGAGCAAGCCCGGAGGCATCTCAATACTTAGAGGGAGATCTACCCTTCGAGGACCGGCTGGACTTATGTTTGGTTACCTGAGATCCATGGGAGGAAGAAGCAGCCCTGGAATATGTCGATGCCACCGAAGTTGCATCAGAGGGAAACAGGGTACTGAGCTTTGCCGCTCGATTCTGTCGACCTCTTTTAGACATCATGGAACAGGACTCACAATCAGTGATGGAGTGGTCAGGACCCAAACATTTTCGACACCAGTCATGGGTGTCGGTGATAGAAAGAGTACCGCTGCACTTCGTGCACTTTTTAAACCCGGAAGCGGGCTTTTCCATGAGGAAAATTCTTCTAGGCCTAAGGCCCAAAAGGAAAAATTGCACAGAAGTGGGAAACGGTAGATTTTTTTTTTTTAAAGAAGAAAAGAAAGGCGGTACCAGTCCGACGTCGAAGAAGGCAGATGCGTGACCAAAGAAATAAAGAAAAATAAAGAGCTTCTTCAGCGGTGACAGGAACACGACCTGCTGGCTCCGCGGAAAAGAAGAACTGGAGAGGCGGCTAGGAAAGGCGGGAAGGCAGCGCACAGGCGCTGTGGGATGCTCCCAAAAGCTTTCCTTCTGGACGCTGGGGAGCGTTCCCGCGCAGGCTCCGTCGGTACAGACGATACCCATATGTGAAGACTCATTCCTGCTTGTTCCTGGAGATTAATTATTTTTGTAAATACCAGTGTTGGTTTGAGTATATACAAATGTTTTTCCACTAACAATTGTTATTTTATCGTTAACAAAATCACACTACTTTGATCCAATATATATTTTTTGAGTCTAGCCGAATTACTATTATCCTCCTATGGTCTAGGACAGTGTTTTTCAACCTTTTTTGTGCCAAGGCACACTTTTTTCATGAAAAAAATCACGAGGCACACCACCATTAGAAAATGTTAAAAAAATTTACCTCTGTGCCTATATTGACTATATATAAAGTAATTCTCTTGAATAGGAATCAAACACTCACACCAACCCCCCTCCCCTGCTGGTTCACACCAACCCCCCTCCCCTGCTGGTTCACTCACACCACCCCCCCTCCACTGCTGGTTCACTCACCCACCCCCCTGTCACTTACTCACCCCTCCTGCTGGGTCATTCACTCACTTACCCCCCTCTCCCCTGCTGGTTCACTCACACCACCCCCCTCCCCCTTGCTGGTTCTCTCACACCACCCCCCCCCTCCACTGCTGGTTCACTCACTCTCCCCCCCCCTTGCTGGTTCACTCACACTCCCCCCCTCCTTGCTGGTTCACTCACACTCCCCCCCTCCTTGCTGGTTCACTCACACACACACACACACACACACACACACCCCCCCCTCTGCCCAAGCCGCTGCTTCTGCTTTGTACAGAGCAGCGGCTGCACTACACTTACATTGAAAAGTAAAGAGAAACTGTGTCAGGAGCCCTCCGGTCATCGCAGAGCCCGAGGACGTGATGTCATGGGGGCGGGCTCCTCACAGGCTGCCTTTCCTTTTCAAATTAACTTTATTGCAGCTAAAGTTAATTTGAAAAGGAAAGACAGCCTGTGAGGAGCCCGCCCCCATGACATCACTTCCTCGGGCTCTGCATGATCGGAGGGCTCCTGACACAGTTTCTCTTTACTTTTCAATGTAAGTGTAGTGCAGCCGCTGCTCTGTACAAAGCAGAACCAGCGGCTGCACTGCTATAGGGAATCGCGATCGCGTTCGCGCCGCGGACTTCGGCACAAAAGCCGGTTTTTTGCTCTGGCCGCTCCCGATCTTGCGGCCAGAGCAAAAAACCGGCTTTTCAATGGCCGGTTTTACAAATGTGCCGGCAGCCGGCCTGGCCATGGAAAAACCGGCCAGGCCGGCTGAAAACCGGCCGGTTGGCAACCCTAATTTGTGAGCCGAGGCCACATGTTACGGATGAAATTGGAATTTTTCCCACGGCACACCAGACAATATCTCACGGCACACTAGTGTGCCGCGGCACAGTGGTTGAAAAACGCTGGTCTAGGAGAACAGCATGACATTATCCTACATGGGATATATATGGTCAATTATTTAAAGGTCACAAACTTTGATACCATACAGGTTATATGAACAATATTATAGTTTTACTTGTCCAATATTAATTGATTTGATTGTATTTCCTTTGAGTTTTATTGTTCACCATTTGTATACATTAACTATTTATGTTTTAATACATGGTCTTTTAAATGTATTTTTATATTGTCTTGAATTTATACTGAAGATATGCTCATTCTGCATGTATAGTTCATCTACGATTTCCTGTTTTAATGTTCCTATTTATGATTTTATGTAATAATTATTTATGTATATATATATATTTTTTTTAAAGGTCATAGTCTCCTGAAGGCTGCCGTCTGGCTGAAACACATGCAGGGCAGACCTATTGTCAATAAAGTTCTCAGTTCTTCCAGTGGTGGTTCATTTTCCTGCATTTCCTTTGTGCTTCGGGGACTGCTGGTGTGGTGCTCTTCTGTGCCAGTTCTTGGAAACTAAGAGGCCAGGGTTCATGCCAACTAGCACTCCTTGTGGTCTTGGGCAAGTCACTTAATCCTCTGGCAGCCTACTTATGATCACAGTGCTAAGAAAACCCAGCAGCTGCTGTGTCGCCAGGAGTCAGCACTGACTTGAGGGCACACATTGCATTTTGCCAATGTAATTAATCACCAGCTTGAAGTCTTACATTCCTGAATTGGTTTGACGTTTCATTGCAATATTCTAATTACCAAAAGGTTGATGCAGTGCTCTGCTTAACACACACCTTAGAGCTAATAAATTAAAAAGGACACACACACACTGAACTATACAATTCTACAACCAATCACGCCCCCTCTCCCCCATCAACATGTAAATTTTTCTCCTTCAGATTTAAGTAAATCTTTATATGATTCACTTCTTTTTTAGTAATGCCGTCTTTTTGTCAGCCTGTTCTGACTGAAGGGAGGGAGTCTTAATTGCTGAAAGCTTATGAATGAGAGGGTTAATTTTATAAAAGAGTACCTAGGTTTATCAAGGCACATATGTTATGCTTACATGAAAAGAGATGCATGCCTTAATAAAATTAGATGTATACATTAAGCCTGGTTTGAGACAATCTGTATTGTGTATGTGCCAGAAAAAGCGCATGTGAATATATTTTATGAATTATTTGCTTAGATGCCAGTCCCACCATTACTCCATCTAGTCTTTTAAAAGTCTGCTCCTACTTTGTGCGCAAATATTCCCAAAAGCAATTTTATAAGACTCCACTTGAGCATGTATTATGCACTTGAGTCCCTTTTAAGAAGTACCCATGAAATTTAACATTACTCTTATTGGACCTTACATGTTCTGCTTTTCTTTTTAATCTTTTTTCTAAACATATTAATATTGCTGAAAACTATGGCTTTTTCGGTGTTTTTCTATCTTTCAGTGCAGAATGAAGCATCTCAAAACCTTCAAAGAATTTTCACTTCCTAATTCAGAGAAAGCACAGTTACTTACCTGTAACAGGTGATCTCTGGGAACAGTAGGAATAAGTCTTCACATATGGGTACGTCGGTACCGACGGAGTCTGCGCGGGAACGCTTCCAGCGTCCAATCAAAGAGCTTTTGGAAGCATCCCACCACGCCTGCGTGCTGCCTTCCCGCCTTTCCCAACTGCCTCTCCTCAGTTAAGTTTTAAAGCTGAGAGAGAGAGGGGAAAGGAAAGATAGAGATACAACTCCTGGGGAGGTGGGTGGGTTGTGAAGACTTATTCCTGCTGTTCCCAGAGATCACCTGTTACAGGTAAGTAACTGTGCTATCTCCAGGAACAAGCAGGAATGAGTCTTCACATATGGGGACTCCAAAGCTAAGATGCCTGGAGTCCCAGCATGTTATAGGTGGGAACATGCTATCCCGCACAACACCAGGCATCCTGAGGATGGAGGGTTGGAGTTGAAGAAAGAAAGGTGCTGTGGAACAGCTAACCTAGCATAGGACTGCAGAGAAGGAGTCCATGTGTGGATGATAATTATCATCAATGATATTGAAGAAATATTGCAATATGGACCTCCCCTAACAGGATTACACAGCAGTAAGGAGGTTCATGGAATCTACTGGGGAACCCAGTAGAGGAATCTCAAGGATGACTTCACTGTGAAGTGGAGGTAATAAACCTGTAGGAAAAAAAGAGTGGAGGTCAGATTCCTGAAAGGTAAGAGGGGACCCCGGTGAGAACTGGGGTAGTACCAAAAACGATGGGCCTTTATGATAAAAGCCGAACTCTTTTGGTGACAGAGTGGCTCACCCTTGGGAGCAAAAGAGAAGGCCGACCGAATTGTACAAACAGGCACAGTCCTTGTGGGAGGAAAAGGTATGGAAACCCCTTGTATCCCAAAAGAAAGGACAAACGCCTGAGGCGTTAGAGACTGTGATTAGCTGAAGATCTGCAATGTCTCTCCTAACTGGGGTCAGCTAGGAGAGATACTGGAACGTGGAGAGCTTCAGAGGTACCTAAACCTTAAGGTTATGGTGGAAGTTGTTAACTACCACAAAAATGGTTGTGAGTGTGGAACCCCCAAACACGCTGGATAGCATAGGTATGGGTAAAACCAATCTGTCAGAATCATAACACTATATGAGCCTGGACAGTCAGGTAGATAAATGCAGGATACCTATCTACCGATAGTAAATATCTCGACAGATACATATATATAGATATATATATCATAGAGATAGATATATGCGAATATATCTATAGAGAGATATGAAGGGCATAAAATACATACAAATGATAGACAGACATCTGTAAGATGTATGCTATAGATATGAATATATATATATAGGCCTCTATATGGGAGTCTGCAATGAAACAGAGATATGCGTACAAAAATGGTATTCACATAGGAAAACGTGGAGAGGAAAGATTCATCTAACAACAAGAAGGTGGAACCTACTTGAGAAGATATATAGAGAATCAATTCCCACTGGTTATGAGCTACAGGGATGCTAGGTAGTGGAATAACCAGGATGGTTACGTGAAAAGCAGAGGATGAAAACAGTCTGCAGCCAGCAAGTCCCGAGTATTCCAGAACTCTAGCATGGTAAGTGAACAGAAGACGCATAAAAATGAGATACCATGCTGACCTGCTTAAGGGCAAAAAGGTATCATGCGTTCTTACCATGAGGACGAGCTGGAAGGAGAAGAGCATATTCCCGATTGGAAATACTATGGACCAAGCAGGGAATTGGCAACTCCTTAAGCTTTCACGTAAGAGAAGGCCTATGTCCTTTATATTAAAAAGGAGAACCTTTCTAGTCATGAGAGACATGACTGAAAAAGCCTTTTTCAACCATCTAGGATAGCTGTTGGAGAAAAAAAAACCCATGCTCTCTAGCAAGGGCCCATAGTGGAGAGCTTCTCTGTAGAATTGCAGAGAGCATGATGCAGGAGAATGAGGAGATGGAACTAGCTGCTGAAGAGCCAGTACCTATGTCAACTATGCTGCCAAACCCAGGGGAATGGAGATGGCAGAAACAGAAGACAATCCAACAAGCTTGTAGTGAAAAAATTTCCAAGACAGATGATAGCACTGACTTGGAGCCACTACTAAGACCAGACAGAATGTTAGTGGAGGACAAATCTGGTTGCTGGTGGACAAGAACCAGTGGTCCAAACATTAAGGCTCCTGCATAGGCAGCTGCTTGCCAGACAGCAGAAATAATGTTATTGTTTAAAAACAGAAAGAACAGACAGAACAAGAGTAGAAAACTCTGGACATGTCTGATGAACTGCTTCAAGGCAAGATTGAAAAAGGAGTCAACTCAGAGAAGAGAACTCCGCACTGGAAAAGTAACAAAACTAGAGAGGCTGAAGAAAAAGCCCTCCAGTGAAGCAATACTGATCTTACAGAGGGAAAACCTGGTAAGAGGGTAAAGAGAATGGAGCTGAAGAAGACTTACAAAGTAGTAAGTCTATAAAAAGGAAAAAAGACATGCTGGCACAGGAAACTATCGTTTGATAGTGGTTAGACCTCTTTCCCTAGCAGGAAGAAGAGGAGAACCCTGTGACCTAGAAACATGAACATCCTGACAGCTCATAGAACATAGAAAGAATGGATGTCTTTGGGAAGAGATCCATGTTTAGGATTTAGAATGACAGCAGTGGATTGCCTCTATTGAGAAGAAGCAACTGCAGATTCTAACCCCCAGTCATAAGCATCTGATGGAGATTGATCAGAAACCCTGTGGTTGCTGGGTTTGCTGAGCCTGGTGAGAGGTTGAATTCCATAGACCAGGACGATGCTTCCCCCTGTTTGGAAACATCTGTAGGATGGGCAGATGATGCAAAAAACCTTCTCCTACGGGAAGAAAGTTTGGCTGAACATTTCCTACCTACTGGGACAGAAGAAGGTGCAGAACAGCCCCTAGGAACAGGTAAGTCAGTGGACAACTGAGTAACCTGATGTAAAGACTCCTTGTTGAAAAGACTGTCTCCAGTGCAAGGAGTATGTCCCAGTCTGAAGCTTGGAGCCAGGCTCTACGTCATGCCCCTATAGTTATAGCAGAAGTCCTGCTAACAGACTCAAAAGAGTCTATGGAAGCACGAGTAAGAAACCAAGAGATATTCTGAAGATGCTTGAGCAGTGAAGAATAGTCTGCACTCTTGTACTCTGGAAGGGAAGGAGTCAAAAGATGTAATTGCTTTGTGACCTCCTCAAGAGATAGACATATAAAAAATATATGAGAGAAGTCTTGCAGAAAGCATAGATGTCTGGAAGGTTTGACGTCCAAAGGCATCTAGTGTCTTAGACTCACGTCCTGGCAGATAAGAAGAAGAGTGTTTTTTCTTACTCTTTACCCACCGCATTGCTGATTCCACTACTATGGAATGATGAGGAAGTTGAGTCTTTTGAAACCGAGGAGAGGGGGGCACCTGATATAAGAGATCAGTTGCCCTGGAAGGTGGGGGTACCCTTAAAGGTGTTTCCCACATTCCTAGAAGGGGATCCTGCAAGGAATGATGCAAAGGAAGCATTATGTTCTTTTGCTTTGGTAGAAACAGAGCTTTGTGCAGGATCATGTCCTGGGATAGGAATGGCAAGAGATCTTGCTATATCCAGGAGGAAACTCTGAAAAGAGGGATCCCCAACAGGAATCTCTCTTGGACAGGTTAGATCTGAAGAACTAGCCTGAGCACCCACAGAGCTATCCAAATATATAGGAATAGAAGATCCTGCAGAGTGCAGTGTGGAATGCCTAAGGGATGGTCGCCGGTACTGGCTGTCAGGAGCAGCGACCGTCCTTACCATATTGTCCATGCCAGGTATCGACTCCAAGCTTGGTATAGAAAGGAGCGATCCTGTTGAAAAAAGCATGGCAGGAGTTGGCCATGATGCTACTGTGGATACCGATACCGATGTCGGAATCAGATCCGACAGAGACATCGGAGCAGTCATCAGTGACCGTTCAATCGGTACCGAGGTAACCGAAAACCTCCGGCCGCTATCCTCGGTACCAAGCCACCGGTATTGATCGGTGTCGGTACCAAAGCGTATTGGTACCCAGTCTTCCAGACTAGAGATCGATTCCAAACTCGGCATCGAGGGCAGCTCAACCAGCCTCGAGGGAACCGAGAGTGGCGGATCCGAATCATCGGAACCGAGCCTTCGGTACCGCTGAGAGCCGGTACCAAGGCAAGTCGATACCCAGTCCTCCAGACTGGAGATCGATTCCAGACTCGGCATCGAAAGAAGCGAGGCTATCGATGCACGTCTGGAGGGTACCGACGTCGGTGGTAGTATCGGTGCTGGTACCGAAAATGGAAAGTCAGTCTGGAGAGTATCCACCGGTCCCGCAGGCACCGAGGACGCCAGATGACTATCCCTGGTGAGGAGTGTTTCATCCAACACCAGTGCCGATGCCGGGGTATCGGTACCGCTCGAAGCCGATGCCACCACCGGACACGGCTCAGGTATGTTCTGTGGGGGGTGAACCCCAGGAACAACCTGAAACCCCTTATACGCTTTGGAGACCGAAGACTCCCGCCGGGGTTTTGAAGCCAGTGGGCCCTCGAGGGCAAGGCCGGAGCCGTCTACATGCTGTGCATGAGACCTACCACTCGAGGGCTGGCTAGTCTTAACAGACTGTTTGTGGGTTACCTGATCCTGTGTAGAAGAAGAAGGGGACGGTGCCCCGAAGTTGGAGGGCAACCGTGTATCGAGGGAACCTCGATGTTGAAGACATCTTCTCCCCAAACTGTTGTCAGGACCCAAGCAGGTTAGACACAGACTTCGAGGGTCTAAAAATAAAGTTGTACCGCCACAGTCTGAACATTTCTTGGAGAAAGTGGCTGGCGGTTCCATGAAGGAAAAAGAAGAGGCCTAAAAGGCCTAAGAAACCGTGGGACACTATGAAGAAAAAAATATCCCGTGGAAAAGGAAAATTTTACAAGAAAAGAAAACACCGGCGGTACCGGTGGCGTCGTGAAGACAGCCGCGACCACAAGAAAACTAAAGAAATAAAACAAGAATTTTCTGCGGTGACAGGAGGACGTCCTGCCGGCTCCGCGGAAAAACGAAAACTGAGGAGAGGCAGTTGGGAAAGGCGGGAAGGCAGCACGCAGGCGTGGTGGGATGCTTCCAAAAGCTCTTTGATTGGATGCTGGGAAGCGTTCCCGCGCAGACTCAGTCGGTACCGACGTACCCATATGTGAAGACTCATTCCTGCTTGTTCTTGGAGATACATCTTATGAGGAAATAAATTTAGTGTGAAAATACCAAGCAGGTTTTGAACTAAAAAACAAACACAAATGTATGAATGTACAGAAATTAACCATTTGTTTTTCTATAGAGACAGGATTTATTGATTGTCTTTGGGATGAAATGTAGTAACTCAGATTAGAAAATGCATTTACAACAGCAAGAGAGACTAGTATAATTACAGCTACAAATTTAACACACAACTAAGAGAATCTATAAGCAAGCGAAACCACAATTTAAGGAAGAACTGAGATTACTGACCAGTTTCATCTGCCATCATCTACTATGTTACTACTATATTACTATAACTATGGTGGCTTTTACAAAATCATTACTAATTAGGGATGTGCACAGAATATTTTTGATTCATTTGAATCATTTTCAGACTTTTCTCCCCCAATTTTCAGACTTATTTTGGTTTATTCTAAATTTTGCTGATAAAAATTTAGTGTATTAAATGTATGTTAATTTGGATTGCTAAACTTCAAAAGTGCAACTTAAATAGTGAACCTGAAATTGTTTTGATAAAATGTGCTTTCCCTGACCTGGATATCAGTGTTTCAAATTTTCTTTTCAACTATCTATAGAAAAAAAAGCATCTTTACAAGCTCTAATAAAATTAATGAAGTCAATATTCAAAAGCAATTATCTAGGCTCGCACGACCTGCCAACAGGATAAGCCCGCTGAGAGAAATATTTAATTTTTTATTTATTGATTTATACTATTTAGCCACCCGCCTTTCCAGAAGAGCAGGGAGAGTTACATTCAGGTTCTGTGTACATTTCAGTAGCACTATCTGAATAGTGCTGGGATGGTCTATAGGAAGATCTAGCACTTATCCAGATAGCAGCAAATTTTCAACACTCGTATCCACATAAATCTGATGCTGATTGCCTAGCCATATAGCAGTAATAATCAGCTGCTATCCGGATAGTACTGCTGTTGTCTACTAAACCCAGATATCAGCACTGAAGATCTCACGGCAGTGACCACCGCAGGCTGAATTTAAGCCCTAATTTATATTTAGAAATACCAACTACTTACTGATCATCTGCATCAGGTGTAAGGACCACTGCATTCTGAGGTTTCCAATTTCCCAGGGAATCACAGCTTCCACTTACAGCAAAAACCTCACCTAAAAGAGACAAACACCTATCCTTTATCAGCTGGTGCTTGCAAAACTGAAAACCAAATTTTAAGAATAAGTATATGAAAAAAAAAAAATGAATAAGTATATAGGGCCTGATATTCTTCTGGGTAGACTATATGCCACTACAGCGCATAGTACTGCCCGCCGACCCTTAACCCAGATATTCAATGCCGGGGTCATATGCGGCCTCAGCATTGAATATCCAGGGATCGCCACACATGCTGGTAGCCACATTAGGTAACCCAGCAGCAGCGATATTGCATGCTGCCTGGTTAGCTCCGTGCCGAAAGATAAATGAGGGTTTGCGCCACATATCTTTTCGGCAGAGATTGCAATATCGCTGCTGCCCGGTTATCACTTGTCACTGCCTCTGCTCCGGAAGGCCCCCAACATGCCCCAATGCTAACGGCATCAGAGTGCGTAGGGGAGTTAGGTGTGGAGGAGTGGCCTAGTGGTTGGGGCAAGGTACTTCAGGCCGGAAGTTCAAATCCCACTAGAGGACAGCAACCTTGGGCCGGAAGGACTGGGGTTTATAGTCCCACAGGTGCTCCTTGTGGTCTTGGGCAAGCCACTTAACCCTCCATAGCCCATGTTCCCTGTAAAATAGTTATCTCCAAGTTACAATGCCCTGTTCAATGTAATTTCAGTTTGTTCAATGTAAACCGCACTGATGCAGAATAGCACGGTATATAAGAGAATGTAAATAAATAAAATAAATAAGAAGGGGATATTCAATGTCACTAAATGTATAAGTGCCATTGAATATCCGATCTAAGGCATTTACATGGTACTGGGCTGTAAATCATGTAAATGCCTTTCAAATATCGGGCCCATAGTAACCAATAAATCCTAGACTAAATGCAAAACTGCTCTAATTCCCTTGTATCCTAGCATCACTATGTTTTGTTTTGTTTTTTTATTTTCCATCACTAGCACTTTTTTATTTACTGACAGTCCTGTATTAAGGTTCATAGTCAGTCCCTGACCTATGGCAAAATATTTCTGCATTAATTTAAAGGAAACGTAAGGCACAACTTAAGGTGACATTTTACTTGCCGGATAATGCCCTTTCCTGAAGCCCTGCTAGACCAGTGCAGACAACTGGGTTGTGTTCCCCTATTTGCAGAGATGGAGACAGAAGAAAAATCCAGATATTTCTTAATACCTCATCTTGCTGTTACAGCTAATGCAGCCAGGGGCACACTCCAGTATTCATACACAAGCTATGGTCAAGGACCCCTGACTGCACACAACCTCAATGAGGGTAACAAGGATCAACAGAACAAGGAACAATAACTATGTACCGAACAGTCTAACAGAATGTCTGTCAAGAGGATTATGGACCCGCAGGGCCAAACTGCAGAGAATACAGCAGATCACAAGGGTGGGTTCTGTACTGGACTAGCAGAACTCCAGGAAAATGTCATCTTCCATATTGTCCTGATATTTTAGTCCAGACAAGTCGGACAAAGCTACAGATTCACTGGGCGGGAAGATATAGATGTATTCATAATTTCTGCACCAAAGGACATGTCCACCCAACCATGGATATCCAAGCAGTAATACTTGAAAAAAGTAGAAAATGATGACTGAAAGCATGTATATTCGTACGGGGTACCATATACTATTAGACTGAATAAATCTGAGCAAGAGTTAATTTTGTTCAGAACCTTGCTTAGAAATAAAACTTCATATATTAGCTTACTAGGTGAAGGTTTACATAAATAAAGAAAAGGGCAGGTTGTACTTCTAGCCTTTCCGTCTCAGAGTTATTAGCTAAAATACTCTCAGGGTTAGTAATTAGTAGATATCAAGTCAAGTCAAGTCATCAGTAGTAAACAATTATGTCAATTAGGTCATTCTATATCTTGGATTCCTGCATGTCACCTTATAATGGCCATGTAACAGTAAATAATTATGTCTCGGACTCCATTTATGTCTCCACATTGACCCACACTGAATAAGTTGACCTACAATATGATACATACATGACGTATAATGATAAAGTGAAATTATGCTGTATCATCTACAAAAGCCTTATAAATAAAGTGAACCATGGCTAAGAAGTTAGAGTAAACAGGGAGAACGTGTGTCTCTCAGTTTCTCTCCGCAAAGCTTTGGTGTATTTTCTATAGAACTGTGTGTATTTTATTGCTGTCTTGATAACCTTCCCATTGCTTTTGAATGTAGTTATTTGTAGCTTCAAGAACCCAGTGAGGTTACTGGTGAGGAGGGAGTTAAGTAAGCTCTTCAATGACCACGCTGCCACCAACAAATATATAAAAGGAGTGAATTAACTTTCCTCCACTCAGAAGGAAACCTGCGTCTGGGTGAATCGTGAATGCAAACCCTTAGGGACTGCCAGGTTATGCAACAGATAGACTGAGCCTATTGTGCCTCCTTTATCCATTGGCCCAAGACAGACTTTGTGCTATGTGTTACCTTTAAGTGGGCCTGCAAAAAAGGACAAACAGTCTGTCTGATTTTTGGAAGGAGATAGTGACAAAAAATATTGAAGCAGCACCCTCCTGACATCCACCAGGTGAAGGTTCTCATTCTTCCTCCGGCACTGTTCCTTTGTAAAAGAAAGCAGAGAGACCACTCGTTTGACATGACGAGACACTACTCTGGGCAAGAAGGAATAAGCCGAACATACATGGCCTTCTCAGAGAACAAGATAGTGATCTTGGCACGAAAAGACCTGTAACTCCAAGATACATCTCACAGAGCAGATCGAAACCCAGGTGATCTTCATTGCCAAATCCTTAAAAGTAGCTTTCCTCTAGGGGTCAAAAGACTCAGACATCAAAGCCCAAAGAACTAAGCTAAGTAGAGATCTCATGAAGGAACGATTAACACAGGGGCAGATGCAAAGTGTCTTATTCTCTGAAGGAATCAGACCATATCTGAATGTGAGGCCATCAAGCATACCACCACAAGCCCCCTAAAGCATGTCAAGGTCACCATGTGAACCCTCAAGAAACTATGGAAGAGACCCTTGTCGAATCTGTCCTGAAGGAAGGCAAGTAGGGACAGCAAGTTCAATGTGACCTGACACTCAAGCATCAAGAAGTCACCAAGCACACACACAGGGAAGACAGAGCCTGTCTTCACTTTCAGGAGCATGAGAACAATAGCAGGAGAATAGCCCTTATACACCAAGCATTGCCTCTCAAAAGCGAGGCTGTACACAAAAAAGGGAGCCAGGTTGTTTAGCAAGACCAATGCCCTGCCTCAAGAGCCCCCGAGCTGGACAGGAGGTAAAGGGGAGCTTCCTACAGGATGAGCATACCACGCTCTCTGCAGCCAATCTAGCGTCACCAGAATCACAGGACCCTGATGGCGCTCTATGCGATGAAGCACAAGCCCTATGAATGGCCATAGAGGAATCATACAGCAGAATCTGACTTGGCCAAGGTTAACCAAAGCAAAACACCTCTAGAGACCATCCACCCCCTTGAGTGGTTGTACCCAGTTAGTTAACAGAAATTATAAAAGTTGAAATAATGCCAATATGAATAGGCTCCCTTATCAGTCATCAGTCTCACTCAATCCCACTATTAGTCCATTGAGAACACAAAAATAACTTTGTCACTATAAAAGTCCATTCAATTAACATCTTTTTATGTTTCTGCTTTTATGTATTTCTTCTTTTTCAATATTGCAATAAAAGTTAATCAATAGTGCACCACATCACACAGAGGGCGTCGCCATTACAGTATGAATGAGAGGTACTTATCTGCACATCATTCCTCAAATTCCACAACGAGACCACCGAAACAATAGTTGAATAGACACATGCTCTCAATCTCTACTCTCACACTAACAAAGCTCCGTTTGCCTCCTTAACCAAACCTTCACTGGGCCAGGTGGTTTCAGATCCTTCCTCATGAGCTAGCAAATTGCTAAAAACTCTACTTTCAAAATGCGCTGGCAGCATTTCATCCAAGGCTGAAGCACGGCATCCATGCCCCCGGAGCCTGCCTCTTTGTGGTGACTGAAGAACATTTGCAATCTGGCATTAGCCCAGGTCACCATATCTAAACTGGGGCAATGACATCTGCCCAGAATCCTCTAGATCATCATCCACAGCTATGGCATTGTCAGAGACGATCTGAACCACTTTGTCCTAGGATCAAGGTCTAGAACTGCAAGACGGCCAATGAATGGCCTTCACCTTGAGTTGGCTGATTGGGCACACTGCTTCTCAACTTTTCCAGGAGCCATGAGCTGTTTAGCACTCTCAATAGGCTCCCCAGCTGAACAGGCTGGCATCTGTCAACAGGAGAAGCCACTGGGGATCATCCAGGGACAAACCCTTCAACAGAGGGCCAGGCTGCTCCCACCAATGCATGCTCGCCACCTCGGACAGGCAAAGGGGAAGCCTAATCTCAAAGTCCTTAGAGCAAGGAGACCAGTGAGACAATAAGGAACTTTTCTGCAGCCTCATGTGAGCCCACGCCCAAAGGACCATCTTTATTGTTGTCACCAACAAATCAAGGGAATTGAAGATAATCAAACTACTGGGAGCCTGCAGGGACTACCGAAAGAGGCTACTACACCTGGAAAAATGTTGTACTTGTAAGTACAGTAGTCATCTTATGGGAAACACTAATTCTTAAGCAAAAGGGAATTCTTTGGGTTAAAGCTGATAAATCTGTGTATTTTAGAATTCAGTGTTTTTGTTGAGTCAGTCAGTCAGGTCTTAGTACCAGAAAGATTTTTCTTTAAATCAAATCAGATCATCTCTTAAATAGAGTTAAATAGTCTCTGAATAGAAAGAAAAAAATTATTTCTAAAGAGCTTTACAAAGAGGCCTTCCAGTTAGGCGGCAAAAGATCTGTGAAGTTGTCACAGGTGTTAAAGCTAAGTGACAGATCAAAGGAACAATTTCAAAGCCCCCCCCCCCCCCCTCTATCAAACCAAGGGCTGTGTGACTAACCCAGGAAAGACATTACCTTAAAAGCACACGTCAGACCACTATGTAGCAAGCCAGCTGTTATTAAACCTTCATAACCTCACACCCACCCCAGGCATAATCTTAGCCTTATAGGCTCTTAAACCTATTAAAAGGAAAGAGGTGGCAAAATTCACTTTCCGGTTCAGCTGGTTATCAGGAATAATTAAGGACCTGAAATAAATTAATCTTGAGGTGAACAAAGTTCATTAAATGTATTAGGTATAGTTGTATTAGCACATGTATACACAGCAAACTTAAGTAAACAACCTAAATAGCTAAAAAAAAACCTATAAAACAAAGATGCAAATGGCAGTCCAGCAACAAGATGGAAGCTATCCAATCTTTTGATGGGATGGATAAAGGGTATGGAAGGATACCCCTATTTTTATTTATTTATTTAACAATCATTTATATCCCGCATCTTCCGGAGTTCAGGTGCGGTTCACAATTGAACAACAGTCAACAAAATGTAAATTGTTCCATGTTCCTATGAAGCGAGGCTTAAAAGATTAGGGCTCTTCAACCTGGAAAAGACACGGCTAAGGGGAGATATGATAGAGATCTATAAATTAATGAACAGAGTGGAACAATTAAATGCAGATCAATTACTTTGATGGCGTAAACAGACTAGGGGACATGTAATGAAGCAACAGTTAAACTGTTTAAGACCAATAAGAGAAAATAATTTTTCATTCAACGAGTAATCAAACTCTGGAATTTCTTAATGCGGGATATAGTAAAAGCTGTTAATGTAACTGGGTTTAAAAAGTTTGGACAAGTCCTGGAGAAAAGGTCCAATAAAGTTTTATTAAAGAGGACCCAGGAAATCCACTGCTTGCCCCAAAACAACTATTGTGGAACCTGTGTGTCTTTTGGGGAAATTGCTAAGTACTTGTGACCTGGACTGGCCACTGTTGAAAACAGGATACTGGGCTTGATGAACCTTGGTCTGACCCAGTATGGCATGTTCTTATGAGTGTCACATGTATGATTTTCTCCTAGTTGGTGAGAAGTCTTGTGTGCACTAGGTGCAAGGAGCTCTTTGCTCTCAGGGAACAAGGCCAATCACTGGAGGCTAGAGTAGCAGACTTGGAGGACACAAGACAGGTAGGTATATGGACAAAACCTACAGGGACCCAACACTGAAGTCCCACCTCCAGTCTGGCAGCCTCCTTGTTGCTATGAAGGGGAGAGGTTGAGTGAAAGGAAAGCATCATCCTGGAAGTGCAGGAAGTGATTCTGTAGCTAGGCCCAGGCCCACAGGTGATGTGAAACAGTCTCACACTGAGGTTTCATCACCAGGACCATATGCCCATGAGGGAAGGGTTAGGACAGCCATTATAGTTGGTGATTCAATCATTAGGTACGTAGATAGCTGGGTGGCTGGTGGATGTGAGGATCGCCTAACATGCCTACTTGCTGTGCAGGTAGAAGACCTCACGTACCACCTACACAAGGTATTAGATAGCGCTGGTGAGGAGTATGCTGTCTTGGTACATGTTGGTACCAATGACATAGGAAAATGTGAAAGGGGTGTTCTGGAGGCCACATTTAGGTTTTTAGATTTTTTTTTTTTTTGTGCCATCAAGTCAGTGTTGACTCATAGCGACCCAGCTACCTCTGGGTTTTCTTGGCAATGTATCACCGGAAGTAGATTGCCAGCCTTTTCTTCCGAGGCAATGGAGGGTAAAGTGACTTGCCCAAAGTCACAAGGAGTGCCAGTGGGAATCGAACCCTTGATCTTCTGGGTCCTAGGCAGTTGCTCTAACCACTAGGCTACTCTCAGGGTTGCATTCTCTGAAATGCTTCCGTTCCACCCGCAGGACCCAAAAGGCAGAAAGAGCTCCGGAGTCTCAATGCAATGGTGCAAGGAAGAGGGTTTTGGATTTGTTAGAAACAGGGCAACATTCTGGAGAAAGGAGGAGCTTTTCAGAAGGAATGGGTTCCACCTTAACAGGGATGGAACCTGGCTGCTGGTATTAACCTTAAAAAAAAAAAAGAGAGCAGCTTTTAAACCAGATAATAGGGGAAAGTCAGTCGCCCAAAAGTGTATGGTTCAGGATGTATCCTTGACTATTTCACACTGAAACAAGGCTTCCCGCGCTAACACGGAGCGTTGGTAGACCCGCTGCGGCTCCTGCGCTGCCGCAACAAGGTAGGCCCGACATAATGAAAGAGACACACTTACCTCCTTCGCCAGTTAACCGGACGCAGCCTCTGCGGCATGTTCTTTCCCTCCCGCTCCACCGACGTACTTGGCTGTCAGTGTTGGGAGCAGGGAAGGCTGATAGGCAGCGAACCGCTGCGATTTCTTTTTCCCCCGATGGCGCTAACCCTGCCGAAGCCCTCTGCCTACCGGGCTGGGAGCAGGCTCAACTGCCCCGAAGAAAACCGCCGCTGCAGCTTCTCCCCCTGCTTAGCCAACTCATTCTGCTATCAGTATCGGAACCAGGAGAGATGCTGATTTAAAGAAGCCGGCGCTTTGCGGTCGGCGGAGCCTCTTTACAGCGCTGACAGGCAAAACTTCTGTAGGCGGACTGACTGACGGCTCCTCCGATCTCACCCCCGATTGTCGTGGCAGGAACCCCTGAACAGGAGATGGACCCTAACCTACCCCTAGCCCCCTCCAACTGGACCATTAGATGATAGAGGAGTTAAAGGGGCACTAAGAGGCGACAAGGCGATAGCGGAGAGACCGAATGAATTCTTTGCTTCGGTCTTTACTGAGGAAGATGTAGGGATGTTACCCATGACTGAAGTGGTATTTAAAGGTGCGGAAGAATTGAAGGAAATATCGCTACATCGGGAAGATGTATTACAACTATTAGATAAACCGAAGAGTAGCAAATCACCTGGGCCGGATGGTATACATCCAAGAGTGTTGAAAGAACTGAAATATGAGATTGCATACCTGCTATTAGTAATCTGTGAACTATCATTAAAATCATCTCTAATACCTGAAGATTGGAGGATCGCCAATGTAACACCAATTTTTAAAAAGGGTTCCAGGGGTGATACGGGAAACTACAGACCGGTGAGCCTCACATCAGTACCAGGAAAAATGGTAGAAACCATCATAAAGAATAAAATTACTCAGCATGTAGATAGTCATGGCCTAATGGGAGACAGCCAACATGGCTTTAGACAAGGAAGATCTTGCCTTACTAATCTGTTATGTTTTTTTGAAGGTGTGAATAAACAGGTGGACAAAGGTGAGTCGGTTGATATAGTGTATCTGGACTTTCAGAAAGCTTTTGACAAAGTCCCTCATCAGAGACTTTTGGCAAAACTAAAAAGAGTCATGGGATAGGAGGCAGTGTACTACTGTGGATCAAGAACTGGTTAAAAGATTTTATTTTTTTTTTTTTTTTAGTATACATTTGTATACCGCTACTTCCAGGGATCAGCAGCGGTTTTTGATTACAGATTGGAAATTGTCAAATCATGACAGGAAATTTTTGAGGTATAAACACATTGATTAGACAGGAAAGCACAGCACACAGAGAACTATTTTACAGGGAACATGGGCTATGGAGGGTTAAGTGGCTTGCCCAAGACCACAAGGAGCACCTGTCGGACTAGAAACCCCAGTCCTTCCGGCCCAAGGTTGCTGTCCTCTAGTGGGATTTGAACCCCCGACCTTCCGGCCTGAAGTACCTTGACCCAACCACTAGGCTACTCCTCCTCCAAAGATAGAAAGAATTAATTAGACCTTACCTGCTAATTAGTGTTCCTGAAGGAACGACAGTCCAGTCCCTTACTTCTGGGTTGCGTAACCCTTCCAGCAGCTTGGAGGCTGAGTCAATCCTTTTGAGGATGGGACGGGATAAATACCAGTGGCACCACCCACTAATCCCAGTATTATGACGACAAGTAGTGTAACTAGAAACCGAAAACATTAAACAACCAAAACAAAACCCAACAAAATTAGGAAACACAGCAAACTAATAAATCTTAGGAGCATATCCCCCACCCTCCCTCTTCCAACTGCAGAAGGTAGAAGGAGAGAGGGGGAGGAGAGAGGGAGTGGAAGGGACGGAAGAATCCATGCCCGGCGTTTCCTTCTCCACGAACTTCTTGGTTAGCTTCAAGGACACTTATGTTGTCCTTCGGTTCTGACTTCGGTCCAGCGCTCCTCACGTGGTCCCTGGGATACTCAGATACAAGCCGAAACTGGGAGGGAACAGGGACTGGACTGTCGTTCCTTCAGGAACACTAATTAGCAGGTAAGGTCTAATTAATTCTTCCTTATCGTCACTCCAGTCCAGTCCCTTACTTCTGGGATGTAACAGAGCAGTTCAAGTTTGGGCGGGTTTCGCTATTCCGGACCGGAGTACTGCTTCCCCAAAACGAGTATCTGCTGATCTCTGAACATCCAGCCTGTAGTGTTTGGAGAAGGTATGCAGTGAAGACCAGGTGGCCGCTCGACAAATGTCTAGAGGCGGAACTAAGCTATACTCCGCCCAAGAAGTAGCCTGCGACCGCGTCGAATGTGCGCACAGACCTCCTGGGACCTGTTTCCCCTTCAGGATATAGGCAGACGCAATCGCTTCCTTGATCCACCTAGAGATAGACGCCTTTGCCGCGGCCTCCCCCTTATGGGGCCTTCCAAATAGAATGAATAGACGCTCTGACTTCCAGAAGGGCGCCGTACGCGAGAGATAAAGCTTCAGCGCTCTCCTAATGTCCAGGAGTCGCAACTTTCCGGCATGAGCCTCTTGCCCCTCTGCCGAGAAGGCCGGGAGCGTCACTGACTGATTCACATGGAAAGGCGAGACGACCTTGGGTAAGAAGGAAGGAACCGTCCGCAAAACCACCTTATCTTTGGAGAACGAAAGAAAGGGGGGCTGAGAAGACAAAGCTTGCAGTTCGGAGACGCGTCTGGCTGAGCAGATGGCCACAAGAAAGACCGTCTTGAGAGTTAGGTCCTTTAGGGATGCTCTCTTAGCCGGCTCGAAGGGCTCCCTGGTCAGGGCATTTAACACCAGATTGAGATCCCAAGGCGGGATCACCGACCTTTGCTGCGGGCGCAGACGCCGGACAGCTCTTAGAAACCTGGAAAAGTCCGCGTGGTCCCCTAAGGGCTTGCCACGTACCTTTCCTCTGTAACAAGGGATAGCGGCTAGCTGGACCCGCAAGGAGCTGTGCGCTAGGCCCTTATCAAACCCCGCCTGTAAGAAGTCTAGAACCTTCGGGACAGAGGCCGAGAGAGGTTTCTTCTGGCGCTCCTCGCACCAGGCTTCAAATATGCGCCAGACTCGTATGTAGGAGAGACAGGTCGAACGCTTTCGTGAGCTCAATAAGGTGGAGATTACCGAACCCGAGTATCCCCTCTTCCGAAGCCGCGTCCTTTCAATAGCCAGGCCGTAAGCAAGAATCGATCCACGTGCGGCATGAGCACCGGCCCCTGTCTCAAGAGGTCCTTTCTGCAGGGGAGACGCCAGGGGCGGTCGACCGATAACCTCACTAGGTCCGCATACCAGGGGCGCCGGGGCCAATCCGGAGCAATGACTACCACCAGACCTCGGTGGGCTTCCACTCGCTGCAGGAGCCTTCCTATGAGGGCCCAAGGGGGAAATACGTACAGGAGGCCCTCCGAGGGCCACCTCTGGGCCAGAGCGTCTAGGCCTTTGGACATCCTTTCCTTCCTTCGACTGAAGAATCTGCTTGCCTTGGCCGAAGTATACCTTGCCATGAGGTCCATGACCGGAGGACCCCCAAATGGCTACTACCTGATCGAACACCTCCTGGTTCAGCTCCCACTCCCCGTGGTCGATCCTGAACCTGCTGAGGTAATCGGCCGTAGAGTTGTCCGTTCCGGCCACATGTTGGGCCGAGAGAGCCAATAACTTGTCCTCGGCCCACCGGAACAGACTGTGTGCCTCTTTCTCCAAGGAGGGACTGCTTGTGCCTCCCTGGCGATTGATGTAGGCCACCGCGGTGACGTTGTCTGAGAAGACGCGAACTGCTCTCTGGTGGACTAAGGGCTCGAGAGCTCTTAGCGCCGAGGTTACCGCTCGCAGCTCCAGTCTGTTGATGGACCAATGGGCTTCCACGGGGGTCCACAGACCCTGGGCGAACTGATCCCCGCAATGCGCTCCCCAGCCCGCCAGACTGGCATCCGTCATCAGCAGTACCCAATGAGGTGTTTCGAGGGGCATCCCGCGGTCCAGATTCCGAGAACACCGCCACCACTGAAGTGCACTCTTGGTGCGAGGAGCACAAGGCAGTCGCATAGCTAGCGGGTGAAGTTGGTGAGACCACCGCCGCAACAAGGCCCGCTGTAGGGGACGCATGTGAGCTCTGGCCCATGGGACTACCTCTATAGTTGCCGCCATGGTTCCCAGCAATTGCCACGCCACGCCGTAGGGTTCCGTCTGGCCAGGAACTGTTCCACCAGGATCCTTAGATCCCTTGCCCTCTTTTTGGACAGAAAAACTCTTCCTATACTGGTGTCGAATCTCGCTTCGAGGTACTCGAGCTCTTGAGAGGGTACCAACCTGCTCTTTGCCCGATTGATGACCCATCCTAACTCTTCCAGGACTTGCACCACTCTGGCAGTGGTAGAGCGACTCTCCTCTTCCGACTTCGCCCGGGATCAGCCAATCGTCCAGGTAGGGGTGAACCAAGATTCCCTCTTTCCTGAGGGCCGCCGCCACCACTACCATTATCTTGGTGAAGGTCCTCGGGGACGTCGCTAGGCCGAAGGGTAGAGCCCTGAATTGAAAATGACCTTTTGGTACCGCAAATCTCAGGAATTGCTGGTGAGAGCTTCGAACCGGGATGTGTAGGTAGGCTTCCGTCAGGTCCAAGGACGTCAGGAACTCCCCGCTCCTTACGGCCACGATGACGGACTTCAGGGTTTCCATCCGAAAATGAGGCACTTTGAGGCAGCGATTGACTTGCTTTAGATCTAGGATAGGCCGAAAGGAACCTTCCTTCTTTGGTACTACGAAATAAATTGAGTATCGACCGGAACCGCATTGGTGCGGTGGGACGGGGGATACCGCTCCGAGTGCCCTGAGCCTTGAAAGTGTGATCTCTATCGCCGCTCTCTTTTCCGGAGATCCGCAAGGAGATTGAACAAAGGCCGGGAGTATTTGCTTTGCAAATTCGAGAGCATAACCTTCTCGGATCACTTCTAGGACCCATTGATCGGACGTGACCCGGGACCAGGCGGGAAGGAACTGCCTTAAGCGGCCCCCCACCAGCAGCTCCCCCACCTGGACCCCCGTTTTCTCATTGTGACTTCCTAGGTCCGGCGGAGGAGGCCCCAAAACCTCTCCCAGCTCCCCGAAACCCTCTGAAACTCTGTCCCCTTGAAGAGAAACGGCCCCTAGCAAAGCGAATCATTCTGGCTGGCCGAAACCTCCGGGAATCCCTAGGCTGGCTCCGCCCCGGGGCTAATGCCCAAGCTTGCTTCGGTCTGTCCTCCGGCAGTCTGACCCCTTTCAAATCGCCAAGGTCCTTTACTAGTTTCTCTAAGTCCTCTCCAAACAACAACTTCCCCTTGAAAGGGAGGCGACTCAGGCGTGCCTTTGAAGAGGCATCGGCTGCCCAATTTCGTAGCCATAAGTATCGCCTGGCTGCAACCACTGATGCCATGTTTTTAGCCAGGCTCCTGATGAGGTCATATTGGCTATCGGCTAGGTATGCAGCTCCGGACTCCAGCTTAGCTGAGATTGAATGAGCCTCCCCGGGGGAACACTCTGCCAGCTGCTGAGCCCATCTTAAACAGGCCCGGGCCACCCAGGCCCCGGACACCGAAGTCTGTAAGGCGAGAGCACTGATATCGAAGGCTTGCTTCAGCAGCGTGTCCAATCTTCTATCCTGAGAATCCTTCAAGGCCGCGCTGCCCTCGACCGGGATCGTCGTCTTCTTAGTCACCGCAGAAACCGCTGCGTCCACTCTGGGCGATCTCAGCAGCTCTTTGTCCGGTTCCGGCAAGGGGTAAAGCCTTGACATAGTGCGCACGCCCCTTAAACTGGATTCTGGCTGATCCCACTCCTCCTGGATCATCTGACGCACCACTCTGTGCACTGGGAAAACCTTTTGGGATCTCCTGACCGCCTGGATCAGCGGATCTTCCAACGCTTCCTCCACTGCAGGAGAGTCGGAGGACACATTGAGCACCTTGAGGGACTCGTTAATTAGCGCCGGGAGCTCTTCCCGCCGAAACACCCTCACAATCCGGGATTGGTCCTCTTCTGGAATCTCTCCCTCTTCAAGTTCCTCCTCTTCCTCTCCCAGCTCCTTTTCCGAGACCTCCTCCTCAGGCGTATCCTGGGAAAGGGACGAAAGGAGCTCCTCACTCACCAGCCTTGCGCGCTTGGGAGGGGCCTCAGAGAACTGGCGGCTAGGCTTCAGAGGCCTAGTGCCCAGACTTTCCAGCACTGGGACAGAGTCCACAGCTCCCATTCCTTTCTTGTGCATACAATATGCCTTGTGCAATAAGAGGACAAAGTCCGGGGAGAATAGGTCAGAGGCCCTTCCCTCCTCCGCTGCCGCTAGTGGGAGGGGAGGGGGGCTGACAACCCCGAGGTAGGAGGAGGAGGGGGAGAATGGGGTTCCCTTTCCAGAGGGTCCCCAGTCGTCTGTGCCGTATGGGAAATAGCTAATTGAAGATCTTGTTCCACCGAGGTAGCCTCTGCCGCACAAACCCTGCAGACGCCTGCCTCGGCTGTAGTACCCCTGCGAGTGCCACAGGAGGGGCAACGCGCTTTGCCAGTCATGTTCTATGCTGGAACAGATCAGAATGTAAGGGTTTGTAAATCAAAGATCTTCCAATAATCAAATAAACCAATAAGCAAATAAACAAATCAAATTAAAATAACTTAACCTAAAGTAAAATAAATTAACTTGTGGAAAACCTGAAACGGAAGACCACCCTCCCTCAATGCGCTCTGTCTCCGTGCAGGCTAAAAACTGCTAAGGCGGGAGATCAGGAAAACAAGCCCTTCAAAATGTAAATAAAATAAATTTTAACATGTATCCCTCTGTTACAATTTTCCCCTGTACTTGCGATTTGTTGCTTTTCAAGAAGCACGCTGCGCTGTGGAAGGCTGCTGTCCTCCGGGGGCTCCCACGTGGTAGGCCGCAGCCACGTGGAGCGCTACCCGGTCGGCGTTTCTGCCGGACTCTCCTTCTTTATTCGTAGGGTCAGATCAGCAGCAGAAACCGGCTTTACAAGATGCGAACGACCCCGATGCTCCTGACTGCCGGGGGCCCAGCCGGAGGAGTGGAGTAACGTCGCGCTGCCGCCTCAAGCGCTCAGCCGCCAGAGGGCTTCGGCGCGAGGCAAGGCAGTGCTCCGGAGTGAAGGAGTTCACAGCTGGGGGATGCGATTGCGGTTTTCTCTCTCTCTCCCCCGCCGGACTTCTCAGGTGCAAAAAACCACCACCAGCTCCTCTGCCCCGTGCAGGACTCGAGTTCTTCGGCCGTGCAGGCGGGGGGGAGGGAGGAACGAAGAATTAAAGGAGCAGCTACAAGGAAATGTTAAACCAAAGTAAGAGGGATTCAAATAAGGAAAGTAAAAGTAAAATTAATTAAGAAATCATGAAAGTAAATGAAATTAAGATAAATCAAATGAAATAAGGAGACTCCAGTAAGCCCTTGGCTTACGGAACCCTCCAGCTGCTTGGAGGCTGAGAATACTGGGATTAGTGGGTGGTGCCACTGGCATTTATCCCGTCCCATCCTCAAAAGGATTGACTCAGCCTCCAAGCTGCTGGAAGGGTTACGCAACCCAGAAGTAAGGGACTGGACTGGAGTGACGATAAGGAAGCAGAGGGTTGTGCTAAATGGCCAATTTTCCCAATGGAGAAAGGTGAATATTGGTGTACCCCAGGGATCTGTGCTGGGTCCGCTGCTTTTTGACATATTCATAAATGACCTGGAAAATGGAATGAGTGATGTTATCAAATTTGCAGATGACACAAAACTATTTAAAGTTGTAAAAACCCAAGAGGATTGTGGAAAATTGCAAGAGGATCTTGATAAATTAGAAGACTGGGCATCAAAATGGCAGATGAAATTTTATGTGGACAAGTGCAGGTTATGCACCTAGGGAAGAACAACCCAAACTATGATTACACAATGGAAGGTTCCACATTAGGAACCACCACCCAGGAAAAAGATTTAGGCGTCATTGTGGATAACATGTTAAAACCCTCAGCCCAGTGTGCAGTGGCAGCCAAGAGAGCAAATAGAATGCTAGGTACGAGGGTTGCTATTTATATTTCTGGCCTTAGCAACAGTAAGTGTTGCCAGGCGCTATCCAATGGTTCCATTGGAACACTGACATTGTTGAACATAACCTTATTCATAACATTTTATCATTTGAGCGCGATTTGTTGTTTACAGTAACTTGAAAAATTCATCTCGGGCAAAAAATGGAATTAACTCGTGAACATTTTCGTGCGATTATTTTTCATAACTTTCAACATGGATTATCAAGACAAGGAGTGCATCGATGAACTTAATTTTTTATACGCCGATAAAGCACCATCCTACAGCACTGTAAAAAACTGGTATAACAAATTCAATCGTGGCCGACGTTCACTCCAGGACGAATTCCGTCAGGGTCGCCCAAAATCGGTTGCTGTGCCAGAAAATATCGATGCTGTGTCTGAACTGATAAAGCAAGATCGTTATGTGACATACCGTGAGATTGAGGCATCTTTGGGCATTAGTATGACAAGCATCAATAAGATATTACATGATCATTTGGCCATAAAAAAGATTTGTTCGCGTTGGATCCCGCATAACCTAACAAACGCTCAAAAGAAGGCTTGTGTCGATTGGTGCAAGGAAATGTTGAAAAAATACATTCAAGGTGCATCAAAGACTGTGTATAACATCTACACAGGTGACGAATCATGGATCTATGCATATGAGCCCGAAACAAAACAGCAATCGACTGTATGGGTCTTCCAAGACGAGTCAAATCCAACAAAAGCTGTTCGCGGAAGAAGCACATTGAAGCAAATGGTTGCCTGTTTCTTCGGCATTACGGGTCACGTGGCGACAGTGCCAATAGAGCAACGTAGGACGGTCAATTCTGAATGGTACACGACCATTTGTTTACCAGAAGTCTTCGGAGAAATTTGGAAAAAGTCGAAGAGGAGGCAAATAATTCTTCATCATGACAATGCGAGCTCTCACACATCGGCTCAAAGGAATTTTTGACCGGCCAAAACATCGAATTGATGGGTCATCCACCGTACAGCCCTGATTTGGCACCCAATGACTTCTTTTTATTCCCGCACATCAAAAACAAATTACGTGGTCAACGATTTTCAACACCCGAAGATGCAGTTGATGCATTCAAAACGCATGTTTTGGAGTTACCTCAATCTGAGTGGAAAACGTGCTTCGAAAATTGGCTCAAACGCATGCAAAAGTGTATTGATCTTCATGGAGAATATTTTGAAAAACAATAAAACCAATTTCCATCATAAATATTCGTTTTTTCATTATTAGGCCAGAAATATAAATAGCAACCCTCGTATCATTAGGAAAGGAATGGAAAATAAAACAAAAAGATATAATGCCTCTATATCATTCCATGGTGAGACCGCACCTTGAATATTGTGTGCAATTCTGGTCGCCGTATCTTAAAAAGGATAGAGAGTTATTAGAAAAGGTTCAGAGAAGAGCCACCAAAATGGTAAAGGGGATGGAAGGATACTCCTATGAAGAAAGGCTAAAAAGGTTAGGGCTCTTTAACCTGGAAGAGACACGGCTGAGGGGAGATATGATAGAAGTCTATAAATTAATGAACGGAGTGGAACGGGTAAACGTAGATCGATTGTTTACGTTATCAGAATATAGAAAGACTAGGGGACATGCAATGAAGCTACAGGGTAAACTATTTAAGACTAATAAAAGAAAATATTTTTTCACTCAACGTGTAATCAAACTCTGAAATTTGTTACCGGAGGATGTAGTAAAGGCTGTTAGTGTAGCTGGGTTTAAAAAAGGTTTGGACAAGTTCCTGGAGGAAAGGTCCATAAATCATTATTAAGAAGGGACCCAGGATATCAATGCTTGACCCAGTACAAGCATTGCGGAACCTGTGTCTTTTAGGGAAACTGCTAGGTACGTATGACCTAGATTGACCACTGTTGAAAACAGGATACTGGGCTTGATGGACCTCGGTCTGACCCAGTATGGCATATCTTATGTTCTTATGTTCAATATCACCGGTGGGGGGGGGGAGGGAGGGGGGGCTGAGAATCAAAGAAGCGGGAAGGACCTGCTTTCTAGCCATCCTACTCCCATTAAGATTTTCAGCATAAAAGAAACACACACACTTTTTTTTTTTTTTTTTTAAACCTGTCCTATTTTCTCTCTCTCCTTAATTGCTCCTCTGCTGAGCCCGAGCCTCCAGCTGCTTGGAAACTGAGATAACTGGTGTGAGGAGGCGGATCCTCGGAGGATATACCGGTGTCATCACAAAAGGATGACGTTTTTCAGTCACCAAGCTGCTGGACGAAGAGCATAAACCCAAAGGTTCAGGACTAGAATGGAGGGACGATAAGGAACAGGTCATTCCCATAGAAACATCACACCCCACCTTGTCTGCTTGTAAAGCTCAACACCAGTCCCCACTACCAGAGGCAATTCAAACCTATAGCATAGAAACCAAATAAAAGAGGGTCACTATATAACTTCACGTCCTGGTTTTCCACCCCACAGCATGCATAACAATGTAGTCTAAGTTATGTATCATCCCTCAAAAAAAAAAAAAACCACCTTTTGACCACTTAAGGGTATTATCATCAAAATATTTGTACATGGTCATTTGTATGCTGCATTGCTGAAAGCAGTCATCATTCCTGATCGGTATAACAAGTTCCTAGAGATCAATTGTGTAAGTCCTGCCATTAACAAATGGTAATTACACTTACCCGGTAATTGTTCTTCCTTCAGGGACGACAGTTTAGTCCTCCACCTCTGGGCTGTGCACCTCCTCTGCAGCTTGGAGACTGGCATGTCACAAAAAAACATGACATCAATGGATATAGCCCACTGCTCTCTCCCAGCATCCCCAGTGAACTATTGACGAAGCACACTTAAAGGAGCAACAAATAAATAGCTAACAAAAACATTCTAAGTGAATGCATAACAACCACTTTTAATCATCAAAAATATTGTCACCTTGGAAGGACGGCTTTTCTTCTTGTGCCCTCACCTTCCGTCTGCACCAAAAACAGATTAAAAAAGAATTAAACACAGCAAAGAATCTTAGGCCAAACATGTACCTACCAGTAATCTCATCCTTCGACCGGCTGAATCTCCCCCGCTTCATTCCATACTACCCTGGGTGGGAATGAGGACTAAACAGTCGTCCCTCAAGGAAGAACAATTACCAGGTAAGCGTAATTACCATTTCCTTATCGGTCCTCCAGTTTAGTCCTCCACCTCTGGGATGTAACAGAGCAGTACTCATTGGAAGGGACCTGTCCAGCCGGCCTGCAACACCGCCGCCCCAAATGCAACATCCTTTGCTGCCAAGACATCTAGGCGGTAGTGTTTACTGAAAGTGTGAAGAGATGCCCAAGTAGCCGCTCTACAAAATTTCCACAGCCGACACCAAACTGTGTTCCGCCCAAGAAGTCGCTTGCGCCCTAGTAGAATGAGCCCGCAAACCAGCTGGCACCCGACAACCCAACAGATAAGCCGAAGCAATTGCCTCTCTAATCCACCAAGAAATGGAGGCTTTCGCCGCCGCCTCCCCCTTACAGACTCCCCCAAACACCACAAACAGTTGATCGGATTTGCAAAACTCCTCACAGACCTTCAAGTACCTACGCAAAACTCGCTTTACATCCAAGCAATGCAACCCCCAGTCCGACGCGCCGCCTTCTAGCGACCTCAGCAACGGAAGCAAAATTGTCTGATTCAAATGAAAGGGAGAGACCACTTTGGGCAAAAAGGAGGGAACCGGCCGAAGCACCACTTTCTCCTTAGAAAAGGACAGAAACAGCTCTCTACACGACAACGCCTGAAGCTCCGAAATTCGCCTCGCTGAGCAAATGGCCACCAAAAACACCGCCTTCAAAGTTAAATCCTTCACAGACACGTTGTAAGGGCTCAAAGGGCTCTCTAGCTAGAGCTGCCAACACCAAGTTGAGATCCCACGGAGGAAGCACAATCGTACGCGAAGGACGTAACCTCGTTACTGCCCTGAGAAAACGCAACACATCTGCATGTGCCCCTAGAGCTACACCTTGCTTCTATAACAAGCCAGTGCAGCTAGCTGAACCCTCAAGGAGCTGGCAGTCAAGCCCTTTTCAAAACCATCCTGCAAAAAACTCAAAATCACTGTAACAGACGCAGACGCCGTGCACACTTGCTTCCTTGAACACCAATCCTCAAATATGCGCCAAATACGAACATGTGTCAATGATGTTGAAGACTTTCGCACCTTAAGCAAAGTCGCAATAACTGCCGCTGAATAACCTCTTTTCTTTAAACGCGCCCTTTCAATGGCAAAACCGTAAGCGAGAACCGATCCACTTGAGGCATCTGCAATTAGTAGGCTGTCTGATGCTGGCAATCTCCACGAATCCCCGTCGAGTAGGCGCATGAGATCGGCATACCACGGCCGCCGTGGACAGTTGGGAGCTACCAACACCACTCTTCCCGGATGGGCCTCGATCCGCTGTACTATCCGACCTATGAGAGCCCACGGAGGAAATACATAGAGAAAGCCCGATGCCGGCCAGCATTGCAGCAGAGCGTCAATCCCTTCTGACATTCGACGCCTGCTGAAGAACCGACTGGCCTTCGCTGAGCAGAAGGTCGCCATGAGATCAATAATCAACAGCCCCCATCTGCGCACCACTTGCACAAACACTTCCAGATGCAATTCCCATTCGCCAGCATCCACCTGGACCCTGCTGAGAAATCCGCCGTCACATTGTCCTTCCCGGCAATGTGCGCCACTGAAATCGCTAACAGCCGAGGTTCGACCCACGCAAAAAGCTCCTCTGCTTCTTTTTCCATGGCCGTACTTAAGAGTACCACCTTGACGATTGATGTATGCTACCATTGCGGAGTTGTCCGTCAGAACCCTTACCGCCTGACCCCGCACTGTCCCCTCGAATGCTTACAACGCTAACACTACTGCCCTGAGTTCTAGTCTGTTGATTGACCAAGAGCTCTCTCGAATGGACCAGAGACCCTGAGTGAAGAGCTCCCCGCAATGTGCTCCCCAACCCACGAGACTCACATCCGTCAACAATGGTATCCATTCTGGCTGCTCCATGGGCATCCCGGCTTTTAACGACTCCCGAAGCAACCACCACTTCAACGCTCGACGCACCGCGAGAGGACAGGTTAGACATTTGCTCAGCGGATCCGTCTGATGAGACCAACGATGAAGCAACGACCGCTGCAACAGCCTCATGTGAGCCCTGGTCCAGGGCACCACCTCCAAGGACGCCGCCATTAAACCTAGCACCCAGAGATAATTCCAGGCCAAAGGAACCGGAACAGCTCTGAACTGGCACACCGCCTGCTGTAGGGCTTGGACCCATCGATCGGGCAGGAAGACCATGCCCCTCTGAGTGTCGAATTGTACACCACGGTATTCGAGGCTCTGGGTCGGAGTCAGATGACTTTTGCTCGCATTGACTACCCAGCCTAGTTTCTCCAAGAATTTCACTACCTTGTCTGTAACTTGTACGCTCTTGGCTCTGGACTTTGCTCGAATTAACCAATCGTCGAGATACGGATGAACCAAAATACTTCCTTTCGCAATGCCGCCGCCGCCACCACCACTACCATGATCTTGGTGAAAGTTTGTGGCGCCGTAGCGAGACTGAAGGGCAAGGCTTGAAATTGATAGTGACCCCACGGCAGAGCAAACCGCAGGAACCTTTGATGCCCTGCTCTGATCGGAATATACAAAATACGCCTCCATGAAATCGAGGGATGTCAAGAACTCTCCTTGACGGATCGCCACGTTTCCATTCTGAAATGCGGTACTCGAAGATAGCGGTGCACCCCTTTTAAATCTAAAATCGGACGAAGCGACCCGTCCTCCTTTGGAACCATGAAATAAATTGAGTATTGACCCTTGCCGTAATCGTCCTTGGGCACCGGGATGACCACCCCCAAGCACAAGAGCCGATTTAGCATGCCACGAACTGCTTGCGCCTTTTGCCGTCCCCTGCAGGGCGGACTGCACAAATGAATCCAGGACGGGCCGTGCGAACTCCAGTGCATAGCCCTCCCGGATAACTTCCAACACCCACAGGTCGGACGTTATTTGGACCCAGGCAGGAAGAAAACCCCGAAGTCGCCCGCCTATCGGTAAACTTCCTGCCAGGGTCACCTTCACTTCATTGCGACTTTCGAGTGACTGGAGAGGCTGCCGCCACAAAACCTCTACCTGCTCCTTGAAACCCCTGGTCCCGAGGGACAAACCTTCCTCTTTGGAATCCGCCTAAGGGAGAAGTCCGAAACCTCCGAAAATTTCTAAAGGTACCTCGAAAGGTTGACGTAGACTTCCCCTGTTTGGGCTTATCCTCCGGCAATCGGCCGCCTTTAGACTCCCCCAAGTCCTTCACCAACTTATCGAGATCTTCACCAAACAACTTTCCTTTGAAAGGCAGCTCACCGAGCCGTGCCTTAGAAGAACCGTCTGCCACCCAATTCCGCAACCACAAGGATCTACGAGTGGCCACAAGCGACGCCATACGTTAGCCAAGGCCCTAATCAAGTCATAATGAACATCTGACAGAAAGGTCGAACCTGACTCCAGTCGGTCCAGCTTTCCCAGACCTTCTTGCTCCAACTGAGAAGACTGCCTCAAACACTGCGACCAATGAAGGCAGGCTCATGCCACCCACGCCCCACAAATTGAGGCTTGTAAGGACACCGCGTTGGCTTCAAAAGCTTGCTTTAGCAAGCCATCCAACTTTCTCTCCTGCGAATCCTTCAAGGCTGAACCACCTTCTACCGGAATAGTAGCCCTTTCGGTCACTGCTGACACCGCTGCGTCAATCTGTGGAGACCGAAACCTCTCATTATCTTTATCAGCCAACAGATACAGCCGATTCATCATGCAAATCCCCCTGAGCCCTCATCCTGTATCATTCTGTCAACTACTTTGTGAACGGGAAACACCACCTGCGCTTGCTGCATTGCTTGAATAATTGGGTCCTCGCCACTGTCATCTTCCACAGGCTGTTCAGTGGCGAGCTTAAGCATCTGCAGGGACTCAGTGATAAGGGCTGTCAACTCGTCCCTACGGAACACTCGAATAATCTTAGCCTGATCTTCTGGCTCCGGGATCTCTCCCTCCTCCAACTCTTCATCTACACCTTCCAGCTCAATGTCATTCTCCTCGGACTCATGCCCCTCCAACTCCGAAATTGAGGGTTCGAGTCCTTGCTCACTTCGCCGGATGCGACGAACCAGCACACAGAACAGCCGAAACCAGCTGCTGTGGTGGCCCAGAAAGAGACAAGCTCTCCGGCACCTTTCCCTGTCGCCGCAAGCAGAACGCCTGGTGCATAATTAACACAAAATCAGGACAAAAATCCCCAGGCTGTGGTCCCCCAGTCAAAGCACTGCTCGTCGGACTGGCTGGCGTCTCGAGCCTAACCGCTTGTGTAGGAGTCTGCAACTCCTCTACGTTCAGCCCAACCGAGGTCCTTTGCCCATCCTGACCTACCTTAACCTCGATTTGCTGTTCCACGCTTGTAGATACCTGCGTACAGCCACGGCAAATTCCAGAGTCGGCAATAGCCCCCCTACGGGTACCGCACACGACATACTGCGGGCGAGAGGCAATTACCTCAGTTACAGGATTAAGCCTCTGTCCCTGTTTTGTTTTGTTTTTTTTAAAACAAACTATACTTCTAACTAAATGTTGTTTTTTTTAAATGTCAATGCAGTCAAGAACCCAAAACAGGCAGAAGAATGAAAAGGTTCTGCCCCCAGATCCTGGTAGACAGCCAAACTCGATAAACAAAAACTACCATCAGAAAATTAACCCTGAAACAAAACAAAAAAATCTAAGGAACACACCTACAATGAAAATCCCAAAAATGAAGTGACTGCCCTTAATGGGAATAGAGTGCCTTGGTTTGCAGGTGCCTAACTGAAAAAAAGACACGCTGCAAAGATGGCCACCGATGCCTGCGAGGCACAGAAAGAAAAAGGGCGCCAAAACCGCCAAGCCCTGCAAAGCGCCTCTTCCGCCATCCCCCTTCACTCACCAGCTGCCTCTTTCATCGGCATACACCAGTCAGATGAAACTGCGTGCTCCCGGCGCCGCGGTGATGGAACCCCCGCGGCTCCGCTCCGCTTGCGAGCGGGGAGCCGACAGGCAGAGCTCCAGCACTGAACGCAGCCCTGACAAGAGAATCGCAGCCTCTCTTTGCCGCCGATAAATAAGTAGGCTGTTCGTTTGCTGAGCTGAGCTCTCCCCCATACAGTTCAAGGGGGAGAGATTTTTGCCGGACAAATTGAAGAAAATAATAAGAAAGGGAAAATAAGAAAAAAGGCAGAGGGGGAAGGGCCAGGCACAAGAGGCAGCACTCTTCAAGAGGGTTTTTTTTGTTTTTGTTTTTTTTTTTAAAGGTACAGCTCCCCCCCCCCCCCAAAAAAAAAGTCAAATATGAAATAGGGACAAACTACCCTAAAACAAAAGAAACGCTATCTAAATGCTCCTTATCTGTTCTCAAGTGAGCCCAGCATTTAGGCTCACTATGTCCTCCTGCTGCATGGAGACTGGACACACTGGGGATGCTGGGAGAGAGCAGCGAGCAATATCCAGTGATGTCACATTTTTTGTGACATGCCAGTTTCCAAGCTGCAGGAGGTGGTGCACAACCCAGAGGTGGAGGACTAAACTGGAGGACCGATAAGGAATGATATATTGTAACTTTAAAGCTAAGTTATCAAGTCTCTTAACACTTACTGGACGATCTTGCATCATTTCTAGAAGAATCTGAGCAAATACAAGAAAATGATGAAAACTGCTCACCATTCAAACAGTGCTACATTTATTTATTTATTTGACATTTCTTCTATACCGCGCTATTATAATCAGCACGGTGTACATCGAACAAAACATACTGCAATGCATACAGGCAACATTGAGTTTACAATGAACAGGGAAAATAACACATGGGATAACCGGGGGAACTATGTACAGGTTAACTTGATACTATATACAATACTCTAAACTCGTTTGGATATTGAAAGTGATTTCGTGTGGATGGTGCAGGTAGATGGTTATCAGGTGGGCTAGTGTATAGGCTAACCATGAGGCGGTGTCAGCTACATGAGACGGTGTCAGCTACCTGTTGGGAAAAAGGATGGCAAAGGCCCAAAAGAGGGAGAAACGACAGCAGTAATACAATGAGAAGTGAAGGCAGCGAAAATGGAAGCAAGGGGTATGTGAATCTGCTTTGCCTATAAGGCTAAGGGCAACTCAAACTAAGGAAACTTAAGCTACACAACAAGCCACATTAGTTATAATAAATGACTTATTTAATTTAAGTATCTACAGTGATATTGGTTCACTGTAAATGTATATGCATACTACAATCATATACTATATAGTATATACAGAATTTCAACAATGCACTTTGTGATAAAGAAGCTTATCATAGCTCAGGAAGGAGCTATAGAAAAGGTGAAGTGACTCTGAACAAGCAACCTGTCAGTTCTGGTAGAAATATGAAAACAGAATTTTGCCATAAAAGACTACCAGTCCCAGAATGCACCAGGTTTCCAACAGCCATTAGAGGAGCTGAAGTGAGGAAACGTGTGTTCAATCAGGAGGGCTATGAGGTAATCCCTAAGCACTCATCTCAAAGGGCAGGGCCTGATTCAGCACAGCTGCGCTGTGTTATGGAGGATCACTCATCTAAGCAGAATAAGAGTAGAGTTTATTCTACAGATGACCATCTTCATGATCACCTTGGATATCCAGAGAATTGTCCTCAGTATCCTGAGAATCAGCTTGAGTTTGATCATCAGTTTCATCTGAAGGATCATCAGAAGCAGAAGCCAAACCGGACGGACAGAGAGGGAAAGAGAGCCTTTGGAAGAAGGAAGAGAAAAGCCTTTGAGAGGTCTAGAAGAGTCCAAAGCAGTACGTATACTGGGAGGTATTCCAAGGGCCAGCATACACCATTGGACTGGGGAAAGCCAGAGGAATGGTGCTGCAGAGCTAGGAATCACCAGAGGCTACCTGTGAGGGAGACGGCTGCACGTGGAAGGGACCCTAAGACCTGTGCCAGAAGGTATGTGAAGAGAGATCCAGTGTCCAGGGATCTGGATGGGAAGGCTGGACATAAGAACTGGACTACATACTGGCCAGGCTATATAGAGAGGAACTCTAGCAGCAATGGAAGCTCAGGTATGAACACTGATCTATGCCCTATCTATAACCTTGAAAGACAGCAGGGAAACAAGTATTCTCCTGAAAGTGCTCCATTGAGAGATTCATCTGTGCCAATCCATGATATTGAACCCATGCTTGTTGAACAAGGGGGAATAATAGCAGATGAGGATCCTGTTTATATGGACTGCTCTCTATCTAAACTCCGTTGGTGACTTTCTGTTATAAAGTACAGCAACCATCACAAAGAAATACAAATTTGTTCTTTAATCTACCCAGAAAAGCTCCTGAAGCAGGATTTGACCCACACAGTAGAAAGCAAGCCAGCTAAGGGGTTTCAGCTGGATAACTGCTAGCAATTAAGCCTTACCTAACTGCTTGTGAGCTAGGAGAGAATCACTTCTGTATCTATGTGGGAAGTAATCAGAAGTTAACCTGAAAAGAACAGTTTGTTTCTTGCTTTGTGGCTTTTTATTTGTTTTCTTCCTGATTTTGACTTTGTTTTTCCAAGTTAACACTGAAAGCAAGTAACCTAATTTATGTGCTACCAAGCATATCTGTGTTGGGAGAAATAACCCCATAAATAAATATCTTATTGGCTTTACCCAAGAGCACAACTAAATTATTGTCAGCAGCTGTGTCTGGTGTGAATGAACTACATTGCCCACAATACCTTGCAAATCATATAGAAATATGCACTTGCCAAGAGTGTGAAGATTCTCACCCAGGCAGCCGTCTGACAACTTACAGCACAAAATAAAAACATTTTTTGATACATATTGCTTCTACCTGGTAATAATGTTCCTCGGACTTGAAAGGTAACCTCAGAAGGGATCATTTTTGCTGCTCTTTGAACAGTACTGATAGATTGTTTCCTGTGAAAATAAAATACAGAAAAATACATCACAATGGATAGCTAACATATCTACAACTCCAGTCAGCACTCTAAGGGTTGTACTTTTCTACAGCACTATGACAGGCCTCAATCTAATTTTCCAGCCAGGCCCTATCGGTTCCAAACCATGGACCACCGCTAAATTAAATTTCCACATCACCCTGCCACTCTCACTTTCTTACAAAATTGGAGGGGGGGGGGGGAGACACTTCTAATCAGAATCCTGGACTACCACCACACGTAAGGGTTGTTCATTTCTCTTTCTTTATAATTCTATACTAACCGAGTTACAGAATTCAAAAGGCTATCAACCTCTTAGCCTACTGTTCCTTTCTAGGAAAGCTACTACTACCCTAGGCTGCACTCTCATGCAAGGCTACATTTGTATGAAATCAAATATAACTTGGAAACAGCCTCAGTTACAATAGTCTTTAAGGTGAATAATCTGAACAGCTTGGAAAAAAAGGACATTGCTGCTCTTGAAATCAAATGGTAACAATGAAAATGGGTCAGCAATTTAACATAGAGAACTTTATCTTAAAAGCACAATATATACAAAATGTATCCTTAAAGACAGCATCCATTATAAAGAAATGAAATGTGGTTACTATATTTGCCCACTTGGATAGGAGGAAATAAGGTTCAGACAGATAGATTTACAGTAGATAGATAACTCTAGAAAGCTAGTCCTATCTATCTTCTCTTCATCAGGCTTAGTAAAGAAACAGCACAATTCAAGGGGGTCTTAAAAGTACAGAGTAATCTAGGTCTCGGGCTGCCAACATATGCTATTACAGCTTAGTAAAAAGTAGCACGTATAGACACATGATGCAATTTCATACAAATGACAGATAAAGGAATATATTTTTCACCCAGTGTGCCTAATTCCTGTAAGAAACATATGCTTTGAGATTTAAACAAAAAAAATTGTCAGGACCCAAAAAAAAAAAAAAGGTGGTAACTATTAAACAGTACTCTCCAATGTGTCCTTTTATTCTTTTTTAAATTTATGGTAATTCAATAGTGCATAATAGCAACATGAATAAAATCAAAACCAACACATTTCGAACTAATTTCGTTCTGCTTCAGAGTAGTATTTTTCAAAAATAGCAAGAAAATAATTCAAAAGCACTTATCTGACTGAAGCATTTCTCATTTCTACCATCCATCAGCATGAATAAACCTTTCAAATCATCTTTGAGCTCTTCTGGCTACCTGAAACATACCCAGAGCAGTTTTTATACAATTTCCGGGTCACTTCCGTTTGCCTTAAAAGGAAACCCAATCAAAGTAGTATTCCATTCAATTTGAACATTCAACCCTTTAGGACAGTGTGTCCAAATGAAAAATCCAAAATTGCTCACGGTAATTAAGCACTGTCTAACGATCGCCTCCTCGTGATGGTAAAGACACATGCTGTAGAACTCTCCAGTAGATCTAATCAAAAGAATGATTATTTTCTACACAACGTTCTACAACTGGAGCAGACAAAGATTTGTCTTTAATCGCGATTTATGCTCCCGCAATTTGGACCTTATAGGACAACTTGTCCAACCTATATAATTCTTTTTACAAGGACAGTGAAGTAACATAGTATACGATGGCAGATAAAGACCAGTATGGTCCATCTAGCCTGCCCAGCAAGGCGGTAAGAGTAGGTGCATCTGCCGCTCTGTGCAGGCTACTCCTCCCCATGCCTTTGTTTAAGAGTATACCCACCGCTCCTATTTGTTGAGATAGTTTGATTTTATCCTGTTGCCATAATGGGATCCATTGTCTGTCCCATGCCATTTTGAATTCTGTCACTGTATTTCCTCCCACTACCCTTTCAGTGAAAAAGTATTTCCTGATGTTGTGTTTCAGTTTACCCCCTTGCAGCCTCATGTTATGATGTCTAGTTTTACAGCTTCCCTGTCACATTAATACTCTTAAGTACTTAAAGGTCTGAATCATATCTCCCCTGTCCCTCCTCTCCTCCAGAGTATACATATTTAGGTCTTCAAGTCTCTTCATATGTCTTCTGATGCAGGCTCCAAATCATTTTGGTCGCCTCCCTCTGAACCATTTCCAGTCTTTTTATATGCTTTGCAAGATATGGTCTCCCAAACTGAACACAATATTCCAAGTGAGGCCTCACCAGCGACTTTTACAGTGGCATTAGTACCTTTCTGCTGGTAATTCCTCTCTGTATGCAACCCAGCATCCTTCTGGCTTTTGCCACTCCTTGTCACACTGTTTCACCACCTTGAGATCCTCAGAAAACAATCACTTTGAGGTCCTTCTCCTGGTCTGAGCACACCAACCTCTTGTCCCCTATCGCATACAATTACCTTGGATTTCTGCTTCCCAAGTGCGACAGGACACTTCTTCACATAAAATCTTAACTGCCAAGCATTAGACCATTCTTCCAGCTTTTGTAGATCTTTCCTCATGTTATCCACTACTTCAGGGGAGTCCACTCTGTTGCAAATTTTCATGTCATCTGCAAAAAGACAGACGACACTTCCATTCAGTCGTTCAGCAATATCACTCACAAATACATTGAACAGTACTAGTACCGAACCCTGGCGCACACCACAAATCACCCTCTTTTCATCCGAGAGGGTTCCGTTTACCATCACTTTCTGCCATCTGTCAGTCAACCACCTTGGGACCCATCCCCAAACTGTTGAGTTTATTGATAAGTCTCCTATAAAGAGTAGTTACTCACCTGTAACAGGTGTTCTCCAGGAGCAGCAGGAATCAGTCCTCACATATGGGTGACGTCGGCGCCGACGGAGCCCTCGCGGAGCAATTTCCCCAGCTTTCGAAGAAAGCCTTTGGGAATTGCAGCGCGCATGCGCGGTCCCCTTCCCGCCCAAGGGTGCCATCTTGCTCAGTCTGATGACATAGCGAAAGACAGCAAAAAAGTTAGCAAAAACAATAGATAAAGATGACTGCAACTCCAAGGGGAGGAGGGAGGGTTGTGAGGACTGATTCCTGCTGCTCCTGGAGAACACCTGTTACAGGTGAGTAACTACTTTCTCCAGGACCAAGCAGGAAGTCAGTCCTCACATATGAGACTCCCAAGCTTAAGGCTACCGGAGACCTTAAGGCGAAAAATGAGCTCCATCTAGCTCAGCAGTACAGAAGGAAGGAATCTTCTCTGAATACGAATCTGGCCGGTAGCCCAACACCAGGGCCGGAGGGCAGGAGTTGCCTAAACCTCAAAGAGATTGTGGAGGACTGCCTGTCCGAAAGCACTGTCCCTGCGGGACTCCCTCTCTAGGCAGTAATGAGCTGCAAAAGTCTGGTTTGAAGACCAAGTAGCGGCCCGGCAGATGTCTGCCAACGGAACAGAGCGGAGATGAGCCACAGACGCAGCCTTCGCCCTGACACGGTGAGCCGTGACTCGACTCCTTAAGGAGAGGCCGGCTGCCCCATACGCCCAGGCGATACAGTCAGCTACCCAGATGGACAAAGTACGCTTGGAGACAGGTACCCCCAAACGATTGGGGTCAAAAAAGAAACGAAAAGCTGGACAGCTTTTCTATGCTCCCGCGTACGGTCAAGGTAGAAGGATAAGGCCCTCTTACAGTCCAGGGTATGTAGAACTGTTTCAGCCCGGCTGGTATGCGGCCTGGGAAAGAAGGTTGGAAGAACCACCTCTTGGTTGAGATGAAAAGGAGAAACCACTTTAGGAAGAAAACTTAGGGTGAGTCCGTAAGACTACCCTATTCCTATAGAACCTAGTGTAAGAAGATTCAGAGACTAGGGCCTGTAGTTCACTAACGCGTCTAGCGGATGTAAGGGCTACCAAGAAGAGCGTTTTCCATGAAAGGAAACGAAGAGGGCAGGTAGCCATAGGTTCAAAAGGCGGACAGGTAAGCCGCTGTAAGACCACATTGAGATCCCAGTCAGGCGCCGGAGGGCACAAAGGAGGCTTAAGCAGAAGTAGGCCTCTGAGAAAACGCGCCACCAAGAGGTGTGCGGAAAGAGGTTTGCCGTCCACCGGCGAGTGATGTGCAGAGACAGCACTGAGGTGGACCCTGACAGAGTTGGACTTGAGTCCTAGATTGGAAAGGTGAAGCAAGTATTGCAGTACCACCGATACCAAACAGGATAAGGGGTTCTCAGACTGCTGAGAACACCAGATGGAGAAGCTACGCCACTTAAGGGCGCAAGACTTCCGGGTGGATGGTCGCCGAGAAGCCAGGAGGACAGCTTCCACCTCCGGAGGTAGTAGGAGCGGTGCTAGGACTACCCTTTCAGCAGCCAGGCCATCAGTTGAAGGGCCCGGAGGTTGGGGTGCAGGAGAGTGCCCTGATCCTGAGTCAGGAGATCGGGTTGAAACCCCAGAGGAAGAGGGGTGTCCACCGCCAGTTGTAGCAGAAGCGGGAACCAGGGTTGTCTCAGCCACCTGGGTGCTACCAGGATTACCGAGGCCTTGTCCCGGAGAACTTTGAAAAGCGTCCGGGAGACAAGTGGTGTGGGAGGAAAGGCATTCAGTAGGCCCGTGGACCACGGGATGAGGAAAGCATCTGCCGCTACTCGGAGAGGATGCGGGTGTCTGGAGCAGAACCTGGGAAGTTGCCGGTTCAGAGGACTGGCAAAAAGATCCATGGTGGGGAGGCCCCAGCGAAGGAAGATCCGCTGAACTACCAACGGATCTAACCTCCACTCGTGTGGCTGCAGAATCCTGCTCAGTTTGTCGGCCAGGTGATTTTCCTGTCCTGGCAGGTAAACAGCTTTGAGGAGGATGCCATGGCCGACTGCCCACGAGCACAGCCTCCGAGCCTCTTGGCATAGAAGGAGGGAGCCGGTGCCCCCCTGTTTGTTCACATAGAACATGGCAACCTGATTGTCCGTCTGTACCAGTACAGACTGATGAGAAGTGAGGTGAGAGAAGGTCCGTAGAGCTAGGCGGATCGCCCGGAGTTCCAGGAGGTTTATCTGTTGAGCAGCCTCCCAAGGGGTCCAAAGGCCCTGAGTACATGTGCCTTGGCAATGTGCTCCCCATCCCAGAAGAGAGGCATCTGTCGTCAGCACTTGGGAAGGCGGAGGAGACTGAAATGTCATGCCGAGTACCAGATTGGGCAGATGAAGCCACCATTGCAGAGAGGAGACCAGGCGGTCGGAGATCTGTACTAAGCCCGCAAGGCTCCCTGTGGCTTGATGCCATTGAGTGCGAAGGCTCCACTGAGCAGGCCTCATATGTAGAAGGGCATTTGGAGTGACATGGACCATGGAGGCCATATGACCGAGCAGTTGCAGGAATTGTCTGGCAGAGACCGGTGACGTGCTGCGGAACTTGCCGGCCAGAGCTATGAGCCGGTTGGCCCGTTCCAGAGGCAAGAAGGCACGAGCCTGCAGAGTGTCCAACCGTGCCCCTATGAATTCGAGATCTTGAGAGGGGAGCAAAGTGGACTTTGCGAAGTTTATGACGAACCCCAAGTGCTGAAGCAGAGCCACTGTGCGCTGAGTGGCCTGAGTGACCTCTAGGGAAGATTGTGCCCGGATGAGCCAGTCGTCCAGGTAGGGAAAGACGAAGAGGCATTGAAGCCTCATGAAGGCTGCTACCACTGCCAGGCATTTGGTGAATACCCTGGGAGCGGAGGATAGGCCAAAGGGCAGTACCCTGTACTGATAATGATTCCCTGCCACAACAAATCTTAGATATTGCCGGTGGTCCGGATGGATAAGGATGTAATTATAAGCATCCTTTAGATCCAAGGAGCATAGCCAATCTCCCTGCTGGAGGTAGGGCAGCAGGATTCCAAGGGTAAGCATCTTGAACGTTTCCCTTTGCAGGAACTTGTTGAGGTTTCGCAAGTCCAGGATGGGTCCGAGGCCTCCTGTTCGTTTTGGTATCAGAAAGTACCTGGAGTAAAAGCTTTGACCCCTTAGGTGGTGGGCAATGTTCCCTCTAATTTTCTGTAGGCTGTGTGTGCATAAAATATCAGCTGTGCAGCTTTTGAAGGAAGGTTAAATTTTTGTGTGCCACATAACGACACTCGGAGTTATATACTTTAAAATTTGACTACACGTCAGAATACAGTATGTGTACACCACATTGATTTTAATCAAATTAAATGAAAATAGACGATTACTAAATGAAGCGGAAAATTTCTAGTAATTACAATCACAACTTTTAAATTTTAAGACGTCTGTGTTGTTTTCTATCAGAACCGTAATTTTTGTGCGCTCTGTTGTAAAGTATGTGCGCTCACTCGGCAAGGTGTGTGCGTGCGCACAGCTTAGAGGGAACAGTGGTGGTGGGGCACTGGTTCCACAGCCTGTTCCTGAAGAAGACTTGCCAACTCCTGAAGGAGTAAGTCCCTGTGCAGAGGGGGTCTGAGAGGCTCCCCTGGAAAGTAGGAGGGAGGTACCTGGTGAAAGTGCAAAAGGTAGCCCTTTTGAACTACCTGAAGTACCCAGGTATCTGATGTTATGGCTGACCACCTGTGAGCAAAATGGGCCAGCCGGCCTCCCGTGCTGAGAGAAGTCAGCGAGGGGGAAGAGGCTATGCGGACGGAGTCAAAAACCCCCACCCTGCTGAGCAGGGGCCGGTGTAGAGGGCTTGGGGGCCTTCTGCCTACGGGACCCATTACCCTGTCCCTTAGCCTGCTGACCCTGATGGGGAGCTGCTGAGGCTTGATATGGTGGGTGGTGTTGTTTATAGGCAGACATCTTCCTTGGGTAAAAGGGCTTTTTCCCCCGAGCCCTTCCTTTTTTGTGAAGGGGCAGAGGTCTTCCTGGACAGGCGAGTCCTGGTTAGAGTCTCGGACTCGAGTTCTGCAGCCTTTTCAGCCATGGGTTTGCCAAAGAGGTTTTCACCTCTGCAGGGGACATCGACCAACTTGTCCTGCATCCATGGCTCGAGTTCGGATGACTGAAGCCAAGCCTGTCGGTGGGCACCGATGCCGGCCCCGGCTACTTGAGCCGATGCTTCGAAGCCATCGTAGGCTGCTCGAGAAATAAACTTCAAGCACTCTCGAATACCAGTGGACAAGGCCTGGAATCTCTGCAAAGGTTCCTTGGAGAGACCAGCAGAGAACCCGGCAATTTCCTTTGCCAGGTCCCGGAGTTACATGCCCATATAGAGCTGGTATGTCTGGACTCGACAAGCAAGCATAGAGCCCTGGAAGCACTTCCTACCGAGGGCATCCAGGTTCCGGGCCTCCTTAACCGGAGGCACCGAGAAGTGCATCTTTTGACTCTTGAGTCGATAAATGGCCGATTCCACCACCATGGAATGGTGCGGTAGTTGTGCCTTCTGGAACCCGGGGCTCTTGCGGACTCGATACATGGAATCGACCCGCTTGCTTAACACCAGCGTCGATGCCGGGCTCTCCCACATGCGGAAGAGAAGTCTTTCTAGCATTGGAGGAACTGGTACAGTAAAAGCCTCCTTCGGGGGAGAGTCATACTGGAGGGCCTCGAACTCTTCGGCTCGAGGCTCCTCCTCCGGATCCGCGGGGAAGGCCAAAGCCTTGGCCATATCCCTCACGAAGTCGGAGAACCGGGTATCCTCCGGAAGGGATCGTCTCCGAGGCTCAGACTCAGGGGAGTCTGAGGAAACGCACCGAGTCTGAAAAGAACCGGGTGACTCGTCCTCCTCCGTGTCACAGCCCGACTCCGAGGAGGAGGAATAGAGCGGCTCCGTGCGGGCGGGAGCCGAGCGGCTCTGTGCGGGCGGGAGCCGAGGGCCTCCGCCCCGACGCCGAGGCCGGCGTCGACGACCTCGGTCCCGAACGGTAGACCGAGGGAGACCGTGGCCAAGGATCGACTCGAGCCCGGATGGACTCGAGGATCGGCTCGGCCTCCGGGGTCAATTTTGACGTCGACGTCCCGGTGGTCGGGGCAGAGGCGCCAGCGAGGCCAGCGATCAGAGCCCGCTGCTGGTCCATGAAGGCAGCGAAACTGCTCTCCAAGGCCGTCAACCTGAGTCCACACTCAGAAGACCCAGCAGCCCCCGACTCGGGCCCCGACGTCGGCTCCTTTGGAGGCGAGTCCAGGAGGACTACAGTACTCACATGTCCAGGAGACTCCACTTGGAAACGAGGATGCTTCGAAGGCCTATCCGCCTCCGAGGACCCGGGACGGCTGTCGGGTCTATGCGACCTGGCCCTCGAGGGACCAGGAGCGTCCTCCGACGCCGCCCTCGCGGGTTTCTTCTTCCGATGATGTTCCCGGGCGGGAGACCCCCGCTCAGAGGAACTCCGACGATGCTCGGGGCCGGAGTCACGAGACGTTGAAGCCTCTGACGAGGTCCGGGACCGACCGGACGCGGAGTCAGAGAAGATTTGCTTCTTTTGAGACTGCCGACTCCTCAACGCCTTCGAGGACATTTTGTTACACGGACCACAAATCATCGGGTCATGATTGGGTCTGAGGCAACGGAGGCAGCAGGCATGATTGGGTCCGAGGCAACGGAGGCAGCAGTCGTGTGTGTCGGTAAGAGACATGAGTCTCGTACACCGATCACACTTCTTAAACCCGCTGGCAGCCATCAGGGGAAAAAGGGCCCCTGCGAGGTCAAAAGACCGTGCTGCCAGAGAAAAAGAAAAAAGTGGCGGGAACGCCAGTCACTAAGGACAAAAAACGAAAAATAGTGAACGGACTCGACACTGGAGTATCGAGGCCGGATGGGAAAAGGACACGGCGTCGAACCGAGAAAAAACAAAACGAAAAAATCAACTTTTTCAGCGGCGATCACAAAATACGTCTGTAGGGCTCCGCGGAAAAAAGAAGACTGAGCAAGATGGCACCCTTGGGCGGGAAGGGGACCGCGCATGCGCGCTGCAATTCCCAAAGGCTTTCTTCGAAAGCTGGGGAAATTGCTCCGCGAGGGCTCAGTCGGCGCCGACGTCACCCATATGTGAGGACTGACTTCCTGCTTGGTCCTGGAGAAGGAACAGTACCAAAGCTTTGCTGAAATCTAGGTAGATCACATCCATCGAATGCCCTTGATCTAGTTCTCTGGTCACCCAGTCAAGGAACTAAATCAGATTTGTTTGGCAAGATTGTCCTTTGGTAAAACCATGTTGCCTCGGATCATGCAACCTGTTAGTTTCGAGAGTCCACTATTCGCTCCTTCAGGAGTGCTTCCAATACTTTTCCCCACTTCTGATGTAAGGCTTACCAGCCTGTAATTTTTCACTTTTTCCCCATTACTACTTTTATGAAGAGGTACCACATCAGCCTTTCTCGTGTCTTGTGGAACTTCTCCTGTCTCCAAGGATCTATTAAAAACATCCTTTAACTGCCCTGCAAGAACCTCTGAGCTCTTTCAGTATCGTGGGAAGTATCCCATCCAGTCCCATGGCCTTGTCCACTTTCAGTTTTACAAGTTGTTCTAACACATGATCTTCTATGAATGGTGTGGTATCTACTCCATTACCATTTTTATATCACAGGTGGTCCTTGTCCAGGATTTTCTTTAGTAAAAACAGAGAAGTATTTGTTTAGCATTTTCACTTTTTCAATGTCACTTTCCACAAATCCGTTCCTGCACTTTTGAATCCTGCAATTCCACCTCTGATTTTCCTCTTCTCCCGAATATACCAGAAAAAGGTTGTCACCACACTTCACATCTTTAGCCATCTTTTCTTCTGCCTTGGATTTTGCTATTGTTATTTCTCTTTTAGTTGTATCCTGTATTCTTTTCTGTGTTCCTCTGTTAGTGAGCTTCTGAATTTTGTGAAAGCTGTATTTTTTTTTTGCCTTTATTTGTGCAGCCACTTCTTTGGAGAACCAGAGGTTTCCTTTTCCTCTTGCTTTTATTTACTTTCCTTACAGATGTATCTGTTGCCCCTTTTATTGCCTCCTTTAGATTAGCCCACTGCAATTCCACTTCCCTTATTCCCTCCCACCCTGCCAACTCCTCCTTCAGGCACTTGGCCATTTTACTGTAATCTGTGTTTTTGAAATCTAGGACTTTGAGCTTGCTGTGAATGATGTCAAACCACACCGTGTAGTGATCACTGCTGTTCACCTGGGCACCCACCCGGATATTCGCACGCTATCTCTGTTGTGGAGTACTAAATCCAGCATCAAGCTTTCCTAGGTTAGTTCCATCATCATTTGTCTAAGTAATGCATCTTAGAAGGCATCCACAATTTTATTTACTTCTTTCCTGATTTGCAGAATTAATACTCCAATCCATATCGGGTAGATTAAAGTCACCCAATATGATTACTTCCCCCTTCATGGCTCTCTTTGCAATATCAATAATCAGTTCACTATCCATTTCTTCGATCTGAGTTGGAGGCCTGTAGACTACACCAGTATATGACAGTGCCATCTCCTCTTTCCAACACAAACTACAGCGCTTCATCTTTTCCCCATGTCTCCTGCATTTCAGCAGCTTTAATATTGCTTTTGACATACAGGGCTACTCCTAAGAACATAAAAGAACATAAAATATGCCATACTGGGTCAGACCAAGGTCCATCAAGCCCAGTATCCTGTTTCCAACAGTGGCCAATCTAGATCATAAGTACCTGGCAGTTTCCCCAAAAGACACAGGTTCCACAATGCTTGTATTGGGTCAAGCAGTGATATCCTGGGCCCTTTTAATAATGGATTATGGACCTTTCCTCCAGGAACTTGAAAGACTAGAAAAGGGAACTGTTACTTCTGGAGAGAGATCTGCAATAGTGAGTATATATTTCTGGGAATTTTCTGAAAGGAATTCTTTCTATTAAAGCTATTTAATCTGTGAACCCATTATTTTTTGTTAAATCAGTCAGGGCCTAGTAGCAGCAGTTTAAGTTTAAATTTAAAACGCAGAAGAGAACTTTCTGGTTACATTAAATACCCCCTCTCTCTCTCTTTTAAGTAGATTATAGTCAGCTATGGCTATATCCCATTCATGCGACTCGTTTAACCATGTTTCTGTAATGGCCACAATGTCCAAGTCCATTTCCACCATTAGGGCTTCCAGGTCAGGAACTATGTTGGCTAGGCTTCAAGCATTTGTGCTCACTGCTTTCCAGCATTTGTTGACTGGCTTGACTGTATTTTGCATGCATTATGTTTTACACGCCTCTTCCCATTTGGTATTGATGTGTGGGTTAATACTGCAGCTATTTCCATTGTTACGTTTTTGCTGGGAGCGACATCCTGAACTTGTTCTTTTCTATCCATCACCCCCTTTCCCTAGTTTAAATGCCTGTCAACATAATGCCTGAGTAAATAAACATAATTTGAATCACAGGAACTGACATCCTGAGATTTAATTACTCGTTTAGAGATTGGATCCTGCTATTGATCCCCTATAATAGCAGTGAAAAATACTAACAATTACCTGGTGATTCTTTATTGGAGTTGATGACTCGTGTAAAAGATCTGATTACAAGGGGGTATCTGACCAACTATTTAATACAAAAAAAGATGAAATTTTTGATAAATTTTGTTGTTAAGTTCCACTGAGTCGGTGTCGACTCATGGCTACCCTCTGGATAGTTGTCCTAAATTGTGTTTGCTCTTCAATCAGGCAGCTCATTGTTGACAGACTGGCACTTGTAGCTGCTGTTACTGTATCAATCCATCTCATTGCTGGCCTTCCTCTTTTGCAATGACCTATCTTGCCAAGCATGTCTTTCTCTAATGATCTCTCTCTTCGCATGATGTGTCCAAAGTATGAAAGTCAAAGTTTTGTCATCTGAGCTTCTAAAGAAAGCTTAGGTTTGATCTCCTCTAGTACTGACTGGTTTGTTCTTCAGACAGTCCATGATATAAAACTCCTAATATTCCAATTCTGTATACAGTTCCCAAAGTACATAAAGATCTTTAGCATCCTCCTGGCCATCCAATAGTGGCCAGTAATGGTTCTATTTTAGAACCTTTATCAACGTTCATAGATAAGATTTTGAACCAATTAACTCACAAGATACCATCTTTTTTTTAAAAAATTCAACTTAATTGTTGCATATTCTACAAGACTTTACCCTCCCCTAAGGTGGAAATCTGGCTAGTGTCATTTCACGTTTTGAAACATCTACAACACTAAATAATTCTACAACAAAGAACAATGTAGAACCTACAGCAATCAGCAGATAATCCAACTTTAAAAAAAAAAAAACACACACAAACACACACCACCCAGCATCTCATGCAGCTACACAGAACCTAACTCAAGATAATTAATAAAAGAGCAAAACCTAATCCGACCTCTGCGCTGCAGAGAACCAAGAGTTTACCACAACGATATATCTGCTCCCTTTGTTAAAAGGTATTTCAACATAAGATCTGAAGTCCCAGCAATTAACCAAATTCATTTTCATCTAAAGCCTAAGTCTCTGTAGGTTATAAGTAGGGCCTCCAAATTGCCAACGTTTATTCTCTGCATTAGCTTTAGAAATGTATTCCATATATGCATTAAGAAGTAATTAGATCTTACCTGCTAATTAGTGTTCCTGAAGGAACGACAGTCCAGTCCCTTCACTTCTGGGTTGCGTAACCCTTCCAGCAGCTTGGAGGCTGAGCCCAACCTTTTTGGGGGTGGAGCGGTATAAATACCACTGATGCCACCCACCAACTCCAGTAATCGAATGAAAAAGCAGAATAAACGAACCTCTGTAACCAAATTATAACCCAAACTTAACCCCGAAGGGGAAACAACCATTAAACTCCTTTTTTTTTTTTTTTTTTGGAATAGGTAACAAAAAAGGGGGGGGAGGGAGAGGAGGGGGAAGGCGCCGTAGAAGGATTGCCCGATACTGCTTGCGCCTGCCTTCACCTGGCCTCCCTCACCTTGATCTGCTTCCCAGCTCGGTACGCCGCTCCGCCCTTTAGGCCTTCAGGTCCGGCATATCCGGGTGGGATCAGGGACTGGACTGTCGTTCCTTCAGGAACACTAATTAGCAGGTAAGATCTAATTACTTCTTCCTTATCGTCACTCCAGTCCAGTCCCTTCACTTCTGGGATGTACCAGAGCAGTTCAACCCTGGGTGGGCTCCAGCAGGCCGGACTGAAGAACCGCTTGGCCAAACCGAGCATCCGCTGCACTCTGTACGTCTAGCCTGTAGTGCTTGGTGAAGGTATGCAGCGAGGACCAAGTTGCCGCCCTGCAAATATCCAAGGGGGGAACGAGACCGAACTCCGCCCATGAAGTAGCCTGAGCTCGGGTGGAATGTGCCCGCAGCCCCACCGGGACCTGCTTTCCTTTCAGGATGTAGGCGGAGGCAATCGCTTCCCTAATCCATCTGGAGATGGAAGCCTTGGCCGCCGCTTCCCCTCTGTGAGGACCTCCGAACTGGACAAATAGCCGGTCTGATTTCCTAAACGAAGCTGTTCGGGAGAGGTACCGCTTCAAGGCCCTCTGGACGTCCAGCAGCCGAAGCCTGCTGTCCTTATCTCCCGGACCCCCGGATGGGAAGGCTGGGAGCGTGACTGCCTGGTTTATATGAAAGGGAGAGATGACCTTGGGTAGGAAGGAAGGCACCGTGCGTAGGACCACCTTGTCCTTCAGGAAGGCCAGGAAGGGAGGTTTGGAGGACAGCGCTTGCAACTCGGAAACCCGTCTGGCCGAGCAGATCGCGACCAGGAAGACTGTCTTCAAGGTTAAATCCTTCAGGGAAGCCTTCTTTACTGGTTCAAAGGGTTCCCCTATCAGTGCATTAAGGACGAGATTGAGGTCCCAGGGGGGGATGACCGCCCTCCTCTGGGGGCGCAGATGTCTGACCGCTCTCAGGAACCTGGAGACGTCCGTGTTAGTCCCTAGAGGCTTGCCGCGGACCTTCCCCCTATAACACGAGATAGCCGCTAGCTGGACTCGTAGAGAACTGTGCGCCAGACCTTTGTCAAACCCTGCTTGCAAAAATTCCAGGATTTCTGGGACCAAGCCGAAAGGGGCTTCTTTTGACGCTCCGCGCACCATGCCTCGAAAATGCGCCAGACCCTAATATAGGAGAGACAGGTAGAGCGCTTCTTTGCGTTCAACAGCGTTGAAATCACTGCACCTGAATATCCTCGCTTCAGGAGCCGCGCCCTCTCAAGAGCCAGGCCGTAAGCGAGAATCGATCCACGTGCGGCATCCGCACCGGGCCTTGTCTGAGCAGGTCCCTCCTGCAAGGCAGTCGCCAGGGCTGGTCGGCCAGCAGCCTCACCAGGTCCGCGTACCAGGGGCGACGAGGCCAATCCGGGGCTATGAGGATTACCAGACCCTGGTGGGACTCCACTCGTTGAAGAACCTTTCCGATCAGCGCCCAAGGAGGGAATACATAGAGAAGCCCCTCCGCCGGCCACTTCTGAGATAGAGCATCCAGACCTTCGGACATTCTCTCCTTCCGTCGGCTGAAAAATCGGTCCACCTTGGCTGAGGAGAATCTCGCCATGAGATCCATAACCGGGGACCCCCATCGGGTCACTATTTGGTCGAAGGTCGATTGCTCCAGTTCCCACTCCCCGTGGTCTATCGTGTGCCTGCTGAGGTAATCGGCCGTGACATTGTCCGTGCCTGCTACGTGCTGCGCCGAAAGCGCTTCCAGGCGGATCTCCGCCCATTGGAGGAGAGTTTCCGCTTCCTTCTCCAAGGCGGGGCTGCTGGTGCCGCCCTGGTGGTTGATGTAAGCTACCGTGGTTACATTGTCGGAGAGGACGCGGATTGCCTTGCTTTGTACCCGGGACTCGAGTGCCCTGAGCGCCAGGGTGACGGCCCGCAATTCCAGTCTGTTTATGGGCCATTGAGATTCCAACAGAGACCATCGCCCCTGGACAAACTGGTCCTCGCAGTGCGCCCCCCAGCCTGCCAGGCTGGCATCGGTTGTCAACAGCACCCACCGGTGTGGCTCGAGGGGCATCCCGCGTTCCGTGGGCACTGCCACCAACGAAGGGATCTTCTGGTCCTTGGAGCGCAGGGTAACTGTGTCGACAGGGGATGGAGTTGCGGAGACCACCGCCGCAATAGAGCTCGCTGTAATGGACGCATGTGGGCCCTGGCCCAGGGTACTACCTCTATAGCCGCCGCCACTGTGCCCAGGACCTGAAGATAATGCCATGCTGATGGGGATCGCTTGCCTAGAAACCGCGTGACCAGTAGTCTTAGGTCCCTGGCCCGGGTTCGGGACAAGAACACTCTGCCCTTGCCGGTGTTGAATCTTGCGCCGAGATACTCTAGATCCTGGGAAGGAGTCATCTTGTTCTTTGCTCGGTTGATGATCCACCCCAACTCTTCTAGGAGATGAACTACTGTGTCCGTCGCCTCGCGACTTTCCTCCTCGGACTTTGCCCGGATCAGCCAATCGTCTAGGTACGGGTGAACGAGACTTCCCTCCTTCCGAAGGAAGGCCGCTACGACCACCATCACCTTGGTGAAAGTCCGTGGAGCCGTCGCTAGGCCGAAGGGAAGGGCCTGGAATTGAAAGTGGCCCGCTGGCACCGCGAATCTTAGGAACAGTTGATGGGATTCCCTGACGGGGATATGCAAGTAGGCCTCTGTCAGGTCGAGGGACGTCAGGAACTCCCCGCTCCTTACGGCTGCGATGACTGACCGCAGAGTTTCCATCCGGAAGTGTGGAACCTTGAGACAGCGGTTGACCTGTTTTAAGTCCAGGATTGGCCGGAAGGCGCCTTCCTTCTTTGGCACAACGAAGTAAATTGAGTATCGACCCGAACCGCACTGATCTGGAGGTACTGGAACCACCGCCCCGAGAGCAATTACCCGAGCGAGAGTTGACTCCACCGCTGAACTTTTTGCCAAGGTACCGCAAGACTGAACAAAGGCTGGAGGTATCTGCTTTGAGAATTCGAGAGCGTAGCCCTCTCTGATCACTTCTAGAACCCATTGATCCGACGTGACCCGGGACCAGGCGGGAAGAAACTGCCTTAAGCGTCCTCCAACTGGCAGCTCTGCCCCATGGACCCCCGCGACTTCACTGTTGTTTTCTAAGGCTCGAGGAGGAGGAGGAGGAGGCTGCTCCAAAACCACGGCCTGCTCCCCGAAACCCTCGAAAGCCCTGACCCCTAGAGGGAAAACGCCCTCTGGCAAAGGAGCTGGATCTGGCTGAGCGAAACCTCCGGGAGTCCCTCGGCTGGGAACGCGCCGGGGGCGGGGGACGGCCTTGTTTCGGTCTATCTTCCGGGAGCCTGCCTCTCTTGGACTCGCCGAGATCCTTTACCAGCTTCTCTAAATCCTCGCCGAACAACAGCTTCCCCTTAAAGGGGAGTCGGCTCAGGCGTGCTTTCGAGGAGGTATCTGCTGCCCAGTTCCGTAACCACAGATATCTCCTGGCCGCCACCACTGAAGCCATGTTCTTAGCTAGGCTTCTGATGAGGTCATACTGGCTATCTGCCAAGTAGGCTGTTCCGGATTCCAATCTGGTCGCGTTGGTCCGCGCCTCGCCTGCGGAGCTCTCGTCTGCCTGAAGCTGTTGAGACCACCTTAAACAGGTCCTAGCTACCCAAGCTCCGGAGACAGAGGCCTGCAAGGCGAGGGCGCTTACATCAAATGCTTGCTTCAGGAGAGTATCCAACTTTCTGTCTTGAGGATCCCTTAAGGCTGTACTGCCCTCGACTGGGATAGTGGTTTTCTTAGTGACCGCTGACACCGCCGCATCCACCCTAGGGGACTTCAGTAGCTCCTTGTCTGTCTCCGGGAGAGGATATAGCCGAAGCATGGACCGGACCCCCCTTAGACTTGACTCAGGTTGGTCCCATTCTTCCTGTATCATCTGTCGTACCACCCTATGCACAGGAAAGACCTTCTGGGATTTCCTAAAGGCTTGGATCAAAGGATCTTCCAACGCTTCATCCTCTGCCGGCGTATCCGAGGCCATATTGAGGGCCTTCAGAGACTCGTTGATCAATGCCGGTAGCTCCTCCCGACGAAAGACTAACTATCCTGGACTGGTCTTCCTCTGGAATCTCCCCTTCTTCCAGCTCCTCTTCATCCTCGTCAAGGTCCTTATCCGAGGGCGACTCCTCCAGAGACCCCTGAGAGAAGAGCTCCTCTTCAGACACCCGGTGGCGCTTCGGTGGAATGACAGAATCCGGGTTGCTCGTCCTCAGGGGCCTGGATGGCTTGACCCCCAATGCCGGGCCGGCCTCTACTCCTGCCCCTGAATTCTGCTTACGTAAGCAATATGCCTTGTGAAGTAAGAGGATGAAATCCGGGGAGAAGAAGTCACCTACTCCACCCTCCCCTGCAGTGGGGGGGAGGGGGGTAGGGAAGGGGCAGGTAAGTCCGAGGACGTTGAAGGAGGCACTTGTGACCCCCCCTCCCTGCCAAGGAGATCGTCAGACTCCTGGGAGGGATGGGTCATGGCCAGATTAATCTCCTGTTCCACTGAAGCTGCCATGGCGGTACAGCTCCTGCAGATCCCTGTCTCTGCGGATGTACCCCTGCGTATCCCCAAGGAAAGGCAGCGCGACTTGGTTGACATGACCTAGAGCTGAGCCCTCTGTTGCAAGCTCTCCTGGTCCTAATGGGGAGAGTCTGTCCTTACTGTGGAGATAGCTCACTCTCCGGTCAATTTACCCCAAAGAATTACCCCAGGAGGGAAACCAAAGCCTATTAGCCTTAGAGACAAAAATAAAGAAATACTCTAGCCGAGTTAAACCCCCCAAAATTAAACCAGGATACTGGCAATAAAACTAGAAATAAATTTTAAACGCAAATTAAAGAAAAAGTAGATTACAGCCCTAAGCAAATAGGGGTACTTGCGGTTTTTTTCCTGTTTCTCAGGGCTGGGCTAGCTTCAGGGCCGCCGCAGCGGTGCCCACCCGTTGGCTCCACACGTGGTAGGCCTCACCACGTGGAGCCTGAACGGGGGATCCTGAGACTCTCCTCTCGGATGATGGCTGAGTCTCCCGCTGCCCTCCGGAGCAAAAAGCTTCTGCTCCCGATGCAAGTCGCTGCTCCAAAGCTCCCCCGCGGACCTCGAAGAGATCGTGTGTGGCCGCCGCGTCCTTCCGATCTCGGACGGGTCTGGCTGTGCACGCGGTCCCGCGGTGCTGCCTCCAGCGCTAAGCCTGCCGAAGGGCTTCGGCGCGAGGCAGCAGATGAGGGTGAGGAAGGCGCAGGAATCTGTGGTCTCTGCAGCAGAGAAGGGCAGAAGGGCCCTCCTCAATGCTGCGAGCAGCGGCTCTCCTCCGACGTTCTATCCGGCGGGAGGGGGGAAGGAGCAGGAGCAATTAAAGGGGCAGAGCTCTAGAAATTAAATTAAATCAAATTCAATCAAAATAAAATTCAAATAGAAATAAATGAATAAATAAATACAGTGGAATCAATGAAATAAAGGCAAAGAAGGACTCCAGTAAGCCCTAGGCTTACGGAACCCTCCAGCTGCTTGGAGGCCGAGATTACTGGAGTTGGTGGATGGCATCAGTGGTATTTATACCGCTCCACCCCCAAAAAGGTTGGGCTCAGCCTCCAAGCTGCTGGAAGGGTTACGCAACCCAGAAGTGAAGGGACTGGACTGGAGTGACGATAGGAATATGAGAAGACCAATGGTGATTCCTTATCTATTCATACCACAACGCAAACCCTGTCACCAACCGGATTTCCAATACCAGTTATCCACAACGTCCACAGACATACCTCCGAAGCAAAGCTCTTCTACAATTCCTCTAACAGGTCTAATCAAAAACAGCGACTAATTCAGATTAACCTCAATGAATTGAGCTACACAAAAGTTAGGCCTACCTCCTTCACAGTCAACTTAAGATGCTCTCTTATAAACCCGCGCTCCATTAGGAATAAAATACCTCTGATAGCCGACTACCTAATTGACAATAACCTGGACATTCGATTCATACCAAAATCCTGGCTAATCTTCAACGACACAGTCTTGATTTATCAGCTTAAACCAACAGGATACGATATTTTCAACCACCAAAGAACAAACAAGAGGGGGTGGTGGCTGATTTGTGTCTGCATATTTCCTATTAGAGTTCATTGTAGTTTATTTTCCCTATTTTCTTTGGATCTCACTATTGTGGGCTAAAGCAAGTGTTTCAGGCTACTTTATTTCTTCTGAATTTATGGTTAGATGGTGTGTCTCCTGATATCTCGATTTCCTTGTGATTGTACCCTTGTAATATTTTGTATATTCTATAAATATAAAAAAAAAAAGGAGCGGTGTAACCATCTTGGCAAAAAAAGAATTGCATCTATCAAAAACCTCAAGTGACTTTGCTAATAGCATGGATGTGCTACTAGTAGAAAACAATAATATGCCTAATATATAATCCAACTTCTTCAAAAGGTGAGAAGCTGTCCTGCATTACTGACTTCCTTTGTAGCAAAAGCTCTACTAACAAATTCAGAATGGTATTAGGCGACTTTAATTTACCTTCTGCCTCAACTCATATCTCACAAGGATTCATGGAAGCTATGGAAGCCCTTGGCTTTAATCAAATAATTAGAGATCCTACCCACATTAAAGGAAATATTCTGGATCTCATTTTTATCCAACAAAATTGGTCAAGTACCCCTGCAGCCCCAAAGATACAAATCCATCAAATTCCCTGGTCTGATAACCACTCTATCCAATTTAACATCCCGGCACCTACAAGCAGATCCAACACGAATGCAACCTTCTATCAGCATAGGAAGTTTCACCAATTTAACAAAGAACAATTCCTAAAAATGTCCTCCCCCAACTTCAAACAGACTCCAAGAACACCGACCAGATCATAAGGAGATGGAACTCGACAATCTCTCAAGCTGCCACAACAGACAATAGCCCCATGCCAAATAAGTCTCATTCAAGGAAAAACACAGTTTGGGATACCAAGGAAATTAGATCATTCAAAAAGCAGTTAAGGCAAATCGAAAGAAAATAGGGCAAATCAAAAAGTGAAACTGACAAAACATCCTCTCTCCACAAACTAGAAGAATACACGCTTTTATTAAACAATGACAAACGGGATTACCACACAAAGCTCATTATGTCAGCTCTGAACAAATCAAGGGAATTGTTCGAAAAAGTCAGAACAGCTAATCCAAAAGAAGACAACGCTACGGTAGCAGCAGATGTTGAGACCACGGCCAAATTCTACAAGGAAAAGGTGGGAACAGTATCATCATCAATTCAACATAGTAAAATAAGCAACTCATTTACCAAACAAAACTGGAAACGTTTTACTCGCATCTCCGAAAAACAGCTCAAAGACATAATCAAAGAGATAAACATCAACTTCTGCACTCGATCCTTGCCCAGCCCTTTAGATACATTTGACCAGTGACAATCTAACACCTTTCATTCTAAATCTAATCAATTCCTCATTAGACCAAGGCTATATCCCAGAAGAATTTTAAAAAGCTTTGATACATCCCATCGTTGAGGGAAAAAATCTGGCTAAATATGAACCAAGCTCATACAGACCTATCTCAAGTTTACCATTTATGACTAAAATATTAAAGGCGGCGGCTCAAAACAAATTACAAAGTCATGTCGATCAATTTGCACAGCTGGACCCACAACACCATGGCTTTAGAATCGGCCATGGAGTTTAAACTCTTCTCATGGCTTTAATGGACAAACTTCTCAAAGGAATTGAAAAAAAGTCTAACTCCGGCTTCATTCTAATTTTTCTGGACATAACTGCAGCCTATGACTCATTATCCCATGAACATCTTCTCCTAAGACTACAAGAAATCGGCCTTAACGACAAAGTATTATCATGGTTCAAATCCTACCTTTCAAACCGAATCATTCAAGTAAAAAAGGGAAATAACTCTTTAAGCCCATTTCAAAGGAAAGGCATACCCCAGGGTTCTGCGTTATCCGCGCTCCTCTTCAATCTCTATAGTCATGGCACTGATTACAACCTTTATGCGGATGACATAATGCTTTACTCTCAAATCAACACCAAACAGTTGAATTTAAACAAAATAACGGAATGTTTCAATAACACCAACAATTGGCTATCAGAACACAACCTGCAAATCAACTTAAATAAAACAGAAATCCTCTTCATCTCAAAGGACAAGCGATTCATATCACCAGAAACCTTGAAGATAAAAGATACAAACATTCAAGTAAAAAAAAGAAGTGAGATACTTGGAGTCTTACTAGATCACCAGCTCAACTTCAACAATCATAAGTAACATGACAAAAGCCATCTACGCCAAACTAAAAATGCTTCAGCATCTTAGGCCGCTCCTCCCCGCAAATGACTTCAGAACAACTTCCAAGCCTTAATCGTCCCACACTTCGACTTCTGTAATGCTATTCTAATGGGTCTCCCAAAACAAAGCATCCGAATTCACCTAGCACAAAACAGCTAGAGTAATTTCACAGTCTTCATTCAAAGACCACATTAGCCCAATTCTAATGCAATTACACTGGCTTCCAATAGAAAATAGAATAAAATACAAGGCACTCCACACCATATTCAAAACCATTCTATCAGAACCAGCCACCTGCTTGAAAGAATACATCTGGTCCTGTACAATCAATCTACTCTATCGAGCACCGTCACCTTCCTCAGATGACCTTTCATCAATAATCAACATGGCATGTAACTTCCCAAACCCACAATCTCCTAACTGGCTAGTAGGTGATTTTAACCTACCTTCATTACAAACCTCACACTCCTCAGCATTCCTTGAAGCCATGCGCCAACTAGGATATGAACAACTTATTGACGCTCCCACCCATATCAGAGGAAGCACATTGGATTTAATATTCGCTCCTCAAGTGATAACCAACACATCCCAGAAGCTCCTGACTTCCATAACCCCTGCACCCTGGTCTGATCACAATTTACTCCTCTTTAACATCCCCACCGAACACTTCACCACTGACAGCAACAAATCAGGTCGCCCCCCCCCCAAGTGCCCTTGAAACACGCTTCCGTCCTTTCAATAAGATCGAAGTCCTGGAGAAAATCCTACCTGCTCTCCACAAAGACTTACCTTCTCAAGATGACTTAGTAACCAACTGGGACAATACATTGAAAGCTGCTGCCTGCATCTCTGCTACCGACAGGATCAAGACCAAGGACAAACATAAACCATGGTTCTCCGCTGAACTACAAGAATCTCTCCTACACCTGCGCAGACTTGAGAGACGCTGGCGCTCCTCTCGGTCTCCCGACGCACTCTGCTCATACAATTCATACCTACAAACTCACCGGAGGATGACAATGGAGAGAAGAAAGAAATACCACTCAGATACACTAATGCGGTCCTTAAACAAGCCACACGACCTCTTCAATATTGTTAAAACCTTAACAGGTGATCCAACCACAACCCAACCACCTATGCCACACCCTCAAGACTATGCCGTATACCTACAGTCAAAAATGATACAGACTAGTTCGATCCTTACAACATCAGCACCTTCCACCCCACAGACTGTGATCCAACTAGCATCACTTGACAAATTCTCCCAGGTATCCAACAAAGAGATCGAAGATATCATAGCAGCTATTAATTTAACTACCGCACCTAATGACCCCTGCCCAGCCAGGTGGATCAAAGAACTACGACATGAACTTAGCCCAACTATTAGCAAGATTGTCAACTACTCCTTCTCAACTGGATCCTTCCCACAGAGCCTGAAGCATTCATCCATCCGTCCGCTCCTGAAGAACAGTAAGCTTGACCCAACAAAAGTTGAATCTTTCAGACCCATCTCCAGCATCCCTCTCTTAGCAAAAATCATGGAAAAAGTGGTCCAGCGACAAATACAACACCATGTTGACTCCGAATCTCCTCTGGACCCCTCACAACATGGTCTTAGAGAAGAACATGGTGTTGACACCCTTCTCACAACACTTTTCAATATCCTAATCATAGGCATTGACAATATCCACCAAGGGTTCATTCTCATCTTTCTCGACATAGCTGCAGCATTCGATTCAGTAAACCACAATACTCTCCTACAGCGTCTCCAAGACAAGGGCATTCAAGGGCTAGCCCTGAGCTGGTGTAAATCCTACCTATCTGATAGACAGCAGCAAGTCAGAACAGGAGAAGCAACATCTGATTCACTCCCCCTTAATCAAGGTGTCCCTCAGGGTTCCTCCTTGTCTGCACTAATGTTCAATATCTATATGCAGCCAATCTGCGATCTGATACGCACCTTCAACATACAATGCCTTGCATATGCTGATGACATCCTGATGTTTGCTCCATTCAACATAAAACAACCAGATTTTGCACCAATAGTTCACTGCTTTGAAGCTGTATCAAACTGGCTCCTCAAACAGAATCTACGGATAAATCACAACAAAACAGATGTTCTATTCGTTACACGGAACCCAACATTCATACCCCCTGCCTCATTACAGGTAAACAACATTGAGTTGAAAGCACAACCTACAATCCGATACTTAGGGATCATATTAGATCAGCAGCTTGATATGTCAGCACACATTAAGAAAACGAGTGCAATTTACCACAAGATTCGATCCCTACGTAATCTCCGACCTCTACTTAACTACTCCGACTTCCGCACTATCTTCCAAGCCTTGGTATTATCACACTTAGATTTCGCCAATATCATTCTACACGGTCTCCCACAATCCACTCTAAATCCCCTCTGTCTGGCCATGAATGCAGCCGCGAGAATTCTCGTAGGTGCTCCACGTTCAGAGCACATAACTCCAATACTGATGAGTTTACACTGGTTACCCCTCCAGGCCAGAACCCTATACAAGACCCTGGTCATGACTTTTAAAGCCTCAAAGTGCCCATCTCTATCACCTATCAGCAATATGATACATATCACTCCAAATAACAGATCCAGGAGATCTGTTACATTAAACTCCATTGACCTCCCGAAACTCCTCACAAAATGCTCTAATCAACAGCCTCTAGAGCCTTCTCACTGTTTTCACCCAGAGCCTGGAATGCCCTTCCACCCGAAATCAGAGCCATCTCAAGTCTAATGACATTCAGAAAGGCATTAAAACATTATTTGTTCCTAATATACTACCCTGAAGCTACTCCAACTGAACATAGCCCTCATGCTGGTCTTTCATACTTGACCCCGGTAGAAAATGGTTAATCTTGATGGTTCTCACTTGCTCACTCTATCCATTCTGTATTTATACTGTACTTGTAATAAGTTAAACTACAAGTACGGAGAAAAAGTTATTTACCACCCCCATCTAATTAACCAAAAATACCATGTATATAGTTAGCCATGTTTTTTGTATATAGTTAACCCTGTTTACCGCCAAGTTTATGTACCCTGTTCTTTGTAAAAAACCAATGCTGTCTGTGTCATTGTGTTTATATTTGTTCATATGTAAACCGCACTGATTAAAAGAGCGCGGTATATAAGAAAAATAAATAAATAAATAAATCTGAATCAGCCCAAGAAGTTGCAACAGAAATTCGCTTGAAACACACTCCGATTTCAAAAACAGTATCTCATCCACGTCAAAGATAGCTTTTTCGCTCTATGTCCCAACACTATGGAACTCGCTGCCACCAAGCTTAAGAGACACTAAGGACCCTAAATCTTCTGCAAGCTTCTTAAAACATTTCTGTTCAGGAATCACTATGGTGAACCAGTCACATAATCAAAATCCCCTACAAAAGCATCAAGCATCCCTCATTACAAGATTATTTCCATTCATTGATTCCAACAAGTTATAATCTTACTCCACTGTATATAGTTTTCATTTAAATCAAATTCAGATTTAAATAATTACCTTATCCCTTACAAATAAACCATTTAACAGGAGTGTAATTCTGTTCTATGTAACATTCATGTTTAAGTTTTCTGTAAACCGCTTTGATTCACTAAAAGCGGTGAATAAGCACAAATAAATTTCATGTAAAGGCTCTTTATACTAATATTCATCAAGATGAGGCTTTCCCCATTTTGAAAGAAATGGACCAATGTGATGTTCTCCCTGCTAGACTACCAAAATCCAGTATTATGGATTTATTTAGTATGGTTTTGAAAAACAATGTTTTCTGCTTTAAATGATACTTTTTATTTACATTGTTTCAACGATAGCCACCCTTTACAGGTCCCAATTAGAAGAGCGATTTTTGTCTCTCTCAACATGGATGTCTAATGTTTTGTTATGGAAAAGATATCTGAATGATATTTTTTGTACTTGGTAAAAAGGATGTAAAGATTATAAGGCACCAGACCAACTGGTTGAATTCTTTAAAAGATAATATTAAATTTGAGAGTGTATACTCTACTACTCAATTGGCTTTTCTGGATATTATGATTTATGAGAAAATCAACGATTTCAGACAAGTATATACCAGAAACCCATAGCTTGTAATAATCTTTTAAATGGAAATTGCACTTACCTGGTAATTGTAGTTCCTGAAGGGTCTAGTTTAGTCCTCCACATCTGGGTAGTGCACCTCCTCCTGCAGCACGGAAACTGGACCAATCAAAATCTTGCTCTCATTCAGTATCCTGCTGGAGCTCCCATCAGCCCCCCAGTGACCTATTAACAAAGCAGACTCAAAGAAGCAACACTTGAAGAAAGTATAAACAGAAACTATGAACCAATAACATCCCTGCGCTGTGAAAATGACCCCCTCCCCAAATGAGGAAGCCTAGACTCTGCATCGCGCTTCCGTCGCCCGTGAAAGCCCGCAGACAGGCAGTGAGACAAAAACCCGAAAAAGCATGTTGAAATCTTCAATCGAAGAGAGTCCTTCGACAAAATCCGAAAGAGCGCACCGCCGCTGAGTTGCTAGCGCGCCGACAGGAATCAGACAAAAGAGAAAGGGAAGGGAAGGAGGACTAAACTAGACCCTTCAGGAACTACAATTACCAGGTAAGTGTAATTTCCATTTCCTGAGCGGTAGTCTAGTTTAGTCCTCCACATCTGGGATGTAACAGAGCAGTTAGGAACGGACGGGACCCTGCAACCCGGCGCGCAAAACCTCCGACCCAAAGCAAGAATCCCGAGCGGCCGAAACATCCAAGCGGTAGTGCTTACTGAAAGCATGCATGGACAACCAAGTAGCCGCTTTGCAAATCTCCACCGGCGGAACCAAAGCATGTTCGGCCCACGACGCCGCTTGCGCCCTAGTAGAGTGCGCCCGCAACCCTACGGGAACCTCCCGGCCTTGCAGAAGATAAGCGGCAGCAATCGCCTCTTTAATCCACCGGGAAATAGAAGACTTGGCCGCAGCTTCGCCTTTGCGCAGTCCGCCAAAAAGAACAAATAAGCGATCTGACTTATGGAAGGCTTCTGAAACTTTCAAATAACGGCAGAGAACCCGTCGAGCATCCAAGGAATGCAGACCGCCCCCAGACGCATTCGCTGCATCAGAGTGAAAAACTGGAAGAAAGACAGCTTGATTCAGATGAAACGGAGAGACCACCTTAGGTAGAAAAGACGGCACTGGTCTCAAAACCACGCGATCATGAGAAAAGGACAGAAACGGCTCCCGGCACGACAGTGCCTGCAACTCCGAAATTCGCCACGCTGAACAAATGGCCACGAGAAAAACAGTTTTAAGAGTGAGATCCTTGACAGACGCTTGCCGCAACGGCTCAAACGGTCGAGCAGCCAAAGCCTTCAAGACCAAATTCAAATCCCAAGGAGGAACGACAATCCTGCGGGAAGGCCGAAGTCGGCCGACGGCTTTCAAGAAACGCTGGACGTCCGCGTGCCTCCCCAGCGAGACCCCCAGCACCTTGCCCCTGTAACAGGCGAGGGCCGCCAGCTGGACCTTCAAAGAACTGGCCGCTAGCCCCTTATCAAAACCGTCCTGCAAAAAATTGAGAATGATGGAAACAGAAGACGTCGCCGCACGAACGCCACAACGTGAACACCAGTCCTCAAAAATGCGCCACACGCGCACATACACGAGGGAAGTGGATGACTTGCGAGCTCGCAGCAGTGTAGAAATCACTGCGGCAGAATAGCCCTTCTTCCTTAAGCGAGCCCTTTCAATGGCCAAACCGTAAGCGAGAATCGATCCACCTGAGGCATCTGCAGCGGACCTTGCAACAGCAGATCCGTCCGTACCGGCAGCTTCCAGGGATGCCCGTCGACCAGGCGTACCAGATCGGCGTACCAGGGACGCCAGGGCCAATCCGGAGCCACGAGCAACACCCGACCGCCATGCGCCTCAATGCGCTGGATGACTCTACTGATCAACGCCCACGGCGGGAAGATATAGAGAAGGCCGCTCCTGGGCCACGGCTGAATGAGGGCGTCTATGCCCTCGGACATGGGTTCCCTTCGCCTGCTGAAGAAGCGGCCCGTCTTGGCCGATTGAAACGTCGCCATGAGGTCCATCAGCAGAGGGCCCCACCGGCGAACTATCTGCGCGTAGACCTGAGGGTGTAACTCCCACTCTCCGGGATCCACCTGCACCCTGCTGAGAAAATTCGCCATGACATTGTCTTTTCCCACGATATGCGCTGCCGACAGTGCCGACAGACGAAGCTCGACCCATTGGAATAACGCTTCTGCCTCTTCTTCCAATGCCACACTTCCCGTGCCTCCCTGCCGGTTGATGTAGGCTACCACCGCCACCGAATTGTCCGAAAGAACCCGGACCGCTCGGCCCTGCAGAGTTGCTTCGAAGGCTTCCAGGGCTCGCCTGACCGCGTGGAGCTCTAGCCGGTTGATCGACCAGGACACCTCCTGAGCCGACCAAGTCCCCTGCGCGAAGCAACCCTCGCAGTGGGCACCCCAGCCGAGGAGACTGGCATCCGTAATCACCGGGATCCAGTGAGGCTGTTCCAGGGGCATGCCCGCACGCAACGTCCGGGAGCACCCCCACCACCGTAGCGCCTGACGAACCCGGAGCGGACAAGGCAACCGCTTGTTGAGCGAGTCCGACTGGTTAGACCAACGTCGCAACAGCGCCCTTTGAAGAGGTCGCATGTGAAACAGGGCCCAGGGAACCACCTCCAGGGTAGCCGCCATCGTACCCAGCACGCGCAGGTACCACCAAGCCGAGGGTGCGGACATCTTGAGGAAAGCTCTCACCAGAGTTTGCAAGGCCTGAACCCGCCATAGCGGTAAGCAAACCAACCCTCTCGCAGTGTCGAACTGAACCCCGAGATAGTCGAGACTCTGAGTCGGCACCAACTGGCTCTTCTGCACATTCACCACCCAGCCTAGAGATTGCAGAAGAGACACCACTCTTTCTGTAGCCCGTAAGCTCTCCTCCTTGGACTTCGCACGAATCAACCAGTCGTCCAGGTAAGGGTGGACCAGGATCCCGTCCCGCCTTAATGCCGCAGCCACTACCACCATGATCTTGGTGAAGGTACGCGGAGCGGTTGCCAAGCCAAAAGGCAGAGCTTGAAACTGAAAGTGTCCCCAGGGGAATGCAAACCGGAGAAAACGCTGGTGGACTGACCGGATGGGAATGTGTAAATAAGCCTCGGACAAATCCAGAGACGTGAGGAACTCCCCCTGCCGAACCACCACAATCATGGAGCGGAGAGTTTCCATGCGGAAATGAGGAACGTGAAGACAACGGTTGACCCCTTTGAGATCCAGAATGGGACGGAGAGAACCGTCCTCCTTTGGCACCACGAAATAAATAGAGTAACGACCCAGCCCGCGCTCGGCAGCCGGGACGGGAACCACCGCACCCAAAGCGAGAAGCCGATCCAACGTCAAGCGAAGTGCAGGTTTCTTGTGCGGGCCTCTGCTGGGAGACAGAACGAAGGAATCTCGAAGTGGACTGGCAAATTCGAGGGCATAGCCCTCTCGGATGACCTCCAACACCCATTGATCGGAGGTGATCTGAGCCCAAGCTGACAAGAAATTCCGAAGACGGCCCCCGATAACTGGACACTTCTCCGGAAGGCGCCTGGCGTCATTGCGGCTTGCGAGAGAAAGAGGATGAAGCCGAGGAGGCCGCAGGGGAAAATCCCCTGCCAGCCCCCGGAAGCCGCGAAATCCCTGAGAACGGTACCCAACTCGGCCCCTTTGGGAACTCCACAAACGGGATGATCGAAATCTGCGAAAGTCACGAGAAGGACCTCGCGGGAGAGACGCAGTTCTGCCGAGCTTAGGCTTATCCTCAGGCAGCCTACCTCCTTTGGAGTCTCCTAAATCCTTCACTAACTTATCCAAATCCTCACCAAACAAGAGCTTCCCTTTAAAAGGAAGTTTGCTGAGTCGCGACTTAGAGGAACTGTCCGCCGACCAATTCCTCAACCAAACCGACCTGCGCGCCGCCACCAAGGACGCCATGCTGTTAGCCAAAGTGCGAATCAAATCATAATGAACATCTGCCAAGTAAGCTGAACCAGACTCCAAACGGGTTACTTCGAACATCTTCTGTTGGTCAAAGTGGGCATCCTGACGTAAACGCTGAGCCCATCGTAAACAGGCTCGAGCCACCCAGGCCCCACAAATAGAGGCCTGCAGAGACAAGGCATTGGTTTCAAAAGCCTGTTTCAACAGACCATCCACCTTCTTGTCTTGCGGATCCTTCAAAGCCGCACCGCCTTCTACCGGAATCGTAGTTTTTTTAGTGACTGCCGAAACCAGAGCATCAACCCACGGAGACCGAAACTTGTCCTTGTCCTTGTCAGCCAGAGGATACAACCGGTTCATTGTACGAATGCTTTTCAGACCGGCCTCAGGCTGATCCCATTCAGTCTGAATCATCTGAGCTACCACACGATGGACGGGAAAAACCATCTGAGAGTCCCGCACGGCTTGAATGAGGGGATCTTCCAGACCCTCTTCCTCCGTCGAAGGGGCGGAGGCCAGATTAAGGGTCTGAAGGGACTCCGTAATCAAAGGAGTCAACTCTTCTTTCCGAAAAACCCGAATGATACGCGCCTGATCCTCGGGATCCGGAATCTCCCCCTCTTCCAACGCATCAGCAATGTCGTCGGACTCCAGCGCCAGGTCAGACTCCGGCCAGTCAGCGTCAGCACACTCAACGGACAAGCGAGAGCGCTTAACTGGCTGAGAGACAGAACACTGAGTCTCCTCTCCCAAACGGGAAGGAAAAGGCGAAGAAGCAACCCCGGCCTCTGGGATCTTGCCCAGACGGCCGAGTTGGAAAGCCTGATGCATCAAGAGAATAAAATCAGGCGAAAAACCCAGCGAAGAAGAGCCCGACGGAACTTCGGGCAAGGAAATTCCCTCTCCTTTCGACGCCTCAGGAGAAACTGGCAATGGAGAACCTGGAGAGGACATCTGAACAGGCTGCTTGGCTGGGCTATCTGGATCCAAAACCACCTTGTCAGCCATTTGGAGCTCGAGGGCCGAAGAAACTGAAGAAGAGCCCTTGCAAACCCCAGAATCTGCTATAGCCCCTCTGCGAGAACCGCAGACCAAACATTGGGGCCTGGACGCCATCAAATTAGCAGGCGCGAGGGAAAAACAGCTGAGAAGATCTACAGGACAAGACCTTGACGTGACTGTTCTTACTCTGGTTTTTTTTTGTTTTTTTTTAAAAGGAGAAGGAATCCGATGAGACAGGGGGCTTCAGATTTGCCAACAAAACCAGAAACTGGAAAGGGCAGCCGCAGCCGCCCCTCACACCACAGAAAAAAACACGGGAAAGCTAAAGGATGCCGGCACTATAAAATGGCCGCCGGCACCCACGGCTGAGGAAACAACCGGTGGGAAAAATGAAATAATAAAGAAAACCGCGCGATCCGCAGCCCGACACGGCAAACAACCCCAAAATAAAGAAAAAAAGAAAATTGCCTCTAAAAGCACTGCCGGTGCTTGGAGACTCACCGCTGATTGTAAGAACGCGCCTCCGAAGAAACGCTGAGGAGACGCGGCACCACAGTACAGCCCCAAGATGGCAGAGAACTCGCAGCTACAGAGGGATGCAGCCCACGCCGTGACAATCCTACGGCCGGCTGACCAGTAGCAATGGGGCTGTCCAGACTAGATCTCACCTCCGTACTGTCCAGGAGGGAGATCAATAGTCAGCTGCTGCCTGCAGTTCCCTCACAGACACCGAGAGCAGAAGCGGGCAGAGTAGGTGCCTCAAACAGCCCCCCCCCCTTCAGAAAGCTGAGTACTAAAATTAAAGGGACAGCTACCAAAATAAAAGAAAAGGTATAGCAGAGAAATAAACAATAACCCCAAGGAAAAACTAACAAGTGTTGCCTCAAAGTCCCTAAGTGAGCCCAGCTACAGGCTCACAAGTCCTCCTGCTGCACGGAGACTGGACACACTGGGGGGCTGATGGTAGCTCCAGCAGGATACTGAATGAGAGCAAGATTTTGATTGGTCCAGTCTCCGTGCTGCAGGAGGAGGTGCACTACCCAGATGTGGAGGACTAAACTAGACTACCGCTCAGGAAAGTACTCTAGTCATCATCCTAAAAAATTAAAAGATGGGCTTCCTATTAGCCAATTCTAAAGGCTTCATCATTTATGTTCAGAAAATTCTGATTAAAGAATCTCAAAAGTTGTATTTGAAATATCGTGAACAAGGATACCCCCCCCCCATAATAAAAATGGCCTATTTTAAGAGATCTCTGTGCACAATATTATCTTTTGTGAATCCCCAAAATGAGGGTGAAATTTCTTATGATGATCTATTGATCTGCTCTTTGCCTTTTTCCACTCATGCATCAAAGGTGTCTTCGATTATCCATAAGCATTGGGCGGTTTTACAGCTTCACACTATATCATCCGATTGTGGCTTTCAAACAGGGTTTAAATACAACCAATATGATTAGCCCTTCAGAAACGTGGTGCACCAAGACAGTGAATACTTTAAATTTTAGGGCACTCTTCTTGTGAACACCGAATATTGCAACACTGCTATTATAGGGGGATCAATGGCAGGTTCCAATCTCTAAACAAGTAATTAAATTGTTTAATGAGGAGGAGTGGCCTAGTGGTTGTGCAAGTTACCTCAGGCCGGAGGTTCAAATCCTGCTAGACAGCAACCTTGAGCTGGAAGGACTGGGGTTTCTAGTCCCACAGATGCTTCTTGTGGCCTTGGGCAAGCCACTTAACCCTCCGCTGCCTTAGGTACAAAAACAGATTGTGGGCCCTTCAGGGACAAGGAAAATATATCTGAATGTACATCGCTTTGACTGGTAGAAAAGCAGTATAAGCGCCTAGTTAAATAAATAAATCAATCTAGGGATGTCAGTTCCTGTAATTCAAGTTAAGTTGTTTATTTACGCCACTGCCCTTGTAAAAATAACTATATAGGTCAGACACATTGTGCTATAAGGTCCAGACTGCGGGAGCATAAATTGTGATTAAAGAAAGACTTTGTCAACTCCAACTGTAGAACACTGTGAGCAATTTTGGATTTTTCATTTGGAAGTTCAAATTGAACTGAATATTCTTCTTTGATTGGGTTTAGTTTTAAGGCAAATGGAAGTGACCCGGAAATTATATAAAATCTGCCATGGCCATGTTTCAAGTAGCCAGAAGAGCTCCGAGATGATTTGAAAGGTTTATTCATGCTGACAGACAGTACAGCGTAGTTACTCACCTATAATAGGTGTTCTCCAGGGACAGCAGGAATCAGTCCTCACATATGGGTGATGTCAACGTCGATGAAGCCCCCATGCGGAGCAAATCCCCAGCTTTCGAAGAAAGCCTTTGGGACTGCATCACGCATGCACGGTCCCCTTCCCGCCCAAGGGTGCCATCTTGCTCAGTCAAATGACATAGCTAAAAAGACGGCAAAAGGATAAAAAGTAATCAGAAGACTGCAACTCTAGGGGAGGAGGGAGGGTCGTGAGGACTGATTCCTGCTGTCCCTGGAGAACACCTGTTACAGGTGAGTAACTACCCTTTCTCCAGGAACAAGCAGGAAGTCAGTCCTCACATATGGGACTCCCTAGTTATGGGCTACCGAGAACCCATAAGAAGAAATTAGATCTTACCTGCTAATTGTCTTTCCTTGAGCTGTCTCCGGGCCAGTCCAGGGAATGTTAGGGTTGTCAATCCTCCTTAGCAGCTGAGAACTGATGACTTCAAGCTTTCTTGAGAGGTGAAGCCACTCCCCCTGGGGTCACTAGCCAGTCTTCCCTTGACAAAGCAGATAACTATGAAAGAACTTATAAACAAAATAGTAATTAGATCTTACCTGCTAATTAGTGTTCCTGAAGGAACGACAGTCCAGTCCCTTTACTTCTGGGTTACGCAACCCTTCCAGCAGCTTGGAGGCTGAGCCCAACCTTTTTGGGGGTGGGGCGGTATAAATACCCCTGGGACCACCCACCAACTCCAGTATTCGAATGAAAAAGCAGACTTAACGAACATCCATGCAAAAACTTATAACGGCATACAGTAACCTAAACCAATAACTCCATACTCTGAACAATAGAATATATATATATATATATATTTTTTTTTTTTTTTTGGAAAATATAGGAGAAGGAGAGGAGGAACGGCAACGGACGGAGGAGGTGGCTGCTTCTATCCAGTCCGGGCTTCCCCTGCACTCCCTTTCGCCGAATCAGCTCCGCGCTTGGTCCAGCGCTCCTCCATGAACGTGAGGACATGTCAGTTGCCGGAACCGGGTGGGATCAGGGACTGGACTGTCGTTCCTTCAGGAACACTAATTAGCAGGTAAGATCTAATTACTATTTCCTTATCGTCACTCCAGTCCAGTCCCTTTACTTCTGGGATGTGCCAGAGCAGTTCAACCCTGGGTGGGGTCCGGCAAACCGGCCCGAAGAACCGCTATCCCGAATCGAGCATCCGCAGTGCTCTGTACGTCCAGCCTATAGTGTTTGGTGAAGGTATGCAGCGAGGACCACGTCGCTGCTCTGCAAATCTCCAGCGGGGGGACAAGGCTGAATTCCGCCCAGGAGGTCGCCTGTGCCCGAGTGGAGTGAGCCCTCAGCCCCACTGGGACCTGTTTCCCCTTGAGAATGTAGGCGGAGGCAATTGCCTCTCGGATCCACCTGGAGATCGAGGCCTTTGCCGCCGCCTCCCCTTTGTGCGGACCTCCAAACTGAATGAACAGGCGGTCTGACTTCCGGAATGGTGCCGTGCGAGCTAGGTACCGTTTCAAGACTCTCTGAACGTCTAGCAGGCGCAGCTTGTTATTCCTTCCCTCCTGCCCCTTGGCCGCGAAGGCCGGCAGGGTGACTGTCTGGTTCACATGAAAAGGAGAGATAACCTTGGGTAAGAAGGACGGCACTGTGCGCATGATCACCTTGTCCTTTAGGAAGGTCAGGAAAGGAGGCTGGGCGGAGAGCGCCTGGAGCTCCGAAACCCTCCTGGCCGAGCAGATCGCTACCAGGAAAACTGTCTTTAGGGTCAAATCCTTTAAGGAAGCTCTCTTCACTGGCTCAAAGGGCTCCCCGACCATGGCATTCAGCACTAGGTTAAGGTCCCAAGGGGGGACGATCACCCTCCGCTGAGGACGTAGCCGACTAACTGCCCTCAGGAACCTGGAAACGTCCGGGTGCTCTCCTAAGGGTTTGCCCCGGACCTTGCCTCTATAGCAAGCGATCGCCGCTAGCTGGACCCGTAGGGAGCTGTGCGCCAGGCCCTTATCAAAACCTGCTGGTAAGAATTCCAGGACCTCTGGGACAGAGGCCGAGAGAGGTTTCCGTCGATGCTCTGCACACCAGGCTTCGAAAATGCGCCAGACCCTTACATAGGATAAACAGGTCGAGCGCTTCTTTGCCTTCAGCAGTGTCGTGATCACTGCTCCTGAGTAGCCTCGTCTTAGGAACCGCGCCCTCTCAATAGCCAGGCCGTAAGCGAGAATCGATCCACGTGAGGCATGCGAACCGGACCTTGTCTCAGCAGGTCCCTTTTGCAAGGGAGCCGCCACGGGGGGTCGGCGATCAACCTCACCAGATCCGCATACCAGGGGCGGCGAGGCCAATCCGGGGCTATGAGGACTACCAACCCCTGGTGAGACTCCACCCGCTGCAGCACCTTTCCGATCAGAGCCCACGGAGGGAACACATATAGTAGCCCTTTGGGAGGCCACCTTTGAGACAGGGCATCCAAGCCCTCGGACATTCTTTCCTTCCTTCGGCTGAAGAATCTGTCTACTTTGGCTGTAGAGAACCGCGCCATGAGGTCCATGACAGGGATCCCCCAGCGGGCCACTATCTGTTCGAAGATCTCCTGATCTAGTTCCCACTCCCCGTGGTCTATCTTGCATCTGCTGAGGAAGTCGGCCGTGACGTTGTCCTCGCCCGCCACATGCTGAGCTGAAAGAGCTAGTAGATTGTGCTCCGCCCACCGGAAGAGGACGTCTGCCTCCTTCTCCAGGGCCGGACTGCTGGTGCCCCCTGGTGGTTTATGTAGGCCACCGCCGTGACGTTGTCGGAAAGGATGCGTATAGCTTTTCCTTGAACTAAGGCCGAGAACGCCTTGAGCGCCAGCGTGACAGCCCTCAGTTCCAGTCTGTTGATGGGCCACAGAGACTCCACCGGTGACCAGCGGCCCTGGACGAACTGGTCCTCGCAGTGTGCTCCCCAGCCTGACAGGCTGGCGTCCGTTGTCAATAGTAACCACCGATGAGGTTCGAGGGGCATCCCGCGGTCCAGATTGCTTGGACACCTCCACCAGAGAAGGGACTGTTTGGTCCTCGGGGCGCAAGGTAACTGTGTTGCCAGAGGATGATGCTGAGGAGACCATCGACGTAACAGTGCCCACTGAAGCGGACGCATGTGTGCCCTGGCCCATGGGACTACCTCTATCGCCGCCGCCATAGTTCCCAGAAGCTGAAGATAATGCCAAGCCGAGGGACTTCGCCTGCCGAGAAACTGCGTGACTAGTCGCCTCAGCTCTCTTGATCTTGATCGTGACAGGAAGACCTTGCCCCTGAGAGTGTGGAATCTTGCCCCGAGGTACTCTAGGTCCTGTGAGGGAGTCATCCTGCTCTTCAAGCGATTGATGATCCACCCCAATTCTTCGAGAACCTGAACCACTCTGGCCGTTGCCACCTGACTTTCCTCTTGTGACTTTGCTCGGATCAGCCAGTCGTCCAAGTAGGGGTGCACTAATATTCCCTCCTTCCGAAGGAAGGCCGCCACTACCACCATCACCTTGGTGAATGTCCTGGGGGCCGTAGCTAGTCCGAAGGGTAGGGCCTGGAACTGAAAGTGGCCTCTTGGCACTGCGAATCTCAGGAATTGTTGATGGGATTTCCTGACCGGGATATGAAGGTAGGCCTCTGTCAAGTCGAGGGACGTAAGGAACTCCCTCCCCTTACGGCCGCTATGACCGAGCGTAGGGTTTCCATCCGGAAGTGTGGTACCCTGAGGCAACGGTTGACCTGCTTTAGATCCAGGATCGGACGGAAGGAATCTTCCTTTTTTGGCACTACGAAGTAAATCGAGTATCGACCCGAGCCGCACTGGTCTGGTGGAACTGGGACCACCGCCCCTAGAGCTATTAGTCGGGCAAGAGTTGCCTCTATTGCCGCCCCCTTTGCTGGGGAACCGCAGGGCGACTGAACAAACGCTGGAGGAATTTGTTTTGAAAATTCGAGAGCATAGCCTTCTCTGATTACCTCTAGGACCCATTGGTCGGACGTGACACGGGACCAGGCGGGAAGGAACAGCCTCAGGCGCCCGCCTAGTGGCTGTCCTTCCCCCTGGGCCCCCGTCATCTCATTGTTGTTTTCTGGGTCCCGAGAAGGAGGAGGCGGCCCCAAATCCCCGTCCTGCCCCCCGAAACCCTCTGAAGCCTTGTCCCTTTGAGGAAAAACGGCCCCTGGGAAAGGAGCCTGACCTGGCTGGACGAAACCTCCGCGAGTCCCTAGGTTGGGAGCGCACCGGGGCTGGAGGGCGCCCTTGTTTCGGTCTATCTTCCGGGAGCCTGCCTCCCTTTGACTCACCCAGGTCCTTAACTATTTTCTCCAGATCCTCTCCAAATAAAGGTTTTCCTTTAAAAGGGAGACGGCTCAAGCATGACTTCGAGGACGCGTCAGCTGCCCAATTTCGTAGCCACAGGTACCGTCTAGCTGCCACGACCGAGGCCATGTTCTTGGCTAGGCTTCTGATGAGGTCATAGTGACTGTCCGCCAAGTAGGCCGCTCCGGACTCCACCTTCGCCGAGTTGGCATGTAACTCACCCGTTGAGACCTCTGACTGGAGCTGTTGTGCCCACCGTAAACAGGCCCGGGCCACCCAAGCTCCCGACACGGAGGCCTGCAAGGCGATGGCACTTACATCAAAGGCTTGTTTCAGGAGCGTATCCAACTTCCTGTCTTGCGCGTCCTTTAGGGTCGAACTGCCCTCCACTGGTATCGTGGTCTTCTTGGTAACTGCTGATACCACTGCATCTACTCTGGGAGATTTTAGCAGCTCTTTATCTGCCTCTGGGAGCGGGTACAACCGAGACATGGTCCTGACTCCCCTTAAGCTTGATTCAGGCTGGTCCCATTCTTCCTGGATCATCTGGCGCACGACCCTGTGGATAGGGAAGACCCTTTGGGATTTCCTGAAGGCCTGGATTAAGGGGTCCTCCAACTCTTCTTCCTGTGAGGGCGTGTCTGAGGCCACATTGAGGACCTTTAGGGACTCATTAATTAACGCCGGGAGCTCCTCACGGCGAAAGACCCTCACTACCCGTGACTGATCTTCTTCCGGGATCTCTCCTTCTTCTAGCTCCTCTTCATCCTCCTCCAAGTCTTTAACTGAGCTATCCTCCTCCGGAGTACCCTGGGATAGGGATGCTAGGAGCTCTTCGCCGCCCAGACGTGGGCGCTTAGCAGGGATACCGGCGTCCTGAATGGTAGCCCCGGGGGCACTAGCTGATTTGTCCTCTGCTGGCGGGACAGCCTCTACTGCCCCCCGGCCCTGCTTACGTAGGCAGTAGGCCTTATGGAGTAAGAGGATGAAGTCCGGAGAGAAAAATTCTCCGGACCCCCCCGCCATGGCGTGGGGGGAGGGTAAAGGCTGAGGAGGCATAGGTAGGTCCGCCGGAGTGGAGATAGGAAACTGGGACTCCTCTTCTCCTTCCAGAGGATTGCCTGATCCCTGGGAGGGCTGCGACATGGCCAGGCTAATCTCCTGTTCCACTGATGCAGCCTCCGCGGCACAGCTCCTGCAGATTCCTGACTCTGCGGAGGTGCCCCTGCGCGTCCCACAAGAAGGACACCGCGGCTTGGATGCCATGGGAAGAGAGAGAGCCGGGGATTCTCTGTGTGCGGCGAAACCAAGGAAGTAAAACAAAACTCTGATAAAGCAAATAGTCTAGAATAAAATATGAAACTAAACAGCTTAACTTAAAAATAAATTAAAATTAAAATTGGCTTCAATCTGAAGAATATGTGCCAAAATTATGCACAAGCAAACCCCCCTGCCACCATAAACTCTGTACTTGCGGTTAGTAGTTCTTCTGAAGCTGGCAGATTCAGCAATCTCGGGCCGTAGGCTCCCCACGTGGTAGGCCTCAACCACGTGGAGCTCGACCCGGGGAAAAGCACGGCTGTGCCTTTGCGGCGCTGGGAGAAGAGAGCCAGGGCCGGGAACACCCTCCAGCGCCAGAGGCGGCTTCCTCCCGCTGCTGCCGAACGGTCTCCGCGGGCCTGCTGCGATCGCGGCGGCACCGGGGCTCCACTCCGCGTCCCTTCGTTCAGGAGCGGGACAAACGGAGGAGGCTAGGCGCGGCGTGCCTCCAGCGCTCAGCCACCGGGGGGCTTCGGCACGAGGCAGCACAGCAGCACAGGATTCTGTCCGAGGAAATGCGGGGTAAGCCCGGGGCAGCTGCGAGAGGATCCTGACTTGTCCTCCTCGCTGCTGCCGGTGAAAAAACTCTCCTCCGACGTCCGTCCCCGGGGGGGGGTGGGGGGGTGGAGAGAGAAGGCAGGAGAATAATTTAAAGCTACAGAGACAAATAAAATTCAATACTGAAATTAAAGAGCTTAGAATTAACCCTAGGTTCAATTAAGATTAAAATTAAAGTAAGATTAAAGTAAAATTTAAAGAAAGGGGGACTCCAGTAAGCCCTAGGCTTACGGAACCCTCCAGCTGCTTGGAGGCTGAGAATACTGGGGTTGGTGGGTGGTCCCAGGGGTATTTATACCGCCCCACCCCCAAAAAGGTTGGGCTCAGCCTCCAAGCTGCTGGAAGGGTTGCGTAACCCAGAAGTAAAGGGACTGGACTGGAGTGACGATAAGGAACACAACGTTAACCTGTCAAAACTGAAAATGCTCCATAGTCCCTTGGAAAATATAAGCGCATTAAAAACAATGCATAACTAACTTTTTTTTTTTTTTTTCATCTTATAGATTGATATAGTATTGTCTTTCTCTGAAAAAGATCATGGAAGCCCCAACGTACTCCACTAATCCGAACTTGTATTTCTTAAAGGGTGGGACCCTGGACTGGCCCAGAGACAGCTCAAGGAAAGACAATTAGCAGGTAAGATCTAATTTCTTCTTCCTTATCGCTTCTCCGGGCCAGTCCAGGGAATGTTAGGGCAGTACCCAAGCAGTACCTAAATTCGGGAGGGACCCACTAGCCCCGCAATAAGAGCCGCCGTCCCTACTTTCGCATCTTCCCTAGCTTGAACGTCCAAACGATAATGTTTTGTAAACGTATGCAATGATGACCACGTTGCTGCCTTACAGATATCCACTGGCGGAACAAAAGCAAATTCAGCCCATGAAGCCGCTTGAGCTCGAGTGGAATGAGCCCTCACACCCTCTGGGGGTGCTTTCCCTTTGGCTTGATAAGCTGCTACAATAGCTGAGCGCACCCAACGAGCAATTGTTGACTTTGAAGCTGCCTTACCCTTATTGGGCCCTGCATGCTGGACAAACAACCTATCTGTCTTCCGCACCGATTTGGAAAGCTTAAGGTATGTTTTCAAAACACGACCAAGATCCAACCTTCTGAGCGCTCGGTCTACCGGAGAATCTGATAAATCTGAAAACACAGGTAATGCGGCCGACTGATTAACATGAAAAACCGACAACACTTTAAGCAAAAAAGAAGGCACCGTCCGCAGTAATATTCGTTCCGGAAGAAATTGCAGATAAGGTTCCTGACAAGACAAAGCCTGTAAATCTGAAATTCTTCTTGCTGAACATAAAGCCACGAGAAACGCAGTTTTCCATGAACACTCACGTAAAGATCGTGAGGATACCGATGCCAACGAGGACGTAGAAAATGCTTCCAAAACAACATTCAAATCCCACGCAGGAACCACTTGACGACGCGGTGGACGAAGAAGCCTAGCCGCCCGGAAAAAACGTTGTACATCTGGATGCATTGAAAGACGACGGTTCTGCACCAAACCTCTAAAACAGGTAAGCGCTGCTAAATGCACCTTAAGAGTATTGAGTGCCAAACCTTTCTCTAATCCCTCTTGGAGAAATAAAAGCAATTGAGGTAAAGTAGCTAGAGTCGGAAGAAAATTACGTTGGTTACACCAATGCTCAAAGAGCTTCCATACACGCACATACGCGAGAGAGGTTCCCGGCCTTCTAGACCGAAGCAAGGTAGCTACTACGGAAGCCGCATAACCTTTACGCGTTAACCGATCCCTCTCAAGAGCCAAGCCGTAAGCAAGAAGCGATCCACTTGTGGCATGAGAACTGGGCCCTGATTTAACAGATTGATCCGATCCGGAAGGCGCCAAGGAGGAGCTACCAGAAGTCGAATCAGATCGGCATACCAAGGACGCCGTGGCCAATCCGGCACAATCAGAATCACCGATCCTCGATGTCCTGCTATTCGTTGAATAACCCAACTCAACATCGGCCAAGGAGGAAACACATACAACAGGGTGTCCAATGGCCAAGGTTGTACTAGAACATCCAATCCTTCTGACATGTGCTCTTTGCGTCTGCTGAAAAAAACGGTTTGCCTTTGCATTGCCGAACGTCGCCATAAGATCCATCACTGGCTGACCCCAACGTACTACCAGTTCGTGATACACTGCAATGTTCAACTCCCATTCTCCGGGATCGAGTATATTGCGACTGAGAAAATCTGCTTGCACATTTGTCTCGCGCCTGCCACATGCGCAGCTGACAACGCTAAGAGATGAACCTCGGCCCAAGCCATCAACTCCTGAGATTCGGCGAGAAGAGAAAGACTCTTGGTTCCGCCCTGCCGATTGATATATGCAACTGTCACTGCATTGTCGGAGAATAATCTGACCGCAGTTCCTTCGATTAAGGTCTCGAAGTGCTGAAGGGCAAGCCGAGCCGCGCGCAGCTCCAATCTGTTGATCGACCACGAGCTTTCTTCCGGAGACCAAGATCCCTGTACGATCTGCGACTGACAATGAGCTCCCCAGCCTGCGAGACTGGCATCCGTCGTAACTAATACCCATGCTGGCTCCTGTAAAGGAACCCCTGCTCTCAGATGGACCGGGTTTAACCACCATTGAAGACTTTGCCTCACTGACTCCGGACAAACGAGCCGCTGAGAGAGAGAGTGAATTTGCGGAGACCATTGGGAAAGCAACACCTGTTGTAAGGGTCGCATGTGAGCTGTGGCCCACGGAACCAGGTCCAAAGTCGACGCCATGGAGCCCAAGAGTTGCAAGTATGTCCACGCCGACGGAGCCGAAATCCTTAAAAAACGCCTGCACTTGCTGCAAAATCTTTTCTACTCTGACCGCAGGTAAGAAAACCTTGCCGATTACCGTGTCGAAAAATGCTCCGAGATGAGTCAGTTGTCTTACGGGTTGCAAATGACTCTTCGCCTGATTTATGATCCAACCTAATCGCTCCAGAAGATGAACAACTCGAGCCGTCGCTGATATTGCGTCCACAAGAGAATCGGCTCTGATTAGCCAATCGTCGAGATACGGATGAACTCGAATGCCCTCCTTTCTCAACGCCGCTGCTACCACCACCATGAGTTTGGTGAAGGTCCGCGGAGCCGTGGCGAGGCCGAATGGTAACGCCCGAAACTGAAAATGACCCATAGGAAGGGCAAAGCGTAAAAACTGATGATGAGCTAGCCTGATGGAAATATGAAGATATGCCTCCGTGAGATCTATGGATGAGAGAAACTCTCCTGGCCGCACTGCTCGTATTACAGTGCGTAAGGTTTCCATGCGAAAATGCGGCACCCGCAAAGATCGGTTGACGCCCCTTAGATCCAGTACTGGACGAAAAGAACCTCCTGTTTTGGGCACCACAAAATAAATAGAGTATCGACCTTGACCGTATTGGTCTCATGGTACAGGAACTATCGCCCGGAGCTGTAAGAGACGAGCAAGCGTGTCTGATATGGCCTAAGACTTCAGACCTGACGCACAAGGGGACATTACAAATGCGGGCGATAAAGGGCAAGCAAAATCTAGTGCATAGCCCTTTTGAATTATCTCCAAAACCCATTTGTCTGCGGTGATGGCGGTCCAAGCTGAAAGATAATCCTGCAGACGACCGCCCACAGGAACTAACGCCTGGACCTGCACACCTTCATTGTGGTTTCTTAGCGGAGGACTGGGAGGCACCGAAGTAAGTCCTGTTGAAACCTCTAGCTCCTCGAAAGGACTGACCTCTAACTCCTGTACGGCTTCTAGAATAGGGAGTAAAACGCGCCCCTCGAAATCTACGTGAGTCTCGACTATAGCCTCGGAGACTACCCGCTCCTCTCATAGTCCTTGGCCTATCCTCTGGCAACCGCCCTCCTTTAGAATCACCAAGATCCTTAACAATCTTATCTAGCGCTTCCCCAAAAAGTAATCTTCCTTTATAGGGCAATTTACTAAGCCGCAACTTAGAAGAAACATCCGCTGACCAATTACGCAACCATAAAAAACGTCTAGCCGCTACCAATGACGCCATAGTCTTAGCAGCTATACGTAGTAAGTCATAAAAAGCATCTGCCATATAAGCCGCGGCCGATTCCAACTTTGGACCTTCAGAAGCATGTGTAGATGCCGCATCCGCGGACGCATCTCCCTGCAGCCATCGAATGGATGCTCTAGAAACATATGCTCCACAAGTAGCTGCTTGTAAAGCTAACGAGCTGGCATCAAACGCCTGCTTGAGAAGAATTTCCAATTTACGATCTTGGAGATCCTTAAGCGCTGCCGCTCCTTCCACCGGGATGGTAGTTTTCTTGGTAACTGCTGATATAATAGCATCCACTTTCGGCATGCGCAAAAATTCCTTCTCCTCTTGCGGCATAGGATAAAGACGAGCTAAAGCTCTGCTCCCACGGAGCGTAGCCTCTGGACATTCCCATTCAGATTCAATCATCTGTCTTATAACTCTATGCATTGGAAAACAGCGATGTTCTGCTCTAAAACCCTGCAATAATGGATCTTCCAAAGGCTCCTGAGTAAGCGAAGGAAGCAATAAATGTAAAGCAGATAAAGATTGAGAAATTAGCGCAGCCAATTCCTCCTTGCGAAACACCCTAAATATATTAGGGTCGTCTCCGGGTGCAATCTCACCCTCCTCCAGCTCTTCTGGGGCCAAATCCACACCTGTTTCAGAAATAAATTCTGAATCTCTCTGACCCAATAGACCTGAGAACTATGGAGAAAACGGATCCAAAGGCTCTCTAGAATACCCCAGTTGGTGAGAAGTACCTTCTGCAGGATCCTCTGGTACTAAAATACCCATCTGAAGTGCCCCAGCGCTTTGAAAGGTTTCCACAGGAGTAGGGCTTTGAAGGCTTTCCCCTGAAGCAGGCTGAGCAGCTTTAAGTAAAAATGCTCTGTGCATCGCCAAAATAAATTCTGGCGAAAAAAAACGCACACACTTCAGACTGAGGCTCAGAAATTAAAGGAACAGGTTTTTCCTTATGAGAAACGCTCTTGGCAGCCTTAGACTTCCTTTTAGCAGGCCGGTTCTGCTCCGGTTCAGAAATGGCAGTTGCGTTTAAAATGGCCGTTTTCCCCGCCCGCTCCGCGGATAACAACGGTCTGTCTGCCTCCGATGCACTTTTCTCTGCCATGACTATCTTTAACAACCAAGTTACCACCCCAGCTTGTACTGCCGCGGTCCAGAGAAACTAAACCGCCAAAACACGATCCGGAAACAAAACAAAAGGAAAAAAAGGCACTTTACAGCTAGGAATAAAAAGCTTACCCGGAAGTTATGCCAAGCTGCGTTCTTGTTCCGCTGCTAGCAGAACTGCAGAGGTGCGTTTCAATATCAAAAAACAGAGTAAACATCAGAGGAATTACTGGGGCCCCCAGGATCACTCTGGTGAGAGAGAATTATGCGGTTTTACAAGGCAGGCTCTACCTTATACCGCCAAAACAATTCCACTAAGTCTCTCTGTCACTGTCTGATCGTGAGCAAAATAAAACTCCTCAGGACTTAGGAAAACTATCAGCTCTGCTAGAGCCAACTTGCACTGTTAAATAAATAAAATTAGAGGGAGAAAAATATAATCGATCCTCCTTAGCTGCTGAGGACTGAAAGACTGGCTAGTGACCTCAGGGGGAGTGGCTTCACCTCTCAAGAAAGCTTGAAGTCATCAGTCCTCAGCTGCTAAGGAGGATTGACAACCCTAACATTCCCTGGACTGGCCCGGAGAAGCGATAAGGAACTGAAAAATACGCTTCCTCTAGAAGAGCCGCAGCAGCCATGATAGGATTTCAACCGAGAACATAACACTCCGGTAGCCTGACACCAAAGGGTCGGAGTTGCCTAAACCTCTAATAGATTACGGAGTACCGCCTGGCCGAAAGCACTGTCCCGTTGGGACTCCCTATCCAGGCAGTAATGGGCTGCAAAAGTCTGGCTTGAAGACCAGGTTGTGGCCCGGCAGATAGATCTGCTAGCGGAAAAGAGCAGAAGTGAGCCACTGATGCAGCCTTAGCCCTGATCCGGTGGGCTGCGACTCGACGCTGCAACGGGAGATCTGTATGTCCAGGCAATGCAATCTACCACCCAGATGGACAACCTACACTTGGAGACCGGCATCCCCAGTTTACTGGGGTCATAAGAGACGAAGAGCTGAGGCGCTCTTCAATGTCCCCACGTACGCGGCCAACGCCCTCTTAAAGTCCAGGGTATGCAGAACTGCTTCTGCCCGACTGGCATGGGAAAGAAGGTCGGAAACACCACCTCCTGGTTGAGGTGGAATGAGGAGACCACTTTTGGCAGGAACTTTGGGTGCGTGCGAAGCACCACCCTGTTCTTATAGAACCATGTGTACGGTCTATCGGACACCAGCGCCTGCAACTCACTCACTAATCTGGCCGATGTGAGTGCCACCAAAAAAAGCGCCTTCCAAGACAGGAAGCGGAGATGGCAGGTAGCCATCGGCTCAAAAGGTGGGCGAGTAAGCTGTTCTAAGACCACATTCAAATCCCACTCAGTTGCCGGGGGGTGGACCGGGGGCTTCAGCAGAAGTAGACCTCTTAGGAACCTGGACACCAAGGGGTGTACAGAGAGAGGTTGTCCTTCCACTGGAGAGTAGTGTGCCAATAAAGCACTCAGGTGAACTTGGACTGAGTTTGACTTAAGACCTAAATCTGAAAGGTGAAGCAGGTACTGCAACACCACTGCCACCTGGCAGGAGAAAGGTTCTCACTCTGCTGAGCACGCCACACCTCAAATCTACGCCACTTGAATGCATAGGTTTTCCTAGTTGATCGCCTCCTAGAGGCTTAGCAGCACATCCTCTCTCTCTTTAGGGAGAAGTGGTGCAAGAACTACCCTTTCAGCAGCCCTGCCATCAGGTTGAGGGACCTGAGTTTGGGATGCAGAAGAGCGTCCCTCTCCTGCGACAGGAGGTTGGGTTGTAATCCCAGGGGAATTGGAGCCTCCTCCGCCAGCTGCAGCGGAAACCATGGCTGTCTCGGCCACCTAGGCGCCACCAGGATGACCGAGGCTTTGTCTTGAAGGATCTTGATTAAGGTCCGAGCTACCAGGGGTGTGGAAGGAAATGCACAGAGCAGGCCCACAGACCATGATATTAGAAAAGCAACTGTAGCCACCGTGTGGGTGTGGCTGTCTGGAACAGATGCGGGGCAACTGGTGATTTAGCGGGCTCGCAAACAAATCCATGGATGGGCGCCCCCAGCACCAGAAGATTTGCTGGGCTACATTGGGATCCAGTTGCCACTTGTGCGGTTGGAGAATTCCAATTAGCTTGTCTTCTAGAAAGTTCTCCTGACTTGGCAAGTAAACTGCCTTGAGGAACATACCCTGGCTGACTGTGAAGGAGCATAGATCCAGTGTTTCCTGACACAGGATGCGAGAGCTTGTGCCCCCTTGTTTGTTCACATAGAACATTGCTACCTGGTTGTTTCCTGAATCAAGACAGATTGATTAGCCATGGTTTGACTGAAGGTTCGAAGAGCCAGGCGGATCGCTCAAAGCTCTAGGAAACCGATTTGTTGTGTGCTCTCCCACCGAGACCACACACCTTGCGTGCAGACCTGTTGGCAATGTGCACCCCATCTCAGCAGGGATGCATCTGTAGTCAGCACTCTCGAGTGCTTGGGAGGCTGAAAAGGCACTCCCTCCAGAAGGCTGTGAGGATGAAGCCAAAGACTTCAAAGACTGTATCAGGCGATGGGACACCTTGATGTTGTCCCCGAGTCTGCCTGTGGCTTGTGTCCACTGGTCCCTGAGGCACCACTGAGCTGTTCTCATGTGAAGCCGAGCATTGGATGTCACGTGCACTGTGGAGGCCATGTGACCAAGAAGGCGCAGAAAGTGTCTTGCTGAGATGCGGGATCTGCGACTCACTTGCTGTACTAGGGCTACCAGTCTTTGCGCTCTTTCCTCTGGTAGATAAGCCCTTGCTTGAAGGATGTCCAACCTTGCCCCTCTGAACTCCAGTCCTTGAGAAGGAACCAGACTGGACTTTGTGTAGTTGATCACAAAGCCCAAGTGCTGAAGCAACTAGATAGTGCGGGACGTGGCCTGTTGGGCCTCTAGAGCTGACTGGCCTCTGATGAGCCAGTCGTCTAAGTAGGGGAAGACAAATACCCCTTGAGTCCTTAGAAAGGCCGCCACCACCGCAAGGCACTTTGTGAATACCCTGGGTGCCAAGGCTAGGACAAAGGGAAGCACTCTGTACTGAAAATGGTTTCCTCCCACTACAAATCTTAGGTATTGTCTGTGGTCTGGATGAATCAAGATGCGAGTATATGCATCTGAGATCTAAGGAGCATAGCCAGTCTCCCTGGCGGAAGTAAGGCAGCAATATTCCAAGTGAAAGCATCTTGAACTTTTCCCTCACCAGGTACTTGTTTAAGTTTCGCAGGTCGAGGATAGATCTTAGGCCTCCAGTTTTCTTTGGTATCAGAAAGTACCTGGAGTAGAAGCCTGTGCCCCGCAGGTGGTGGGGCACCTGTTCTACCGTCTAATCCTCGAGTAGACCTACTAACTCCTTCCTGAGAAGGTCCCTGTGAAGAGGGGGTCTGAGAGGCTCCCCTGTAAAGTGAGAGGAAGGCACCTGGGTGAGATGTAACCGATAGCCCATTTGGACTATCTGGAAAACCCAGGTGTCTGTTGTAATGGCTGGCCACCTGTGGGCATACAGGGTCAACCTTCCTCCTGTGCATGGTCTTGCTTCCTTTGGGAGAGAGACTATGCTCTGGGAGTCATAGGCCCCATCCAGGCCTGGGGACCTTTTGCTTACGTGGGCCTTGCCCCTGTCCCTTGGCCTGCTGCCCCTGCTGGGAAGGCCTGATACATGGGGTAGTTTCAGTAAGCTGATCCTTTCCTCGGAAAAAGGGCTTCTTACCCGAGCTCTTCTTCTTAGAAGATGCAGAAGTCGTCTTCAAGTCTTGTCCGGGTCAGGTACTCGGACTATCTCGGCAGCCTTCTCAGTCATGGGCTTGCCAAAGAGGTTCTCACCTCGGCAAGGGACATTGACCAACTTGTCCTGAACCCATGGCTTCAGGTCTGATGACTGTAGCCATGCCTGGCATTGTGCACCGATGCCAGCCCCCACTACCCGGGCCAAAGTCTCAAAGCCATCGTAGGCTGCTCGAGTCAAACTTGGAGCACTCTCTGATCCCAATGGACAAAACCTGGAAGCGCTGCAAAGGTCCCTCGGAAAGACCAGCGGAGAACCCGGCAATCTCCTTTGCCAGGTCTCGCAGGTACATGCCCATGTACAGCTGGTACGTCTGGATTTGGCATGCCAGCATGGAACCCTGGTAGCACTTTCTGCCGAGAGCATCCATGTTGCGGGCCTCCTGGCCAGGAGGCACCAAGGAGTGAGTCTTCTGGCTCTTGAGCCAGTGCATGACCGATTCCACAACCATGGAGTTGCGCGGCAGCTGTGCCTTTTGGAACCCAGGGCTCTTGAGAACTCGACAGATGGAATTGATTTGCCTGCTGAGAACCGGCATCAAGGCCGGTTTCTCCCACATTCGGAGCATCAGCCGTTCCAGAATGGGGGGGCACTGGTACAGTAAGGGCTTCCTTTGGAGGAAAGTCATACTGGAGGACCTCAAGCTCCTCGGCATCTGCCGGGAATGACAAAGAACCGAGTGTGCTCCGGGGGTGACCGTTTCCGAGGTTCAGAACCCGGGGAGTCTGATGGGACATACTTGGTACAGTGGGTGCCCAGGGACTCCTCGTCCTCCATCTCCCAACCGGACTCCGAGGAGGAGTCGATTGGCTCCAGCCTCGAGGGCCTTGGTCTTGACTGCCCCGACACCGAGGGAATCAGCATCGACAACCTCAGTTCCGAACAGGAGGTCGATGGAGGCCGAGGATCAACTTGAGACCTCATTATCTCAAGAATCGGCTTGGCCTCCAGGGTCAACTTGGACATCAAAGTCCCGGTAGTCGGGGCGGACAGACGTGTGAGACCAGCCATCAGCGCCCGCTGCTGGTCCATGAAGGCAGACACTGTGCTCCAAGGCTGCCAACCTGAGGCTGAGCTCAGGAGGCTCTGCAGCCCCCGGCTCGGGTTCCGACGCCAGCTCTCCCGGAGGAGAGTCAACAATGAGGAAAGTGCTTACCTTCCTCGGCGTCTCCGGGTCCTTTCGAGGGAGCTTGGCAGGCCTCTCCAACTCCGAGGATCCGGGGGTGGGCCGGGCTCCGTGACTGATCCCACGAGGGACCAGGCCGTTCAGAGCTCTCAGACGACACTGCGCTCACAGATTTTTCTTCCTCCGGTGTTCCCACGAGGGAGACCCCCTTTCAGAGGACACCCGACGCTGCTCAGAATACATCTTTTTGCACGGGCCACAGACCACAGGGTCATGGTTGGGCTCGAGGCATCAGTCGTGTGTGTCAGTGAGAGACATAAGTTTCATGCACCGATCACACTTTTTAAACCCGCTGGCAGCCATCAGGGGAAAAAGGGCCCCTGCAAGGGCAAAAGGACCGGGATGCCAGCTAAAAAGAAAAGAAAAGCAAGGAAAAAAAAAAAAAAAAATGCGCGAGCGCTAGTCACTAAGGACAAAAATGAAAAAATAGACTTGACTCGATACCGGTGTACCGAGCCCGAGAAGGGAAGAGGAACCGGCGTTGAACCGGCAAGCAGAAAAACACAATTTTTCAACATTTAACTCTTTTTCCACGGAGGAATTGGAAAGACGTCCGTTGGGCTCCTCGGAAAAAAGGAGACTGAGCAAAATGGCACCCTTGGGCGTGAAGGGGACAGCAGATGCATGATGCAGTCCCAAAGGCTTTCTTCGGAAGCTGTGGATGGGGGTTCTGTCGACATCACTCATATGTGAGGACTGACTTCCTGCTTGTTCCTGGAGAAAAATGAAAAATGTTTCAGTCAGATAAGTGCTTTCAAATTACTTTCTTGCTATTTTTGAAAATTACTACCCTGAATCAGAATGAAATTAGTAAGTTTGAAATGCGTTGCTTTTGATTTTATTTACGTTGATATTATGCATTATTGAATCACTATACATTAAAAAAAAAGAATAAAAGGACGCATTGGAGAGTGCTGTTTAATAGCTACCTCATTTTTTGACCGACTAATTTTTTTTAAAAATCTCGAAGCATACGTTTCTTACAGGAATTTATAGGCAAACTAGACAAGTGATGAGAAACAAAACCGAAATTAGACCTTACCTGCTAATTGTCTTTCCTGGAGATCTCTCCGGGCCAGTCCAGGAACAAGTGGGTTGTCAATCCCCTTCAGCAACTGAGGACTGAAATCTTAAACTTTGAAGAACTGGTATCTGACTCCCTCTGCTGACCACTCCCAGTCTAACTTTAACAAAGCAGATGAAAAAATTAATGGCCAAAAACCAGAAGTAGAAAAATGGTAAATACGAAACCGCAGCAGCCTCGCAGTTATGTGATGTAACAGGCAAAAACCAGGTTTCTCCCTGAGATGTTTATTTATTTATTTATTTATTTTTTTACAAAAGAACCAACAAGATAAAACGTAACCCATGAACGAGAATCCATGAGTGAGAACAGAGAAACAACTCGGTAGAACCATAGCATGAACGAGAACAGAAAAAACAACTCATTAGAACCCATGGCACGGACACCACCACCAGCCACCGAGAATCCTTAGGTCCCCGAGCTACACAGAAATGTGACAAAAAAACATGGGTGGGTCCTGGACTGGCCCGGAGAGATCTCCAGGAAAGACAATTAGCAGGTAAGGTCTAATTTTGGTTTCCTGTTCGACTCTCCGGGCCAGTCCAGGAACAAGTGGGAAGTACCAGAGCAGTATCTAACCACGGGAGGGACCGAACAGGCATACGAGGACGACCGACGCCCTCACACAGGCCTAGCTCTCGGCCAAGACCGCAAGCCTGCAAAGTTCCGCAAACGCGGAAGCGCCGACTACGTAGCCGCCCGATAAAAATCCACCGGCGGAACCCAAGTATATGCCGCCCAAAACGACACTGGACTGCCCGTAAAACGAGCACGAATATCCTTCAGCGGGACTTTCCCCGCGCTCTGCTAGGACAGCCCAATCGCCGGTCCACCAATGGACGACTAGATGCGGCTGCGCCCTTTCGAGACCCGGCAAAGAAATAACCGTTCCGAGACCAGAAAGACGTAGTGTTTCGGAGGAGCTCCTGAGCCATCGAAGAACGTCACCAATGGGAAGAACTCCAACCCGAAAGGAGGGGAGAGCGATAGACTGAGTGATATGGATCTAGAGACGAACTCCGGAAGAAAGGAGGGAACCGTTCGCAACCGCATTCAATCCTCTGAAAAGTGTAGATAGGGAGCCCTACACGATAGAGCAGGGAGATCCGAAATCCACCTCGCGGAACAAAAAGCCCCGAAAGAGGCCATTCCTAAGAAGTTCCCCGAGCGAGAAATCGCTGCCTGGGAAAAAGAGAGAGAGGCCGCGCCACGTCGCAAGCAGTGAAGTCAAAATCCACGGAGGAACCCCATCACGAAGAGGGGAACGAAAGTACTGAACCGCTCGAAGAAAAAAGGAAGCACCGCTGAATGAGCTGTAGACGAAGCCCGCTCACACCTCCGCGAAAGGAAGAGATCGCCGCTAAGCGTCCTTATCCAAGCTGTCCGGAAGAAAAGACAGCACGATCGGAACCAAGGCATCGCTAGGCCGGAATTCGGTTCTACGCAGCAAGACCCAGAAAGACGCCCTACCCGAACCGAAGCCAGGAACTTGGAACGCCTGCGATCCTGCAGCCCAGAGACTATGACCGAAGGCGAATACCCTTACCAGAACAACCGGCCCCTGCTCAGAGCCAAGCCGGAAGAGCGAAGCAATCCACTTCGGGCATGAGCCGAGGCCGCTAAAACAGAACCCCCCCTCGAGGGATACCGCCAAGCTTTGTGGATGAGAAGACGCCCAAAAACCGCATACCACGCCTGCTAGGGCCAAGCTGGTGCAACGATAATTACTAGGCCGCAGCGACCTGCTATCCTTCGAATCACTCTATTGACCATCCTCCGGTGGCCATGGCTTCCCCAGCCCAACGAGACCATCCAACATGCGCACCCTGCGCCTGCGGAAGATACCGAGAAGCTTTGGCATCGCCGAAGGTAAGCAGAAGAACCACCATCGGCTGCCCCCAACCCAGGGTCAGATCGAGAAACACCACAGCGTGCAGTGACCAAGCCCCGGAACCACCATAGGCGTGCTGAGTAAAGCCGCCAGGCTTTTTATTTTTTTTTGTTTCTGCCGCTGACAGGGCTAGGGAAAGCACTTCTGCCCAAGACCTGAGCTGCAGACTCCGCTGCAACAACTCCGCGCTGCCAGTGCCGCTTCGATGAGAGAAAAAAAGACACCGTCACCGCCTATTCCGAGAAAAAACATGCCCATCGCCGACTGGGAGCAGAGGAAGAAAAAGAAAAACCTGCAGCGCTAGAAACACTGCCGGAACCCTACCGGATGAAGGGAAAAATTCCGGATCTCCGGTGCTGAAGCCCCCGTGCAACCTCGCCGGACCCTGAGTTCCCCAACCGACGAGACTGACATCTGTCGCAACCAACACCCCGGCGGACTGGCTTAAGGGAAGCCCCGCACTCAGAAGAACCGGCCCCGGCCATCACTGGAGACTATCGGAGACGACGCACAACCGGGGCAACCTGTATGCCAAGGGCAAATCTGGAGAAATGCAGCGCGATAACAACGCTCGCTGCAACGTCCGCATGTGGGCCCTTGCCCACAGAACGAGGCCGAAGGACGCCGCCATGAAAGCAAGGAGCAGCAGATAGCGCTCCGCCGACAACGCTCGAAGATGCAAGAAGTCTGCATCTGCGACAGGAACGTCAGCACGGAGCCTATCGGCAGAAAAAATACCCCGACCTGGAAGGTGAATACCGCCCCTAACGAGAGGAATCTCGTAACCGGCTACAACTGATCGTTGGCTCGATTGAGCACCCAACGCAGGAGCTGCAGGAGACGGACCATCCGCGCCGTGGCTGCCCGAGACTCCTATACCAACGGGGTCCGAATTAGCCAGCCGTCGAGGTAAGGGTGCACGAAAAACGCCCGCTCTCCGTAAGGCCGCCGCCACTACCACCAGCAGTGAGTAGCTGCCGTCACCAGAAGTGCTATATCCTGTCAGAGAGAACAGGTTGGGTGGTAGGAAGGTGCGGGGCGTCGCAGCCAGGCCAATCGGAAAGGCTGAAAACTGGAAATGACCTGTATGCCCCGCAAAATGGAGCTCCGGCCAAATTACAAAGGCATTAGCAACCCTTCACTGAGATCTTGATATTGAAATCCAACTATCATATTTACACCACCATCAGCCAGACAGAAGGTGCTTATAAAAACACATTATTGGACAGCATACTGCCAAACATTAAGCTAGTAAAGCTGTTTACCTAGACTCATGGCTATTTCTCAGTGGAAATGGGTGATCTGCAAATATCCCAGTCTTCCTGCAGATAAAAACATATACCAATGGTTTCACCTGGGGAAATTGCTATCTACACCTCTTCCTGTGGCCAATCTGGCCAAGGAGTAACTGAGAGGAAGATTGTGAAGCAGGTTAAGAGCTCCTTATTATTATAATTCCGTACATTGCTACAGCAATGGGCATCTAAAGAGAGACACACCCCCGAGAAGAGGCGGGCATACGACTTAAGATTTGCCTACGGGGTCAAAGCTTTGAGCAAACTCTGGGTGTAACCCTAGGTCTAATGGCAAAGGTCTGGAGATTTAAAGAAATTGAAAGAGCCTAGCATAAAAAGACTCGCAAGGACTTTAAGTACAAACTGAGGAAAAGCGAAAAAATAAATTACACCACCAAATGGAAGTGGGAAAAGAGCAAGAAAGAGGGCAGCTTCAAAGAAAAGATGCAGTCCTGAATAAAAGTGTAGGGCACGAAACACGGTGTACGCTCAAACAAGAGCATGAAAAATTCGTGATTAACAGCAATCATCGTGGAACACGTACTTAGCTATTGAAAAAAGCATTCCATAATACAAGTTAATCTAAGCAAGCCAAGCCCTAAATAAATCTACTTCCTTTGAACCTGGACAAGACAAGCAACGCTCCGGACTCCTTTATATCTGCAAGCCAGTATGTCTGAGAAAGTGATTTTTTGTTGTTTCGTTGCATGACACCGATATAGATTGTGTAATACTGGGCCCCTGCCAACATGCTAAATGAGGTAGCAGTTATGATGAGTTTGAAACTATGAAAAAGGACCACGCTTTTGTCCACCTACTTGTAAGTGCCACATGGAAAGCAGGTAATGAAAACACTGCTGTGTCGGTTGTACCACACTCAGGCTACCGACAACGCCTGGGTAAAGAGAGAGGCCCAAGGTTCCTCTATGGAAAGATCCAAAACATACTGAGGTCGATAGCGGACCCCAACGCAGCTGCGTACTCGTCCGTGCTAGACCAACTCGGGATCTGAAACAGGCTCCCTAGAAAGGCCGTAGCAAAGTCCGTTCTGTGGCCACCGGCCAATGGACCCTCATCAGGCAGGGCAGGACAGGCCTAGGCAGAGAGGCTGGCGCAGCCTCAGGCACAAAGGAATTGTTCCTGAGCCTGCAGCGGCTTTCACAACCTGAGGAAGGGCTAAAAGCAAAGCTACAGAAAAATAATAATAGCCCCAAAGTCCTGTGACATGTCTGGCAAGGAGGGTGAAGGAGCTTCCTCCCCCTGAACCCGCCGCTTTGACTGCGGTGTTATCTATCTTGGCGGACTTATCCTGAGGAGCCAAAGATATTAGAGCAATAGTTTAAAAGATGGACTAGTACCAGCTTTTATCCCATAGGTGAGGTTTTAACCGGTGACCGATTGATCTTTAATGAACTGACTGTGCCAGTAGGCTATAGGAACAGTGTTAGCCCGGGTTGCCGTTCCCGCCAAAAATAAACCGTTGGGGAGGCCTGTGTCTGAAACAGGAGCTATGCCCGCGAGGCCCTACCCCAAACGGAGCAAACCAAAATCCCACTTTAAATACCAAACCAAAAAAAACGAAAAAAGAAAAACCCCTCTTCAAACCGGCTCCTGAGAATCCGCCGCGGGAAAAAGAAATGTCGACCAAACGCCAAGACAAAATGGCCGCCGGCACACACAAAACTAACAAACCAGCTGAAAAGAAAAAAAGGACCAACCTTAATACAAAAAGACTCCTTCTCCTGCAGCTCCTGGCACCCACTGCTAGTGGGGAGGGAAGCTGAGCCCCAGAGGCAGCAGGCAGGTATCTGGGGCTCCCAGCACCGCACTGCTCTAGTAAACGGAGCTGAAAGTGAGACAGGCTCTGCCTCTTCAGCCCCGTGCCTCGGAGCGCCGTTAAAAATTTGTCGGCTGCAATCGACACTGGCAGGAACCCTGCTAGGGCTCCCTGCTATGTACCACTACTGAAAGTACACAAAATAAAACAAAAAGAAATAAAATTTCTAAACCTTAAACATCTGAATGTGGGAGCCAGCCAGGATCACGTCCTTCAGCTGCTGAGGACTGAAAAGACTGGGAGTGGCCAGCAGAGGGAGTCAGATACCAGTTCTTCAAAGTTTAAGATTTCAGTCCTCAGTTGCTGAAGGGGATTGACAACCCACTTGTTCCTGGACTGGCCCGGAGAGTCGAACAGGAAACATTAGTTTCAGTATTTGTATGAAAAAAAAAAAAAATCGTGTCCAATTATCCTAAATTTCAAATTTTATTCTATTCTTGTGTACTGCTGAAGTTGTCTTAAAGAGTCCAACTGTAAGGTCATTGAGGGTGTAATATTTCTTTGTATGGAGTGTAAAGTGACAGCCTTCTCACTTGACACTCCACACTCATGGAACATAATTCCTGATGGACTACGAGCTACAACGGACACAACAACCTTCAGAAAAACTCTAAAGACTCACATAGTTAAATACTGCTTTCCTGACATCACCTAACTAGCCACCACTCCAACTACTCATTCCTCCCATCCCCTCTCCATGTCTACCCCCCCCCCTTGACCAACACCAGTCATAAATGATACCCAAGACCTACAAACTTAAGTTCATGACTCCAGCAACAGTAAGGACCGTGCCTTTTCTCTATATGCGCCAACCCAATGGAATGCCCTACCCCCAACGATACGTGCTATTCCGGATCTTACAACCTTTAGGAAGGTATTGAAGACTCATCTCTTCCAACTAACATACAATCAACCATCCTAGACTAGCCACACAAACGGAAATAGCCCATCACTGCGAAATGCTCCAGTAAGATACATATGTTCCTAGTAATAACTGTGAATATGCTCCAGTAATGTAAATATGTTCTCAGATGTAACCCCCTAATGTAAATAAATTCCTAGCTATATGTCCCTGGTTTCACCTCAGATGTAAACCATGTTAGATTGTAAACCATATATAATCCAACTACTATGTTATCTGTAAGTGTTGCTTGTAACACAATCATATGTTTCATGTAAGCCGCACTGATCTGTAATAGCGCGGTATATAAAAGCAAACAAATAAATAAAATAATGTTACTTCCAATTTAATCTCCCTATTCAATGTTCTGTTACAATGTAAACTGTTTTGATCGCAGGATAAACCGGTATAGAAAAACTGTTAAATGCACATTGAACTGTCATTTTGTAATACTTTTAAGATTTATGCTATATTCTTAATTTTTGGCTTCTATCACTGGTGCTGCAACTTTCACGTTTTTATGTATATCACATACGTAGAGTACATGATCGCAAATTTACCTGTAATGTCTTTCATTCTCACAGTCACCTAATCTGACACAAAATTATAGAAAATAAGCGGCAACCAGAATTCCAAATAGAAGAAAATAGCATAAAGTCCTGGACACCATATATGCAAGTTAACATGTTTATGTTTATTCAGGTATTTAATATACTGGCCCCGTTACAATGGGGCGGTTTACAATATAACAAAGCAAAACTTGGAGGAGGAAGAGAAAAGGAACTACAATATGCGTAAAGAAAGAGAAGGGGAAATGATAAAGCCATACACAGGCATACAGGACAAAGGTGGGGGAAACATAGGATTAGAAAATCATGGGGGAGGTTAAAGGCTAAGGAAAAGAGGCGGGTTTTCAGAAGAGAGAGAAGAGAGCGGAACTTGAGGTAGGATTCTTCTAGACGAAGAGCAGAGGGAAGAGAATTCCAGAGGGAAGGGCCAAGGTAAAAAAAAGGCTGATTGCCGGGTCGATTGGAGGTGCGGTTGTGCTGGGGAAGGGAGGTGTAGGCGTTGACATGAATCGAACGGAGACTACGGGAAGGCGTGTGGAATACTAGAAGATTAGCCAGGTACTGAGGTTTGTGAGTGCATATAGCTTGGTGCACCAGTGTGAGAACCTTGAATTTTATCCGGTAGTCTAACGGTAACCAATGGAGATGAAAAAGAATAGGGGTGACGTGATCCCTGAGAGAAGCATGAGATATCAGCCGGGCTGCAGTATTCTGTATTAGCTGTATCCTACGACGTTGATATTTAGGGACTCCAGTGAGTATGAGGTTACAGAAATCTAATCTGAAGATGACGAGGGAGAGAAGAAGAGTGGAAAGATAGAAAAAGGAGCGCCAGGACACCTGAGAGATGTGGTTGTTAAATGAGAGATCGCTATCAAGTAGGACAACCAAATAACAGAGCTTAGATACTAGAGTAATTGGAACACCAGAGAAAGAAGAAGAGCCATGTGGGAACCAGAGAGCGGCAGTCTTGGTGACATTGAGAATGAGACAGTTGCTAGAGAGCCAGGCAGAGACTAAGGATAAACAATCGTGGCAAATATCACAGAACCCTAAAGATCAACTGAGTAATTCCTGTTCCTCCAACTCAGGTTGACCTCAGCAATTACATGCTTAAAACATACACAAACAGAATGTCACTTTGAGTCCTAATTTGCAAGGCTGCTGACAGTATGCAGTTGAATCAATGCAGACTCCTGGCAACCCTATGGATAGTTACAACTATTCCCACAGTTTTCTTGCCAAAGTGTTAACAACATATAAAATAAAACAGAGCTATGAAAAATATAAACATTTTGGTAACACCATTTTCAAGGGCACTTCAAGTTTCATAATAAAGGCAAGAACAGAACCAAAAAGGAAAAGCTCATCATAAGTAAACACACGCACACTGCTCCCCCACCCCCACCCCACATGCATTAATCGCCAAATATTGATTATACCACATCTGCCCTGTCTGAAGCTTGTAGACACACAAGCTTCATTCTTTTAAGACAGCAATATAAACTACTTAAATTCCAAATGGGCCATTTTGTATTCCTTTATGCTGACATGCCTGTCATACCGTAAAATGTTTCACATATTAAACTAATCCAATAAAAGGATATAGTATTAAGACGATTGCCTTGGTCTTGAATATTTGGAAGTAAAGGTCGACAATCATATCACATTTGCTCCCACAGATTTTAATTTCATCTGCTCTCAGAAAGCGCTCTTTGGCACAATTCAAGCATAAGAGCGAGACTGAGAAGCACTATACCCTGGTTTATGAGCGAGGACCATTGCTGTCACTGTATAGGCAAAACGAACCTATTTGGAGACACTGCCCTCCGATTTACTTATATTAACCCCACTCCACCACCGCAGAAAATGAAAACAAACACCCACGCTTTTCCTTTTATTCTGCCCAAATCATTATGCTCTGGCCATCTGTAAATTCCAGCTCCCTCTTGCTTGCGACTTGTAAGCTTTTTATATGCTGCTTTATCGTGCAGTCAAAGCGGTTTACACGGAAACAGAACATTTGCAATGAGCACGCGAGTCAGCTGGGGGTAACATCCCTAATTATGAGGGAGGCAGAGGAGGTGTTTGTAAAAGAAAGAATCGTCATGTTAAGCTCCTAAACAACACCTCTTCGCCCTTCGCAGTTTTACATCCTTATTGCTGCCGTCTTCTTTTCCAGCCCTCGGCTTTCGACAACGCCGCCCTCCCCCGGCTCCCCTCAGACCGCCTTCGTCCGTTATCTAAGGCGCGTGCCCGGTCCCCCGCCGTTACGCTTACCGGCAAGAGATGGAGCTCAGGGTGGCGCGCGAGCCCGTCACGCGCAGCGCAGTCACCGGCGTCTTATACGGCAAGGCGGACGCTCTCCTGCCGCTGCTTTCCGAACCAGTTCTGGAGCGGCCACAACCGGTTCCAGCCGCCCACGGCCGACCCACCGTAGCTGGCGGGGCGGCGCTAGGGCGGGGAACGGTTGAGGGGGCGTGAGCATTGGCCTTCACGTGACGCCCTGCAGAAGCCAATGACGGCCTAGCTTGCGCTCTGGCGTTCAGTGCAGTTCCTGGAAAGACGCGCCATTTCCAAGAGCGACGGCGGCGGCTCCCACCGAGGGGGCGGGGAGAAGGCGGGCTGGTCTCAAGGCCAGGTCTGTGACGTAGCGCTTACGTTTGCTGAATGCTAAACACGGCGGGGGCTGCGATAGGAGGAGGAGGAGGAGGGGAGGAGAGAGTAACGGTAACGCTGATGTTCTCCGCGCGAAGAGGGGTCGGCGGCGGGCGTTTTACTTTGCTGAGGAGGAAGAGCGACGTTCCCGCCCTTTGAAGGCGATGGGGGCGAGACAGGACGATCGAGGGTCAGCTAAGGACAACTTGTGAAAACGTCGCGGGTTCATGTGCCGAAAGAACAGCGAGATCAGCACTGATACTATTTCATATTACGGGCTTGCTTTATTTTATGTGGCTAACTTTGTGCAAGCTGCATTCGCGACACCTTTATTTTGTTCTTTTATCAAAATAATTTTTACTGGTAAAAAAATACACGTGAATTTTACCGAATACCAGCAGTGAATGAGATAACATTGTAATTTAAATAAAAATGCAGTTACTGTATATGTTTCTGTTGGATAAAGTCACGTGGTTCCCATTTTAAAGAAGAGCATCACAAATGGTAAGGTGAATGGAGAGGCTTCAAGGGTTGCAACCAAGGGCGGCTCTATAATGAGGTGGAGTGAGGTGGCAAACCTTTGGGGACAGCAAAACAGCCACCTCACTCCATCTAAAAAGAAAAACAGAGTGGACAAGCTGCTACTGCTGCTTCTTGGCAGTAGCAGAATCAACCCACTTCCAGCCCCCGTATAAGAACATAAGATATGCCATACTGGGTCAGACCAAGGTCCATCAAGCCCAGTATCCTGCTTCCAACAGTGGCCAATCTAGGTCATACGTACCTAGCAGTTTCCCCAAGGGACACAGGTTCCACAATGCTTGTACTGGGTCAAGCATTGATATCCTGGGTCCCTTCCTAATAATGGTTTATGGACCTTTCCTCCAGGAACTTGTCCAAACCTTTTTTAAACCCAGCTACACTAACAGCCTTTACTACATCCTCCGGTAACAAATTCCAGAGTTTGATTACACGTTGAGTGAAAAAATATTTTCTTTTATTAGTCTTAAATAGTTTACCCTGTAGCTTCATTGCATGTCCCCTAGTCTTTCTATATTCTGATAACGTAAACAGTCGATCTACGTTTACCCGTTCCACTCCGTTCATTAATTTATAGACTTCTATCATATCTCCCCTCAGCCGTCTCTTTTCCAGGTTAAAGAGCCCTAACCTTTTTAGCCTTTCTTCATAGGAGTATCCTTCCATCCCCTTTACCATTTTGGTGGCTCTTCTCTGAACATTTTCTAATAACGCTATGTTATCCACATAAGTATATGCAAAGATACCAGACTGTTAGATGAGCAGAGAGAGGGAGGCCAGAAAGACATTCAAGAGGAGAGGGGACAGAACAGCCCTGGGGGGCACCACCGGACGGGGGCACAGGAGGAGAGGAGTAGGAGTCCAATAGAACAGAAAAGGAACAGACGGTGAGGAAGGACCAGAATCAGTGCAAAGGAGTGCCCTGGATGCCCAGATCCAAAAGAAGAGTAAAAAAAGTACAATAGTCCACAAAGTTGAAAGCAGAGGAGAGGTCCAAAAAACAGCCAAAGTGAGATCACCATGATCATGGGAGACATGAAGTTTATTCAATAGGGACAGAATAATAGACTCAGTGCTGGGTCCTGCTCTGAAGCCAGACTGGCGGGGGTGAAGTGTGTTAATGGAGACAAGATGGGCAGAGAGTTGATCCAAAACACAGTTCTCAAGGATTTTTGAGAGGAAGGGAAGATTTGAAATAGGGCACCAATTGGTAAAGGGGATGGAGGGATACTCCTATGAAGAAAGGCTAAAAAGGTTAGGGCTCTTTAACCTGGAAAAGAGACGGCTGAGGGGAGATATGATAGAAGTCTATAAATTAATGAACGGAGTGGAACGGGTAAACGTAGATCGATTGTTTATGTTATCAGAATATAGAAAGACTAGGGGACATGCAATGAAGCTACAGGGTAAACTATTTAAGACTAACATGGGCAGGGGGCCTGTGGAGCTCTTTGATTGAGTGCTAGTACATTGTGGGTCAGATGTGGCAACTTGGGCACATGGCATATTTGCAGGGGTGGGTGGATTCCCATGACTGGACATGCTGTGAGCTATGTAGCACTCCTGCAGATTATATGACATGTGACCCTAACAAGGACCAGACTTGCAGATCATCTGCATGATAATGGATTGTGTGGCAGGGATGAATTGCACAGTGACTTGATGGCTCAAGTGTTCAATGTGTGTATTATACTAGAAGAGGTCAGGGTTTTAATACAGGATGCCTTGGGACAGGCTATGGAAGGGCAGGTGTGAGTTAAATGTCATGTTTGGTGTTGCACATTTTGACAGTGTCTCTGTATTTTTGTCACATATCCATTCACACAAGTGACCATCGTGGCGTTCAATCCAATGGGGTCACATCTCAGATACCATAGGCAGACTTAGTGATCGCTACTTCCTACCTGTACCTGGTCACAGTGAAGTGTTAGCATATCTGTCAGGGACCAGATGTGACGGGATTATCACTGCCTTCATATGGGCTGCCTTCTCCTCAACATCCCCATGTGTCTTGCCATTGCATTGAGAGCTGTGTCAACAGCACTGTGTGTCCCCTGGACCCTCCCCTTGTCTGCTTTGAACCTGTGACCTTCCTCCTAGCATCTGTTTCTTCCTCCCTCTCCTCCATTGCCTCCCATGAGCATGTCTCCGCTCTACATGTCTAGTAGTGCAGTGACACACCTGTGCAATGGCCAGCTGACCTGCAGTGCATGGACAATGTTGGAGTTGAATAGGGTGGACGCTTCTGGGAGGTGGCACTGGCAGAGCATTCAAGCTAACTGGTAAATTGTGAGTGCCAGACAGTTTGGATAGATTAAGGTTTACCAAGGGAGCTTCCACTTTGGACCTGCTCTGGGGCCAGCCCTGCTCCTGTGATCTCTCTGCTCATGTGACATCAATGGCTTGCTATCATTTTCTGCATCCTGTTCATAAATTCCTACTGAAAAACAAGAGCATTCATTCTGCTGCTTATCACTGCCTTTACTCTCTCATATCAGTGCACACCCCTCCTTGTGGGCTCCACGCTTGGGGAAGACCCCTTTTCTTAGTGCCCTTCTCTGCCACTGCTATCTCCATTCATTCCACCTTGCTGCTCCTAAGACACCCTACCTTTGTGGATCAGGCTCCTTCTCTGGCCTACAGACCCACCTATTTGCAGTTGCTCTTGTATGCTGATGCTCCTCTCTTTCTTGTGCAATACTTATGTGTCTCATCCACACTCTAGTCCCCAGTTTAGTAGTGTTGGTCTTGATTAGATTGTCAGCTCTACTGAACAGGAACTGTGTCTGACATCTACAGTATGTGTCCAGCACTTCATATGCCTTGTAGCATTGTACAAAACATTGGTGGTAGTAGTAGTGGTAGTAGGCCTCTGTGGAGGGAGAATAGCTGCCTCTCAACTGGCCTTTGTCTCAGCATCAACACTCACCATGCTCCTGCTGCATCTGCCGATGTATGCACTGCGGCAGTCTGGGCCGTGTTCTTCGAATGGTCCTGAAGCGTACTGTGGAATCGTCTGTGGAAAGAAGAAAGACATCCCCCTTCATAAGAACATAAGAAATGCCATACTGAGTCAGACCAAGGTGTATCAAGCCCATTATCCTATTTCCAACAGTGACCAATCCAGGTCATAAGTACTTGGCAGGCTCTCAAGCTTGTCCCGGGGTAGGCAGTGGATCTCCTGGGTCCTCTTTAATAATGGCTTATAGACCTTTCTTCTAGGTACTTGTACAAACCTTTTTTCAACCCAGCTGCACTAACAGCTTTTACTACATCATCCGGTAACGGATTATAGCATTGGATTACACAGTTACTGAAAACATTTGTTCTATTAGTCTTAAATGGGTTAACTTGTAGCTTCATTGCCTGTTCCCTAGTCTTTCTACTTTTAGCTGGTGCAAGCAAGTGACACGGAGTCATAGCCTAGTGGTTATACAGCAACAGCTTAGCACCCCCCCCCCCCCTCTCCCCAGAGATCATGGCTCTGTTACCACAGGTGGACCTTGGGCAAGTCGCTTTCCCTTCCATTGCCTCGGAAGAAAAGACCTGGCAATCTACTTCTGGTCATACCTAGCAAAAAAAAATCCCCCAGGTGCTGCTGGCTCTTCTTTGCACCTTTTCTAATTCCACTATATCCTTTTTCTAAGGTATGGTGACCAGAATTGCAAACTACGGAGACATAATGGCATAGAGGAGTAGCCTAATGGTTAGAGTCTTGGCTTGATAACCAAAAGACTAGAGGTCAATTCGCAGTAGCACTACTTGGGGAAGTCACTTAACCCTCCATTGTATCAGAAGAAAGTTAATGTATGATCCAAGCTGTCAACACCCCTGTTTAATGTAAAATGATGCCGTAGTATAAACACCCTGCCGAATATATAAATAATCAGATCCTTGGCTTTCTTCTCCATTCCTTTCCTTATGATTCCTAGTATTCTACTTGCTCTCTTGGCCACCGCTTCACACTGGGTGGAGGATTTTAAGATATTATTTACAATGACACCACATCTTTTTCCAGGTTGGTGCTTCCTAGTGTGGGACTTTGCATCCGGTAACCCGCATTTGGGTTGTTCCTTGGTATCTGCCCTTCTGTTGCTGCTCCACATGCATGCATGTATATTTTTGGCTGTGCAGTGGTACCTGCTGCACAAAACACATCCTTCCCATTTCTATTCTCTCTCCCTCACTTTCTGCTTGCCTGTTTCAGTCCCTCCATATATGCTGCCATCTTCTAGTGCCATTTCTTTAGCTTCCCTGCCACAGTACATACTCCATTCCTAGCTCTACTTTGAGATTTTCTAACCCCCTACAGTGCTGTCTGCCTGCTATTACCTCTTCCCATGTGTGTATTGCTATTTATGTACTTACTATGTCAGGGTGCTGCGTGCCACTGTCTCTGCTAGCCTCCTGTGCCCTCTGGACAACAGCAGTTCCTCCTCCAGGACCAACCTGCAGAGTAGGTGGGTCTCTGCCTCTGAAAAGTCAGGCTGGAATAAGTGCACTATGAGTTTTGCAGTCGTGGGGGTGGGAGGCTGCTCCATCCTGTTTCCTGATGCACATGCTGCCTCACTCCATGGGGGTGGAAACATATGCATGGGCTTGGGCCCACGGTTACAGGAACAGGTTCAAAGTCTACACGTGGACGTGCCAGAGCCCCAAACCAATTTTCAGACTTGTATCTGCATGGCCCAGGACGTCTCCACCATTTGCATGTGCTCGGCCTGTCCCCATCCAGTGGATGCGTGTTGGACAGGCTGCAGCGAAACCATTTCCAGCCTGATTCCAGAAACATGGTTGTGTCTAAACCCACAGATAAGGAATTTGGTTGGAGCTGTGGAAGATCATCTATAAACTATTGCTTGAATTTGGTTTATAGATGATCTTCTAAGGACAACACAAGAAGCGAGGGTAGAGTTAGGTCACTAGTGCAAATTTTATTCAAGGAAACTTCTACCCTCGCTTCTTGTGTTGCCTTTACTGCTGTGCAAGGGCTCCTCGCTTTCCTTGTGTTCCTAGATGATCTTCTAATACATAAGACCGAATTTGTCTTAAGCACAAATTAGCATATGCAGTTTCTGTCACCTTTAAAATCTGTTTTTCCATTTTCAGTGTTAAGTCGAATGTTACTCCTAAACTTTAAGCTCTGTCTCAAGACTAATCTTTGTGCCATTTATAACAGGCCCCATCTAGGTCTGCATTAGTTCCATTGAATGACTAATTTCAACATTTATTTATTTTATTTATTTAGTAAACACTTGTATACCGCTGCTTCCTACGATCAGCAGCGGTTTACTTTACAGAATCATAATGTATTGTACGGTACATTGAGATTTCAGTTTTACATTTTGATTAGTCAATGATTACGTAACACGGGACAAGCATTTGGATACGATACACATCTGATTAAAGCACACAGATCAAGGTATACATTTGATTTCAGTAGATTGGGGGGGGGCCCATATATACAATTTGTACAGAATTAGTTGCCAAGGTGTACAGTCTATACATGGTTATATACAATTTGTACGGAATTAGTTGCCAAGGTGTACAAGTTATACATGACTATATACTATTGGATTATATGCTGCCGAGTGCGGCAGAGGAGATCTGGTTGAGGTAGGGTATTGCAGTTAGGTCAAGTTGTAGTGGGTTTGAAACAGATAGGTTTTCAGTTTTCATCTAAATTCGTTCAGGTTGTTTGTGAGCCTTAATTCATGCGGTAGTTGGTTCCATTGGGTTGGCGCTGAGTATGTGAACGCCCTATTGCTTGTTTCGGCCTTGACAGATCTTATGCTGGTCGGGATACATAGGGTGTTGAGATTCATAGTTCTCCTGCTCCTGTTGCTAGGTTGAATAGTGATTAGGTTATTGAGGTAGGATGGTGCGATGCCATTGATGAGTTTAAATGTTATGATGAGTAGTTTGTAGATGATGCGGGCGGCCACTGGGAGCCAGTGCAGATCCATTAGAACTGGGGTTATGTGGTCGGTGACTTTCTTTTCCATGATGACTCTTGCAGCCACGTTCTGAGCCATTTGCAGGATGCTTAGTGTGCTCTTTGGAAGCCCTTGTAGAATGGCATTGCTGTAATCCAGGTGGGGAATGATTAGTGCTTGAGCAACAGACCTAAAGTCGGATTTCTCAAGGATATTGCGGAGTGGTTGAAGGATTTTGAGTTTGTAAAAGATGGCTCGGTTAACTGTTCTGAGGTGTTTGTCCATCTTGAGGTTGCTGTCAAGTAGGACTCCTAGATACTTTATTACAGGCTTTGTATCGTATATGTTTTTGTTTAGTGTGACTGTGGTGGGCGGGATGAAATTGGCTTTCTTGGACATGAACATGACCTCTGTTTTTTTGACATGTTGTTTTGCTGAAGCCATGATTGGAGCATGTCAAGGCATTCTTCTAGTGGACTGAAGTTAGGCTGTGTTATGTCAAGCTGTGTGTATAACATCACATCATCGGCATATATGTGGTAATTTATGTTGTATTTCTGGAAAATACTGCATACCGGCTTTATATACAAATTGAACAGTAGGGATGAGAGGGCAGACCCTTGAGGGATCCCTTGGGTTTGGGGGAAGGCATCAGCTCTGTCGTTGTTGAATTGCACTTGTTGCATCCTATTGGATATGTATGATGTGAACCATTTCAGGGGGGTCCCTGTTATACCTAGCGAGGCCAGGCGGTCCAAAAGGGTGGTGTGATGTACTGTATCGAATGCCGCAGAGATATCGATGAATATGAGTATGAACATGGAGTTTTTGTTCTCGAGGCCCCTAAGTAGATTGTCAAGGAGTGCCAGTAGTAGTGTTTCCACTCCGTGATTTTGACGGAATCCGTATTGATATTCATCTAGGGCTTTTATCTCGTCCATGTGGTCCTGGAGTTGGTGCTGGACCGCTTTTTCAATCATCTTTGCTAGGAAAGCTATGCTTGAGATTGGGCGATATGATGCAGGGTCACTTTTGTTGAGCGACTTGTTTTTTAATATGGGTCTAATAATCGATTTCTTGAGATGAGACGGCATGATTCCTTAAGGAATCAGAGACTGGTTGACAATGTGCGCGATGGGTTTTGCGTTGTCTTTCTTGGTTGCTTTCATCCAAGCGGCTGGACATGAGTCGAGGGGGGAGGTAGTGGTGTTTAAGTTGGTTATGATGTTTAAGATTTGTTGCTCACCTTAATTGCTGGAAGGTGTTCCATTCTGTTTCTGGGTCTGCTTGAGGGGCAGTTGAGGTTTCTCGAGTGGTGAGAGCTAGTGGCATGCCTTTGGTCATGCTTGTGGGAAGTTTCGGATTTAGTTTTTTGGCGTAGTGGTCGGCAAGCGTCTGGGCCTTTATATCGTCTGCAGAGATGGAGTTTTGTGAAGTTTTGGTCAGAGATTTTACGAGTTCAAAAAGTTCTCTGGGTCTGTTGAGCGCTTTGTTGAGTAGATTAGTGTGGTGTGTCTTTTTAGCGAGGTTTACCTCATTCTTCTATCTTGCGAGGAGTGTTAGGTATAGTTGCTTGCATTCTTCAGTTTGCTTTTTCCTCCATTTTCTTTCGAGTTTGCGTAGTTCTCTCTTCATTTTAGATAGCGTGGGAGAGTACCATGGTTCGGTTCCTATCTTTGTTACAGCGTTTGTGTTCTTCCATGTTGGACTTGCAGCTGCTTCGATCCCTGAGTTCCATTGGTCTACCAGCTTGTCTAGGTCTGTGGTGGTGTACTCAAAATGTGTAGATATAGAAGTTACCAAAGCTTCGCTATTGAATTTTTGGAATTTCCTCTGTTGATGTGTTTTTGGGTCGGCTTGAGGCTTTACCTTTTGTGGAGGTAGGTGGATTTCAATTTCGACTAGGAAATGGTCGGACCATGGGACTGGGGTTACTCGAGGTTTGGTGTATTTTTGGATGTTGTGTGATAAGAACACCATATCAAGGGTGTTACCTTTGTTATGTGTGGGTTCTTGTATGATTTGTGTGTAGCCGAGCTGGTGCATGGCTTCAAAGAATGCGTCTGCCTGTACAGGGGGAATCGATGGCAGATTTAGGTCGCCCAGAATGATGCACAGTTTTTTGGTTGCAGAGGTTGAGATATTTTCTAGTGCGGTGGCCAGGGTTTCATGATGGGCTGAGGGGGGTCTGTAGATTAAGCAAAGTATTGATGTTTTGTTTTCGATCTTGAGTATATCAATGCCTTTGGATTCAGTTAGGGAGGGGCTTGAGAACGTGAGGGAGGTTTTGGCAATGACAAGTACTCCTCCTCCTCTCCTGTTGTGACGGGGGCAGTTAAATACTGTGTAGTTGGGATGGGGTAATTGGTTTAGTATTGCTGGGTCAGTGTCAGTGATCCAAGTCTCGGTGACACAGAGGATATCGGGTTTGTTGTCTGTAATGATATCGTGTATGATGTGGGTTTTATTTCTAATGGATCTGGCGTTGATGAGACAGATTGTGATGGGGGTTTGTGATAATTGGTGTGGTTGCTGTTGCTTGTTTCTGGTCTTTGTGGCTGTCGGTTTCCTATGTTTATTATGTTTTGTTTTGGAGCTACGTCTTTTATGGGGTTTTTCAGTGACCTTTAACGCAGTGTTCAGGCCTGGGTTGAGTAGGGTTTCATCATGGGCTATGTATGTTGGCCCTAGCGGAGTTAGTAGGGGTAACAGTATTTGGCCATGGATAAGGAAAGGATGCCATCCTATTGCCTGGTGTTGCGTCAAGTGTGGTAAGTATGCGTATGCGGCTAGGGATACGTAGAGGCAGAGAATTACCATATAGGTGATGGGTGCCATGGTTTGTGTGGTTGGGTCTGGTGCAGAGTTTGCTATGGAAATCCTTGGAGAAGAAATTCTATGCGAAGGTGGCAGAGGTTATTTACTTGTAGTTTAGGGTCATTTGTTAGTTGTCGCACATGTGATATCTCAATCAGTATATAAAATATAAGTATAACGGGAAAAACTTCTGATACCATGAGAGAGATGTGCAATAAGTGGTTTGGAATTGCAGGTGTTACAGAGAGGTATTGCAGGTATTACAGAGAATTACAGAGAGGTATTACAGAGAATTGCAGGTATTACAGAGAGGGATTAATCCGTACGGTTATTGCATCTAATTAATGACAAAATCAGGTGGTATGAGAGTGATCGGTTTTCATTCCTACGGTAAACATTCCTTCAATATACTGGTTTGATATAGTACAGTGTATTGAAGTTGCAGGCAGTTTGTGAAACTTGTGGGGAAGTTTCTTAAAAGTCCAATAAAGTCAGAAATGTCATACAGTCTGTAGGAGGAAGTTGCAGTATTGTGTTTACCTGAATGGTTTAGTTGTTGTCGTCATTCAGTGCCTGGTTGAGTTGGCGAGCTCAACCCAGGCAGGGGAGCTCGAGCCGTGTGCGGTTGCGGAGGCTTGCGGTTTTGGTGTCCAGATTGGTACTTTAGGAGAGAGATGAAGGGTCTGTGGTTTTTTTGGGACCTGTTTCTTCTGGATTGCCTTAGGAGGTGGCCGGCTGTTATCTCTCTCTTGCGGTCGGGTGGGGAAGCTGTCTCCAGGGCCTAATGGCCAACCGCCTAAGGGCCAACGCCAAAGGGCCCTCTGGCGAGGCCCTCAGGCGCGGGCGCGCCCTGTAGGGACGCCGCTTTTAAGCGGTGCTGGAGCGTGTGTGTGTGCCTCCCACTGCCTCCGATTGGGCAGGAGTGCTTGTGGGCTTGCCTCCCACTGCCACCGATTGGGCAGGAGTGAATGTGTGTGTGGTCTCCCACTGCCCCGATCTGGGCAGGAGTGTGTGTGTGTGAGCTCCCACTGCCCCGATCTGGGCAGGAGCTGAACCGGGGACGTCTGCTGGACTCAGAAGCGGCTCCCTCGGGGTAGGGACGCCGCTTTTAAGCGGTGCTGGAGCGTGTGTGTGTGCCTCCCACTGCCTCCGATTGGGCAGGAGTGCTTGTGGGCTTGCCTCCCACTGCCACCGATTGGGCAGGAGTGAATGTGTGTGTGGTCTCCCACTGCCCCGATCTGGGCAGGAGTGTGTGTGTGTGTGAGCTCCCACTGCCCCGATCTGGGCAGGAGCTGAACCGGGGACGTCTGCTGGACTCAGAAGCGGCTCCCTCGGGGTAGGGACGCCGCTTTTAAGCGGTGCTGGAGCGTGTGTGTGTGCCTCCCACTGCCTCCGATTGGGCAGGAGTGCTTGTGGGCATATCTTTCTTTAATAGACTCTTTTATTGGAAAAATTATTTGAACATCATCTGCATATGAAAGCTGTAATAGACCCAAATCATCTAACAACCTACAAAGAGAAGCTAGTTAAAGACGGAATATAATTTTCAACAGGACTTATCTGGATAGCAGGTGCTGTTGAAAAATGACCCACTGGAGTTCTTGCCTTTAGTTCAAACTCACTTCATTGTGGGGGTATTCTTTATAGTTTTCTCAGCCCAATTCCAGATATTGCTAACACCAGGAAGAGGGATTTTACATATTCGCAAAGGGTTGATGTGGGCTAATGGAGATAGTAATATGTTATTTTGAGTAGGGTTCCTCTTATAACAGATCATTTAAACAGATTTTGGATTCCCAAGATAAGCAGAACCCTTGAGCTATGGCTTGGTTTTTCTTTTTTTTAATAAGGATGGAATTGGATGAATTGAGTCCTCTGTGAAAAGAGCTATAGTTTAAACTGGACCTGCCTTGAAAAAACATTAGATTGGGAAACCCTGCTTATTAAAAGTAAGTGCTTTATTTATCAAAAGCTTGCTACCATCGTTACTGATAAATCAGGCTCATTGTTTTCCATGTGGCAAACAGTCAAAAAATGCTGCACTTGCTGTTTCTGCCAATGCTGAGGAATGAAGCCGATCATAACTTACAGCTTAAAGCTATACAAATAAATTGAGTGCCATTTAATCATGAATAAAATAAATTATTTTGAACCTGCCTGCATTTGTGCTTTTTGTTAATCTTTCTAACCAAAAGGAAGTTGAAATGAATTATATGAGGGATCGAGGATATCTGTCTTTCTCCAGGACCAAGCAGGAAGTCAGTCCTCACATATGGGTGATGTCGGCGCCGACGGAGCCCTCGTGCGGAGCATTTCCCCAGCTTTCAAAGAAAGCCTTTGGGAATTGCAGCGCGCATGCACGGTCCTCTTCCCGCCCAAGGGTGTCATCTTGCTCAGTCTTCTTTTTTCCGCGGAGCCCGACGGACGTAGTTCGTTTTTCCCCGAGGAAAAAGTTGATTTTCCTTGTTTTTCTCTTTTTTTCTCCGGTTCGATGCCGGATCCTTTTCCCGCTCGGACCAATACGCCGGTATCGGGTCCTTTTTCTCTCTTTTTCGGTTTTTGTCCTTTGTGACTGGCGTTCGCGCCTTTTTTCTTTTTTCCCTGGCAGACCGGTCTTTTGACCTAGCAGGGGCCCTTTTTCCCCTGATGGCTGCCAGCGGGTTTAACAAATGTGATCGCTGTAAGAAACTTATGTCTCTTACCAACACACATGACTGCTGCCTCCGTTGCCTCGGACCCGATCATGACCCGATGATCTGTGGTCCGTGTGGCAAAATGTCCTCGAAGGCGTTGAGGAGTCGGCAGCACCAGAGGGATAGAAGTTTTTCTGACTCCGCATCCGGCCGGGCCCGGACCTCGTCAGAGGCCTCGACGTCTCGGGACTCCGGCCCCGAGCAGCATCAGGGTTCCTCTGAGAGGGGGTCTCCTTCGCGGGAACATCGCAGGAAGAAGAAACCCACGAGGGCGGCGTCGGTGGACGCTCCTGGTTCCTCGAGGCCAGATCGCATAACCCCGATAGCCGTCCCGGGTCTTCGGAGTCAGAGCGGCCTGCCAAGCATCCTCGTATCGAGATGGAGTCTCCTGGACACGTAAGTGCTGTTGTCCTTGTTGACTCTCCTTCGAGGGAGGCGGCTGCTGGGTCTCCTGAGCTCGGACTCAGGTTGACGGCCTTGGAGAGCAGCTTCGCTGCCTTCATGGAACAGCAGCGGGCATTGATCGCCGGTCTCACCGGTGCATCTGCCCCGACCACCGGGACCTCGACGTCCAAGTCGACCCCGGAGGCCGAGCCGATCCTCAAGTCCATGCGGGCTCGAGTCGATCCTCGGCCACGGTCTCCCTCGACCTCCCGTTTGGGGCCGAGGTCGTCAACGCCGATACCCTCGGCGTTGGGGCAGAGGGCATCGGTGCCCGCCCGACTGGAGCCGCTCGATTCCTCCTCCGAGGAATCAGGCTGGGAGACGGAGGGCGAAGAGTCACCAGACACTCATCGGACTCGGTGTGTCCAATTGGACTCGCCCGAGTCCGAACCTCGGAGACGGTCCCCACCGGAGGATACCCGGTTCTCGGACTTCGTGCGGGATATGGCCAAGGCCTTGGCCTTCCCCACGGATCCCGAGGAGGAGCCTCGAGCTGAGGAGCTCGAGGCCCTCCAGTATGACTCTCTCCCCCGAAGGAGGCCTTTACTGTTCCGGTTCCTCCGATGCTGGAGCGGCTGCTCTTCTGCATGTGGGAGACCCCGGCCTCGACGCCGGTGTTAAGCAAGCGGGTCGATTCCATTTATCGAGTCCGCAAGAGCCCCGGGTTCCAAAAGGCACAATTACCGCACCACTCCATGGTTGTGGAATCAGCCATGCATCGACTGAAAAGTCAGAAGATGCAGTCCTTGGTGCCTCCCGGCCGGGAGGCCCGGAACCTGGATGCCCTCGGTAAGAAGTGCTTCCAGGGCTCTATGCTTGCTTGCCGTGTCCAGACATACCAGCTCTACATGGGCATGTACCTCCAAGACCTGGCAAAGGAGATTGCTGGGTTCTCTGCTGGTCTCTCCGAGGAACCTTTGCAGAGGTTCCAGGCCTTGTCCACCAGTATTCGTGAGTGCTCGAAGTTTATCTCTCGAGCAGCCTACGATGGCTTTGAGGCTTCGGCCCGAGTAGCCGGGGCCGGCATCGGTGCCCACCGACAGGCTTGGCTACAGTCATCCGACCTCGAGCCATGGGTCCAGGACAAGTTGGTCGATGTCCCCTGCCGAGGTGAAAACCTCTTTGGCAAGCCCATGGCTGAAAAGGCTGCAGAACTCGAGACCGAGACTCTGACCAGGACTAGGCTTTCCAGGAAAACCTCTGCCCCTTCTCAGAAAAAGAAGGGCTTGGGGAAAAAAGACCTTTTACCCGAGGAAGTCATCTGCCTACAAACAATACCCTCATTATCAGGCCTCTGCAGCTCCCCAACAGGGTCAGCAGGCCAAGGGGCAGGGTCAAGGGCCCCGTAGGCAGAAGGCCCCCAAGCCACCAACACCGGCCCCTGCTCAGCAGGGTGGGGTTTTTGACTCACAAAGCATAGTCTCTTCTTAGCTGGCTTCTCTCGGCACAGGAGGCCGGCTGGCCCACTTTGCCCACAGGTGGTCAGCCGTCACATCAGATACCTGGGTTCTTCATATAGTCCAAAAGGGCTATCTTCTCCATTTTCACCAGGTACCTCCCTCCTATTTTCCAGGGGAGCCTCCAAGACCTCCTCTGCACAGGGACCTACTCCTTCAGGAGTTGACAGGTCTGCTAAAGGATCAGGCTGTGGAACCGGTGCCCCACCACCTGAGAGGTCAAGGCTTTTATTCCAGGTACTTTCTGGTACCAAAAAGAACAGGAGGCCTCAGACCCATCCTCGACTTGCGAAACCTCAACAAGTTCCTGGAGAGGGAAAAGTTCAAGATGCTTACCCTTGGAATCCTGCTGCCCTACCTCCAGCAGGGAGACTGGCTATGCTCCTTAGATCTAAAGGATGCATATACTCACATCCTTATTCATCCAGACCACAGACAATATCTCAGGTTTGTTGTGGGGGGAAACCACTATCAGTACAGAGTACTACCCTTTGGCCTGTCATCTGCTCCCAGGGTGTTCACCAAGTGCCTGGCAGTGGTGGCAGCCTACCTGAGGCTTCAGGGTCTTTTTGTGTTTCCGTACCTGGACGACTGGCTCATAAGGGGCCAATCTTCCCAGGAGGCCAACCAGGCCACCCTTCGCACTGTGGCTCTGCTTCAGCACTTGGGGTTTGTCATAAACTTCGCAAAGTCCACTTCGCTCCCGTCCCAGAACCTGGAGTTCATAGGGGCCAGGCTCGACACTCTTCAAGCAAAGGCTTTTCTGCCTCTGGACAGGGCCCACAGGCTAATGGATCTGGCCAGCCAGTTTCGCAGCAATTCCCTGGTCTCTGCCAGGCAATTCCTGAGACTACTCGGCCATATGGCTTCCACGGTTCATGTCACCCCCAATGCCCGCCTGCACATGCGGCCTGCTCAGTGGTGCCTTTGCACTCAATGGCTTCAAGCCACAGGGAGCCCGGTGGACTCAATAACGATATCTGACCTACTGGTCTCCTCTCTGCATTGGTGGCTTCATCTTCCGAATCTGGTGCTCGGAGTGGATTTTCAATCCCCTCCACCTTCTCAAGTGCCCACAACAGATGCTTCTCTTCTCGGTTGGGGAGCACATTGCCAAGGGACATGTACTCAGGGTCTCTGGACCCCTTGGGAGGCTTCTCAACAGATAAACTTCCTGGAGCTACGAGCGATACGCCTAGCTCTGAGAGCCTTCTCCCACCTCGCCTCTCACCAGTCTGTACTGGTTCAGACGGACAATCAAGTTGCCATGTTCTATGTGAACAAACAAGGAGGCACAGGCTCCTTCCTTCTTTGTCAGGAGGCTCAACGGCTGTGCTCTTGGGCTGTCAATCACGGGATCCTTCTCAAGGCTGTCTACCTCCCAGGTCAGGAAAATTACCTGGCAGACAAACTGAGCAGGATCCTGCAACCACACGAATGGAGATTGGTGGTTCAGCAGATCTTTCTCAGGTGGGGACTCCCCACCATGGATCTTTTCGCCATTCCTCTGAACCGGCAACTCCCGAGATTTTGCTCCAGACAACCGCATCCCCTCAGAGTAGCAGCGGATGCGTTTCTGATCTCGTGGTCCACAGGCCTGCTGTATGCGTTTCCTCCCACACCACTAGTGTCCAGAACGCTGTTCAAAGTCCTCAAGGACGGGGCTTCATTGATTCTCATTGCCCCCAAGTGGCCGAGGCAACCGTGGTTCCCGCTTCTGCTACAGCTAGCGGTGGACACCCCTCTTCCTCTGGGGTTTCAACACGATCTCCTGTCTCAAGATCAGGGGACTCTCTTGCACCCCAACCCCCAGTCCCTTCATCTGATGGCCTGGCTGCTGAAAGGGTAGTCCTGGCTCCCCTACTGCTGCCTCGAGAGGTGGAAGATGTCGTCTTAGCTTCTAGATGGCAATCCACCAGGAAATCCTACGCTCTAAAGTGGCGTAGATTCTCCACATGGTGTGCTCAGCACAACGAGGATCCTTTCTTGTGCTTGGTAGCGGTGGTATTGCAATATTTGCTTTACCTCTCCAATCTGGGCCTTATGTCTAACTCTGTCAGAGTTCACCTGAATGCTCTCTCAGCTCACCACTTGCCGGTGGACGGCAGGCCTCTTTCCAACCACCCTTTGGTGGCTCGTTTCCTCAGAGGCCTCCTTCTGCTTAAGCTTCCTTTGCGTTCACCGGCCCCTGAGTGGGATCTGAATGTGGTATTGCAGCGGCTTACTTGTCCGCCTTTTGAACCTATGGCTACCTGCCCTCTCCGTTTTCTCTCCTGGAAATCTTTATTTCTGGTAGCTCTCACCTCTGCTAGGCGAGTGAGTGAACTGCAGGCACTAGTGTCTGATCCTCCTTACACTAGGTTCTACAGGAATAGGGTAGTCTTACGGACTCACTCTGAGTTTCTTCCTAAGGTTGTCTCACCCTTTCACCTCAATCAGGAGGTGGTTCTTCCGACCTTCTTTCCCAGGCCGCATGCCAACCAGGCCGAGATGGTCTTGCAAACCCTGGACTGTAGGAGGGCATTATCCTTCTACCTTGACCGTACGTGGGAGCATCGGAAGGCTGTTCAGCTTTTCGTTTCTTTTGACCCCAATAAGTTGGGGCTCCCTGTCTCCAAGCGTACGTTGTCCATATGGGTCGCTGACTGTATCGCCTGGGCTTATGGGGCAGCCGGCCTCTTGTTGGAGGGTCGAGTCACGGCTCATCGTGTCAGGGCGAAGGCTGCGTCAGTGGCTCATCTCTGCTCTGTCCCGTTGGCAGACATCTGCCGGGCCGCTACTTGGTCTTCAAGCCAGACTTTTGCGGCCCATTACTGCCTTGAGAGGGAGTCCCGCAGGTACAGTGCTTTCGGACAGGCAGTACTCCATAATCTCTTTAGGGTTTAGGCAACTCCTACCCTCCGGCCCTGGTGTTGGGCTACCGGTCGGGGGCGTTCTCAGAGAAGATTCCTTCCTTCTGTGCTGACGAGCTAGAGGGAGCTCATTTTTCCACTTGAGGTCTCCGGTAGCCTTAAGCTAGGGAGTCCCATATGTGAGGACTGACTTCCTGCTTGGTCCTGAAGAAAGAGTAGTTACTCACCTGTAACAGGTGTTCTCCAGGAGCAGCAGGAATCAGTCCTCACAACCCTCCCTCCTCCCCTTGGAGTTGCAGTCATATGATTTTATTTTTGCTAATTTTTTTGCTGTCTTTTAGCTATGTCATCAGACTGAGCAAGATGGAACCCTTGGGCGGGAAGAGGACCGCGCATGCGCGCTGCAATTCCCAAAGGCTTTCTTTGAAAGCTGGGGAAATGCTCCGCACGAGGGCTCCGTCGGCGCCGACGTCACCCATATGTGAGGACTGATTCCTGCTGCTCCTGGAGAGCACCTGTTACAGGTGAGTAACTACTCTTTCCGTCTGTCGCTCTGTCTGGTGACAAAAGAACTCTCTGAAAGTGGAGTGGAATGGGATGAAACTTGGAATGTAGGAAAAACTGAGTTCAAAACTGGGCCAAATTGGGCTGAGGGTTCCAGAGAAATGAGCCCCCCAAAAAACTAGCCTAATGTATTTCTATGGGAGGAGTTCCAGCTCCTGTAGCATAGAAACTTACATACAATGAAACATAGCAGTTAGAGAATTGCTTCTTTAAAGCACCTTCTCCATGTTCTCTATTCTACCAACCCTCCAAACTGTCCCACTACCAAAAACTGCAGTCCACAAACAAGCACATCCCAACCCCCCGCAGAAGGGGACAACTAGATACACAGAGCAGGGTAACAAACTGCCACCACCACAAATGCCCCACCAGCATGCACAATGCCCCACCCCCCAAAAATATTTCTTTGTAACTGCCCTACCAAGCTCCCAAAAGCTGCCACCATGAAAATACTCCACCTGCTGCCTCACCACCCTGCAAACTACCCTACCCCCTAAAAATATACTTTGACAGCAGTCTCACTACGCTGCAAACTGCCTTACCCCCAAAAACATCCTCCTCTATCTGTCTCACCACCTTGCAAATCATTCCACCCCCAAAAACTACACCCCCACAACTGTCCCACTAGGCTACAAATTGCCCCACCCCCCAAAATATCCACTGCAACAATCCCGCCAACCTTCCTCACTGGAAAAACCTACCTCCCCTCCTGCAATTGCCCAACACCTTATCAACTACCTCTGCCCCCCCCAAAAAAACTACTTTCCGCAATTGATCCACCACCCTGCAAACTCCACCACCAAAACTAACCTGCCATAACTGCCCCACCCCAAAAAAAATCTTAATGCAGCTGCCTCAACACTGCATTCTGCACCACTCCCAAAAACAATACCCTCTCAATTGCCCCCAAAACCGCAACCTGTCCCATCCCAAAAAAAACCTCTCCATAAATGACCCCACTGGGAAAAAACGAATTCCCCCTGTCAACTACCCCATCCCCAAAATCTACCCACTACACTGCTCCACCACCTCACAAACTGCTCCCATATCCAAAAAGTACCCCATGCTTGTATGTATGTTTCTATGCATGCATGGGCATGTTAGCATGTGTATTTATATCTGTGTTGTTTAACTGTGTGTCCGTGATTGGGAAAAGAGATAAGAGGGAGGGGTGTTTGATGGGTGCAGTTCCGTAACTGCTATGTTAGTGTGAATCAGTATTTGTATGCTGCAGCTTTTCCTACAGGAATGCATTGAGAGCCTTATTTCTGTTTCATCTCTCACCAGAGGCAGAAACTAAACTTATACAGCAGGCATGTCCAACAGGTAGATCACGATCTACCTGTAGATCGTGGAGGGGTCAGAGGTAGATCGCCAGCTGCACTTGGCTCCATCTCTCCAGCAGGTCGCCCCGTTGCTAGGAGAGAGCTCATGCCGGCAGGTTGTCTGCCAAGGGCTTGCCACCGCTGCTGATCCTTTGCCTGTCTTTTTTTCCCTGCCTGCAGGAATCTTGCCTGTGGGTGTATTTGGGGCGCTTGTTGTTTTCGTGCGAATAGGGGGGTGCCGCCCGTCCCCTGCGATGAGACGCCACAGGCCTGGCGTCACACCTGGTCTCCTGCCTCTCAGAATCACCCATTCCTGCCCCTGCCCCAACACCCCTTAGAAGTGTGTTATATACCAGGCGATATCCATTCGCCTGGGCTTTACCTGAATACACTTACCGTATTAGTTGTGTCGTGTGCTGGTCGGTAGCTTTATAGTTCGCTTTCATTAAACATTTTCGGACAGACACAACAAAGTGTCAAGAATTTGGTGATTTTGGCGGGCTTTTCCAATTTTGTTCTAACTTGCCTATGCCTTGCCTTCGAATTGGTTCAAACCACTGTGACTTTTGCTTGCCTCTGCAATTTTATTTTGCCTAGCGTTTGCATTGATTCTACACTGCAATTTTATTTTGCCTTGCCTCATGCTTCATGTCAGAGGGGGCAGAACCAGACCAGCCTTCTTAGCGCAGAGCCGCAAAGACCCACACTTCTTTTTAAAATTGGAGGCATACCACTGCTACCATCGCTGCAGGCAAAGGAAAAGTGCCATCGTGAATCCACGTAAAATGATTTGGTCTTTTTTCTTGAACGTAGGACTTTCTAGTCAAATAATATGATGACGTTCAGTAAAACTATAGGGAAATACTTTAAAACTATGTAGACCTGCAATCTACTCCATTTAAATATTGTAGAAAAATGCTTAACCAGGTATACTATAGTCTTAACCTTCTTTTAATTGTCCAACAGTGTTCTGCTAGCCACCGGTGGTGCTCCCAACCTAAAAAAAATTTTCTTTTTATTTTCTTAATATTTAGTTACTTATTTATACTCTGGTGAAAACCACTAGTGCTCGTCTTGAAAATAATATCGAGGGGTCATAAATTTTCTGTTTTACGTCGTACTCCTCAAAACTCGACTCTCGTCTTTGAAATGAATGGAGCGATCTCTCAAAGATCACCTCAATGTTAAATTCTGAAGTCCGAAGTTACCAAAACGTTCAAAAATGTTCCGAAATGTTTCAATCCATTAAGGTAACAGCTGACAATATTTATGTGATCCCGACGCTCTCCCCCAGCGCCAGTAGCGTTTCTCCTAAGCGGGTTCTTCAGGGGATCATGAACCAAAATACAGCTGCCCACGTCCGAAACTTCAATATGTCTCCTTCTCTTAACTTGCGTAATCAAACTGGAAGATGAAGGGACGCCGCGCATCCCTTCATCTTCCAGTTTGATTACGCAAGTTAAGAGAAGGAGACATATTGAAGTTTCGGACGTGGGCAGCTGTATTTTGGTTCATGATCCCCTGAAGAACCCGCTTAGGAGAAACGCTACTGGCGCTGGGGGAGAGCGTCGGGATCACATAAATATTGTCAGCTGTTACCTTAATGGATTGAAACATTTCGGAACATTTTTGAACGTTTTGGTAACTTCGGACTTCAGAATTTAACATTGAGGTGATCTTTGAGAGATCGCTCCATTCATTTCAAAGACGAGAGTCGAGTTTTGAGGAGTACGACGTAAAACAGAAAATTTATGACCCCTCGATATTATTTTCAAGACGAGCACTAGTGGTTTTTACCAGAGTATAAATAAGTAACTAAATATTAAGAAAATAAAAAGAAATTTTTTTTTAGGTTGGGAGCACCACCGGTGGCTAGCAGAACACTGTTGGACAATTAAAAGAAGATTAAGACTATAGTATACCTGGTTAAGCATTTTTCTACAATATTTAAATGGAGTAGATTGCAGGTCTACATAGTTTTAAAGTATTTCCCTATAGTTTTACTGAACGTCATCATATTATTTGACTAGAAAGGAAAAGTGCCGGCAGCGGTGGTGGGAGGGTGTCTGTTTGCAAGGTAGTTCATTCTAGGGGTTGGAGGACCGAGGGCAAATGTTATACAGGAAGGGGTGGTTAGAGACAGATCCTGTACAGAAAATTGAGAGGGTAGAGGGTAAATACTGGACCCAAAGAGGGGGGTGGAGGGCAGATGCTACATAACATAAGATCCCACTAGAGGACAGTAACCTTGGGCTCGAAGGACTGGGGTTTCTAGTCCCACAGGTGCTCCTTGTGGTCTTGGGCAAGCCACTTAACCCTCCATAGCCCATGTTCCCTGTAAAATAGTTATCTCCAAGTTATAATGCCCTGTTCAATGTAATTTCAGTTTGTTCAATGTAAACCGCACTGATGCAGAATAGCGCGGTATAAGAATGTAAATAAATAAAAATAAAATAAAGATATGCCATACTGGATCAGACCAAGGTCCATCAAGCCCAGTATCCTGTTTCCAACAGTGGCCAATCTAGGCCATACGTACCTAGCAGTATCCCCAAAAGACACAGGTTCCACAATGCTTGTATTGGGTCAAGCATCGATATCCTGGGTCCCTTTTTAATAATGGTTTGTGGACCTTTCCTCCAGGAACTTGTCCAAACCTTTTTTTAAAACCAGCTACACTAACAGCCTTACTACATTCTCCGGTAACAAATTCCAGAGTTTGATTACACGTTGAGTGAAAAAAGGTTTTCTTTTATTAGTCTTAAATAGTTTACCCTGTAGCTTCATTGCATGTCCCGTAGTCTTTCTATATTCTGATAACGTAAACAATCAATCTACGTTTACCCGTTCCACTCCGTTCATTAATTTATAGACTTCTATCATATCTCCCCTCAGCCGTCTCTTTTCCAGGTTAAAGAGCCCTAACCTTTTTAGCCTTTTTTCATAGGGGTATCCTTCCACCCCCTTTACCATTTTGGTAACTCTTCTCTGAACCTTTTCTAATAATGCTGTATCCTTTTTAAGCTACGGTGACCAGAATTGCACACAATACTCAAGGTGCAGTCGCACCATGGAACGATACAGAGGCATTATAATATCCTTTGTTTTATTTTCCATTCCTTTCCTTATGATACCTAGCATTCTATTTGCTCTCTTGGCCGCCGCTGCACACTGGGCGGAGGGTTTTAACATGTTATCCACAATGACGCCTAAATCTTTTTCCTGGGTGATGGTTCCTAATGTGGAACATTGCATCGTGTAACCATAGTTTGTGTTGTTCTTCCCTAGGTACATAACTTTGCACTTGTCCACATTAGATTTCATCTGCCATTTTAATACCCAGTCTTCCAATTTATCAAGATCCTCTTGCAATTTTCCACAATCCTCTTGGGTTTTAACAACTTTAAATAGTTTTGTGTTATCTGCAAATTTGATAACCTCACTCGTTATTCCCTTTTCCAGGTCATTTATGAATATGTCAAAAAGCAGCGAACCAAGCACAGATCCCTGGGGTACACCACTATTCACCTTTCTCCATTGGGAAAATTGGCCATTTAGCCCTACCCTCTGCTTTCTATCTTTTAACCAGTTCCTGATCCACAATAGTACACTGCCTCCTATCCCATGACTCTTTAGTTTTGCCAAAAGTCTCTGATGAGGGACCTTGTCAAAGGCTTTCTGAAAGTCCAAATACACTATATCAACAGACTCACCTTTGTCTACCTGTTTATTCACACCTTCAAAAAAACATAACAGATTAATAAGACATGAATTTCCTTGTCTAAATCCATGTTGGCTGTCTCCCAGTAAGCCATGGCTATCTACATGTTCAGCAAATTTGTTCTTTATGATGGTTTCTACCATTTTTCCCGGTACTGACGTGAGGCTCACCGGTCTGTATTTCCCGGATCACCCCTGGAACCCTTTTTAAAAATTGGTGTCACGTTCGCCATCCTCCAATCTTCAGGTATTACAGATGATTTTAATGATAGGTCACAGATTACTAATAGCAGGTCTGCAGTCTCATATTTCAGTTCTTTCAACACCCCTGGATGTATATCATCCAGCCCAGGCGAATTGCTACTCTTCAGTTTATCTAATAGTTATAATACATCTTCCCGATGTATCAATATTTCCTTCAATTCTTCCGCACCTTTAAATACCACTTCAGTCATGGGTAACATCCCTACAGCTTCCTCAGTAAAGACCGAAACAAAGAATTCATTCAGTCTCTCCGCTATCGCCTTGTCGCCTCTTAGTGCTCCTTTAACCCCTCTATCATCTAATGGACCAACTGACTCTCTCACAGGGTTTTTGCTACGAATGTACTTGAAAAAGTCTTTATTACGCGTTTTTGCTTCCGCAGCAAGCTTCTTCTCAAAGTCTCCCTTTGCCTGCCTTATCAATGCCTTACATTTAACTTCCCAGTGCTTGTGCTGTTTCCAGGTTTCATCGTTTGGCTTTTTTCCATTTCCTGAAAGATGCTTTTTTGATAACAGCCTCTCTGACCTCACCTTTAAACCATGCTGGCAGTTTTTTGGACTTCCTTCCACTTTTCTTAAAGCATGGAATACAGCTGGTCTGGGCTTCCGAGATAGTATTTTTCAACAACACCCAAGCTTGATGTAAGCCTTTAAGTTTTGCAACTGCTCCTTTTAGTTTTTCTTAACTATTTACCTCATTTTCTCATAGTCCCTTTCAAAAGTTAAAAGGTAGTACTGTGGATTCCCTTACTATCCCTCCTCCACTAATTAAATCAAGCGCAATCATGCTATGATCACTATTGCCAAGTGGCCCCAACACCCTTATCTCAGATCTGGTGTTCCACTAAGGACTAGGTCCAATATGGCTTCCCCTATGGTCGGTTCATGAACCAGCTGCTCCAAGAAGCAGTCATTTATTTCATCTAGGAACTTTATCTCTCTAGCATGTCCTGCCGTGACACTGACCCAGTCGATACCGGGGTAATTGAAATCATCCATTGTCATTACTGTGCTGTAACATTTGTTAGCTTCCTTGTTTTCTTTGAGCATTTCATCATCCATTTGTTCATTCTGGCCAGGCGGTCGATAGTACACCCCCACTGCCATCGCCTTCCCCTTTTTACATGGAATTTCAATCCATAGAGATTCAATTTTATTTCCTGCAAAACTTTAATCCTTTCTGACTTAATGCCCTCTCTAACATAGAGCGCAACCCCTCCACCAATTTGATCAGCTCTATCATTATGATATAGTTTGTACCCAGGTATGACAGTGTCCCACTGGTTGTCCTTCTTCCACTATGTCTCTGATATTCCAATCGTATCTAACCTCTCATTTAGTGCTATATATTCTAACTCTCCCATCTTATTTTTTGGACTTCTAGCATTTGCATACAAGCATTTTAGAGACTGTATTTTATTCATATTAATCTGGCTATTGGTAGGCATGGGTAATTTGGGATCTTTAAGCTCTGTCTGCTCCATACTCAAGGGCATTTGGGCTACTTTACTCTTTTTTGGAACCTCTCTGCTTTTGGTAGTATCCTTCAAGGATACTGTCATCAACCCCCCCCTGGTGGCCTGTGGCTGCAAGGGCAGGTTGAGCATTTTATTATTGATGAAGGTAAAAGACTGTTTCAGCCAGATGCATCCTGGGTATTGTAGTCCTCCTCCTTATAAGAATGAGTTGTGTGAGCCAAAATGGAGGGTAAATAAGGCTTTTATTTCCCTTTTATGCACTGAGGTTCGCTAGGTAACAGAGAAATGAAAGTATTTCCTTCTTGTCAGGTTCTTCTACCAAAGCATAAGGTGAACAAATAAACTGTTACATTCTTTCACAGCTTCTTTGTGAAAAACAACACAGGCTTTTCAACTTTGGAGCAAAAATAACTTGGTGAGCTTTTCTCTTCCGCTCAGCACAAACAAAACAACAACAGAGCTTGTCCATACACAATTACAGCTCAGGGAGTGACTCAAGGCTTCCTGCCATACACATAGAGCAATCCATTAAATCTTCTTGGGACGATATAACTGTATCCCCATATTCCACCTGCATGGGCTCTGGGTCATTTGTGCTTCTCTCAGCAATTGACCTTTCCCTGGCTGCAGTGGTTTGAAAGTCAATGTTCCTTCTCCCTAGCCTCCAGCTGGGCTGTTCTAGGGCTTTCAAGTAAACAGCAGGGCTTGTCCCCACACCTCTAGGCAATGGCTTGTAAAACTCCTGCCTGCTTTCCTTTCTCTCAGACTGCTTATCTGCTCTCACAGACGCTCTATGAGCTGGGTTTCTCTTTAGACAAAAAGAGTCACTGTATCTTGGCTTTGTAACGTCCGTGTGACCGGTACTTGCCCAACCAGGCACCTCTCTCTGGACACGGTCTCTTTTGTAGACTCCCTCTGGAATCCTCCTGGATAGTGCTTGTCTTCTCTGCAGCTTGGGAAGACCAGATAAAGCCTCCAGGCTTCTTGCTTTCTAGCATAAGTAATCCTCCTAGCAAGACTTTCTCTTCCAGTACTTTTAAATCTTGTTACAGACCCTTCTGGTGAGCATAGACCTCTCTCCAGGCTAGGCTCTCTGCTCCTGAGCTCCCTGCCTCTGGGATTTCTTCTTACCGGGTCTCTTTCCAGTATGACTCTCCCATGTCTCACTCCAGCACTCCTTGGTCTGTATCTTTCTCTCTCTCCTTCTGAACTCTCCTCTGAGCTCTCTTCCGAGGTTCCTTCCTCCCTCCAGGCCGAGCTCTCCTCTGAGGTTCCTTCCTCCCTCCAGGCCGAGCTCTCCTCTGAGGTTCCTTCCTCACTCCAGGCCAGGCTCTCCTCTGAGGTTCCTTCCTCCCTCCAGGCCGGGCTCTCTCTTTCTGAGCTGCCTCTCTGCTTATAAAGCCGTTTTACTTCTGAGTTCCTCGAGCTACTCTTCAGGTGGAGCTGATTAGCTCCTGCACAATCAGTCCCCGGGTGTGTTAGCTCAGCCTCTGTAGGTTCATGCCTGCTCCCTCTAGCTGCCTTGCAAGGGAACTGCATCTTCTGCAACTTATTTGTTTTGTAAGAAACAGCTTTTTTTTCTAAGTTTCTGCTTTCTGTGGCTTCTGCCTTATCACAATACATTCTTCTGAACCATGTGCGACTGTCGGCTTTCCCCTAATATCTAGTTTAAAAGCTGCTCTATCTCCTTTTTAAAGGATAATGCCAGCAGCCTGGTTCCATCCCGGTTAAGGTGAAGCCCATCCCTTCAGAAGAGCCCCTCCTTTCCCCAGAATGTTCCCTTCCTAACAAATCCAGAACCCTCATCCTTGCACCATTGTCTCATCCACGCATTGAGACTCCGGAGCTTTACCTGCCTTTTGGGTCCTGCGCGTGGAACAGGAAGCATTTCGGAGAATGCTACCCTGGGAGTTCTGGATTTCAACTTCCTACCTAAAAGCTTAAATTTAGCCTCCAGAACCTCCCTACCACATTTTCCTATGTCATTGGTACCAACATGTACCAAGACAGAAGACTCCTCCCCAGCACTATCTAAGACCTTATCTAGGTGGCACATGAGTTCCGCTACCTTCGCACCAGGCAGACATGTTACCAGGCGATTCTCAAGTCCACCAGCCACCCAGCTATCTACATGCCTAATGATTGAATCACCAACTATAACGGCTGTCCTAACCCTTCCCTCATGGGCACATGGCCCTGGAGAATCTTCCTCGGTGCGAAAGGGTTTTACATCATCTGGAGGACAGGACCTAGTTACAGGATCACTTCCTGCCACACCAGGGTGATGCTCTCCTGTCACGTGATCTCTGTCCTCCATGGCAAAAGGGATGCTGCCAGACTGGAGGTGGGACTTCAGGACTATATCCCTGTAGGTCTCGTCTCTGTACCTCTCTGTCTTTCTTATGTCTTCCAAGTCTGCTACTCTAGCCTCCAGAGAACAGACTCGTTCCCTGAGAGCAAAGAGCTCCTTGCACCTAGTGCACACGTAAGACCTCTCACCAACTGGGAGAAAATCATACATGTGACACTCAATGCAAAAGGCTGGAAAGCCCCCATCTTGCTGCTGGACTGCTGTCTGCATCTTAGTTTTAAGCTTGTGTTTAGATCATTAAGTTCTTTACTTACTAAGGGTTGCTATGGATACTTATACTAATAAAATTCTACCTAATACGTTTAATATACCTTGTTCACCTGAAGCTTAATTAATCTCAGGTCCTTAGTGTATGACTGATTTGGATAATGAGCTGCACCCGAGAGCACCTCCTTTCCTTTAAGATGTGTAAGTACCTATAAAACTACGATTATCCCAGTGATGGGTGGGTGTTGGGGAGGGAGGGAAATAACACTTATTAAAAGAGGGCTGCTACACAGTACCCCGTCCTTTGCTTCTGAGGTAAGCTGTGACCAACTCCTGGGTGATTAACAGTCCTTGCTTGAATAGAAGGAGTCTTTCAAAATGGCCGTTTGACCTGCCACCTAGCATTAACACCTATTGAAAATGTTTCAGAGGTCTCTTGCCCTCTAGGTAGAAGGTCTCTTTGTAAAGGTCTCTAGAAGACTTTATTTGTTGCTCAAAGAATACTGACCCTGTTTTGCCTATTATGCTAAGTTATATTCTGTTTTGATTTAAATTAAAGCTCTTTGCTTCTGCTAGGCTTCTGCTGAAGACAAAGAGGCCCATTCTGATCTCGGCACGTCTGTTCGTGTTGCCTTGACAAAACCTGGATGTTCTGGAGATATCCCCGATTATGTCGCCACAGAGGCAGTACATATCCATGATGGCAGAATCAGGGACAAAGACATCTGGCCGGGCATCCCATTCTGGTGTGGGGGACATCTACTGGCCTGTCCGCACAGCCACAGAATGCTCCAGCTGGTTTGTCGTTGCAGTGGTATCCTGTTGCCATGGCACTGGCACATCCAGCCGGAGCAACTGAATGGCGAAATGCATACTGCCTCGTCACCCTGCCGTCCGATTCTTGGTGGGGGCTCCCAAGGCCAGGATCGGGCGGCAGGGCCTCTCCTGCAGTATGTGGTGGAGAAGCAGGTTTAGAGTGGAGAAAAAGAGAGGAAAAACAGTCCTTTTTTCCTGAACCCAAAAGAACTGCGGGCACAGCAAGGGTTAACACTCTAAACAAAGCCAAAGATTCCCTGCACAGGAGTGTAGAGCCAAAGACACACCCAGTTCCCATGGAAACCGAGGGAGGTGATGGGAGAGGTTTGGGGGTGGAGTGAAGAGCCATAGGACAGCCCCAAACATTTAGGCAGGGAAGTTTCACTCACAAAAAAAACAGAAACGGAGACTCAGGCACAGCTCCACATTCAAGGAGAGATGGAGAGAGAAACGCAGCTCCACATTCAAGGAGATACGGAGAAGGAGCAGACACAGACAGAGATTCAGATTCAACCTCAGGAGTTGTTGCAGCGTCAGTGGGACGGAGGAAGCTGAACAGAGACAGGAACAGAGAGGAGAGAAGGTCAGAGCAAAGCCCAGGGGAAGACTCTTCTGAGGAAGAGATATTTTCTAAATGCTGGTGGACTGGCCACTCTCAGTGTAAGGAGCCTCTGAGGACAGAGCTGAGGGGCAGAGACTTACTGGAAGGTTTAGAGGAAATATCTCCTGCAGACAGTACAGGGACAGTTCCAGCCTGGAGCACAGCTCAGCTGACAGGAAACCTGCAGCTGATGTGAAGCCTGGAAAAGTTGGTTTTACCCGAGCTACTGTTGGGAAGCAGAGGAGTAGAGTATTCCTGAGAGAACCTGAAAGCAAGGGTACGTCTCTAGCTGAGCCTACAAGGGGACACCACACTGCTGGCAAGGTGAGCCCTTTACAAGCCCTTAAAAAGCTTTTGAATAGGGAAGCCTTTTCCTGCCCTTCCCCCACAACCTCCCGTAGTGAGAAGTCTAATTGGGAGCAGCTGATAAAAGGTTTGCAGCATGTGAAGGCTCCTCAGGCAGACGCTGTGGAGAACAAGTCTCTGAGAGAGTCCAGTGGAGAGGAGATGGAACTGGGAGACACTTATAATGAAAGTGAGGTTTCTGATATGGAGTTTGAATGTTCTCTTTGTGCCAGAGAGGAATAAGAAGCTGAAAGGGTTTTTAAAGTAACTGGAGAAAAAACCCAGAAGTTCTGAATGAGAATATTCTTTGCTAAAGCCCATAACTTTTAGCCAGGCAAATTAATGAATGTTGGTCTGATAAAGCTGCAAGATTAATGGGGCCATGAGTGAGCTAAAAGTTTGAAAGTATCTTGGAGAGAAATGTACTGAGTTTTAAAGCCTGTTGGTGGACCAGGGAATTAGTGCTATGCAAAGCTGTGAAAGTAACAGTGAAGTACTGTACTGCCTCCTGGGGGCCGGAGAACAGATTGCTGTTTGTAAAGGATTACCTTTTGTGAATATGTGTTTAAACTAAGCCGCAGAAGCAAGGCCAAGCCAAGGACTGTGTGATAAGGCTTATGTTTATGAATGGAGAAGCATCCTGATTACTTTTGTTTGTAATATTCAAATTCCTTACCAAAGAATTTGATTTGGTCCAGTAGAACCTTATTTCCTAAATAAAAAGAAATTTCCTGCGACCTTTGATCTTGGCTCTAATCTATCCAGACACAACTACATGCGAATGGGGTAATTCTAATACAAAGGACGATCGGGGCGCCCTCTTACCCCTAGGCAACTGCCAGGCCACAAGGGGGAGCGCCGACAGGTGGCGTAGTTATTGGATTAGGAAAAAGGAAAAAAAAATCTACTAACCTAAGCTACAAGAACATCAGGAGATACAAGGGGCTAGAGAAGACATCCTGAAGGCTTCCTCAAAGTTCCTGCAGAGAAGAAAAACCTGAACCAGAGAGTCAGCAGAGCGGAGCGGAGTTGGAGAGTCCAGCTGGTACCGACGGTGCTGAGAGGCCTGATTCACCGCTTGCAGCAGGTAAACCCGTATCTAGAGGGGTTGATCCAGGATATTGCTGCAAGGAGGGGGTGCTGCTTCTATAAGGGCCGCACTTGGTGTGTCTTTTTCTTTTTGTTTCTTTCCAGCATCGGGAGATGGAGCGAGCGGAGTTCCTCAATTGGATGGCAGACAGCTTCCGGCAACAGCAGGAGATCGCTATGAAGACTCAAGAACGGATGGCTGCCATGATGAGGGAACAACAACAGCCACTTGATATGATGGCCGCATGGATGGGGGAACAGAAGAAGACATCAGAGAAGCTAAGGACAATGTCTGGTTCCTTAGGAACTTTACCAGGACTGGGACATGAGGGTAAAGGGATTTTTTCCTTTGGGCCTTTGACCCAAGATGATGACATTGATGACTATTTTGAGGTGTTTGAATGAGTGGCAGTCCTAAGTGGATGGCCAGAAGAGCAATGGGCCATACGCATAGTGGCCTCCCTTACAGGGGAAGCTCTCGCAGCTTATAGGGCCGTGCCTGCTGAGCTTGCCTCCACTTATGACGAAGTAAAAAAGGCCATGAGAGACCTGTTGGGATTGACTCCAATGGTCTACCGCCGTCTTTTTCGGGCATGTAAGCTAAGGCCAGATGAAACCCCTCGCGCTTTGTGTCAGCGTATCAAAGCGCTAATGTATAAATGGTTAATGCCAGAAGGGAAAACCATTGAAACCATTTTGGATATGATTGCCCTTGAACAGTTTATAGAGGCTGTGCCACAGGAAATGCGATCTTTCCTGGTTTTACAGGATTGCAAAAGCACAAAAGATGCAACTTCTTTGGCAAAGCGGTTTTTAGAAGCTCGGGTGGTTGGCCAAATGAAGGGTGCAGGTTTGAGCCAGGCGATTGTAAGAGGATCAGAAAGGACGAGCAAGACCATGCTAGGAGAAATTACCCGAGGAAAATCCCTAGGAAGGTCAGGGTATGAGCAACGAAAATGCTTTAGTTGTGGAACTAAAGGACATCTAAGGGAGGATTGTCAAGCCAAGATAGTATTAATGACCAACCCATCCCAAGAGAGAGGAGAGGGGTTTTTACTGTCCGTAGAGGTGGAGGACATCCCAGTAGAAGCGCTTTTAGATTCAGGCGCTGACCAATCGATGGTTTCCCAGCAGCTGTGGGCAAAGATACAAGCCAGGGGAGGTCACACGAGAAAACATTCAGAGGGGAATATAAAAATTAGATGCGTGCATGGCGCAGCGTCATCTTACCCCTTACATACAGTAAAGGTGAAAGGCCTAGGCTTGAAAAGAAACATCACTGTAGCCATAGTCCCAAAACTGCCACATTCATTAGTTTTGGGGAGAGACTGGCCACAGTTTAAGCGAGGACTAGCTAAAGGTTTGGGGTCCAAGACAGGGTTAGTGTCCACTAGGGCAAAAACCAAGGCTAGGGAGGAAGAAGAGGATTCGAGCGGCGACCCTATGTGTAATCTGCCCACACACGAAGAGCTGATAACACCCTCTAGAGAAAGGAATAAGATTGGACAGGGGAGAGGCTTCACATCCTCTGGGGAGCCCAGGGCAAGGTCCAAGGTAATGCCTGCTCCATTGTTTGAGAATTCTCACAAAAAGCAGGATAGGAGGGTAGCTCAAAAACAAGACCAGGATAGTAAGCCCAAGTTTGTACTAAAATGTCGTACTACTCCGAATGCACGAATACCCAAACGAGCGACAGAGCACGCCGCAGGGTTCGATCTCCATAGTGCTGAGGATATCAGTATCCCTAGGCAAGGGAGGGCTTTGGTGGAGACGGGGTTGCAGGTAGAGATACCGCCCGGATGCTATGGCCGGATTGCTCCACGCTCCGGCCTAGCTGTAAAGAACTGTATCGATGTAGGGGCAGGGGTAGTGGACCCTGACTACCGGGGACCCCTCAAAGTCTTGTTGCTTAACTTTGCGAAAACAGACTTTAGGGTAAATACCGGGGACCGAATAGCCCAGCTAATTCTCGAGAGGGTTGGGTTTCCTCCCGTGGAAGAAGTGATGGAGTTAAACCCTACGGTACGGAGGTCAGCGGGATTTGGTTCTACTGGACGGGCAGAAATAAAAGGTCTAGCTGCAACTAGTGAAGAGGAAAAGGCCGATGTGGACCTTGGTCCTCAGTTAGCCGATTGTAAAGCAAACCCCATTCCAAGGATGGGGGATGAACTGGCCTGGAATCATCAACAGGACCTGTTCAGGTTGTTGCGGAGATTTCCGGATGTCTTAACCCCTGTACCGGGGGAGACAAGACTCATGGCCCACGAGGTAATAACCCCGTGGGGTGAGGTGATACGGCAAAGGCCATACAGGCTCCCAGAAGCAAAACAGCGAGAGGTCATCAGGCAGGTGCGGGAAATGTTGGACATGGGCATAATAGAAGAGTCGGTTAGCCCATGGAATAGCCCAATAGTGATGGTCCCGAAGCCTGACGGAACGATACGGTTTTGCATCAACTTCCGGAAAGTTAACGCCATTTCTAGGTTCGATACCTATCCTATGCCTAGGATTGAAGAACTGTTAGACCAGCAGGGGCAAGCCGCTTACCTCACCACACTGGACATGTCTAAGGGGTATTGGCAGATTCCCCTTACACGGGAATCTCGCCAGAAAACCGCCTTCAGTACCCCTATAGGACTGTATCAGTTCCGTCGCATGCCCTTTGGGTTATACGGAGCAGCAGCCACGTGTCAAAGGCTAGTAGACATTGTCCTACGCCCACATCGCCAGTATGCCATAGCTTACATGGACGATGTGGTAATTCACCGTAACAGTTGGGACCAGCATTTGGTTCATATTGCTGCGGTATTAGAGGCAATGAAGGAAGCCGGTATCACCTTAAACCCTGCCAAGTGCATGTTCGGGGGAAGGGAGGTGAAGTATCTCGGGCACATAGTGGGACGGGGGGTAGTGAAGCCCCTAATAGATAAAGTGAAGAGTGTGAGGGACTTTCCGAAGCCGGTAAACAAGAAGCAGGTACGTAGCTTTCTAGGCTTGATCGGCTATTATCGAAGATTCTTGCCCCATTTCGCGAGGGAAAGTGCCCCTCTTACTGACATGCTTAAAAAGAATGCGCCAACTCAAGTAAAATGGTCACCGATGGCAGAGCAGGCATTTGTACAACTGAAGGAACAGCTATGTTTAGCACCAGTCCTAAGAGGGGTAGACTTTAATAAGTCCTTCATATTACAGACTGATGCATCAGAAACAGGGTTGGGCGCTGTCCTAACACAAAAACAGGGAGGGGTAGAGCACCCGATAATGTTTTTAAGTAGGAAACTGGCACCCGCAGAACAAACATATTCCACGGTCGAGAGGGAATGCCTCGCCATACGTTGGGCCGTAGAGGCACTTCGCTTTTACCTAACTGGCCGTAGGTTCCTTTTAGTGACCGACCATGCGCCATTAAAATGGTTGACCAGCATGAAAGACCACAACCCTCGCCTCACAAGATGGGTACATGGCCCTACAGGCATACGATTTCCAGGTTGAGCACAGGGCAGGAAGGTTACACACCAACGCTGATGCCCTTTTGAGGATTCCGTGCTGTGCGGTAGAAAAGACGCCAGCCCGGAATATCTTAAGGGGGGGGGGGTTATGTGGTGGAGAAGCAGGTTTAGAGTGGAGAAAAAGAGAGGAAAAACAGTCCTTTTTTCCTGAACCCAAAAGAACTGCGGGCACAGCAAGGGTTAACACTCTAAACAAAGCCAAAGATTCCCTGCACAGGAGTGTAGAGCTAAAGACACACCCAGTTCCCATGGAAACCGAGGGAGGTGATGGGAGAGGTTTGGGGGCGGAGTCAAGAGCCATAGGACAGCCCCAAACATTTAGGCAGGGAAGTTTCACTCACAAAAAAACCAGAAATGGAGACTCAGGCATAGCTCCACATTCAAGAAAAAAGGGAGACCCAGGCACAGCTCCACGTTCAAGGAGAGACGGAGAGAGAAACGCAGCTCCACATTCAAGGAGACACGGAGAAGGAGCAGACACAGACAGAAATAAACGGGTAAACGTAGATCGATTGTTTACCTTATCAGAATATAGAAAGACTAGGGGACATGCAATGAAGCTACAGGGTAAATTGTTTACCTTATCAGAATATAGAAAGACTAGGGGACATGCAATGAAGCTACAGGGTAAACTATTTAAGACTAATAAAAGAAAATATTTTTTCACTCAACGTGTAATCAAACTCTGGAATTTGTTACCGGAGGATGTAGTAAAGGCTGTTAGTGTAGCTGGGTTTAAAAAAGGTTTGGACAAGTTCCTGGAGGAAAGGTCCACAAACCATTATTAAAAAGGGACCCAGGATATCGATGCTTGACCCAATACAAGCATTTTGGAACCTGTGTCTTTTGGGGAAACTGCTAGGTACATGTGACCTAGATTGGCCACTGTTGGAAACAGAATACTGGGCTTGATGGACCTTGGTCTGACCCAGTATGGCATATCTTATGTTCTTAAGCAGCAGCTGATCCTGAGGACTTAGCCTATTGGGAACAACATAATATGTGCTTAAATTCAGCACAAATTTGGCAAGAAAGAGGGGGTAGTCGTAGGGATTGCCAAAGGCCGCTGCCCCACTTTTAATTAGCCAGGTCCATGGGGTGGGTCACAAAAATAGGAAAACAGTGTTAAAAGAACTACAAGAAGTGTTTGTGTGTAGAGATTTCCCCCAGCTGGTAGAAGTACAATTAAGTCAATGTTTAACATGTTCTAGGAACAATATACAGCAGGGAAAAGCAATTGGACAACTGCAGCATCTGCCCCCGCCGCAGGGCCCTTTCCAGGCCCTGCAGGTGGATTTTACCTGTATGCCTAGGTCTGTTGGGGGCTTCAGATATTTGTTAGTAATTGTAGATCGGTTTTCTAAGTGGCCTGAAGCCTTTCCCACTACCAAGGAGGATGCTAGAACGGTGGCCAAAATTTTATGTAAAGAAGTCATCCCTCGGTTTGGGTGTCCCCTGTCAATAGATTCTGATCAAGGCCCAGCGTTCATCTCTAAAGTGTTACAGCATATTACTCAAATGTTTGCTATTGACTGGAAATTCCATGTTCCTTACCATCCCAGTCCTCGGGAATAGTGGAGCGAATGAATCGCACTATAAAAGAGAAATTAAAAAAGGCAACTGAACATGCTCCTGGTAAATGGCCTACCATGAGAAACTCTGGGCCACATTAAGAAGCATGGGTATACCAGAACACCTGATCATTCTCTTGCGCAATCTGTACATTGATCAAGAAGCAACAGTTCGAACGGAACAAGGAGAAACAGAATGGTTTAAAATAAGCAAAGGTGTAAGACAAGGCTGCATACTTTCCCCCTACCTGTTTAATTTATATGCAGAACAAATCATCAGAGAAGCAGGATTGTATGAAGACAACAGAGGTGTGAAGATTGGTGGAAGACTCATCAACAACCTTCGCTATGCTGATGATACCACATTACTGGCTGAAAGTGAAGATGATCTGAAACATTTGCTTCTCACAATCAAAGAACATAGTCTCAAAATGGGCCTGCACCTTAATGTAAAGAAGACAAAGATCATGACAAATGGCATAATCAACAGGTTCATCGTTGAAGGAGAAGAAATTGAAATTGTGAACAACTTTAACCTACTTGGATCAACTATCAATAAAGAAGCAACAAGCAGTCAAGAAATCAGACGACGCATTGCTCTTGGCAGAATGGCTATGAAAGACCTAGATAAGATTCTCAAGAGCAGAGATGTCAAATAGAATGCTAGGTAGGATAAGGAAAGGAATGGAAAATAAAACAAAAGATATTATAATGCCTCTATATCGTTCCATGGTGAGACCGCACCTTGAATATTGTGTGCAATTCTGGTCGCCGTATCTTAAAAAGGATATAGCAATTTTAGAAAAGGTTCAGAGAAGAGCCACCAAAATGGTAAAGGGGATGGAAGGATACTCCTATGAAGAAAGGCTAAAAAGGTTGGGGCTCTTTAACCTGGAAAAGAGACGGCTGAGGGGAGATATGATAGAAGTCTATAAATTAATGAACGGAGTGGAACGGGTAAACGTAGATCGATTGTTTACCTTATCAGAATATAGAAAGACTAGGGGACATGCAATGAAGCTACAGGGCAAACTATTTAAGACTAATAAAAGAAAATATTTTTTCACTCAACGTGTAATCAAACTCTGGAATTTGTTACCGGAGGATGTAGTAAAGGCTGTTAGTGTAGCTGGGTTTAAAAAAGGTTTGGACAAGTTCCTGGAGGAAAGGTCCATAAACCATTATTAAGAAGGGACCCAGGATATCAATGCTTGAACCAATACAAGCATTGTGGAACCTGTGTCCCTTGGGGAAACTGCTAGGTACGTATGACCTAGATTGGCCACTGTTGGAAACAGAATACTGGGCTTGATGGACCTTGGTCTGACCCAGTATGGCATATCTTATGTTCTTATGAGATTCAGATTCAACCTCAGGAGTTGTTGCAGCGTCGGTGGGACGGAGGAAGCTGAACAGAGACAGGAACAGAGAGGAGAGAAGGTCAGAGCAAAGCCCAGGGGAAGACTCTTCTGAGGAAGAGATATTTTCTAAATGCTGGTGGACTGGCCATTCTCAGTGTAAGGAGCCTCTGAGGACAGAGCTGAGGGGCAGAGACCTTACTGGAAGGTTTAGAGGAATTACCTCCTGCAGACAGTACAGAGACAGTTCCAGCCTGGAGCACAGCTCAGCTGACAGGAAACCTGCAGCTGACGTGAAGCCTGGAAAAGTTGGTTTTACCCGAGCTACTGTTGGGAAGTAGAGGAGTAGAGTATTCCTGAGAGAACCTGAAAGCAAGGGTACGTGAGCCCTTTACAAGCCCTTAAAAAGCTTTTGAATAGGGAAGCCTTTTCCTGCCCTTCCCCCACAACCTCCCGTAGTGAGAAGTCTAATGGGGAGCAGCTGATAAAAGGTTTGCAGCATGTGAAGGCTCCTCAGGCAGATGCTGTGGAGAACAAGTCTCTGAGAGAGTCCAGTGGAGAGGAGATGGAACTGGGAGACACTTATAATGAAAGTGAGGTTTCTGATATGGAGTTTGAATGTTCTCTTTGTGCCAGAGAGGAATAAGAAGCTGAAAGGGTTTTTGAAGTAATTGGAGAAAAAACCCAGAAGCTCTGAATGAGAATATTCTTTGCTAAAGCCCATAACTTTAGCCAGGCAAATTAATGAATGTTGGTCTGATAAAGCTGCAAGATTAATGGGGCCATGAGTGAGCTAAAAGTTTGAAAGTATCTTGGAGAGAAATGTACTGAGTTTTAAAGCCTGTTGGTGGACCAGGGAATTAGTGCTATGCAAAGCTGTGAAAGTAACAGTGAAGTACTGTACTGCCTCCTGGGGGCCGGAGAACAGATTGCTGTTTGTAAAGGATTACCTTTTGTGAATATGTGTTTAAACTAAGCCGCAGAAGCAAGGCCAAGCCAAGGACTGTGTGATAAGGCTTATGTTTATGAATGGAGAAGCATCCTGATTACTTTTGTTTGTAATATTCAAATTCCTTACCAAAGAATTTGATTTGGTCCAGTAGAACCTTATTTCCTAAATAAAAAGAAATTTCCTGCGACCTTTGATCTTGGCTCTAATCTATCCAGACACAACTACATGCGAATGGGGTAATTCTAATACAAAGGACGATCGGGGCGCCCTCTTACCCCTAGGCAGCTGCCAGGCCACAAGGGGGAGCACCGACAAGTGTCATGATGGAGTAGGGGGCTGCAGGTCATGATCAACGCTGCACCCAACATTTATTCCACCCTCAGGGTGGAATCGGCTGGCCGTAACAGGGAGCTGGAGAATGTACAGAGGCAGCTGGCACTACCTCCGCTCCGCCCTGGCACCACCCCCTCCCAACACTCCCTGCACAAACGATCTGTATTTGCGGGGAGCGCTGAGGGCAGAACTGCGTTCAGGTGCTAAGCACACGTTGGAGATCTAGGCCATTCGTCCAACCCCGCTATTCAATAATCAGAATGACTGCCAAAGGGGGGGGGGGGAGTTGGAGCCTGAGGGCAGATTCTGGACATAAGGTATAGAACATAAGGAGTAGAGAGCAGACATAGGGTGTAGGACATAAGGGGATAGAGGGCAGATGGTGGATATAGAGTGACTGGGCAGGTGCTGGTCATGTCGGAGGGGGGTACTGGACACAAAGGAGAGTATGAAGATAGAGGGGAGATACTGGGCATAAAGGGGAGATAGGGACATAGAAGGAGGTGATGGACATAGGGGAATAGGGATCCAGAGAGATGCTGAACATGGAAGATAGAGTAGGAAGACAGAAGAATAATGCTGGACATGGGGGGGGGGGGGAGTAGGAAGACAGATGGGAGAAGCTAGATGAAAGTGGTAAATAAAGAGAAGAAATGTTGGATTAAGGAAAGAGAGAGAGGAGATGAGAGGAGATGCTGAACAAAGCTGGGGGGGGGAGGTTGAGTGAGGTGAGATGTTAGGAGATGCTGGATAGTGGAGAGACTGGAGAATAAGGGAATGGGGAATGGGATGGACAGGACGAGGGAAAGAGATAGAAAGTAGTAAAAAGAGGGGGAGATTGAAGACTGGATAGTAAGAAGGAGTGAAATATAAGTGGATAGAGAAACAAAAAGTTGAAAGAGATGGAAGTGAAGAATACAGGAGTAAAGACAAATGTGCAAATACTCTGGAGATCCTGGAAAAAGAGTTAAGAGAAATAAGGAAAGCAGAAACCAGAGACTGGGACCAACATGATTAGAAAAATGAATTTTATTTCTCTGTTTCTCTGGAGTTGCATTGCATGTACAGTCTGGCCCTTTGGACTTCCAGTTCAATTTTTGTCTACATAGTTCTATTGTCAGTTTGTGGTAATTTGTTCTGTACTTAGTGGGGGTCTAACTATGTTTAGCATGTGTGACAGACTAGGCATTTTGTTAGCACTGAGTGTCTTATGTAGGGATCTGTAGTAAGCTGGCTTGTTCAATTTTCCCAATAGTTGGTACTGATTTTATTGCACTCACTGAATAATTACAGTTCTGCCTTTTCCTAGATAGGCCCTCAGTGATTTCTGTTATAGAATGGTAGGATTTGTTCTGTCCTGAGTGGTTTTTTATAGAGTTTTGTATTATGTCACAATATGCCTGGTACCGGAGAGCGTTTATGTTGTTACTGAGATAAAACCAGAATATGATTTTTTTTTTATGGCTAGTTCTACAGGGAAATGTTCTAGTTCTGCTGGAATTTTTTACATCAAAGCAAAGAAAGCTATCATTTTCTGGTATTCCTTTAATTTACAAAGCAAACAAAACACAGACCTTTCCAAATTTATACCACAAATTCACTGAGAGAAAATCCTCACTCATTAGTCTTCCATCTCACTCACTGGGATGGGTCATCATTGGCATTTCTGTTATGCAGCGCATCTGACAAAGTCCCCTTAGACTTTGGACCCTAGATATGTTCCTAGTTTGCCAAATCCCTTAAACTAGCCTAGCACATGGGAACAGAATTATTTGCCAATGCACATAGCAACCAAGAAGAAGGCAGTAAAATTAAGGCAGCAGCTTTCACAGTAGAAATAACAGCAAAGAAAATGAAATATATATGTGAATGATTTATTACTGAGGAGTAGCTGCAAAGATCAAGAGTTTACATCAGGTATAGATATTTAAAAATACAGTCTTGGAACCTAGACCAAATGTATCCCATGCATCATGAAAGGTGGAAGGAAGGCCAAATAGCAGCCAGCATGGTTAAAAGGTGAGGTATAAGAGGCTAGTAGAGGCAAAAAAACTTTAAAAAAATGGAAAAGAAGATCTAAATGAAGAAAACAGGAAACAGCATAAGCACTGTCAAATGAAATGCAAGACACTGATAAGGCAGGCATGATGAGAATTTGAAAAGAAGCATGCCGCAGAGACACAAACTCACAATAAAAACCTTTTAGGTACATTTGAAGCAAGAAGCCAGAGAAGGAGTCAGTTGGACCATTAGATCAGTGGTTCTCAACCTTTTTTGTACCATGACCCCTTTTACCATTGGTCAACTTGTGATGACCCCCAATGATAAAATCAAATGCGTCTCTCTTCCTTTACCGTTAACGCATTGTCACTGTAATCATTTGTTGAATTATTAATATATTATAGGCCTTTGCAATATGTTTTTATTTATACAATTTACTTAAACCACATAATTAATCACAATAACAAGTAATATTTGATTTAAAAATTATTATGATTTTGTAGTCAAATCACTAATATGAAATAAAATTATTTTTTCTACCTTTGTTGTCTGACCAATTTATTCTCTGATCATGCTGGTCCCAATCTGAGGCTTCTGTTTTCCTGTCTTCTCTTAGCTCTCTTTCTGTGGTCTATGGTCCATCTGCCATTTCTTATCTCTTCTTTCGTTTTCTTCACTTCTTTTCATCAGCCTATTTCCAGTCCCAATAACCCTCCCCAGTATCGGCCCCTTTCTAGTCCTCACTCCCAGTACCTTCCAATGTCTACTTGCATTCCCATGACTGCCACTGGTGTCCATTCCCTTCCAGTCCCCCTCCTTCCCCACTGACCAGTCCCTTCTAGTACAAATACCATAGCAGCCCCTCTCAGATCCACTCCCTTCCAGTTCCATTCTCCCATCCCCTCGTATCAGCCCATTTGTAGCCTTAGCCCCCAGTTTTCTTCTAGGGACAGGATGACACCTGAATGGTGTTTGGCCCTCCAGGACTGCAGTTGGGAAACTCTGCTCTAGGGATTGCACATGTTTATGGTGTCTGTGCTCTGTAGGGTAAAATATAGGCGTTTCAAGCATGTTTATTTAATCTGCAATAAAGGTTCTGTCTTTATTACCACGGTTTAGTACTGGGTAAAATATGGGTACAGGGTTGGCAGGAGCCACAGCTGGGACTTGAACTGGTGACCTTCTGCTTCTGAACACATTGGCTGTGTGTACAGCACCACACGGACAGATCATTCCCTGGGGATACCATGACTGTTCGTCGGACAGACCCTGTCTGTTGCAGTGCACGGCACCCAACTAAACGGGGCTTGGCTGTGGTCTGCTGTGGGCAGCTGCCACTGCCCCTCCACCACCAGCACCCCTCCGCCACCATGCTGACATGCCCTCATGCCCGTGGTGCTGGTGGTGCGCAGTCCCAGGCCATCCAGTATGTCGGTAGGCAGCTGCCTATGGTGTGGGTTCTCGGGTGGGGGTGCCTCCATGGACATGCGCACTTCCCCCTGGCACTACCTGTCAATGTTATGTACCTTTGGGGGTACCTGCTGGGTAATATCCCCTGGGACACTTTGGGAAAAACACTCGTGCCCATGTTGGACCCTCGTCAGTTGCTGTCTTGCGGCTTTACAGTTTTGGCATTCCTATGTGCCACTTAGGCATCTGCCTAGTCCGCTGTGTGCCCCAGCGGAACCACAGCATGTGCCGCCTGCAGCCCTCTGTATCCCATTTCCAGCATCAGTACAGTTGCCCTGTCCTACGTGCCCACTCTGCTGTTGCTGCACATTTGCACGCCATAACAAACCTGCCCAATATAAACGACAGACACCCTGATCAGCGGTATTTCAATGTGGGATCATTCACTTTGTAGGGGGACTGAGAATAGACCCTTCCAAACATGATATCTTCTTTTTTATGCTTTGTCAGTAGTGTTGCTTTATGTTTCTCATTAATATCAGTATTGGCCAGCTTGGTTATTGGGATTTCAAATGTGGTTCTGGTCATTTTATCTGTTTCTTTGCTTTTTTGGCTCCTGCACATGTATCACTACTATCACGTTTCTGGGTTTCCCTGCCTTTGCTGTACATTGCTGACTGAAATTGTTTCTCTGACCTGCAAATGTGCCTAGCGCCAGGTTTTTACTGGCGCTAATTTTTTGTGCTTCATTTCACAGCGTTAGTCTGCAAGGAGCCACTCCATGCCCACTCTCCGCCCATTGACTCCTTCTCTCCGCCCCTGGGGAGCCTTCCTCCACCCTCTGTGGGGCCTTGCTCCACCCTCGGCACACCTTACTGCCGCAGCAGACGTTATCGCGCGATATGTGATGTTATCGCACGGTACTGCGCCATTATCGCGCGATAACGTCACATATCGCTCAATGACGTTAGCGACATTTAGTAAACATACCCCTAAAGGGATAACCATCTGCATAAAGTAAGGCCAGAATCACTCTCCTAACTTTGGGGTATGTTTACTAAACGGCGCTAACGGCGCAGCGGCAGTATTATCGCGTGATATGTGACATTATTGCGCAATAATGGCGCTTTATCGCAGGTAACGTCACTTATTGCGCAATAATGCGCCTGCGGCGTTAAGGCACCCTAACGCCATGAAATCCGGCCCTAAAGGGCGGAGGAAGGCTTCCCAGAGGGCGGAGAGAGGGGGTCAATGGGTGGAGAGTGGGAGGGGAGAGGCTCCACGCACACTAACGCTGTGGAATCCGGATCTAAAAACTAACGCCAGTGAAACCCTGGCGTTAAGGCACATTTGCAGAAAAGAGAAACCATTTACGTCAGCAATGTACAGCAAAGCTAGGGAAACCTAGAAAAAGTGATAGTTGTGATACATGTACACAGAACAAAAAAAGGCACAAAAACACAGAAAATGACCTGAACAAAATTTTAAATCCCCATAACCAAGCTGGCCAATAGTGATATCAATGAGAAACATTAAAAAACACTAGTGAGAAAGCTAAAAAAAAAAGATATCATGTCTGGAAGGGTTTATGCTCTGTCCCCCTACAAGGTGAATGATCCCACATTGAAATAGCGCTGATCAGGTTCCTCCCTTTATATTGGGCAGCTTTCTTATGGCATGCACATGTGCCGCAACAGCAGGGTGGGCATGTAGGAAACGGCAACTGTACAGATGCTGGAAATGGGATACAGAGGGCTGCAGGCAGCACATGCTGTGGTCCAGCTGGGGCACAGTGTGGACTAGGCATATGCCTAGGTGGCACATAGGAATGCTGAAACTGTACAGCAGCCAGACAGCAACTGATGAGGGCCCAACATGGGCACGAGTGTGTTTCTCACAGTGTCACAGGGGATAGTACCCAGCAGGTACCCCCAAGGGCACAGAACATTGGCAGGCGGTGGTGGGGGGGGGGGGGGAAGCGTGGACGTCTATGCAGGCACCCCTACCCCAGATCGCACACCATAGGCAGCTGCCTACCGGCACACTAGATGGCCTGAGACTGCGCACCACTGGCATAATGGCATGTCAGCATTGTGGCGGAAGGGGCAGTGGCATCTGCCCACAGCAGACCATGGCCTAGCCCCATTTAGGTGGGTGCCGTGCACTGCAACAGGTCTGTCTGATGAATAGACATGGTATCACCAGGGAATGAACCATCCCTGTGGCAACAGTGTGGTGCAGTATACACAGCCAGCAATGTTCCCTCTAATTTTCTGTAGGCTGTGTGCGCATAAAATATCAGCTGTGTGCAGCTTTTGAAGGAAGGTTAAATTTTTGTGCGCCACATAACGACACTCGGAGTTATATACTTTAAAATTTGACTACATGTCAGAATACAGTATGTACACCACATTGATTTTAATCAAATTAAATGAAAATAGACGATTACTAAATGAAGCGGGAAATTTCTAGTAATTACAATCATAACTTTAAAATTTTAAGACGTCTGTGTTGTTTTCTTTCAGAATCAGAGCCGTAATTTTTGTGCGCTCTGTTGTAAAGTATGTGCGCTCGCTCGGCGAGGTGTGCGCGCGCGCACACGCGCACAGCTTAGAGGGAACAGTGACAGCCAGTGTGTTCAGGAGCAGAAGGTCACAAGTTCAAGTCCCAGCTGTGGCTCCTGCCAACCCAGTCCCCATATTTTAACCAGTACTAAACCATGGTAATAATGACGAAACCTTTATTGCAGATAACATCAACATGCCTGAAACACCTATATTTTACCCTACAGAGCACAGACACCATAAACATGTGCAATCCCTAGAGCAGAGTTTCCCAACTCCAGTCCTGGAGGGTCAAACACCGTTCAGGTGTCATGCTGTCCCTAATAAATATGCCTGTGCTGCATTTGCATGTGCAGCCCCCATGGTATGCAAATGTATCTCATGCATATTCATTAGGGACAGCATGAAAACCCGAACAGTGTTTGGCCCACCAGGACCAGAGTTGGGAACCCCTGCCCTAGAGCAGGGGCCAACAGGGGTACAAACACCCACACCCACAGGCTCCACTATCCAACGCCTCATGGAGAGGCAGGCTGTTGGGCCCTGCGTGCAGCAGCATCTACCAATACTAGCACTTGCATACCTTAGCAATGCCGCCCTAAACCTGGGAATACGTTATACAAATATCAAAAGGTTGCTATGATTAATTGTAGATAGCAATTCCTAAGTTAAGCACAATTTGCTGATTGAGCTGCATCATAGCAACCTTTCTGATATCTGTGGAGTGTGCTTCAGTTCTGGTTTCTGACAGTGTTTACCACCCCGGGGAGTGACCCCAACAGTATTGCGTACCATAGCCATTCCTGCACATGCTCAGGATTGGTGTGGTGGCCAGGGCTGCCAAAAGCCTCTATATTTGCACAATGCTGGCATAGGTGTGGGAGTGTGTGTCTGTCTATCCAGTGTGTGGCGGCTGCCAACACCTTACTCAGCCCACACTGCTTGCACTGTCTCCAGTGTAAGGCTGCCAATGTGCATAATGAGGAGCAAGGTACTGTGGGTATAGCCCAGACAGGGCGGCCTGGGCAGGATGCATCTGCACAGGGCATAGGGCAATGGCTGGGACATTGTAGTGCCCGGCCACCACCTGCACGGACAGGGTGGCCACAGCATGTCCTGCTGGGAGGTCACTCTCACCCTGACTGAGCAGTGACCACGGCATGGCTAGGTTCCCCCATGGTGTTATATAGTATTTTTTACAAGTGATATTTATGGGTTCTCTGTTTTGGGGCCCAATCACTGACTTATCTGCTTGGTAGGTGTGCTCACATCCCAGTTTTGGGTGCACATATCTCCAGGAACATGGACTAGCTAGCAGACTGTCTGCAGTTAGTATGTGTATGGCTGGAATGCCTTGCAGGGTGCAGCGGCTGGAGACTCACTGTGCTTGCTGCTGGAGAATGTCAGATAGTGGTGGGGGCAGCTGAGCATTTCCAGGCCTACTGTCTGTCTGCCATTGCCTTATGAATGTGTACAGATGTGCATGGACTGCCCTGTAGGGTGTCTGTTCCCCAGCAGGACTGGGGTTGATGGTCCCCTCTCTACTGCCACTCATTGCAGGGATGTAGAATGTGGATCTGATCTGGGAGATGCTGTTCCCCACCCTGAGCCACAGAGGGCGGGTTGGGTGGTGGTACATAATCTGCCTATGGGTCCAGACACCCCTCCCTTTCAATTAAATCATGTGACCATGGTACCCACACAGGATATGCACTATTCTGGGTGCATCATAGTCCATAAGGACTAGACGTGACTGAGAAAATACAGATAGACACAGGTGTATCCTAGGTGTGTCTGCAGGAAATACCTATCACACACTGGCACTGATGGGGACTTGCAGCATGGCCTATCTTAGCCATGCCTGGTGCTGTGGACCTGGTGCTGGGCGCTCCACCTCACCCTCAGGGTGAACACAGTACCCTCACACTGTGACGGTCTGTAGCTACTCTGTGCCAGTGACACACATGGTCAGTTCCCCCTACCAGGCCTAGGTGCTGTGGGGGTGCATACCCCATCTTGTGATCATCTGTAGACTGCTGATTTGCATGTGCAGTGCACCATGGGTATGGGTGGGTTAACCCTATCCTGGTAACCACAGCAGACAGTTTGTGTGGTGCCCTGCAGTCCTTCTGTAGCCAGCCAGGGGTTTGTTATCAGCTATAGAGATGTAGCCCACTGGTTACTTCACTGCCTGTGGAGCCAGAGGTCATGGGTTTGATGCCACAGTGGTGTTATTTGCTAGGGCTGTTGAGGCATTTACTTTTTTAATTTAAATTAGTGCTGCCAGCAAAAACACCCTCACAGTGCTGTAACCTTAAGGTGCCTCATAAGGGGCCCTATAAAGCACCCTATGCAATGCAATGTGTGCCTTCGAGTCAGTCCTGACTCCTGGCGACCCTTATAAGGCGCCCTATAGGGAATATTTTAAGGTGCCTTGGCGGACAGTGCACTTTATAATGTGCCCTCTGGAGTGCCTTATAGGGCGCCTTAGGCTACGGCATTGTGAGGGTGGGTTTTCTGGCAGCACTAATTAAAATTAAAAATGAAAATGCCTCAGACAGCACTGATTTAAAGTAAAGGGTATTGCCACAGACAGCCTTACTCATTAAGCCCACTGGGGGATTGAACTCATGAGCCCTGTATTATCAGTCAATGTATTAACCATTGTGCTACAGCTCTGTTTGCAAGTCAGGGCGCCTAATTAAGGCTAACGCGCGTTAATGTGCACGGCTCCCTCTATCGCCCGATAATGAGCGCAGTGCACGTTATCGCGCGATAACCCACGCTTGTTACCTTAAGACCGGAACGCCCACTCCTTTTATGGCACCCTGCACATTATCGCTGGGCGCACCTTAAGACAGTTTAGTAAACATACCCCTTTATGTGATTAGCTATCTGGATAGTAATACAGATAGCAGCACTGGTCACCACTGAATTCAGAAATTCAGCATCAATTTCTATCTAGATACTGGACATGAAAATCTGGATTTTACTTAGTCATGACAGCCCACATTTAAAAAAGAATGTTGTCTGTCATGGCAGAATACCGACTCATATTTTCCTAGAGCAATTTTCTCTTATCTTGTTGATTTAATGTAAACCTCTTTGATGTGTCCTCTGACCTCAAAAGTTGGTCTAGCAAATGCATGAATAGGATAAGACAATATAAGCAAGTTATTGATTTTGGCTTTCCCTTGTATATTTGTTTCTCCTATGGACATTTTCCCTGTGGCTTTATATATTAGTGGCTTTGATGTTTAGGGTTGTATTATATGGAAAATGCTAGAAGAATAAAATAAGTACTATCACATGCCATAGAGTAGAGCAATGTGATGCCTCCACGGAAAAGCACTTTTTGAGACCAGATCGTAGTAACAATGAATTATGATCAGGATGCTCGAAAGTTAAAAATACTCCAGAAATGTGAGATATTTGAAGATAAAATGATCAGATACTTGGGAAGTGACAAGAATGGATTTGCACCCTATTTTTCTCCTCCAATTTCCTGATCTCAATTACATTATATTGCCATTAACCATACCGAGCTGCATATGAATTCTCTCACCAATCCCTTACCATGTACTGCTTCATATTTCTTATTATGTATAACGAGTTACTGTTGAATTTGGGATGTGCCTCTTACCTCAGTCCTGTTTTCATGTTTACTGTAATGTTAAAGTTAAGCAAACTGCCTTGATCTTTGGAAATGTGTCAAATAAATAAATAAAACAAACATCTGGGCTCTCTGACTCATTATGAACAGTACTATTCTACTGCTGTCACCACTCATCGCCCTCCTTCCCCCTTCCCGCCTTCCCCCTAAAAACTAACATCTGAATGCTTTTGATGATCCTTTTTTATTTTCTGAGAACGACATCTTTTGGTTATTCTGTTCTGACCAAAGGAAGGAACTGTTAGCTCCTAAAAGCTAGTCAAGAAATGTATTGTTAGTCCAATCAAAAGGTATCACCTGCATATTTCTTTATGTGGTAGCTTATTTTTGTGCATTCATGTGGGCTAACATGGCAACCACACTGCGTTGCTCCTCAATTATGATGCAGGAAAGATGATGCAATGATAGGGCCTTGCTGGCCTTGAGGAAGGGAGTTGTACTATTGTCAAACCATGTCAACAATGTAGAGCCTGAGAATTGCATAATGTGTTTAAGCAATGTATGCGATTAGTGTCCCGTGAGTACTCTCTGACCCTGTTCATGGAGCGTACACCTCAGTGAAGGATACAGAATAAAGATTATGTAGATGGAAAAAATGTGTGCTTTTTTAAGTTTTAGATACATTCTTGCCTTGCATGTCAGTAATTTCTCATACCCGTGTAGCTTGCTAAGGCATTGGCAGCTTCCTTTGGGCCTGTAATATTTGTTCTGTTCAGGCTTTAGTTCTTTGCAGTTTAGACTACAGTAATTCTTTGTATGGAAATGGAAAATAAATTGCTCAGCAGGTTACAATTGGAGCAAAATACTGCTGTTCAGCTTTTGATGGGTTTTAAGATCTTGAATAGTTCCATTGGTTATCTGTAATAACCAATGAAATTGAAATTGTTATGCCTGGCACATACAGTGATGTATGGGTGAGGGAAGTAGGGGGAGTAGTCTTCAGTATCTGAAAAACAAATTAGCTCTCCATGAGCTTAGATGATCCTTTCCTTCTTCTGATGACAGGCTATTTACCTCTTCCAGCTCCTTCTAAAGCAAAATTGTTTGCTAGGCAGAAATGTAAATTTTTTTGGGGACAGGACTTTCCTTGGGAAATTTATACCAAAAAATACTAGATTGTTTCCAGATTATTTAACTTTCAGGAAATTATTTTTTTTACCTTGATCTTCTTATTTCGAGGTTCTTGCGATCTAATGTTTGCTTTTATTGTAAGGATTTTGTTTGTTTGTTTATAGATGTTTGCTTTATCATGTCTTTGTATTTTTGTTTAGTTTGTGCAGTGCCTAGCATCTCTAGGGAAATAAGGCAATTAATACATGTAACTAAATAAATACATATATATCGGGAGGAGTAGCCTAGTGGTTGGGGCAAGGTACTTCAGGCTGGAAGGTCAGGGGTTCAAATCCCACTAGAGGACAGCAACCTTGGGCCGGAAGGACTGGGGTTTCTAGTCCCACAGATACTCCTTGTGGTCTTGGGCAAGCCACTTAACCCTCCATTGCCCATGTTCCCTGTAAGTATTAGTGTATGTGTCTCATATCCCCACGTGTTAAGTGTATCCCCCACTTGTGTTGTGACCGCTTTGATTGAAGGATAAGGCGGTATACAAAACTGTCTAAATAAATAAATAAAATATAAGCTTTTCCTTAGGAATAGAGTCTCCAAATGAATTTAGGTGCCATATCATGACAGGAATAATGTGTGTGAATGACGATGTTTATTCCATTAATGCCATAGAGATGAGATGAATAAGTGTTTCAGAAAAGGATTGCTCTGGCCTTTTTCATGTTGAAACTAAGGGGTATGTTTACTAAACCGTCTTAACGTGCACCCGGCAATAGTGTGCAGGCTGCCATAAAAGGAGTGGGTGTGTCGGTCTTAAAGTAGCAAAACGGGATTATCGCACGATAACGCGCACTGCTGCGCACATTATTGGGCGAAGCGCCGCTAAGTGCGTTAACGCGCGGTAATCTTAAGTAGGCGCCTAGACATGCAAACATAGAAACAGAGGTGTAGCACAATGGTTAATACACTGACTGATGGTACAGAGGTCATCAGTTCAATCCCCCAGTGTGCCTAATGCATAAGGCTGGCTGAGGCATCACCCTTTACTTTTAGGTAGTGATTTTTTTTTTTTAAACTTTAATGTTTTTATTTTTGATTATAAACAACACACCATAAAATATGCACCACATGATACATGCACCACAAACCCATACAATAAAGAAACCCAGCTACCCTCCCCTGACCCCCCCCCCCAGTCCATGTCAACAAAAAAAAAAAAAAAAAAGATAAAGTAAAATTATCCCCCCACCGGTGGAACCCCCGGGAAACAGCCAGCCGGCCTTCCTAATGGGGAGTACAGTTCCAATCATGACCCACCCTATACCGAAAACCCACAGGTACTACCACAAAGAATCCCCCTGGTCCCCATTTCGTTATGTACAAATCCTATACATTCCACCTTCTAAAAACATCCTAAAGCACTACACCCTGTAAAATAGGAAAGTGCTAAACAGCCACAGTAAGGCCTTGAGTTGCCATAGAAACCCCCCCCCCCCACCAGAGGGCCACATCCCCCTCCCTAACCTCCAGGTCCCAGCCCCAGGCACCTCTCCTAAGCCAGCTACCCACCCCACCCCAACCAGGGTTACCCCCCGACCCTAGCAGTTGCCCCCAACTCAACCCTATACCCTCCCCCATTACCCTTCCCCCCCCTCCCTTCGAGCCCCCCTACCCCACCCCCCGCACCTCCCTCCCATGCTCCCTCCCATACTCCCTCCCCCACCCTAACCTCCAGGTCCCAGCCCCAGGCACCTCTCCTAAGCCAGCTACCCACCCCACCCCAACCAGGGTTACCCCCCGACCCTAGCAGTTGCCCCCAACTCAACCCTATACCCTCCCCCATTACCCTTCCTCCCTCCCTCCCTTCGAGCCCCCACCGCCACCCCGAACCTACCCGGACCCAAAGGAAATCCGCACCCCAACCCTCCTAATTACCCCAGCCCCACCACTCCACACAGCGTCCCCCACTCCCCTGCAAACTTCGCCCCTCTCCGCCACCTATGGGCGGTGAGCTTTTCCATTAAAACCAACTCCCGAAGCCTACTCACAAACTGATCCAGCGAAGGTAGCTCTTTCTGCTTCCACGCCGCCGCAATAGCACACCTAGCCACAGACAAACACGCCAACACCACCCTACCCCCTTGCAACACCTGTCCCTCCCCCCCCCCCATGCCAACAAAAAGATTAGGGGGGACCAAGCCACCCGTACCCCCAGGTGCACTAGAATCCACTCCCGAATCCGCTCCCAAAACCCCTGAACCTTCGGGCAACCCCACCATACATTTTATTTTATTTATTTATTTATTTATTTAACTATTTCTTTTATACCGCCCCTTCCAGAGATCAAGGGCGGTTTACATATAACAGGTTAACAGTCTTGTACACAGTTTGTATACATTTTACATAGAACAATAGAATTCAACTATTTACATTGGACAGTAATATAAACTTTGTAGGTATTAAAGGCAAAACAAAAAGCAGAAACATCTTTGTAGGTATTAAAACAAACACATCTAACTTTTTACAAATGTATATTTACAGTGTGTGGTGTGTGTGTTGTGTGGGTCAGATATTGGTGTAGGTGTTGGAATTTAGTTCCTTTTTATGTCGTCTTGGGGCGTGTGTGTGGAGGGGGGGGCAGGCTTGTGTTTACATTGTTTGGATTAAGGGAGTTTGTGCATGTGTGACCACGTTTGTTGTGGAGCTAGCTTTGGGGTAGTAGGGGACTTCGAAGTGTTCAGTGAACAGGTAGGTCTTTAATTCTTTTCTGAATTGGAAGAGGTCTCTTATGGTACGAAGTTCAATGGGGAGGTCGTTCCAGAGTGTAGGAGCAGCGAATGAGAATGCTCTGGAGCTAGTGGTGTTCTTAGTTTTGCGGATGGTTTTTGGTATGATGAGAGAGTGGGCTGCGTTTTGTCTGAGGGTCCTTGTCGAAGTTGGAGATTGTAGTAATGTGGATAAGAGTGAGGGGGTTATGTCGTTTATGAGTTTATAGGTTGTTAGGATAATTTTATATTTAATTCGGCTGTTTATAGGGAGCCAGTGGAGGTCTAGCAGTATAGGGGTTACGTGGTCTGTTAGGCGAGCTTTAGCAATCACTTTTGCACAGATGTTTTGTGCTCTTTGAAGAAGGTATGTGCTTTTTTGCGGGAGGCCTATTAGGAGACTATTGCAATAGTCGAAGTGAGGGGTGATCAGTGTACCTACTACGGATCTAAAGTCTGGTGTTTCTAGGAGTGGCCTTAGGTGTTGAATTGTTTTGAGTTTATAGAAAATGGTTTTTACTGTTTGTTTTATGTGTGGTAGCATGGTGAGAGTGTGGTCTATTATTACTCCTAAGTATTTTACCTGTTTTCTGACAGGTATGGAGGTTTTGTTGATAGTGATTGTTTCCGGGTAGGTGTTCTCAGTCATAGATGATCTTGTCACAAACATTGCCTCGGTTTTTTTGAAGTTTATGCTGAGATGGTTAGTTTCCATCCAGGAGGAGGTCTCAGCCATGCATTTGGATAGCGGGTCATATGTAGGGTTTTTTATGGTTATGGGGATAGCTAGCATGATGTCATCGGCGTATATGAAGTGATTAATCTTGTGTTTTTTAAATATGTTAGTTATCGGTTGCAGGTACAAGTTAAATAGGAGGGCTGATAGGGCTGATCCTTGGGGTATTCCCTGTCCTTGGGGGAATGTTTCTGATGCTTGTTGGTCAATTTGGACGCGTATTAATCGGTGTGAAATGTAGGATTTGAACCAGTTAAGGACAATCCCGCCTATTCCTAGGTTTTCTAGTCTGTTGATCAGTGTCAGGTGATTAATGTTATCGAATGCGGCTGAGATATCTATAAATAGGAGTAAGTAGCCTTGTTGTTTGTCATCTGTGCCCTTGATGAGGAAGTCCATAAGAGTGATTAGGAGGGTTTCTACTCCATGGAATGGGCGGAAACCAAATTGGTGTGAGTCAAGGGGTTTGTATTCATCAATGTATTCCTGTAACTGAATTTGAATTGTTTTCTCTATAATTTTGGCTATGAACGGAATGCTGGCTATGGGTCTGTAGGAGTTCGGATCTTTTGAATCGAGCTTATTATTCTTTATTATTGGTCGGAGTGTTGTGAGTTTTAGGGCATCAGGCATGATGCCCTGTGAAAGGGATTGGTTAACTATGTGTTGTAGATTTATCGCCAGTTCCTCTTTCGCACACTTAATCCATGAAACGGGGCATGGGTCGAGTGGGGAGGTGGTGGTGTTTATCATTGTTATGATTTTGAGAAGTTGTTTTTGTTCTACCAACTGGAAACTTGTCCATTCATGCGTGGTTTTCGTGTTTGATAATAAAGGAGTTGGGGTGGTGGACTTGTTTTTTAGTTTTTCTGCAAAATGTTTTGCTAGTGTTTGTATGTTAATTGCTTGTTGTTTAGGTTCGCTGATATTAGTTTTGGTTAATGTTTTTACTATCGCGAATAACTCCCTTGGGCGGTTGATGGATGAGTTTATTACTTTAGAGTGGTAGTCTCTTTTTGATTTGTTAATTGCGTTTTTGTATTCTATAAGTAGGAGCATGTATTGGGATTTGTTTTCATCAGATTTTAGTTTTCTCCATCTCTTTTCTTGTCTCCTCAGTTGCTTTTTTAGTTTTGTCAGCTCTTTCGTGAACCATTTTTCTGTCTTTTTTGTTTGTTTGTGTAAGACTTGTGTGTGGACAGCTGCTTTTTGAATAGTTAGGTTCCAATTTGATATGGTTGAGTTGATGTCTGGTGTGGTTGTGTCTAGTTTGGGTAGTACTTTGTCGAGGAATGTGTCTTTGTCAAAGTGTTTGAAGCGTGATATATGCGGAGTTGTGCTCCCATTATTTTTTGGGACTTGTACCGATAGCTGGATTGTGATTAGATGGTGGTCTGACCAGGGTACTTCGGTTATACTCGGGGTGGTATGTAGTAGATGACTGTAGAGTGAGGCTGGGAGGAAAATTACGTCAAGTATGTTACCTTTTTTGTGTGTAGGAGCGTGTATTATCTGTGTGAACCCCATTTGTGACATGGCATCTATGAAGTTATCTGATTGGGAATGGTTCAGTGATGGAAGGTTCAAGTCACCAAGGAGTATAAATGGTTTGCTTTGTGACGCTGTGCATGCAAGTTCTAGGATAGGGGTGAGATTTTTTCTGATCAGATGAGGGGGGTCTGTAGATGAGGGTGAGAGCCATGGTTTTATTTTCTATGTTAACAATGTCCATTCTATCTATATTATTTAGGTTTGTAAGGGTGAATTTTAAGTCATTTTTGGTGAGGATCAGTACACCCCCTCCTCTTTTTATGTTCCGTTGGCAGTTGAATATGTCATATTGATATGTGGTTAGTTGGTTTAGTAGTATTGTGTCTGTAGGTGAGAGCCATGTTTCAGTAATACAGATAATGTCAGGGGAGGTATCGTTAATTATGTCATTAATTATTGGTATTTTATTGCATTGGTATTTACATGCCAGAAGGAGCCCACCTCCCCACACTCCCGCCAACACAGAGGGGACACCCCAGGGAAAAGCTTGTTCAATCTTTCTGGCGTGTAATACCAGCGCATCAATACTTTATAGCTATTTTCCCTAAACCTACTAGAACGCGGTCCCCTCCTTATCTGGTCCCAGATGCACTTCCAACCCTGGCTAGATACCGACCGCCCCAAATCTCTTTCCCAGTCCAACATATACCGAAATTTCTCCACCCTCGCTTCCCGCACACCCTTATATAATGCCGTAATCATCCCCTTGGACCCATGCTTCCCATACCAAATAGCTTCCACCGCCGAAACTTCCCTCCCCATCCCCTGCCTTCCTAAAACCCTCCTCAAAAAGAAGCAGGCTTGCAGAAAAGGGAAACGGTCCCCCTCTCCCAAGCCAAACTCCCCCTTCACTACCCCAAAACCCTTTAACCCCCCATCATCCAATAACTGAAAGCCACTCTGGAGCCCCTTCACCTCCCAACCATCAAAAATACCCCCCTCCCAGCCCGGTTGAAACGCCCTCCACCCCCTCCATGGGGTCATAACGGAATACCAGGACCCCCTACGTAGGACCTCAGGCCCCCGAACCTTATCCCACACCCTCGCTACCTGCCGCATGGCCGGCGTACCCACCCCCAGCGCCTCCCGATCCCCTTTAGGAGCCCAAATCCAGGCAGCCAACCGACCCCCCAACACCCGCGAACTATCCAAACCGACCCAGGGCATCCCCCCCCCAGCTCCCTCCAATCCATAGCATGTTTTATCTGCGCAGCCCTATAGTAGTCCCGCAGGTTAGGCACCCCTAACCCCCCGGCCTCCCTGTCGGCCCACATCACTTTCCTAGAAATCCTAGGGGGTTTCCTCTTCCAAATATAATGAAACACCTCTTCCAAATATAATGTACGCAAAACGCCCTCGGGAATCTCCACAGGCAAGGCATGGAACAGATATAACAAACGAGGTAAGATATTCATTTTAATAGCCGCAATTCTACCTAACCAAGAAGTCTCCAACCGCATCCACCCCTCCAAATCAGTACCAATTTTCCCTATTAGATGCGGATAATTCGCCTGATACAGATCCTCATATCTGCAAGTGAGTTTTATCCCGAGATAACCCAACGCATAACTCACCCAACGCAGGGGATAGGCCCTCCTTAATCGCTCTTCCACCTCCCTGCGCATTTGGACCTTCATTACTTCCGTCTTAGTGAGGTTCATCTTAAACCCCGAAACCGCCCCATATTCCCCTACTTCCTTCAGCACTTCGGGCAACGTTTGAGAGGGTTTCCCCATATACAGGAGGATATCATCTGCATACAGAGATATCTTGTGATCCTCCCCCCCCCGTACCTAGGCCAACAATCCTCCTATTCAAGCGAAGCTTTTCCGCAAAGGGTTCCACTACCAACGCAAACAGCAGCGGGGACAAGGGGCACCCCTGCCGGGTCCCACGCCCCACTTCAAAATCGGAGGAGTAACGGCCATTCACCTTAACGCGAGCCCTAGGCTCCCAATACAATCCCTTAATCCATTGCAGGAAGTTGGGCCCAACCCCCACCTTTTCCAAAACCGACATTAAAAATCCCCAGTGAACCCGATCAAACGCTTTTTCAGCGTCTATTGACATCAGGAGAAAGTCATCCCCCAGCTGCCTAGCCTCCCAAATTACACCGATGGCCCGCTTAATATTATCCGCCGCCTGCCGCCCTTTAATGAACCCCGATTGATCCGCCTTAACTAACCCAGGCATCCACCCCGCCAACCTATCCGCCAAAATCTTGGCGAAGATTTTGACATCGACGTTCAGCAAGGATATAGGCCTATACGACCCACACTTCAAGGGATCCTTCCCCGGCTTCAATAAGACCGTTATCCCAGCCGTTAACATGTCCCGGGAGAACGCCCACTCAGGCTGTAACATCCCGTTAAACACCCTCCCTAACAATTCCCCAATCTCCCCCAAGAAAACCTTATAAAAGCTCCCCGGCAACCCATCTAATCCGGGAGCCTTGCCGCCCACCAGGCCCCGCACCACCCTCCCAATCTCCTCCACAGTAATACAAGCCTCTAACTCCTCTCTCGCCGCCTCCGACAATCGCGCCATCGGGATCCCAGCTAAATACCCAGCAATCTCCTCTTCCCCAACGCCCTCATCGCCAGCATATAAAACTCTATAAAAGTCTTGGAAGCATCGACGGATTTCCGCATCCCCTCTCTGTACCTGTCCCCCCTCCTCCTGTATCTGAAAAATGGTGGACGCCCCCTGTTGCTGTTTTAATTGCCGAGCCAGCAATCTACTCGCCTTATCCCCATACTCATAATAGACCTGTTTCACCCTCTGCAATTTAAACGCCACTTGCTCTACCTGAAGACCCCTTAGTTCCTCTCGCATCTTCTCTACCTCCTGCCGCTCCCTCCGAGCCCCTGTCTGTCGAAAAGCCGCCTCCCCTGCCTTCAATCTCTCCCTCAATGCCTCTTCCCGTTTCACCCTCTCTCGTTTCTTCCGAGCCCCCCACATGAGAAATCTCCCCCTTATAACCGCTTTCAACCCATCCCAGAGCAACACCTCCCCCACCTCCCCCGTATCATTTACAGCCAGATATTCCTTTATTCCGTTCCGAATATCCTCCACAACCTCCCGATTCTGCAATAAACTTTCATTTAACCTCCAAAAGGTCGTCCCCCCAGGTTTCGGACACTGATCACCACTTCCACTGCCTCATGATCTGACCATCCCGTGGGTACTATATCCCCCCTCTCCACCGCCAGCATCCACCCCCTATCCAAAAGAATCATATCCAGCCTACTCCAACTACAATGGGGAGGTGAAAAAAAGGTATACTCCCGCCCCTGGGGATTCAACACCCTCCATGCATCTACCAAATTCAGTTGTTTCATCAAAGATCGTAACCCTTGCCTATTCCCACCTCACCCATCTCCCCCCCGCGGTTCCCGGTCTACCTTTGGATCCAACACCACATTGAAGTCCCCCCCCCAACAACACTTTCCCCCCCCCTGCCTGCTCTATCAACTTCCCCACCTTCTCCCAAAATTTCCCCTGAGTACCATTGGGCCCATAAACGGACACAATCACTATATCCTCACCACCGAACTGCCCCCTAATTCCCACCACCCTCCCCTCTGAGTCCTAAAAATGCCCCCCAATATGAATCCCACTTCCACGCTGCACCAGTAAAGCAACCCCGCCCTTCTTTACCCCCCCCTGCATTACAAGAATAGAACTGCTCCGGAAAATTCTTATTCCGCATTCTGCACACATCCCCCCTCCTGAAATGTGTCTCTTGGATCAGCACGACATCCCACCGGAGCTTTTGAGCTTCCCTAAATAACAAACTGCACTTAGTGGGGGAGTTTAAACCCTTGGCATTCACCGTCCCTATCCGCAACATCCCGCCAGTGTCCCCTCCTCCCGTAACCCCATCCCTAGAGCCCGTAAGCCCGCCCTCATAGGAACTGACCCCCCTAACCATTTTCCCCCCTCCTTTCCCCCCCTAACCCTCCCCCCCTCCCAATCCCTCCCATCCCCCCTCCCCCCTCCCCGTCCCTCCCATCCCCCCACCCCCCTTCCCCTTCCTCCAAACCGCCCTCCCTCCATGCCTTCCGGTGTCAACTTATCCTACCCCTTCCCATACTCTTTCCTCCCATGACATAAATGCAATATATGAACAACATGCCCCAAACGCCATTCATCCCTCTCTTCCCCCCCTCCCCCCAAAGAGCACCTCATATAGAGATCCCCGTTCCCCCCAACATATTCTGCCCCACAGCAAACCGAAACAAGTATCGTCCAAGAATCTGGGGCTGCTGAGCACTAGCGCCCCTGCTCCCCTACAGTCCACATCCCCGCAGCTCAACACCACCATTTCAAGCAGCATCCTTCGGCAACTCCTTTTCCCGCTCCTGGGGCAGCCGCTTCAATCGCTGTCCTTTCTCTCCCACGCGCTGCCACTGTGATCTCGGCTGCTGTTTCCTCCCACCTGCTTTGTCCACCCCTCTTTGCTCCCGCTGAGGAAGGTGTGGTAAATTCTCACACCCCAACTCTGCCAACACCGCCCATGCTTCATCCGGCGTTTTAACTTTCTTGGACACCCCATTCACAGAGAGCAAAACACCGAAAGGGAACATCCATCTATAACGGAGATTGTTCCCTCTCAGATATGCAGTCACCTCTCTCATAGATCTCCTCCGCTCCAAAGTCCCCCGCAACAAGTCATTGTATACCTCCACTTCAGCCCCCTCCCAGGCAATGCGTCCAAACTTCCGGGCTGTCTGCAGTATACGTTCTTTCAGCGGGAAACTGGTCAAACAGACAATTATATCTCTCCCCTGTTTCTCCCGCCGCACACCAAGGCTTCGGTGCGCTCTCTCCAAGCCGATTGTGTTCATGTCAGGGCCCCCATCCTCCCCGAGCCGTAAGATGTGTAAGCACAAACGTTGCACTGTTTGCGTACAATTTTTAAAAGTCTCTGCTTCTGGTACACCCCGGATCCTTAGATTGGACCGCCGGGCCCTGTCCTCCATCTCTTCCAGTTTTCTCTTGAAACTCCTCGTGCATTGCTTTAATCTTGTCCTGTTCAGCCGCCATTTCCTTGAGCTCCTCCTCGTGGTGCTCCACGTGGCTCTCCACATCTTCCACCCGCTGCCCCAAGCAGCTCACCTCCTGTTGTATAGCCGCCAGAGTTTCCTTCATATCCCGCCGCATAGCATGGATCTCAAACTGCATTTCGCCTTTAAACTCATTCAGCCAGGTTTTCAGCGACAGTACCTCCGGCCCTGCGATCTGCACATCGTCCTCCTCTGCAGAGCTCTCCGACCTCGCACCCGACTCAGATGCGGCCGTCGGCATCGCCTCCTGCTGCTCCTTCCGCACATAGGGAGATTGGAAAGTCGCCAATTTCTTTCGGGCAGCCATCCCCAGGTCAGAGGCACGACTCCCTTCCACTTTCCAGTTATGGGGGAACCACAATATAGCATAAATGTGGGGATCGGATCGGAGCTAGGCTACTAAGCCGCCATCAGCTCCGTGACGTCACCGGAAGCCTCTTAGGTAGTGATTTTTGAGGCATTTTACTTTTATTTTAATTAGTGCTGCCAGCAAACACACCCTCATGGTGGCGTAACCTAAGGTGCCGCATAAGGCACCCCATAACGCACTCCATAGGGCACATTATAAAGTGCACTGTCCGCCAAAGCACCCTATAATGTCCCCTATAGGACACCTTATAAGGCGCTTGATAGGGCGCCTTATAAGGTGCCTTAAGGTTACAGTACTCTGAGGGTGTTTTTGCTGGCAGCACTAATGTACATTAAACATAGACAATGCCTCAGACAGCTCTATCAGATAACCCCACCATGGGGTTTGTTAGCAGCTGTAGCCCACTCGTTACTTCACTGGCTTCACAGGCAGTGAAGTAACCAGTGAGCTACAGCTGCTAACAAACCCCTGGCTGGCTGCAGAAGGACTGCATGGCACCACACAAACTGTCTGCTGTGGTTACCAGGATAGGGTTAACTCACCCGTACCCATGATGCACTGCACATGCAAATCAGCAGTCGACAGATGGGCACAAGATGGGGTATGCACCCCCACAGCACCTCGGCCTGGTAGGGGGAAATGACCGTGTGTGGTACTGGCACAGAGTAGCCACAGACCGTCACATTGTGCGGGTACTGTGCTCACCCTGAGGGTGAGGTGGGGTGCCCAGCACCAGGTCCACAGCACCTTTCATGGCTGAAATACACCATGCTGCAGGTCCCCATCAGTGCTACTGTGTGTGATAGGTAGTTCCTGCAGACACACCTAGGTTACATCTGTGTCCTTTTGTATTTCTCAGTCATGTCTAGCCCTTATGGGCTATGATGCACCCAGAATAGTGCATATCCTGTGTTGGTGCCATGGTTACATGATGTAGGTGAAAGAGGGGAGGGGAGGGGAGAGGAGGGTGTGTGTTTGGACCCATAGGTGGATTATGTACCACCACAAAACCCACCCTCTGGGGCTCAGGGTGGGAAACAGGATCACCCACCAATAGATCCACATTCTACCTCCCTGCAATGGTAACAGTAGAGGGGACCATCAACCCCAGTCCTGCTGGGGAACAGACACCCTACAGGGCAGGCAATGCAGAGCTGTACACATCCATAAAGCAATAGCAGACAGACAGTAGGCCTGGAAATGCTCAGCTGCCCCCCACTACTATCTGACATTCTCCAGCAGCAAGTCTACAGCCGCTGCACCCTGCAAGGTGCTCCAGCAAGATACATACTAGCTGCAGACACTCTGCTAGCTAGTCCATAGTGCATGGTCCTGGAGGATATGCGTGTACCCAGAACTAGGATGATATGGAAAGGAATGGAAAATAAAACTAAAGATATTATAATGCCTCTATATCGTTCCATGGTGAGACCGCACCTTGAATATTGTGTGCAATTCTGGTTGCCGTATCTTAAAAAGGATATAGCGATTTTAGAAAAGGTTCAGAGAAGAGCCACCAAAATGGTAAAGGGGATGGAAGGATACTCCTATGAAGAAAGGCTAAAAAGGTTAGGGCTCTTTAACCTGGAAAAGAGACGGCTGAGGGGAGATATGATAGAAGTCTATAAATTAATGAACGGAGTGGAACGGGTAAACGTAGATCGATTGTTTACCTTATCAGAATATAGAAAGACTAGGGGACATGCAATGAAGCTACAGGGCAAACTATTTAAGACTAATAAAAGAAAATATTTTTTCACTCAACGTGTAATCAAACTCTGGAATTTGTTACCGGAGGATGTAGTAAAGGCTGTTAGTGTAGCTGGGTTTAAAAAAGGTTTGGACAAGTTCCTGGAGGAAAGGTCCATAAACCATTATTAAGAAGGGACCCAGGATATCAATGCTTGAACCAATACAAGCATTGTGGAACCTGTGTCCCTCGGGGAAACTGCTAGGTACGTATGACCTAGATTGGCCACTGTTGGAAACAGAATACTGGGCTTGATGGACCTTGGTCTGACCCAGTATGGCATATCTTATGTTCTTATGGGATGTCAGCATACGCACCATGCAGATAAGTCAGTGATTGGGCCCCAAAAGGGACCCATAAATATCACATGACAGAAATACTATATAGCACTATGGGGGATCCTAGCCATGCCGTGGTCACTGCTCAGTCAGTGTGAGAGTGACCTCCCAGCAGGACATGCTGTGGCCACGCTGTCCATGCAGGTGGTGGCCGGGCACTACAATGTCCGAGCCATTGCCCTATGCCCTGTGCTGATGCAGCCAGGCCACACTATCCAGGCTATTCCCACAGTACCTTGCTCCTCATTATGCACATTGGCAGGCCAATACTGGCAACAGTGCTAGCAGTGTGGGCTGTGGAGGGTGTTGGCAGCCACCACACACTGGATAGACAGATACACACTCCCCACACCTATGCCAGCATTGTGCAACTATAGAGGTGTTTGGCAGCCCTGGCCATCACACCAGTCCTGGGCACAGTGCAGGCATGGCTATGGTACACAATACTGTTGGGGTCACTCTGTCAGACACCAGACCTGAGGCACACTCCACAGACATCAGAAAGGTTGCTATGATGCAGCTCAATCAGCCAATTGTGCTTAACGTAGGAATTGCTATATGCCAGTTATCATAGCCACCTTTTGATAGCTGTGTACAGTTTTCCCATGTTTAGGGTGGCATTGCTAAGGTATGCAAGTGCTAGTATGGGGAGATGCACGCAGGGCCCAACATTCTGCGTCTCCAGGAGGCTTGGGATAATGGAGCCTGTGGGTGCGTGTGTGTCTGCCCCTGTTGGCCGTTGCTCTAGGGCAGAGGTTCCCAACTCCAGTCCTGGAGGGCCAAACACTGTTCGGGTTTTCATGCTGTCCCTAATGAATATGCATGAGATACATCTGCATACCATGGGGGCGGTGCATAGCAATGCAGCACAGCCACATTTATTAGAGGCAGCATGGAACCTGAATGGTGTTTGGCCCTCCAGGACTGCTTTTGGGAGACTCTGCTCTAGGTAATGCACATGTTTATGGTGTCTGTGCTCTGTAGGGTAAAATGTAGGTATTTTGGGCATGTCTACGTCATCTGCACTACAGGTTCTGTCTGTATTAGCACATTGTAGTAGTGGGTAAAATATGGGGGCTGGGTTGGCAGGAACCACAGCTGGGACTTGAACCTTGGACCTCTGCCTCTGAACACACTGGTTGTGTGCACTGCACCACCGTGTTGCCACAGGGACAGTGTATTCCCTGGTGATACCATGACTGTTCATCCGGCAGGGCCTGTCTGTTGCAGTGCATGGCACCCACCTACACAGGACTAGGCCATGGTCTGATCTGGGCAGCTGCCACTGCCCCCCTCCACCACCAGTACCCCTCTGCCACCATGCTGACATTGCCTTCTGCTGGTGGTGCGCAGTCTCAGGCCATCCAGTGTGCCGGTAGGCGGCTGCCTATGCTGCGTGTTCTGGGGTAGGGGTGCCTGCATAGACGTCCGCGCTTCCCCCCCAACACCGCCTGCCAATGTTCTGTGCCCTTGGAGGTACCTGCTGGGTACTATCCCCTGTGACACTGTGATAAACACACTCGTGCCCATGTTGGGCCCTCATCAGTTGCTGTCTGGCTGCTGTACAGTTTCAGCATTCCTAAGTGCCACCTAGGCATCTGCCTAGCCCGCACTGTGCCCCAGCTGCACCACAGCATGTGCTGCCTGCAGCCCTCTGTATCCCATTTTCAAGCATCTGTCCAGTTGGCCGTTCCGGCATGCCCACCCTGCTGTTGCCACACATGTGCACGCCATAGGAAACCTGTCCGATGGAGAGGAAAACCCTGCACAGTGCAATTTCACTGTGGGCTCATTCACCTTGTATGGGGACGGAGCATGGACCCTTCCAGAATTCATATCCTTTTTTGGTGCTTTCTTGGGAGTGTTTTTTGATGTTTCCCATTGAGATCACTATTGCCCAGCTTGGTTATTTTATTTTCCATTTTCTTCTGTTCATTTTCACTGTTTATTTGCTCTTTTGTTCCGTGCACATGTATCACACTTATCACTTTTTTGTAGGTTTCCCTGGTTTTGCTGTACATTGCTGACAGAAATGGTTTCTCTTCCCTTTAAATCATCTCTAACACCAGGGTTTCACTGGCGTTAGTTTTGAGCCTCGGATTTCACATCGTTAGTGTGCGGGAGCCTCTCCCCTCCCACTCTCCACCCATTGACCCCTTCTCTCCGCCCCTGGGGAGCCTTCCTCTGCCCTCCGGGAGCCTTTCTCCACCTTCAGTGCTCGTTTGCGCAGCTGCGCGCGTTATCGCGCGCTAAGGTACCTCTGTGCCCGATAAAGCGCCATTATCGCATGATAAGGTACCTTATCGCGCGATAACGTCACAGAGCGCACATTAAGACGGTTTAGTAAACATACCCCTAAGTTTCCTGAGGTTCATGAATAAAGAAATGAGACAGTTAGTGTATTGTGCAGCTTTGAGTGTTATGGACCCGAAATGCTTCACTATGGATGGAATGTTATAAACGTTTTTGTGAATAAATCAGTTTTATTCATGGATAAAAAGGTTTTTATAAAATTACTCCAGGCGGTTACATGTGTATAAAGTATGCATGGAGAATGTTTGCATTTACTTTTATGCAACCTGTGTGTAGGGTGTTTGGGGAAAGAGTTTGGATGGAGTCGCAAAATACCATATTTGTGCATAGTTCATTTCTATTAATTTACACTCACTCCCTAGTCGATGTAAACGTATACGGGTGCATTTACCCATGATTGCTGCAGATTTTGTGAGGCTATTTAATAGAGACACAAAGGGGTATGTTTACTAAACTGCGGTAATGTTCCCCGCGTTAGGTTCCCTGGATTCCCATATAAGGGAATGGGCGGTGCATCATTATGGCAAGCTGTGTCAGTTAACGCGCGTTACAAGGCACCTTAGGCTAACGCGCGTTACAAGGCACCTTAGGCTAACGCGCGTTATAAGGCACCTTAGTAGGCACAGTACAAGGCACGTGCCTTGTACTGTGCCTAGTAAGGTGCCTTATAACGCCGTATAGGGAGTGATGGCAACTGTGGTGAGGGTATTATGGGCTGGCAGCACGGATCTGCAAAGATATGACTGTCACAGGCATGCAAAACAGGATTTCAGGATATCCCTAATGAATCTGCATGAGGTATATATGCATTAGAGATATCCTGCCAACCTGACTGGTTTGTGGCACTCCAGGGCTGGATTTGGAGACCCCTGCCTTACACCTCTGTCAGTTAAGATTGTGAGTGGGCAAGGTACAGATGTCATAGACATCAAAAGGGTAGATAGAATGTGTCACATTCCTCCTCGATTCTCACCACCACCATAAAGTTGTCTAATAGACAATATTTTGGTGGTGGTGAGAAGCGAGGAGGAATGTTGCGGACCTCCAGGACTGGATGTGAGTAGCTCTGGCCTAGAACGTCAGTGTACTAACCAGTAGGCTATACCTCTATGGCTTGTTGCACAGCACTGGCTGGGTACAGATGGACTGTAGGTCACTGCACAAACCGTCTGCTCTGTGTGCCAGGATAGGGTAACCCCACCAGCACCCATGATGCATTGCACATGCAGAACAGCGGCCTACAGCTGACCACCAAATGGGGTCTGCACCTCACCAGTACTGCAGCATGGTAAGACGGACTGACAGTGTGTGATACTGGCACAGAGTAGCTACAGGCCATGCCATTGTGCAGGTTCCGTGTTCACCCTGAGGGATAGGATGGGCGCCCAGCACTAGGTCCACAGTACATGTGGTGCTAGAGATAGGTCCTGCTGCACATCCCCGTCACTACCAGTGTGTGACAGGTGCTCCCACCAGTGCAACCGAAAGTACTTCTGTTACCATCTGGGTTCTGCAGTCACATGTGGCCCTGTGGGACTGGACACCACTCAGATTAGTGCATACGCAGTGTTAAGGTCTGGCTGCCGTGGGTACCTGTTATCAGGGTGGGGGTGGGCGGCTAGACTTGCATGAGGTTTAGGTATCACTGCCTCTATGGGTCTAAGTGGTATGCACTATATACCCCAAGGGGCCCACATCACTCCTATTGTAGATGAGGGTGTGGTGGGACAAGGTGCCTGCACCCTGCAGAATGGCTGTAATACCAGCAACCACAGTCCTGCTGGTCAATGACAGCCCTCCAGGGCTGATGTGCCAGAGCCATACATGTGACCATGGCAGACCAGCAGTGATGCTTGAGGTGGGCAGGGGAAGGCTCCATGCCACAGTCTGCCAACTGCCAGCACAATCAGACTGCACCTGCAGCATCCTAGAGGGTGGTCCCACCATGCACAGACTAACTGCAGACAGCCCACTAGCCAGTCCATAGTGCATGCTTATGGGGGAACACTGTGCACCCAGAGGTGGGATGCACAGCACAAACACCAAGCAGGTATCTCCATGATTGGGCCCCAGAACCAGGAACACACAGGTATCACTAGAGACAAATAATGTGCGGCACTAAGTGGGAACATGGACATGCCATGGTCACTGCTCGGTCAGAGTGAGAGCGACCTACCAGCGTGACATGCTGTGGCCACCCTGCCCATGCAGGTGGTGGTCGAGCACTACAGTGTCCCAGCCATTGCCCTCCACCCTGTGCAGATGCATCCTGGCCAATTCGCCCTGTCTGGGCCATACCCACAATACCTTGCTCCTCATTATGCACATTTGCAGGCTAACGCTGGAAACAGTGTGAGTAATGTGGGCTCAGTGAGGTGTTGGCAGACACAAAACAATGGATAGACATACGCACACTCCCACACCTATCTCAGCATTGTGCAGAGATAGAGGTGGTTGACAACCCTGCCCACCACACTGATCCTGAGCACAGTGCCGACATTGCTAAACTGTGCAGGGAGTAGTAGTAGTGCTCTGGTGATAACTGCAGCTCCGTGCTGGGGCCAACAGCCTGACACTCCATGATGCTGTGGATAGTGGAGCCCATGTGAGTGGGTGTTTATACCCCTGTGCACCGCTGCGTTGGGGTTTGCACATGTTCTTGTTGCGGCTGCAATGTGGGATAAAACTATGGGGTGATGCTCTGCAGGATCCACATATGGGACTTGAACCTTTTGCTCTTGGACATACTGGCTGAGTGTATTGCACCACACTGTTGCCACAGCAGCATAGTGGTCCGTGGGGCTACCCTTACGTTCCCCAGCCAGACGTCTTCTGTTGCACTGCACACCACGTACTGGTACAGGGCATGGGCTAGGTCCACTGCAGGTGAATGCCACTACTCCCTCCAGCACAAACACCCCCCCCTGCCATGCCACCATGACCACATGCTGTCGGTGCCGGTGGTGTGCAGTCCTAGGCCATCCAGGGGGCATGTAGGCAGCTGCCTAAGGTGTGGGTTCTGGGGTAGGGGTGCCTACATAGCTGTCCACGCTTCCCCCGGCACTGCCTGTCAATGTTATGTGCCCCTTGGGGTTCCTGCTGGGTAATGTCCCATGGATGGGACACTGTGGGACACAGACTCATGGGCATGTTTGACCCTGGTCTGTTGCTGTCTTGCTGGTGTCCATTTTCCGCGTTCCTATGTGCCACCTAGGCAACCGCCTAGTCCACACCATGCCCCAGTTACCCCCACTGCATGTCCCGCATGCAGTCCCCCTATGCTCCATTTGCACCATCACCATAGTGGCCCTTCGTACATTGCCACTATGCTGTTGCTGCAGATGGAACACTACTATCACCTTTCTCGGGCTCCCTGCCTATGCCCTACATTGCTGACACTGAAATGGTTTCTCTCTCCTGCAAATGTGCATCTAACGGCAGGTTTTCATTTGCGGTAGGATTCAGCCCTTCAGTTCAGCGCGTTAGTGTGCAGGGAGCCTCTCCACGCCCACTCCCCGCCCATTGACCCCAGCTGTCCGCCCTCTCTCTTCCCTCTGCGGTGTCTACCGCACCGCGGAACGCTTCCGCGCAGATTGTAACATTACCGCGCATTAACGTTACATTACCGCACATTAACATTACCTACCGCGCGGTCTGTAACGTTACCGCAATTTAGTAAACATACCCCAAAGCTTCTCTGTTGTCTTTATCAAATAGCTCCAAAATAGGCACCTATTTGGACTTCCTACCTATAGATGCCCTGGTATAAAATTACCCTCATTGGTGTACAGTTTGCCTCTATTTGGCCATCTTACCAAACTCCTGCCTTGGTTTCAAATATTGATTTAAAAAAGCATTATAGCCTAACGGCATAAACCTTGACCTCCTGAAGGGAAATTCGCTGATAGGTATGTCTAGTATGGCTGCATCCTTGCCTGAGGCTGTAATACATTATGATGGCATGGAAGAAAAACATGTGGGCTAAGAAAATGAGTACCCAGAGCCCAGCACAACAAGAGTAAAGCCATGGAGAACCATACCCTGAGAAGAAGTGCACAGAGAATGGACCCAGCTAAGAAAAGACAGGTCAGGCCTGAAAGGGCACAGAAAATGGACCCAGCTAAGAAAAAGACAGGTCAGGCCTGAACAGGTTGAACAGGCCTGAGCAAGTTGGGCAAGCCTGGACAAGTTAAACAGGCCAAACAAAGCTGGTGATACAAAGTGCTCATAAGCCCTGAAGACTACAGTGCCGAAAACTACAGTGATTAATGAAACAAAGGGAATGGCAGGGTGTAGTCAGAATGACTCAACACTAGCAAGAATATAACTTAGCAAGTGCTATAACTAACATATGCCAATTCAGAAAGGCCCTCAAGCATAACTTATTCATCAAATACTACCCTACATAAAGCTTCCCCTCAAGCATAACCTAATCAACAATTATTACCCTACATAAATTCAAAATATTCACCTCAATATTAACCACTTTGCCTCCTTTCACAACCCCACAAGCAACGTCTCATAAATACCTTTCATGTTATCAAAATTAACAGACCAACATTCTATGTATATAGTTTTACCCCCATATTATTCAAGTTCATCGAATCCAAGTTTATCTTCCTGTTTTATGTAAAACCGAGCAGCCTGTTGTTCTGGTCTTTGGTTATATGTAAACCGCGCTGATTGTAAATAGCGCGGTATATAAAAAACTGTAATAAAATAAAAATAAATAAATAAATAAAAGCCATTAATATGATAATTAAGGGAGGATCCCAGGGAAGAAGCCTTTGCAAACTTTTGCAGACAGCTCTGACTTTTGCAAGCAACACTAGCAAACCTTTGCAGACAGCACAGCGACTTTTGCACACGGAACAAGACTTTTGTGCAGGAGTTGCTACAGGGGGTATAGGGTATATAAGAAAGCAATTACAGAGCTCAGGGCGGCCTTCTCTGTCTCATCACTGTGGAGATAGGGAATGCTGCCTGTACTCAGATCCCTCAGATAGACACTTGTGTATCTGTGCTTACAGCTTTTGCTTGTGCCAAATAAAAGAGTTATTTTTGCTGACAAATAATTGTGATCTGAGTCCTTTTATTTTCCTGGTGTACGGCTCCCATGTGCCCAGGCAATTGGTAATATTGGTGATATTTGGGGAACTTTGTGGGGAAACCAGGCCCACACTCCTTTTCAACATCAAAATGGGCGAGTTGACCACTTAGCTTATAAAGTTTAAATGTATATTCTCCTCTGGCTCATGAAGGTTCCTTATTTGGGACTAAAATGAGGAACCTGTTAGGACTATTTAATAATTAAATTTTCTTTCTTTCTTGGATCCCTGCAGTTGATATGCAACTCTGGAACAACTTTATGCATAACTTTCTGTACACCCTTGAATTTTGCAGAGCTCCTTGGGGCAATTCAAGACCCACATGCCTGTACGTATCTCCTACACAAGAGGAAGCAAGGCCCAAGCAGCTCAGGTTTTTCTTCTGGTATTCCATATTTACGTAAAATGTATGCCTCAGCCAGCATAGAAAAGCAAAGCCGTGGAATCCTTGTATTAAGAAGCAAGCTTTATTTTTCCATTTAGCTACAGCGCATGAATAAGAAAAACGGAGTGAATTTATCATTCAAAACTTTAGTTCCTTCCCTGTTCCAAAAAGAGTCCTGAAAAATGGAAAGCAGATTTGTTTCTTTACTGATAAGAATCCCTTGTTCCCCTGCATCAAGCATGAATAATAATACTTTGATCTCCCGTTCTAGATCAGTAAGATAGGAAAACCATAACTACAGAAATCTTTCAACCACTGAAACGTGACTGCAGTTTGCCAATGCTACGGATTAAATATGAGAGACTGGTTTCTCTGGATAGAGTCAAACATCCTGGAGGAACCTAGAGATTGGGCTGGCCTAATGCACTACACGTGGAGGATCTGGTGGCAGTGGTGTTCAAAGCTCCATAGGAACTCGGGGTGGGTGCCCCCCCTTACAGCTGGTAGCACTCCCCTCCTTGTGGCTGTTGCGCCCCCCACCCCGTCAGGCCCATATAGCGGAGTCAGCGTGACACTCTTAAAGCTCTGGGTGGCTTGCCGTGCTGCCTCTGCTCCAGGCCTGGCAATTCTTCTGTCCCAGGCCAAAGTCTCACGATTTGCTAGACTTCGTCTGGGGGAGAACAAACACTGGGTCTGGAGAGCAGACAGCGCAGCAAGCCACCCATGGCTTTAAATTAAGTTTGCCGCACTGGTTCCGCAATGTGGGCCCGGTGGGGATGTACCCCCCTTCCCAGCTGGCACCTGGGGTGGGCCACGCCCATTGCCCCACCCTTGGTACGTCACTGCCTGCTAGATTTGATTCCTAGGACAGGTCTTTATTCTTTGAGTTGGGCAGCCCTATGGATGCTGGCAAAGCACTCAGAGCCTCTTGGTAGGGAGGCCCACCGGCCCGATCGGCGACGGGGAAGGGAGCAGACAGGTATGCTCCTCCTTGCTCCCCACCACACGGCCAATCAGGCCGAAGAACCACCCGGCACAGGACTTTGAATTTAAAGCGCTCCAAGGCGCGCCCGCGTCTAGCGGGTCCGTGCCTAAGGGCCACACCAACTTTGGCGTGGCCCTTCGGGGCGGCACTGTGAACAGCCGCGTTCTGCTCCTCCGCCCCACTCCAGCAACTCCACCAAAGAGCAGACCAGACCAGAGGCACCGGAACCACTAGAACTTCACCAAGTAAGCATTCTCCAATCTAATGTAATCCAATGTACCCATGTTACCCAGCCTGCCTGTAATGTAACCCTCGTTGTGATGTAATGGAACCCACGATGCCCAACCTGCCTGGACTGCAATTATTTATACTGTGTGTGTAGTATATGCTGCTGTAATGTAACCCATTAACCCACCTTATCCCCTCTCCCCCTACCCATTCCTACCCTCACCTCTCTGTTTATCCTAACCAGATCATAATCTCCCTGTCTCTATTACTGTCCTGACTGACTAGACTGTAAACTCTGTCGAGCAGGGACTGTCTGCCTGTCTCTTATTAAATTATAATTGCGCAATAGTACTAGTAGTAGTAATGGGAAACAGCCAGCCTGGTTTTGCCCTAACTAGACTGTTGCTCTGTGTGTTTTGCTGTCTTGATTAGATTGTAAGCTCTGATGAGCAGGGACTGTCACTCTTATATTGTTGCAGCAAAGTGCAATCAATGAATAAATCTAGGAGTCAATTGACAGGGTCCAAGCCAGTTTATTGTGCACAGGCCCAGTCAGTCAAAGCTTCAAAAGGAACTGAGCAAAGGTTTTACAGAGACATAACCATTTATACCCTTTTCTTCTGTTTGATACATGGGAACTTTCTATTGGTTCCAGCTTGATACTGTGATGACGAAGGCTGTTCAGGGGACATGGAGTGGCAAGAAAGTGAATCCTGTTCCTTTAAAAATAGTAGCAAACAGGGTTTCCCTAGCAACCACAAACCTCTGAGTCAGAGTGCAGCCAGTATCAAGCCCCGCTCTCTTCAGTACGTCAGAGCTAGGTTGAGTCCTAACAGCTCCCACGTGGGCTGGGAGAAGGGTGTGGTCCCTAAGAAAGATCAGTTTAAAACTGCAGTGTTTGAGCAGTCAGTTGGAACAGGAGCAGCAGGAAGAAGAGCAGCAGGAACGAGCAGCACAAGAGCAGCTGGAACCAGGAGCAGAGACGAGCAGTTGGATCTGAGAGGAACAGATCAGAGGCAGACACAGCTAAAAGGGAAACTGCCGGGAGGAAGGCAATCGTATGGAAAGAGAATGAAGCATGGCACAGAGCAGGAAGGATTGGAACAGCTAAGAGGCCCAGAGTCAAGGCAAGTGCGTGTTTCAAAGTCCCTGCATGAAAGAAAGCTGAAAGAATCAGTTCCTAGTGGGGCAAGCAACTCAGCTAGCCAGCTAAGCTGCAAAGGTAGAGAAAATAACTTTTCTGTGTTCCCTAGCCAAAGTCTCTCTGCTGAGATAGAGCAAAAGAAACTCTTGTTAGCAAAGCTGAATGAGTTGTTGCAGAAGCAGAGTAGTAAGCTCTATGACCCTGTTCCACCTGAAAATAGCTGCAATGAATCCATTGAAGAGATGGAGATAGAAAGCTGCATGGAACCGTATGAAAGTGAGTCTGAGGAAATGCAGTGCTCATATTGCAGAGCTAATGAGTTTGAGATGTGCTGAGCCTAAGCACATGTAAGGGAATGAGTGTTTAAAGTAGAGCAAAGCTTGTTTGTGTGAAGCTGAAAGACACAGCAAGAAAAACTAACCAGAAGTTTTAAGCCAATGTGTTTTCCTCAGTGCTCTGAAGAGAAGTAAAACTTACTGGGCGTTTTAGAAGCTGTGTGCCTCCTTGTGTAAAGAAGATGTGAGAAAAACAGTCTTCATAAGAAAGTTAAGTTACCTTGGAAAAAGTTAACAGCCTGAGCTTTGTAAGCCAGTTCCTAGTACCAAAGTTAACTGATGTTAAAAGTGACCAACTCTGCGAATACAACCTGTTGGACTTTATTCTTTGTTTTGGAGACGTATCCAATTTATGTTCAGTGCTATTGAATTTGATGCGAGGGGGAAATCCCGAAAAATAAAAATATTCTCTGTTTTTGCCTAATACCGTGTGGTCACACTATTTGCTCTAAGGAATAAGTAAACTACATTTCCCAGCAGTCCTAGCTGGCAGCCATATTTATGGACACTATTCCAGGAGGGCAATAAGGCGACGCCCTCCTGTGGTAGGCGAAGGCCTATGATCCATGGTGTCTGAAATAAGCAAACAGGCCTAAATAGCTTGACCTGTAAATGAAGCCCGTGGAGAGGCCCATAGGAATTGCACATTCCCCAAAATGCTGCTACTATAGAACTGAAACTTAGCAAAGCACAATCAGCTTAGCTGAGCAGAATTGAAACTCAGAAAAATATAGAAAAATAAGCTTAATTGCTATTGATAAGAGAGCACAGCTTCTATGAAATTAATTAACTCTGCTGAAAGAAAGGTTACAGTGCCCCGCTTTCCCACATGTTCTAACTAGTTAAATGGCCTTGGAAGAGAAAAGTATCTAAGTTGGTGAACTGACCATTGTAATTGGGACTAAAAGGGGGGTAAGCAGGTGTTAAGCCCAGTCAAAGGACATCATTGGATAGCCATATCGGTACCGGAACCAATAGAAGGTGTACGGGAGGGTACCGGGACCAATGAAATGTTTGCCTATGTCTAGAATGGAGAAGAAGTCTATAAAAGTTGTTGTTTTGCTAGAAACCATGGCTCAGCCATTTTGAATCTGATTCTGCTTGAGACTTGTGCACAAATAAATGATTTGGACCTTCTGAACAGACTCTTGGTATCATTGGTTTGTCTGCGCTCTGCTGCTACATATTCTTGGTGCGTTGGAGCCGGGAAAGTGTGGTAATAGAGGGTATATAGGGCAATATACCACGACTTTCCGCCTCTACAGGTTTGGTCCTGCCGGGATCGCGCCCTTCTGACGTGGGCTCGCTCCCAGGCGCCACTGGTCCAGTTGCATCGGAGGGAGCTGGGCCAGGCCTCGGAGGGTGCCGGGCCCGGTTGGAACCAACACCTCGAACCCGAGTGAGGGGAGTCCGAGGTCCAACTCATGCGCTTGCTTGGGAACTTTGAGGACCGGATCCGGTGAGTATAGTTTTGATTTGGTATGTCTAGACAGATGAGTCAGAGCAGTACTGCCGTTTGAATTTTGAACTTGGAACTTGGAACTTGGTATTTGGTAAGAGAGCTTGATCACCTCTGAAGACGGTCCGACTACCCCTGCATGAGTATTCGCGGGGCGAAACTATCGTCTTCTTGATTTTGGAATTTGAACATGGCCTAGTCAGAAAAGACAGGATTGGGCTGTGTTTTTTGGGATACGTTGCTAGCATGATTGTGTGAATGAAGTGTGAATGAGAGGTCTGGCAGCACGGACCAAGCGAAGGCGGACTCCTGAGTAACGCATTTCCTGGCCGGGCGACCGCGTCCAGGTCGTAAAAAGGAGGAAGCGACCGTCGTCTTGTCTTGTTATTTGTTTCCCTTATATGTTTCTAGGGCCGTGAGGACCCCTTACCCACGGTCCGCCCTCCTTTTCCCTTCTGTTTGTTGTTGCGCGCACACATCGATATGGGAGGGGCGGGGTCTACTAGGCACACTCCATTAGAATGTATGATCACACATTTTAAGGAAGGATATTCAGGAGACTATGGAGTTAAAATGACTGCAACATGATTACAGATTTTGTGTACTAGGGAGTGGCCCGACTTAGACCCTACGTGGCCCCGAGAGAGAACCTTTACCATAGGAATTATTCAGTCAGTTCACCAGAAGGTGCGAGTAGCGCACCCCGATCAGTACCCCTATATAGATTCCTGGTTGAGTATTTGTGAGAGCCCGCCCCCTTGGGCGAAGCGCTGTTATGAAGAACAGTGCAGAATAATGTTAGCACTAACAGATCAAACGCAGAAAATAGATCAGACTAAAAAGACAGGGACAGATGAGAAATCCAGACGAAAACCCGTCCTTGCAGATCCTGAGTCCCCAGGAGTGATAACTCGACAGCCCCGAGCCCAGCATCCAGTAAAGATGCCACTGCGCCCCGCCCCAGAGCCACAGAGACAGCGGGAGCGGGACCCAACCCCAGAACCATCACCTGAAGAGCAGGCAGATAAGCTTACTTCAGATGAGGAGGATGACTCAACTGAGACTGAGGAGAAAGTTGAGTCAGAGACAGAAGAGAGAGGGAAGGGTCTTCCCAGAGTGATACTGACAGTATAAAGACGACCGTCAGTGTTAGCTCATCAGCCAAAAGTAAAGCGTCCCAGACTAAGCGCACGGGCAGCAAGAAGAAAGCCCCTGCCAGGAGAGTCTCTAAAATCCCCCTCAGATCCAGAAAGACTTATACTGCAAAAATGATGCCTTTACGGCAAGTCCCGGGAGTGCCCGTAAGGGACGAAGATAATCAGGTGGTGGCAGGACCCTTAAGTTTAGTATATGTGCCCTTCTCCACTACTGATTTGTTAAACTGGAAGTCACATTACGCTTCCTATACCAACAAGCCCCAGGAACTAACAGAATTAATGCATACTATTATGGAAACCCACCAACCCACTTGGGCAGATTGCCGTCAGCTCCTGTCTACCTTATTCACTACTGAGGAGCGGACACGAATTAAACGAGCAGCTGTTGACTGTCTGGCAGATAACCCTTTAGCACCGGGGGATGGAGTAGGGATAGACAATCGAGAAGCAGCCCAAAGAGAATTCCCAAATGAAGACCCTCAGTGGGATCCGAATAAAGAGAGAGGATCCAAATCTCTATCACGGTTTCGCCAAGGCCTCATGCAAGGTCTGAGAAGGGGGGGCCAGAAAGCTATGAATCTTTCTAAAGTGACTGAAGTTAACCAGGGCATAGATGAAAGCCCAGCAGTGTTTTACGAGAGATTAGTTGAAGCATACAGAATGTATACTCCCTATGATCCCGATGCACCAGGAAGCTTATGCATGGTGAATTCTGCTTTTGTAAACCAGTCTCAACCAGACATTAGACGTAAGCTACAGAAACTAGAAGGGTTTGCGGGCATGAATGCAACTCAGTTACTGGAAGTCGCTCATAAAGTGTATGTGAATCGTGATAATGAAAGGCAGAAAGAATGTGATCAAAAGATGAAGAAGAAAGCTGATTTTTTGGCTGAGGCCATAGTTGAACAGAAAAAGGGAGGTTTCCCTAGTCGAAGGAGCAGAGGAAGAGGGCGGGGCCGAGGAGATAGCCGGCCCCAACTAGGCATGAACCAATGCGCTTATTGCAAAGAGGAAGGACATTGGAGAGATACATGCCCGCAACTCGAAGACGCCCCTCAGGATGACGAAAATAATGCTCAGTGGAGAGAAAGAGGAAGAGGCCTACCTCGGAACCGCGGAGGGGCCAATCGAGAACAGTTTCAACGAGAAAGGGGAGAGGCCATACAGGCAGTGGCCGCAGCGACCTACAATGTAGATGAAGCAGATTAGGACAGACCGGGCTCTGAATTCGCTTTAGGTCTCCAGGAGCCTATGGTCAGCATACAAATAGGAGACCAAGTTATGGACTTTATGGTTGATACTGGAGCAGAACATTCCGTAGTAGACAAACAGATCGCCCCATTTTCCGCAAGAGCAGTCACCATTGTGGGAGCAACTGGTGCCAAAGCCACAAAGCCTTTTCTTCAGAACCGTATATGCACTCTGGGAGGACAGCAAATAACACATCAATTTCTCTATATGCCCGAGTGCCCAGTGCCATTATTGGGACGAGATATGCTAGCCAAATTGCAGGCCCAAATATCTTTTACTGAGAAAGGAGAGATGCAAATGACAGTGAATTCCCAGACGAAACCTGCTGGATTAATGCTGCTTACTGTTCCTCGAGAAGAAGAATGGAGATATTATAGTAATGAGTCTGCCCAGGACACCTATTTTGAACATACTCTGAAAAGCATTGACGCCCCGCCTGGAGTATGGGCAGAAGGCAATCCCCCAGGCCTAGCCAAACATATAGCTCCAATAATTGTGAATCTCAAGCCTAGTGCTGAACCAATACATGTCAAGCAATACCCCCTCCCAAGAGCAGCAATTGAAGGCATTCTCCGACACTTGTTAAGACTACTAGAGTATGGCCTACTAAAAGTATGTCAGTCACCATGGAACACTCCACTCCTGCCAGTAAAGAAGCCTGGAACAGGTGACTACCGTCCAGTGCAGGACCCAAGGAGAGTGAACGAAGCAGTCGAGACCATACATCCAGTTGTGCCAAATCCCTACACACTCTTAGGATTGATTCCTGCTGAAGCCACCCACTTTACTGTTTTGGACTTAAAAGATGCGTTCTTCTGCATAGGATTAGCCCCAATTAGTCAATTGCTGTTTGCCTTTGAATGGCAGGACCCTGTCTCCGGAAGACGGGGCCAACTCACTTGGACACGATTACCCCAAGGATTCAAGAATTCACCTACCATCTTCAGTGCTGCACTGAACCAAGACCTTTCAAGCTATCCAGTGGCCCCGGGGAAGAGAGTACTTCTCCAATATGTGGACGATCTGCTGATAGCTGCTGTATCAGAAAGTGAATGTATACAAGCCACCAAAGACCTCTTGCAGCTACTAGATGAAGCTGGATACAAAGTTTCCAGAGCAAAAGCACAGCTATGCCAAAAAGAAGTGAAATACTTGGGCTTTCGCTTGACTAAAGGAAGCCGACAATTAGGGAGAGAAAGAAAAGAAGCTGTGTGCAGAATCCCAACCCCAACTACCAGAAAGCAAGTCAGAGCTTTTCTGGGAGCGGCAGGATATTGCCGAATTTGGATTCCCAACTTTGCTCAAATTGCCAAACCACTATATGATGCCACCAAAGGAGAAGAAAAGTCGCCACTAGAGTGGGGACCTGAGCAGGATGCAGCCTTTAAGACGTTAAAGGAAGAATTGATGTCGTCACCAGCACTCGGATTACCAGATGTTCACAAGCCTTTTCATTTATTCGTGCATGAGGTGCAAGGAAACGCCTTAGGCATGTTGACTCAGAAATTAGGACATTGGGAGCGACCTGTAGCATACCTATCAAAACAATTGGACACTGTGGCCAAAGGATGGCCACCTTGCTTGAGAGCAGTTGCAGCTACAGCATTGTTAGTGAGTGAAGCAGATAAACTCACCTTAGGACAAAGTCTACGAGTCACTGTGCCACATGCAGTACTTGCCCTCATGGAACAGAAAGCGAATCATTGGCTCACCAATTCCCGAATGCTGAAATATCAGAGTATGCTATGTGAAAACCCACAGATACAATTGGAAGTGAGCCATGCCTTGAATCCAGCCACATTGATACCTGTCGGTGAAGAACCCCCAGAGCATGACTGTATAGAAGTCACGGATACTGTATTCTCAAGTCGGCCTGATTTGACAGATGTGCCCCTAGAGAATCCTGATCAGACTTATTTTGTAGATGGAAGTAGTCTCATCATTGATGGACGACGTTGCGCCGGGTATGCAGTAGTCACCCAGGAGGAAGACATTGAACCATCAGCCCTGGCATCAGGCACATCAGCCCAGAAGGCAGAATTGATTGCACTTACCCGAGCATTAGTATTAGGTGCAAAACTGTTGTTAAAAGTGTACACGGATTCCAAATATGCCTTCACCACTTTGCATGCACATGGAGCTCTATACAAAGAACGAGGGCTCATTACGTCAGGAGGAAAATCGATCAAATATGGCCCAGAAATATTGATGTTACTAGATGCAGTATGGGCCCCAACACGTGTAGCCGTCATGCACTGCCGAGGACACCAAGCAGGTAAAGGAGATGTTGCCCAAGGAAACAGATTCGCTGATGCCTCAGCACGAAAAGCAGCCATGACAGGCCAAATTTCATCACACGCCATGCCAATGCAGGCAGCATTATTTCCAGTACCCCTTAATTCATGGACACCACGATATACCACCAAAGAATTGGATTACTACTGTAATAAGGAAGAGGGAGTGCTGAAAGATGGGTGGATTGAGCTGCCGCCAACCGAGGGCAGCCAACCCCCAGGACGAATAGTAATCCCTGAACTATTGGGACCAGCCCTTGTCAAGGCTTTCCACCAAGCCACACATTATGGAAAAAGTGCTATGGAAAAAGCACTCAAGCCACATTTTTGCATCGCCTTGTTGGGAGCCCTATCAGCCTCAGTAGCACGCCAGTGTCTAATTTGTGCCAAGAACAATGCCAAACAGGGTCCCATGCCACCACCCCGAGTTCAGTCAGGAGGCGTAACCCCCATGCACCACCTGCAAATTGACTTTACTGAAATGCCAAAAGCCAGTGGATACCGCTACTTGTTAGTATTAGTTTGTACCTTCTCTGGGTGGGTGGAGGCTTACCCCACCAGGACTGAAAAAGCCCGAGAAGTTACCAAAGTTTTGCTGAGAGAAATTTTTCCCAGATTTGGAATTCCAGCAGTAATAGGGTCAGACAATGGGCCCTCATTTGTATCTCAGATTACTCAGCAGTTAGCAAATGCCCTGCAGATACAATGGAAGCTACACACTGCATATAGACCTCAGAGTTCAGGGAAAGTTGAGCGAATGAATCGTACCTTGAAAGCCCAAATGTCCAAGCTTTTTCAGGAGACTCGCCTAAAGTGGCCCCAAGTGCTCCCAATAGCTTTGCTCAGAATACGCTCAGCTCCTGTGAAATCTACAGGATTCTCCCCTTTTGAGGTAGTGTATGGCAGACCCCCACCAATAGTGCAGGGAATTAAAGGAAGTTTAGCCCAGATTGGTTCAGAAATAACCAGACAAGAACTTCTAGCTCTTAGTTTTGTTCTACAGACTCTTCATGCGTGGATACAGGACCAGCTGCCCATCAATTTGACAGAACCCCTACATCCCTACAAGCCTGGTACCTCGGTGTGGATCAAAGATTGGAAGAAGACACCGCTGGAACCTCATTGGAAGGGACCATACACCGTCATCCTGTCTACCCCAACTGCAGTAAAGGTAGCAGAGATCGATTCCTGGATCCATCACAGCAGAGTCAAGCCAGCAGCCGTTACAGATTCCGAACAGTGGACAGCGGTACAACATCCTGATGTACCCTTGCGACTTACCCTGAGACGGCAACCAGCGACCTAGATTCTCTTTGGGATTATCCCAACAACCACAGTGCCTTGCGGTAAACAAGTCTTTCGAAGAGGATTGCTGTTTCCAATACAGCAAGATTTGCTCAAACAAACCTTATGTGTGCGATTCTGTACACTGATTGATACTATATTGATTAACAATATTCAGAGCCAACTGTAGCTGATAAGTTAGTTGGCATACGACGGACATTTTGAGGATCTTCAATCAACATTCAACACCCGTTGAATTGCTTCATTAGCAAACGGGACGGCGTTGTGCCAAGAAGAGGACGTTGAGGTCAAGATTTTCGAGTGAGGATTCAGAAGAACTCCAATCAACATGCATCTTTGTTTTTACTTTGTCCTGGTTGCTTGCCTAGGGGGCCTTGAACTGACTTGTGCCTTGCCTCCATGTACTGCTTGCATTACTTCCACTCAGACTGGAATGAAAGTAACTCAGACTTTGCTTTATCATTCATACTATACCTGTACTGGTAAAGTAACCCGGTGTATTTATAACACCATGGAACTGAATGTCTGTACCAAAGGCAATACTAAGGTGTGTTATAACCCGCATCAGAATCCATCCTATTATACTTTGGAGATACGATGGAATGATGCAGATGGAGACTTACTTAATGCTACCTCCCCACTCACCGACCCTACTAAGCTTGCTGTATTGTACTTTGATGCTTGTGGTGCTATCAATAGGGATAGCCGTTCAAAATGTGCAGATTGGGAAAAACTTATGCTCTTAATGATAAATACATGTGTCCAGAAGGAACCACTGGATGGGGAGAATGTACAGGTAAACGAGTTTTAGCCAATGAATATAGCACAGCCCCGGTTGCAGATTACTATTGCCCAAGGTGGGAATGTGTTTTCTATGCTACATGGAAAACCGGAATGGTAGAAAATACCAGAGACAATCGAACGGCGATTTTGCAAAAGCCATATGTGAAGGATATAGAAAAGCATTGCAAGAAAGGAGCTTGTAATCCATTAGAGTTTATTGTAATAAATCCCAGTGCCTGGAAGCAGGGGTATAAATTTGGACTCAGAATTGCAGGTTCTGGGTCAGATCCCGGAACCATTGTGTATATTAGATTAAACACCCAGGCCCATAGGTCGTCACGATATCATATACATAACACTTTTTACGAGACTATGCATATAAATAAGTTTGATATCCCTCACCCTTCCCAGAATTTGTTTCTCAAATTAGCGGGAGCAGTAGTCTCCAGCTTACACATTTCAGATTGCTACTTTTGTGGTGGGACACGAATGGGTGACCAGTGGCCATGGGAAGCCCAAGAATTGAATTATTCTATAACTTATAACCAAACTGAATTACATAAGACTACAAGCGAATGGGTATTGGCACACCCAATAGTTGGACGGCTCTGCTATGCCAGAACTGGACCTCAGTTCACTCTGCAGGTGGGACAGCTGGTCTGTCTCAGCCAAAAGTTCTATAATGACACTACCAAACAGACGTCTTGGTGGTCAGGGGTTAATGCATCTGAACCCCCTAATCCATTAACAAAATTTCCTGAACTTGCTGACCTATTTTATTTTATTTATTTATTTAGACAGTTTTGTATACCGCCTTTCCTTCAATCAAAGCAGTCACAACACAATTGGAGGATACATTTAACACGTGGGGATATGAGACACATACACTAATACTTACAGGGAACATGGGCAATGGAGGGTTAAGTGGCTTGCCCAAGACCACAAGGAGCATCTGTGGGACTAGAAACCCCAGTCCTTCTGGCCCAAGGTTGCTGTCCTCTAGTGGGATTTGAACTCCTGACCTTCTGGCCTGAAGTACCTTGCCCCAACCACTAGGCTACTCCTCCCTCCCTATGGACTAATCTTGCCCAACCCCATGCCTGGCAAGCCCCACCGGGCTTGTATTGGATCTGTGGAACCCGAGCATATGCCCGACTCCCTATACATTGTGACATAGCGAGTCCTTTTAGTCAGGGAGAAACTCCCAAAGATCAGCAAAAAAGTGCAGGGCTGCAACGTAAACAACAGCACATGGCTGGTTGTCAGGGAAACCAAGCCCCAGAGAGAGAAACAGGCCCCTGCTATCAGTTCAGCAGAGAGTCACGAGGTAATTATGAACACCTGCTATGGGGTGGAGTCAGGCTTGACCCGAGGAAGTTGACTCATAAGGAGGCCCCAGTTAACACAGAGGGCAGCGCAGGGAACACGGAGAGAAAGGCAGAGAAGAGAGCTGAGAGCAGAACAGAGAAGGAAGAGAGAGACGGAGACGAGGAAAGGTCAGAGGCTCGGTGTGAGAGATACTGCAGGAGCAGACCTTGTCAGTGGAAGTCCTCTCTGGGTTCTGAACAGGAGAAAAGGCCAGGAAGGCTATTGAATTATACTCTGCACAAGTCAGGTTGGGAACCAACAGCAATTTACAAACCTCAGAGAAAACCTGATACAGCCAGAGTAAAAGGTAGGCCCAAGGGCTGGAAGTACAATAACTACTGTGGGTTTATTGCCCAGGAGAGTTGGGGCTACGGTACAGAGGACTGTAATGAGAGTGGTTATTTAGAGCTGTACCAAACCCAAGTGCTAATCCCAAGGCCTAGCGTGGGAACGGGCGTGGCTCCAGAAAGAAAGGAGCAAACAATTCCTGCCTCAGAAGAGGAGGGCAGGGGAATTGAACTCTCTTTTGTAAATAATTCTTTGGAAGCAAGGAACTGTATTATTTCTATGGCAGAGGGAATAATATCTCTGTGTTAATGTTTGATGCTGAAGGAAGCTGCTTTATTTTGTCCTTTTGTCTGCCAGAAGTGCAAGAATTTATGTTACCTTTTATCCTGGTGAAATCCACCCCGGGAGGGGAATAAATCCCTTTTTGCTTTACCAACTTGAGTCACACTACTCTTCATTGAGCTATCAAAGGAAATACATTTCCCTACATGCAGTGCTACAGGAAATAGTAAACCTCAGTTCAAGAAGAAAACTTAACCTCCTTAAGCCCTACCTACCTACGGGTACTGGCAAGGGGGAACATCACAACATTGGGGAGGGGCGTGTGTTCTGGGGACCATTAGACCTTCTTTCTTCTTGTTACCCACAGAACATGGAGAGCAATTAGGATACCCAGTATACACTAAGAGACAGAAGAGAGCAGCCCTACAGATAGGCAAGTGGCAGAAATGGGATGGCGATGATTGGCCACCTGAAAGAATCATTGCCTATTATGGACCGGCCACATGGAATGACGATGGTATGTGGGGCTACCGGACCCCTGTATATATGATTAATCGTATTATCCGCTTACAAGCAGTAGTTGAATTAATAACTAAAGAGACTAGCCAAGCACTCACACTTTTAGCTAGACAGAGCACACAAATGCGTACTGCCATATATCAGAATCGCTTAGTATTAGACTACTTGTTGGCAGCTGAAGGAGGAGTATGTGGTAAACTGAATTTAACCAATTGCTGTTTGAAGATAGATGATAAAGGTCAAGTAGTTGAAGAAATTGCTGAAAATATGCGAAAACAAGCTTACGTGCCAGTACAGACTTGGCATGGTCTTAAGATTCCTAATTGGTTCGCCTCTATTTTCTCAGGTTTAGGAGGACTTACTACTTTCCTTATGCTCATATTAATAATTATTGCTGTGTTTTTACTATTACCATGTATAATTCCATGTTGTATGTGTTCTATAAATAGTATTATTGAAAACACCGTAGAGCGGAAAACCGCAACTAAAATTTTGGCCTGATGGCATCCTCGGCCCACGATATATGGTCGTAACCCGATCCCAGTATAATCAGATTAAGTGATTTAACTCTCACACCTTATTAAGTAGTAGGGTGAGATTAATCAAAGGAGGGAATGTGGTAGGCGAAGGCCTATGATCCATGGTGTCTGAAATAAGCAAACAGGCCTAAATAGCTTGACCTGTAAATGAAGCCCGTGGAGAGGCCCATAGGAATTGCACATTCCCCAAAATGCTGCTACTATAGAACTGAAACTTAGCAAAGCACAATCAGCTTAGCTGAGCAGAATCGAAACTCAGAAAAATATAGAAAAATAAGTTTAATTGCTATTGATAAGAGAGCACAGCTTCTATGAAATTAATTAACTCTGCTGAAAGAAAGGTTACAGTGCCCCGCTTTCCCACATGTTTTAACTAGTTAAATGGCCTTGGAAGAGAAAAGTATCTAAGTTGGTGAACTGACCATTGTAATTGGGACTAAAAGGGGGGTAAGCAGGTGTTAAGCCCAGTCAAAGGACATCATTGGATAGCCATATTGGTACCGGAACCAATAGAAGGTGTACGGGAGGGTACCGGGACCAATGAAATGTTTGCCTATGTCTAGAATGGAGAAGAAGTCTATAAAAGTTGTTGTTTTGCTAGAAACCATGGCTCAGCCATTTTGAATCTGATTCTGCTTGAGACTTGTGCACAAATAAATGATTTGGACCTTCTGAACAGACTCCTGGTATCATTGGTTTGTCTGCGCTCTGCTGCTACACTCCTGCTTACTGGCTATCGGCCCAAGCGGGAGGCGCGGTGACAATACATGCAAACTTCCTATTGGCTCCAACGCCCCCTGCACCTGTCCAATTAGAGATCCCTCCGGGGCCTAGCAACCAGCCCCCTCCTTTAGGACTGTTCTAACAATGGTACAGTTTCTAGGTTTGATAGTTCTCTACTGCAAGGTTATCCCTAGCTCCAGGAATGCATATATTGAAACATTTCTTTCTTTTGCACAAAAGAGAATAATGAAAGACTTATGAATTCATGTAAAACTTCTTATTAAGCAGTTTAAAACAGTTTTCTCATTTTTCACAGATTTTTGGTTATTTTCTAACTATAATGGGAGTTAGGATCCAGGCCTAACTTACAGGCCTTTCATAGTAGCAGGCCACGCTAGGCCATAGCCTGACACAATATGTCTGTACAGTGCTGCTTATGAGGTAGCGCTTTATAAATGTTAAGTAGTAGTAATAGTAGGCCCAGTCATTCCACAAAGGCAACACCTAGTGACTGGATTTGGGCCCATGATTGCAAAGTTCAAAAGAAATCTTGGTGCCCCAGCCGAGGACTCTTGCTGCAATGTCTGGCTCAAGTAAGGAGAGATGTATCTAAATAGGGGAGAAATTCCCTAGGTAGTTATAAATGAAGGCTTATGGTGTCAAATACCAATTCTGGTTCTGACTGAGCTGAAAGCTCACAGGAGCTGGAAGAAACCATTAGACCCCTTCCCTCCCCAAAACAAAAAGGTTCAGATTCTCAAAAGTGACATTTTCAGGAGCTAAAGTACTGTAGACAGAATGTAATATTTATGTGGTGGCCACACATTCATGACACAAAATTTCTTGCATGCAGTAAGCATATCATGTTTTACACGTCTTAGGCAATCCTAGCTGTAGCTAGGCAGGCAAACTATTTTTCACTAAATAGCTCTGCGTGTAAATAATTTATTTTTACCAATCAAGTCAGTATGACCTGAATGTTACACAACATGCACAATGGATCATTCCAAGTCATATTTAGAGGGGATGGATGTCCGGTTTTGATGTCCACCCACGCTAAATGCCAGGAGGCCGATTCCAAACTCAGAGCTCTCCGCACATATAGAGGAGATGTACGGGGAGCTCTGGACAGGGGCGGGCTGGAGAAGAGCAAGGGCAGGCCGGAGGCGGAACCCTGACCCAGATGTACAGGGCTGATTATGGTCGCGGCCCTGTACGTCCGGGTCTGCTGATGTAGATAGGGCACTTATTCTACCCCAAAGGTGGAATAAGTCCCCCAGGGGTAGGGGATGGCCACCTGCGGGCCACTGACAGCAGGTAAGGTTAAGCAGGGTTCCCCGCAGCCTGATCCCAGCCATGGCAGGCCTGATCGGAGGTCGGGCAGCGGGGAAATAAGCAGGGGAGCTGCTTGCTTGTAATCTGGACTCCTGCATGGCGTCCTGGTGCCATGGCAACGGGATGCCGCGGCACCAGGCTCCATGCAAGAGCCCCGGGCGGGTTTTATGGGGAGTGGCCTGGACGTACAGAGGCCCAGAATCGGGGCACGTTGTTTCCGTCCAGGCTGGTTGTATCCAATTTTGTTCCCATGGGGACATCTAGCCCCCGCAGGATCAGAATAGGGTGCAAGTCTGGCCCGTCCAGATTTTGGACATCCAGATGGGCCAGACAGGCACCTATGGGAATCGGGCCCACACTGTTTAGAGGCAAAACTTTTACAAAAAAACTTATTGCTGAAGGGCCACTTTATAATTCAAAGAAGACTGAAAGGTCATACAGTATATTTATGTTGAAATCTGTTTATTAAGTCCTTGAAAGAGCATAAATACAGTCATTGCTCAGATCCACACAAACCATACCCTTGCTACTAATATCACAAATACATTGAGCAAGCCATCTTATACAGTGTTCCAAATATTTTACCTCTTTACAGACCTGAGACAAATAACTGATAACGGTCCAATAGTACAGAGGACATATTAACACACAACCCGTACTATCCATCTCCTTCTCTCCCCCTAACCTGATCCCCTCTCAACAAACCCCAACACACAGTACCAGTCTAACTAATATGGAGTCCCAGAGTGTGTTGACTGTTCACAGCTCTGAGAAATAGTGTACCTGACCTGCATTCCAAGATGTCAGGTATAACCATGATCCTTCAACCAACTGCTACACAAAACAAGGGAAATGACCCCTCCCCCTCCCACCATCAATACCCCTTCCACCACTTAATTCAACAAGAATTGGTCAAATAGATGCTGTCGACTCATATACAAGCTCAAGGATCCCCTTCATGCCCCTCACAACATTCAGTTACAAAATGGGAAAGAGTGCGGCTCCACAGCAGTTCCCCCTCCAGGATCAGGGATCAGTGGTGCATAGGACAAAGTCCGTACATCAACACAAAGCCCTATAGGGTCAGCACCTCATTTTCGGCATGCAGGGAAAGGCAGGAGAGATAGCCAAAAAGGCTGCCCTTCTCACGGGCAAACCTCGGGCTGCCAGACCTTCCATCACTACCAGGTGATAAAAAAGTATTATGCCATTCCCAACTGGAGGGTGTGGAGCCATCCCATCATTAGCACAGAAGACACTGTTTGGCTATCAGACAGGTCTTGCAGACTAACAGAAAGCCCCCACTCCTTTAACCCTGAGCCCTCAAACATCATCTAATATAGCTATGCCCACTTGTAGGTCTACTTGCTGACAAAGTATTCTACTAAGAAAGAATTGCATCAAGTTCCAATAATTCTGGAGTTGTTTGCAGCCCCAGAACACATGTTGGGATGTAGAAAAACAGTGGGAAAAACTGAAAGGGGATATTTTAAGGGCAACCAACCTTTTTGTTAAAATGGTAAATAAAGGTAAAAGGAAAAGGAGACCGCTATGGTTTTCGAAAGAAGTAGCTGAAAAAGTGAAGAAAAAGAGGGAGGCCTTCATGAAATACAAGAGATCACAGAGTGAGGAAGACAGGCATCTGTATTTGGAAAAACTTAGAGAAGCTAGCAAAGTAGTCAAGAAGGCAAAGATTCAAAAGGAGGAGGAAATAGCCAATGCAATAAAATGGGGAGATAAGACATTTTTCAGATATATTAGTGAGAAGAGGAAGGGCAAGAGTGGTATTGTCAGACTCAAGGGTGCAGGGGAAGAATATGTAGAAGCTGATAAAGATAAAGCGGAATTGCTTAACAAATATTTTTGTTCTGTGTTCACAGATGAAGAACCAGGAGTAGGATCTCAGAAAACACCCAGGAACAGAAGCAAAGGACATCTTGAACAATTTTCAAAAGACTGTGTTCGTGAGAAACTATCTCATCTTAAAGTAGACAAAGCGATGGGACCGGATGGGATACACCCGAGAATACTGAGGGAACTTGGGGACGTTCTAGCAGCTCCACTGACTGACCTTTTCAATGCCTCGTTGGAGTCGGGAGTGGTGCCAAAGGACTGGAGAGAGGCTCATGTGGTGCCTTTACACAAAAGCGGAAGTAAGGATGTGGTTGAAAACTACAGGCCGGTTAGTTTAACTTCGGTGGTGAGTAAATTATTGGAAACGCTGCTGAAAGAGAAAATAGTGAGGTTTCTGGAGTCCAGCGGATTACAGGATCCGAGGCAGCATGGATTCACCAGAGGCAGGTCTTGTCAGACAAATCTGATTGATTTCTTTGACTGGGTGACCAGGGAGATGGACCGAGGGAGAGCCCTAGATGTGGTGTATTTAGATTTCAGTAAAGTCTTTGACACTGTTCCTCACAGGCGACTTATAAACAAACTGAGCACCCTAGGGATGGACCCTAAAGTTACTGCTTGGCTTAGAAATTGGTTGGGTGGGAGGCGACAGAGTACAAGTAAATGGAGCTCACTCTGAGGAGAAGGATGTTATCAGTGGTGTGCCCCAGGGATCTGTCCTTGGTCCGATTCTTTTTAACATCTTTGTTAGTGATATAGTGGAAGGGCTTTCAGGTAAGGTTTGCCTCTCTGCAAATGATACCAAAATCTGCAATAGAGTAGACACCCAGGAAGGGGTAGATAATATGAGGAGGGATCTAGCTAAGCTTGAAGAATGGTCTAGAATTTGGCAGCTGGGATTTAATGTTAAAAAATGTAAGGTCATGCATTTGGGCTGCAGCAATCCAAGGGAGCAATATAGTATAGGGGGTGAAGTACCTTTGTCCACTAAAGAAGAGCGGGACCTAGGCGTGGTTGTGTCTGATGATCTTAAAGTAGCTAAACAGGTAGAAAAGGCGACGGCAAAAGCTAGAAGGATGCTTGGGTGCATATGGAGAGGAATGGCTAGCAGAAAAAAGGTGGTGATAATGCCTCTGTATAAGTCTTTGGTGCGACCTCATTTGGAGTATAGTGTGCAATTCTGGAGACTGCACCTTCAAAAGGATGTGAACAGGATGGAGTCGGTGCAGAGGGTGGCTACTAAAATGATTAGTGGTCTTCATTATAAAGCATATGAGGACAGACTGAAGGATCTTAATATGTACACCTTAGAGGAAAGGCAGGATAGAGGTGATATGATTGAGATGTTTAAATACCTCCGTGGCATAAATGTTCAGGGAGAGAGCCTCTTTCAATTGAAAGCAAGTTCTGCTACGACGGGACATGGGATGAGGGTGAAGGGAGATAGATTCAGGAGTGATATGCGGAAATATTTCTTTACAGAAAGAGTAGTGGATCCATGGAATAGTCTCCCAGTGGAGGTGGTAGAGATGAGGACAGTAACTGAATTCAAAAAAGCATGGGACAAACACAGAGGATCTCTAAAGGTAAAAAGGGACTGTTGTAGTTGTTATGGAAGGACAGACTAGATAGGCCATGTGGTCTTTTTCTGTCGTCATATTTCTATGTTTCTATATGCCCCAGGTGGGCCCATCTTGGCAACACCATGGGCATGCTCCAGAGTCAGCAAATCCCTTCCTGTGTGCCCGAGGAAGAGAAACGTAACCCCATTTCAAAATTTTGTACTGTAGCTCTTGAAGTCATGCACTTTTAAGCAATGTAGGAATGCGTGCCACTGCAGCTTGTCAGACGGCTGCCTGGGTGAGAATCTTCACAGTCTTGACAATGCATATATTTATATGATTTTGGCAAGGTATTTTGGGTAATGTAGTTCATTCACACCAGACACAGCTGCTGACAATAATTTAGTTGTGCACAAGTGGTAAAGTCAATAAGATACTTATTTATTTATGGGGTTATTTCTCCCAGCACAGATATGCTTGGTAGCACATAAATTAGGTTACTTGCTTGCAGTGTTTAACTTGGTAAAACAAAGTCAAAAATCAAAATCAGGAAAACAACCTTCAAACTTGTCAGGCAATTAGCTAATGTTTTCTTAGCATATCTCTAACAAACAAAAAGCCACAAAAAAAGAAATAAACTGTTCTTGTAAGGTTAACTTCTGATTACTTTCCACACAGATCCAGAAGTAATTCTCTCCTAGCTCACAAGCAATTAGGTGCAGCTCAATTGCTATCAGTTATCCAGCTGAAACCCTTTAGCAGGCTGGCTTTCTACTGTGTGAGTCAAATCTTGCTTCAGGAGCTTTTCTTAGTGGAATAAAGAACAAATTTATATTTCTTTGTGATGGCTGCTGTGCTTTATCACAGAAAGTTACCAACGGAGTTTGGATAGAGAGCAGTCCATATAAACAATATCTTGATCTGCTATTATTTCCCCTTCATCAACAAGCATAGGATCACTATCATGAATTGGCACAGATGAATCTTTCAATGGATCACTTTCAGGAGAACACTTATTTCCCTGCTGTCTTTCAAGGTTATAGCTAGGGCATAGATCAGTGTCCATACCTGAGCTTCCATTGTTGCTATAGTTCCTCTCTATATAGCCTGGCCAGTATGTAGTCCAGTTCTTATGTCCAGCCTTCCAGTCCTGATCCCTGGACACTGGATCTCTCTTCACATACCTTCTGGCATAGGTCTTAGAGTCCCTTCCACGTGCAGCCGTCTCCCTCACAGGTAGCCTCTGGTGATTCCTAGCTCTGCAGCACCATTCCTCTGGCTTTCCCCAGTCCAATGGTCTATGCTGGCCCTTGGAATACCTCCCAGTATACGTACTGCCTTGGACTCTTCTAGATCTCTCAAAGGCTTTTCTCCTCTTCCTTCCAGAGGGTTTCTTTCCTTCTCTATCCGTCCGGTTTGGCTTCTGCTTCTGCTGATCCTTCAGATGAAACTGATGATCCAACTCAAGCTGATTCTCAGGATACTGAGGACAATTCTCTGAATATCCAAGGTGATCATGAAGCTGATCATCTGTTGAATAAACTCTACTCTTATTCTGCTTAGATGAGTGATCCTCCCTAACACAGCGCAGCTGTGCTGAATCAGGCCCTGCCCTTTGAGATGAGTGCTTAGGGATTACCTCATAGCCCTCCTGATTGAACACACGTTTTCTCACTTCAGCTCCTCTCATGGCTGTTGGAAACCTGGTGCATTCTGGGACTGGTAGTCTTTTATGGCAAAATTCTGTTTTCTCATTTCTACCAGCACTGACCGGTTGCTTGTTCAGAGACACTTCACCTTTTCTATAGCCCCTTCCTGAGCTATGATAAGCTTCCTTATCACAAGCTGTCCAACTGAATCTCGCCAGACTCACCCCCAATTCAGCTGCCCACTTGACTTGTATATGGGTATAAGTGTGTGCAGTTTGCAGGTCCCAGATCTCTTTATAATAAGTGGTAATTGACACTTTCTCTCTTGCATCAAATTCACAAAAGCCATTGATTTTTTTCAATGGAGCTCTTAACTAGGCTCCGCTGCTCTAACGACTGGGCACAGTGCCTCAACTGTAAGTATGCGAAGAAATGATTGTTAGACTGAGCAAAGCATTCTTTAATCTCCTGAAAGGAGTGGGTCATCCCCTCATCTAGAACTTGCCACAGCAGTTTCAAGCCCGTAGTTCCCCATTACTGAAGCAGTCTAGAGTCCATACTTGGAGGTAGTGCCATATTCCCCTGCAAGGGTAAGAAGCCTGAGATCCTCAGGTCAATCCCCCACAATGTACACATGGTTTGCCACCTGCTGTTACTGTTCGGATTAAGACACTACTCCATATGTAGGGGTTGGTAACGGTTTCTAGTCCACCTGTAGCACCGACGGAAGATTATATGGAGCGACAAAAGCAGACTCCTCGAGTGGAGTAAACACTGATTGAAAACTCAACCAATCCCTGACATACCGTAATATACAGACCAAATTATAAATGGGTAAGTCTAGGAGACCCATCTCAGCGCCCCCCCCCCACCCCACGAGCCCTTCAAGCGAATCTGAATTATACAGGGCTTTTTGTCCACCCACAAAAAAACTGCCAGAGCATGTTCAATGGTAGCCACATCAGCCTTTATTAATTTGAGTGGTAGAATCTGAAGAATGCAGAGAATTTTTGAGAACATTATACAGGAAACTGCCAATCACCCTAGGAGAGATAGTGGTAAGGGGTGCCAGTCTTTAGGTTTGCCTCCACCACAGAGATCAATGATTGCACATTCAGATGGTACAGTCACTTGGAGTTTGCAGGTAGCCAAATACTCAGATATTTCAATTGCCCATATGCCCATCACAATGAAAAGACTTGTGGTCATGTCTCCCGCAGGCCTCCCAGCACATCTTGTGCCTCCGACTTGGTCTTGTTCAACTTCAGTCCCGCAATAGACCACTTTGGTGCTATCTCCTCTAACAAGTTCCTGAGGGATCTCACGGGGTTAGTCAAATGCACAAGTAGGTCATCGGCAAAGGCAGACAACTTGAATGTAGAAGCCCCTAGGTTCACCCCTTTGATATCAGTATGTTCATGAATGAGTCGCAACAAAGGGTCTAGGAAGAGTACAAATAAAAGTGATGGAAGGGGGCATACCGCCTCGTGAGTCCCCCATTTATCACTATTGCAGCTGAGGAAGCCATGTACAACATCATTACCCTCCTTATGAAGCCCTCCCCATATGTGGCCGAAGTAGCAAATGGATACTGCCAACCTATTCTATCAAAGGCTTTTTCAGCATCAAAACTTGCAAGTAAGGAAGGTCATCTATGATAGTGCTCCCAGTTCAATGATGCTAGGATCTTATGCAGATTACCTGCAGGATACCAGCCTTTAACAAAGCCCACCTGGCTTGGGTGCACCAAGATGGGAAGCCACACTGCTAACTTGTCCACAAGTATCTTTGCCAACACTTTCAGATCAAAATTGATGAAGGAGTTAGGATGGTAGGACTCAGCTAAATAGGGGTCTTTACCCGACTTGGGGAGGATCATTATATGGGCCGTATTCACCTCATATGTGAAGGACCCGCATTCAAGCAGTACATTAAATACTTCTATCATGGGTGGGATAATCTGTGTTTGCAATAATTTGTAGAATTCCGCCCTGTACCCGTCAGGTCCAGGTGCTTTACGGCCGCCACCTCCTTGATAACCTGTTGTATTTCTTCCCCAGTAACCGGGATCCCCAACTGAAAAATCTGTTGAGTCAGATGAGGCAGCCACATTCTGGCTAGGTACTGCGCTACTCTAGTAGCTGACACAGGTTCACCTCGATTTATAGTAATCAACCAAGACTTCCCCAATCTCAGGCATTGTCTGAAAGGTGATATATTTAAATATAACCACAAGTTTTTCATATTTTCATTTAAATAATCTCTTTATCCTCAATAAGTGCTGTAGATTTTCTTAGCAGTTTTGCCACACAGTGAGAACAGAATTTTGCCAGCTAAGCAAAACAAGCAGACATCTTCAAATTAAAAAAGGTTGGCGAACTGGTCACGCAGCTCAAATTAGGTGATGTGTGCATACGGATGAACAGATGGATCACCAGACAGCAAAGCGAATAGGTGCTTTTACTTTGTTATGAAACACATCTAAAAAGGACTCGGTTTAATAATTAAAATAAAAGGTCATGTTACACTTTGAGAAAAGACCGCAGAAGTTTTAAGTGATTCAAATAGCAGGAACTATCTGTGCAATGTTACAAGGGCCATTTTCTGTGGAAAAAGGATTAAGGAATGCTTGCTGCTATTGAAATGAAAGGGGATTAGATTCTTCTTTGGCTTGGATAGAATGGAAAATGACCTTTTAATTTGAGTACTAGGGGGCTTTTTACTGTTTTGTTTTTAAACCAGCAGGCAGGAACATTCTTACAAATTCCTTTGAAATAATGAGGGGAGGAGAACGTGTGCAATTCTGTTCAGGACACCCTTCTATGGAAAATCTTGGGGAGAATTCTTAATAAGAGCTAGAAAGGACTATTTGAACTTAAGTATGTTTTGCATGCTACAGAACATTTGCCTTTCCAGTGCTGCTTGAGGACACACTGTACTGCATTCACTGTGCTGACACCTACATGACCATCTGTACTTAAAATTACAAATGCCAACTTCTGCTTCTTGCCAACAGTATCTCTCACATTCACCACGCCTCCATTTGCTTCCTTGCTCTTTACTGGATGTTGGCATGAGATGGCAGACTACCATAATTTACTAAATATGTTAAACTAAGCAGAGAAACAGAAGGGGTAAAAGGAAGGAGACAGATTAGGAACAAGTGTAAAGGAAGATATTTTTCAGGGAGAGTTTTTTACAAGTTTCCTGAAAGAAAGGGTTTTTGAGAGACTACTTCCCCGCAGAAGATCCAGGCATTGGGGAAAGCCCTCAATGCCATCAAAATATTGTTGGGGGGGGCTGGTGCCCCTGATAGAAAGCAAGTCCCTGGTGGCCTAGCGGCCCAGATCCCCCCACCCACCCAACTAAGAATAGCCCTGGTAACCCAGCAGCCCTGATCCCCCCCCAACCCACCCACCCATCCAATTAAAAAAAAAAACCTGGTGGCCCAGCTGCCCTGACCCTCCCAGTACCTTTACAAAGGAGTGGGAGCATTGCCCACGCACTCCTGCACCACCATCTTGAAAATGGCAGTGCCTGGCACCACGCTTTGCATCCTGGGATACACTGAGCAGGGTCAGACGGCTATATAAGGCATTTTCTACCTTATATGTCAGTCTGACCCTACCTGGTGCATCCCAGAATGCACTGCATGGGGCTAGGTGCCACCATTTTTCAATATGGCGGTACAGGAGCAGGAGCGCGTTGGCAATGCTCCCACTCCTTTGTAAAGATACTAAGAGAGGGGGGGGGGGGTGAAAATCGGGGCCACTGGACCACCAGGGATTTGCTGTCTGTCAGTGGCACCGGCCTTCCGATAGAATTGTGATGGCATTGGGGGCGTTCCCCGATGCCTGGATCATCTGAGGGAAAGTTTGACACTTCACCTCAGATGATCCAGGCATTGGGGAAAGCCCCCAGTGCCATCAAAATACTGTCGAGGGCATGCACAACATGTTGACGCTCAGACCCAGGTGTAGAGATATTGGCGCCAAGGCTGGTTATGAAATCATCTACATGTTTCTCTGCTCGGGCGCAGATGAAATTAGCAATGTCATTTTATTATGGGCAGCTCATTTGGCTATAATTTAAATACTCTTGGCGTTGTGTGTGCTTGCTTTCCTTTGCTATTTACATATGTGTCCATCTCTTTTCTGCATTTGGCATGGTGGTAATTTGTGCCTAAAAGTTGCATTATGTGCATGTAAAGGCTGTGCTAGTTTTCTGCATTGGCTCCAAAGTCTGGCTACACGGATAAGGTGGTGTACCCAAGCGCATTCTTAATTCATTTTGCAGTGAGCTGGTAAGTAGTTTTGGCTCTCTTTGGCACAATGCAAGTTCTACGCCGAGCATTAGCAGTAAATTTGAGACTGAGATCATAGTCCATATGCCCTGGCTTAGGAGTAAGGTTCATGACTGTCATGGTAGGCGCCAACTCACCCATTTGGTGAAATTGTCCCCAATAACAAATGTATTAGGTGCTCTTTATTTTTATGATTTGAGTGGAACAGTACAACAATCACATTGCTTCACGCAAGCACAGAAACACAGAAAACGCTGATAGATAAGAAACGCTTGAGGCCCCATTCTGAAATGGAGGTTGCAGGATCGCATGTCCCGGCAGGACTTGCAGCCCTGCAAGCCGTTGCGGCCCAGTTCTCCCACCAGCTCTCCCTGTATGTCCTTGTGCATCAGGATAGGGAGAGCTGGTGGGGCGTGGGATCGGGTTGGAGCGGGAACGGGCCAGCCCAGCAGCACTTACAGGGCTGATTCAGGTCACGGCCCTCTGCTAATTAAATTAGCAGAAGGTCCGTGGGGATACGCTGCTTATTCTACCTCAAAGGTGGAATAAGCAGCACAAATCCCGCGATTGGGCCTGGGGATCACTGCCCAGGGTAGGGGCCGAGTGCAGAGGGGGGGAGGTCCCTGCTGCCCAATCCAGGCCACGGCAGGCCAGCCTTGGATCAGGCGGCGGAGAAAAGGGGGGCTGGGAATACCAGAGTCGGGGCCGCCTGCAGGGAGGACATCCCTGCATGCGGCAGGGGCACGCTGGGCCATCCTCAGGCCCGACTGTGGCTACCATCCGGACAGCCCGGATGTGCCCCTACCGGAATTGGGCTCTTAGTGCACCCAATCTTTTTATTTGTTTCTGCCCATTGTCACAGATTCTACTCTGTATCTATGGGGCATAATTACTAAAGTGCATGCTACAAATACAGCCACGGTAAAAATCATGTGCTAACCACTTAGTGTGAAATGAGGCAGGGACAGGGCAGGTTTAAGGGGAAAAAATGGGGTTGCCTGAATACCGTGCATAGCGTGGGTGTACTTGGTGTGAACTAATTGGGCATGCTGTGTTTAGCATTGGTGCACTTACTGCCATCTCGATGGATGACATTAAGTGCACCCGTGTTAAATGCAGCTGTCGGTTTAACATGCCAACTGCATAGAGACATGGTATTTTAGTGCTTTGCAAGCATAATTGTGCACGTTGCATGTTCAGTTGTGCGTCGGGCCAATCTCGCATACTTTTGCTGTGGGTATGTACAGGGGCAAAGTTTTGGCAGAGTATAGTTAGAGAACAAAGTTCTATGCATAAATTATACAATTCTATAATTTATGCATATTCTTTAAAAACTAGGCATGAGTGTTTACACCATCTCTAAAGGATCATGCCTAGATTTGACACACATTTTCAGCCTCTTGCAATGCAATGCAATGCAATGTGTGTGTTCGAGTCAATACTGACTCCTGGCAACCCAGAAGCTCCTGGGTTTTCTTGGCAGTGTAACTGGAAGTAGATTGCCAGGCCTTTCTTCTGAGGTAGTAGAGGGTTAAGTGACTTGCCCAAGGCCATAAAGAGTGCTATTAGGAATCAAACCCTGACCTCTTGGCTGCAGATAGAAAAATTTGAAATACAATAATTTAAAAAAAAATTCTTATAAGATTTTTAAGATTTACAAAACTACAAGATGTGCATATTAAAATTATTAGGCTACTCCTCCACGTCAGTCTCTTATATCCCTATTTTATAAAGAAACAAAGGCGCCTGCTTTCCTTTATAAAATAGGTGCATTCCAGGTGCCTAAACCTAGGTGACCAGTCATAAAATTACCCTCCATATGTTCTAGAGTCACCACCAGGGGTGCTCTCTGGTCCAGGTGCAATGGAATTGGAAACTCCACTCTGTGTAAGGTTGACAAGCAGGGCACTGTCCCAACCAGCTGTTCTAATCTTATAAAGTTACATATCAGTTCAGTTCAATGGTTAGTTAAAAAACAAACACCTTAACCACTGTTGTGCCAATCTCCAATATAGGTTCTCAGTGTTGAATAACACTGGCCACAGCAGTGTCCCACGCTCTGTATAACCTCCTTACAGCAGTTCCAAATAGCAAAGTTCATGCATCCACTCCCTGGTATTCACTTCACTAAGGTAGCATTTTTAAACCAGAGGTCTTTACTTTCCCTGCCACTAGCTAGTAGCAGTTTCAGTTCCCATTGACCAGAAGGAGATACTTTTCCATGCACAAACCTCTCTTTTCCATACTGGTAACAAATTGGCTGCCTGCACTCCACAGCTTCCAAGCAGCTTCATGTAGCCCCCCACTCCCGAAGAAGGACCTAGCAAGACTCTTACAACAATACCTGGGATGTTATAGTGCAGTCCAGTGGGCCAAGTGGGTACCTCAGATTCTGAAGTCCCCCTCTGGTAGCGGTTTACAGAAGTCACTAACCTCGTCTCATCCAGCTCCACAGGCGGAGAAAGGCTAAGAGGAAAAACAAACTAATTTTGATAAGCCCCTACTAAAGTGATGTTACAATTATTGTGATAGGGTAGATCTTGCAAGGATGGAACACAGAACATAAGAACATAAGAACATAAGATATGCCATACTGGGTCAGACCAATGTCCATCAAGCCCAGTATCCTGTTTCCAACAGTGGCCAATCTAGGTCATATGTACCTAGCAGTTTCCCCAAGGGACACAGGTTCCACAATGCTTGTATTGGTTCAAGCATTGAAATCCTGGGTCCCTTCTTAATAATGGTTTATGGACCTTTCCTCCAGGAACTTGTCCAAACCTTTTTTAAACCCAGCTACACTAACAGCCTTTACTACATCCTCCGGTAACAAATTCCAGAGTTTGATTACACGTTGAGTAAAAAATATTTTCTTTTATTAGTCTTAAATAGTTTACCCTGTAGCTTCATTGCAGGTCCCCTAGTCTTTCTATATTCTGATAACGTAAACAATCGATCTACGTTTACCCGTTCCACTCCGTTCATTAATTTATAGACTTCTATCATATCTCCCCTCAGCCGTCTCTTTTCCAGGTTAAAGAGCCCTAACCTTTTTAGCCTTTCTTCATAGGAGTATCCTTCCATCCCCTTTACCATTTTGGTGGCTCTTCTCTGAACCTTTTCTAATATCGCTATATCCTTTTTAAGATACGGCGACCAGAATTGCACACAATATTCAAGGTGCGGTCTCACCATGGAACGATATAGAGGCATTATAATATCTTTTGTTTTATTTTCCATTCCTTTCCTTATGATACCTAGCATTCTATTTGCTCTCTTGGCCACCGCTGCACACTGGGCCGAGGATTTTAACATGGTATCCACAATGACGCCTAAATCTTTTTCCTGGGTGGTGGTTCCTAATGTGGAACCTTGCATCGTGTAACCATAGTTTGGGTTGTTCTTCCCTAGGTGCCATAACTTTGCACTTGCCCACATTAAATTTCATCTGCCATTTTGATGCCCAGTCTTCCAATTTATCAAGATCCTCTTGCAATTTTCCACAATCCTCTTGGGTTTTAACAACTTTAAATAGTTTTGTGTCATCTGCAGATTTGATAACCTCACTCGTTATTCCACTTTCCAGGTCGTTTATGAATATGTCAAAAAGCAGCGGACCCAGCACAGATCCCTGGGGTACACCACTATTCACCTTTCTCCATTGGGAAAATTGGCCATTTAGCCCTACCCTCTGCTTTCTATCTTTTAACCAGTTCCTGATCCACAGTAGTACACTGCCTCCTATCCCATGACTCTTTAGTTTTGCCAAAAGTCTTAAGTCTTATGCCAAAAGAAAATATTTTTTCACTCAACGTGTAATCAAACTCTGGAATTTGTTGCCGGAGGATGTAGTAAAGGCTGTTAGTGTAGCTGGGTTTAAAAAAGGTTTGGACAAGTTCCTGGAGGAAAGGTCCATAAACCATTATTAAGAAGGGACCCAGGATATCAATGCTTGAACCAGTACAAGCATTGCGGAAGCTGTGTCTTTTGGGGAAACTGCTAGGTACATATGACCTAGATTGGCCACTGTTGGAAACAGGATACTGGGCTTGATGGACCTTGGTCTGACCCAGTATGGCATATCTTATGTTCTTATGTTCTTATGTCTCTGATGAGGGACCTTGTCAAAGGCTTAGAACACCTTAGTGTCTAGAAACAGACTTTTCAGAAAAATGTATTAAGCTCATATAACGTTGAACAAGCTTAAAAATGGATTCAGAAATTTCAACAGCTAGTTAAAACAATTTAAATCAATAAGGTATTTATACATGGTTGCACCTTAGAACTCAGAAGTAAATCAACATTCAGTGTTTCTCTTTTGTTCACAGTAGTCTAATACAAAATACTCAAGCGTTTCAGTTTTTCTCTAGGATACTCTTTACAGTTTCTCTCTTGCTATGAATATACTTTTTTGTACAGGAACTTCCACCTTTTCACAGGAGAGTTCTCTTATTATCCAGAGTACTCTGTATGTATTTCAAGTGGTAATGTAAAGTATGAGCTCAGAAGTGTAGTTCTTTTTGTCTCTCAGGGTGTTTGTGTACTGGTACCTTTCTTTCCAGAAACTTTCTTGCGCAGGGGCCAGTCTCTTGTCCAGAAGTCCCATGGGGTCCTCTTCCAAGAGATCCGATGTCATAGGAACTCAGGATTCTTCTTGGTCTAGCTTTGATCCAGACTTTACTCACTCCCTAACTTTAATAAATAAAACTAATCTAAATTGAAGATGTGTCCACAGTCACTTGGGTTTAGTTTGTTTACTGGGATCTGATGTCGAGTACTGTCCCTATTCCTATCCACTGAGCAATGGTGCAGGGGCCAAGGGTTCGAACCCCCACTGGGCACAATGAACAAGGTTGGCTCAGGCAGTACCTATTATGGGGAGGATTGTTTTAGGAGGGAGCCTAATTTTGTGCAGCAGAAGGCGGTGCGCCGATGTGTAAGTACAGGAACAGAGCCACAGCACAATGGTTATGACACTGACCAATGGTGCAGGGGCCATGGGTTCAATCCCCCAAGGTGCCCAATGAAGAAGGCTCACAGAGGCATTATGTATTATGGGGATGAGTGCTGTAGGGGGCAGGTTAATTTTTTTATCTCAGTTAACACTACTAGCAAACGCACTCACAAAGCGTGTTAACATAAGGCGTCCCATAAGGCACATGTTAACGTTCACTGTCCGCCAAGGCACCCTAGAATGTCCCCTATAGGGCCCCATATATGTTGCGGTACAGGGTAATGTATAGTGCACCTTATATGGACGGCAACCATAAGGTGCCCTATAGGGCGCCCTATAAAGCACCCTCAGAGGCACCTTATGGGTACAGTACGCTGAGGGTGTTTTTGCTGGCAACAACATATGTACATGACAGTTAGAAAAAACATTGGACAACCTTCTAAAAGAGCCCCACTGTGGGTTTGAACCCATGACCTCTGGCTTCACAGGCAGTGACATAACCATTGGGCTACAGCTCTATAACTACCAGCAAGCCCCTGGCTGGCTGCAGAGAGCCGTCACGTCACCACACAGACAGTCTTCTGTGGGAACCAGGATAGGGTTAGGCCACCCGTACCCATGATGCACTGCACATGCAAATCATCTGTCCACAGATGAACACAAGATGGGGAATGCACCCCAACAGCTCCCCGACCTGGTAGGGGGAAGTGTCCGTGTGCACCCACACAGCACCTTGGCCTGGTAGGGGGTACTGACCAGGTGTTTTACTGGCACAGAGTAGCTACACACCGTCACATTGTGCGGGTACTGTGCTCACCCTGAGGGTGCGATGAGGCGCCCAGGACCAGGTCCACAACACCTGCCATGCCGGAGCTCCAAAGCAGTAGTAATCTGAGAGATAGGTAGGTCCTGCAGAAACACCCTGGATTACTCTGTCTGTGTCAGTCAGTGGAACCCCTTATGGACCCCTAGGTGGGCTATGTACCACCATTCCCCCCTCGGCTGCGGGTGAAAAACAGGGTCCCCTATCAACAGATCCACATTCTACCACCCTGCAATGGTGGCATTAGAGTGGACCATCAACCCCTGTCCTGCTGGGGAACAGACACCCTACAGAGCATCCAAAGCAGCCCTATACACATCCATAACACAATATCAGACAGACATTAGGCCAGGATATGCTAAGCTGCACCCCACCACTATCTGATATTCTCCTGCAGCAGGCCTTCAGGCGCTGCACGGCGCTCCATCAAGACACATACCAGCTGAGAACAGTCTGCTAGTTAGTCCTGGTGGAAATGCATGCACCCAGAACTGGGATGGCAGCGCACACAAGCAGATAAGTCAGTGACTGGGCCCCACAAGGAAACCCATACATATCACATGAGAAAAATACTATGTAGCACTATGGGGGTGCCTAGCCATGCTGGCGTCACTGCACAGTCAGGATGGAGTGTACCCCCAGCAGCACATACAGAGGTCACCCTGTCTGTGTAGGTGGTGTCCGGCCACTACAATGTCTCTGCCAGTGCCCTATGCCCTGTGCAGATGCATCCTGGCCAGCACACCCTGTCTGAGCTATACCCATGGTACCTTGCTGCTCATTATGCACATTGTCAGGCCAATACTGGCAACAGTGCTGGCAGTGTGGGCTGTGGAAGGTGTTTGCAGCCAACACACACTGTAAAGACAGACACACACTCCCACACGTATGCCAGCATTGTGCCACTATAGAAGGGTTTATCAGCCTTGCCCACCACACCAGTCCTGGGCACGGTACAGGCATGGATATGCTACGCAATACTGTTGGTGGTCACTCCCCAGGGTGGTAAACACTGTCAGAGACCAGACCTGAAGCACGCACCGCAGACATCAGACAGATTTTTATGTTGGAGATCAGAGAGCCAAATGTGCTTTAAGTAGGACAGTCTACCTGCCAGTACACATAGCAAACGTTTGAGAGCTGTCCACCGCATACCCAGGTGTAGGGTGGCATTGCTAAGGTATGCAGGTGCTAGTATTGGGAGATGCACGCAGGGCCCAATGTCCTGCCTCTCCAGGAGGCATTGGCCAATGGGGCCTGTGGGTGTGGGTATGTTCGCCTCTGTTGGATGTTGCTTTACGGCAGAGTTTCCCAACTCCAGTCCTGGTGTGCCTACCACTGTTCGGGTTTCCCTGCTGTCCCTCATGGGTATGCATGAGCTACATCTACATGCCATAGGGGTGGTGCATAGATATGCAGCACAGGCATTTGTATTAGCGGCAGCAAGGAGCCTGAATGGTGTGTGGTCCTCCAGGACTGCATTTGGGAGACTCTGCTCTAAGTAATGCCCCTGTTCATGGTGTCTGTGATCGGTGTGCGAAAAGATAGGCGTAATACCAATGCGTATGTCCCCAGCAATCCTGGTTTGTCCGTACTATCACGGTTTAGTTGTGTTAAAAATATGTGGACAGGATTGGCAGTAGTCCCAGCTGGGCTTTGAACCTTTGACCTTCTGTTGTTGCACATACTGTCTGGGTGCACTGCACCACTGTGTGTTGCCACAGATTGACTGGATTCCCTGGGAAGTCCATGACTTTACATCCGACAGGGCCTGTCTGTTGCAGTGGACAGTGCCAGCCTGCACATGGATAGGCCACTGTCTTCGGTGGCTAGCAGCCACTGCCCCCCCACCACCTGTCCCCTTACGCCAACATGCTGGCATGTCCTTATCTTGGTAAAAGCATATGGCCTGATTGAGTTGTGGCACTCCCGGACTGCATTTGGGGGACTTGGCTGTAGGTAATGCCCATTGTCATGGTGTGTGAGCGGTGTAGGGTAAAATATGGGTGTTTGCACCATGCTTCTGTACTCTGCAATAAAGGGGTGTCACTACTATCTCTGTTTGGTGGTGGGTAAGGTGTGGGGACTGGGCTGGTGGGTGCCACAGCTGGGATTTGAAGCTGTGCCTCTCTGGTCCTATAGGTACTGGCTCTGTCCGCTGCACCACACTATGGCCACAGAGACAGTGCAGTCCCTGGAGATAGGAAACCTGACCAAAAGAGTAGGGAGCCCTGCTCTGCACATTTTTACTGTGGGCTCATTCACCGTGTCTGGCGACAAAAGTGCAAATAAAACCTGCAACTGAACGCGAAAAAACGTGGGTAAAAATATAACCAAGCTGGCCAACAGTGATATTAATGGGCACACATAAAAAACACACCCAGGAAAGCTCCACACAAAGGAAATGATTTTTGGAAGGGTCTCCGCTCCGTAGACCCTTCCAAAATTAATTTCTTTTTTTTGTAGCTTTCCTGGGTGTGTTTTTTACTTTTGCCCATTGCTAGCACTATTGCCCAGCTGGATTATAATTTTTAAACATTTTTGTTGTGGTCATTTTGGGTTTTATATGCACTTTTATTCTGTGCACATGTATCACACTGCTCACATTTTGTAGGTTTCCCCGGTTTTGCTGTACATTGCTGACGGAAATGGTTTCTCTTCCCTTTAAATGCCCTCTACCGCGAGTGTTTCACTCGCGCTATTTTTAACTTGTAAATTCGGCCCCGATACCGTGCGGGGAGCCTCTCCCCTCCCCTTCCCCGCCCATTAACCCCGTCTCTCCGCCCCTCGGGTCCCTTCCTCCGCCCTCCGTTAGCCTTTCCACGCCTCTATCGGACATTTGCGGGCCCGTACTTGTGCGGGGTCCGTTAGTGTGTCGCGCACATGCGCGGGGGTTCATCGCACGTGTGCGGGGCGCTTAAGAGCACTTAAGTGCTGCTTGTAGTGCGTTATTGTGCGGCGCGCAATTGTGCGGTTTTTAGTAAACATGCCCCTAAGTGTGAGAGTTGGAAGGGAAGAAAGTAGAGAGGAGAGGCAGAGAGGAATGGGGGGATGGGAGTGGGTATAGGAAGGGAGGGGGAGGGGACCACAACCAAGTCCAAATCAGGTCACAGATAAGTAGGGAGATGGGCACAGTCAAAGGAAAGAGATAGGGGAGTCCTGGGCTGGGGCGACCCCCTCAGGAATTTGAGATAAATGGGACCGATCACACCATGCCTATTCGTCTTGGCCCTGGGTTGAGAATAATGTCATGAAATGTGTGTGAGCTGGGGAGTCCAATAAAATGAAGTAAGGTCTTACGGGCTATAAGGTGCTTCCGTGGCGATATTGTCCTGTTACAAGATCCACCAACAACAGACAGATCTCAGTAGACTGAGAAAAGGTACAGTGGAGCAGGTCTTTGGGTCACCTGCGCAGGGCTGCAAGGGCGGAGTTGCCATCCTCATACGCTGGGGGGTAGGCTTTCACCCAGTTCAAGAAGTTGTTGATCTGGCAGGATGATATATACTGGTGGTGGGGGAACTGTAGGAATAAAATAATTATTTTAGGTTGTGTTTATACCCACAATGTCCTGGAACCAGAGTTTTTTCGGTGATTGGCCTCCATAGTGGAGGACCTCCCAGACTATTATATAATACTCGGTGGAGGGGACTGGAATGGAGTGCTGGATTCTCATTTGGATGTAACAGGGGGACCAGGAGGAGGGAGGTGATGCACTTCCTGATATCTGCGCCACTTCCTTAAGGGATGCCAATTGGTAGACGTTTAATAGAAACCCCCAATACGCTCACTATTATCAATATGAAACTTAAAGCTTCTTTTTACTATCTCTTGTGGCCTCTCCAAGCATCCAAATTGAAATTGAAATTCGCTAAAGGTCTCAGACTTTTATGGCACGCAGTTTCGGACTTATAGTACGTTCAGCATCAGTGCCCGATAGCATCAACGACCTTTCTGCGAAAAATATCCAGTGATTAAGAAAGCAAATAGAGCTATTCCCTCATTCCTCGTTTTTCAAAATATAATACTTTCAGTGTTTCAATTCAATATTTTCACTAACAGTCCGAGGTCCAACCATTGGGGAATACTTAGGGGTATGTTTACTAAACCGCGCACACGTGCGTGGCGCACAAGAGCGGATGCTAATGATGCATTTAAGAGCTCTTAAGCGCCGCGCACGCGTGCGCATCACATTAACAGGCGGCGCACGCGTGCGCATCACATTAACGGGCCGGCGCACATGTGCGGGGCGCTCATGTGCGATAGAGGCGGGGAAACGCTTACGGAGGGCGGAGGAAGGCTCCCGTGGGGCAGGGGGACGGGGTCAATGGGTGGAGAGTGGGAGGGGAGAGGCTCCCCGCACAGGAGCGGGGCTGAATTTCGGCATGAAAAACACCGCGAGTGAAACCCTCGCGTTAGAGCCGATTTAAAGGGAAGAGAAACCATTTACGTCAGCAATGTACAGCAAAACCGGGGAAACCTGAAAAACGTGAGCAGTGTGATACATGTGCACAGAACAAAATAGCAAATATAAATTAAAAATGACCACAACAAATGTCAAATAATTATAATCCAGCTGGGCAACAGTGATATTAATGGGCAACCATAAAAAAGACTCCCAGGAAAGCTCCAAAAAAGAGAAATGATTTTTGGAAGGGTCTACGCTCCGTAGACCCTTTCAAAAATCACTGCATGTCAATGGAGCTTTCCTGGGAGTGTTTTTCATGTTGCCCATTGATATCACTGTTGCCCAGCTTGGCTTTGGTTTTTTCCTCTTCTTTTGGAGGCCATTTATGAGGTTTAATTGCACCCCTGTCCCCATACAAGGTAAACGAGCCCACAGTAAAACTGTGCAGAGCAGGGTGTCTGACTCGTGCGGCCAGGTTTCCTATCTCCAGAGACTGAATTGTCTCTGTGGCCACAGTGTGGTGCAGCGGACCCAGCCAGCACCTGTAGAACCAGAGGGTCACAGGTTCAAACCCCAGCTGGGGCTCCTGCCAACCCAGTCCCCATAGTTTTACCCACCACTAAACAGTGATAGTACAGACACTCCTGTATGGCAGAGAACATAAGCATAGTTCCAACACCTATATTTTACCCTACACCGCACACAAACCATAACAATGGGCATTACCGACAGCCGAGTCCCCCAAATTCAGTCCTGGAGTGCCACAACTCAATCAGGTCATATGCTTTTTTCCAGATAGGGACATGTCTGCATGTTGGCGGAAGGGTACAGGTGGTGGAGGGGGCAGTGGCTGCAAACCACAGCAGACAGTGGCCTAGGCCTGTGCAGGCTGGCACCATCCACCATAACAGACAGGCTCTGTCAGATGTACAGTCATGGACTCCCCAGGGAGCACAGCACATCTGTGGCAACATGGTGGTGCAGTGCACACAGACAGTGTGTGCAGGAACAGAAGGTCACAGGTTCAAAGCCCAGCTGGGGCTACTGCCAATCCAGTCCACATATTTTTCCTACAACTAAACCGTGATAGTAAGGAGAAACCTTTATTGCTGAGAACATACGCATGGTTCACACGCCTATATTTTACCACACCACACACAGACACCATAAACAGCCGCATTACCCAGAGCAGAGTCTCCCAAATGCAGTCCTGGAGGGCCCCACACCATTCAGGATCCATGCTGCCTCTACTAAAGATGCCTGTGCTGCATATCTATGCACCACCCCCATGGTATGCTGATGTAGCTCATGCATATTCATGAGGGACAGCATGAAAACCCGAACAGTGGTTGGAACACCAGGACTGGAGTTGGGACACTCTGCCGTAAAGCAGCAGCCAACAGGGCCAGACACCCCCCCCCCCAGGCCCCATTGGCCAATGCCTCCTAGAGAGGCAGGACATTGGGCCCTGCCTGTATCCCCCAATACTAGCAGTTGCATACCTTAGCACTGCCACCCTACACCTGGGTATATGGTACACAGCTACCAAACGTTGCCCATGATAACTGGCAGATATCAATTCCTACGTTAAGCACATGTTGCTCATTGATCTCCACCATAACAATCATTGTGATGTCTGCGGTGTGCGCTGCAGGTCTGGTCTCTGACAGTGTTTACCACCCTGGGGAGTGACCCCCAACAGTAGTGTGTACCATATCCATGCCTGTACTGTGCCCAGGACTGGTGTGGTGGGTATGGCTGCTGGACCCCTCTATAGTAGCACAATGCTGGCATAGGTGTGGGGGTGGCTGTCTGCCTATCCAGTGTGTGGTGGCTGCAAACACCTTCCACAGCCCACACTGCCAGCAATGTTGCCAGTATTGGGCTGCCAATGTGCATAATGAGGAGCAAGGTACCATGGGTATAGGCCAGACAGGGTGGCCTGCCCAGGGTGCATCTGCACAGGACATAGGGCACTGACTGGGACATATTAGTGCCCGGCCACCACCTACACAGACAGGGTGACCTCAGTATGTCCTGCTGAGAGATCACTCTCACCCTGACTGTGCAGTGACCACAGCATGGCTAGGCACCCCCATAGTGCTATATAGTATTTCTCTCTTGTGATAGATATGAGTTTCCTTTTGGGGCCCAGTCACTGATTTAACTGCTTGTTGTGTATGCTGACATCCCAGTTCTGGGTGCATGCACTGTGGACTAGCTAGCACACTGTTTGCAGCTGCTATGTGTCTTGATGGAGCAGCTTGTGGGGTGCAGTGGCTGATGACCTGCTGCAGGAGAATATCAGATAGTGGTGGGGTGTAGCTTAGCATATCCAGGCTTAATGTCTGTCTGCTATTGTGTTATGGATGTGTACAGAGCTGCATTGACTGCCCTGTAGCGTGTCTGTTCCCCAGCAGGACTGGGGTTGGTGGTCCCCTCTACTGCCACATTTGCAGGGAGGTGGAATGTGGATCTATTGATGGGAGGCCCTGTTTGCCACCCTCAGCATGGGGAGGGGTGGTGGTGGTGGTGCTGCATGGCCCACCTGGGGGCTACACCTGACTGAAACAGACAGAGATATCCAAGGTGTTTGTGCAGAAACTAACTATCTCACACATTAACGCTGCTTTGGACCTCCAGCATGGCCTCTTTCAGCCATGGAAGGTGTTGTGGACCTGGTCCGGGGCGCCTCAGGGTGAGCACAGTACCCGCACAATGTGACGGTGTGTAGCTACTCTGTGCCAGTAAAACACACGGTCAATACCCCCTACCAGGCCGAGGTGGTGTGTGGGTGCACATGGTCACTTCCCTCTACCGGGCAGAGGTGCTGTGGGGGTGCATTGCACATCTTGTGTTAATCTGTGGACAGCTGATTTGCATGTGCAGTGCATCATGGGTATGGGTAGGCTAACCCTATCCTGGTGACCACAGCAGACTGTCTGTGTGGTGACATGCATGCCCTCTGCAGCCAGCCAGGGGTTTGTTAGCAGCTGTAGAGATGTAGCCCAATGGTTACTGCACTGCCTCTGAATCCAGAAGTCATGGGTTCAAACCCACAGTGAGGTTATTTGATAGAGTTGTCCAACACATTATCTTTTTTTAATGTACATATTTTGATGCCAGCAAAAACACCCTGTGATAAGGAAGCTTATCATAGCTCAGGTAGGAGCTATAGAAAAGATGATGTGACTCTGAACAAGCAACCTGTCAGTTCTGGTAGAAGCAAGAAAACAGAGTTTTCACATAAAAGACTACCAGTCCCAGAATGCACCAGGTTTCCAGCAGCCATGAGAGGGGCTGAAGTGAGAGAATGTGTGTGCAATCAAGAGAGCTATGAGGTAATCCCTAAGCACTCATCTCAAAGGGCAGGGCCTGATTCAACACAGCTGCGCTGTGTTAGGGAGCAGCACACATTAGAACAGGATAAGAATAGAGCTTATTCTTCAGATAACAGCTTCAGGGAGAGCTTCAGCAAAAGCTACAGAGGGAGGAAGAGATACAGAGACAGCAACGGCTACAAGCACCAGTATCACCTGGAGAAACAGAAGCCAAGCCAAGCAGATAGAGAGAGAAGGAAACTCTCTGGAAGGAAGAGAAGAAAGGCCATTGGAAGGTCTGGGAGATTCCAAGGCAGTACTCATACTGGGAGGTATTCCAAAAGCCAGCAGAGTCCATTGGACTGGATTCAGCCAGAGGAATGGAGTGGCAGAGATAGGAATCACCAGTGGCTACCTGGAAGAGAGAAGACTGCATGTGGAAGGGACTTTCAGACCAAGGCCAGAAGGTATGTGAGAGAAGATCCAGCGTCCAGGGATCAAGATTGGAAGGCTGGACATCAGAATTGGATTACATATTGGCCAGGCTATACAGAGAGGAATAATGATAGCAGGAGAGGCTCAGGTATGAACACTGATCCAGACCCTATCTATAATAGAGAATGGCAGCAAGGGAATAAGCATTCTCATGATAGTGCCTTAATGAAAGACTCATCTGTGCCAATGTATGATATTGACCCTATGATTGTTGATGCAGGGGGAAATACAGCAGATGAAACTATTTACATGGACTGTTCTTTATCTAAATGCTATTGCTAGTTTTCTATGAGCAAACACATCAGCCATCATAAAGAAACCTAACTTTGTTCTTTGTTTCCACTGCAAACAGCTCTTAAAGCAGGATTTGGGTTCACACAGTAGCAGCCAGCCAGCTAAAGGCTTACAGCTGGTCAATTGATAGTAATTAGGGCTGCACCTGATTGTGTGTGTGAGCAAGGGAGAATCACTGCTGAGATCGGCGTGGAAAATAAGCAGAAGTTAACCTAACCAGCAAAGTTTATTCTTTACTTTGTGCCTTTGTATTTGGTAATTATTTGCTAAGAAAACATTAGCTAATTGCCTGACAAGCTGAAGGTTGTTTTCTGGTTTACTTTGTGACTTTTTGTTATCCATTTTAAACACTGCAAGCAAGTAACCTCATTTATAGTGCTATCAAGCATACATGTGCGGGGTGAATTAAACCCCATCAATAAAATAAGTATTTTATTGATCTTACCACTTGGTTTTACAACTCAAATTATTGTCATCAGCTGTGTTTGGGAGTGAATGAACTACAATACCCACAATACCTTGCAAGAATCATATGAATATATGCATCGTCAAGATTGTGTAAGTTCTCACCCTAGGCAGCCGTCTGACAACCCTCAGCGTACAGTACCCATAAGGTGCCTCTGAGGGTGCTTTATAGGGCGCCCTATAGGGCACCTTATGGTTCCCGTCCATATAAGGTGCACTATACATTCTCCTGTGACGCAACCTATAGGGTGCCCTATAGGGGACATTTTAGGGTGCTGTGGCGGACAGTGCAATTTATAATGTGCCCTATACGGCACGTGAGGGCGTGTTTGCTGGCAGCAATTAATAACATAAATATAAAGTGCTGCAGGCCAAAATATGTACAATGCACAGCTGATGTCACAGCCAGCCTTACGTATTAGGCACACTGGGGAGCAAACCCATGACCCCTGTATCAGCAGTCAGTGCCTTAACCATTGTGCTCCACTGCTGCTCCTCCTTGCCTGTCAGCGCACCTATGTATGCTTTTCATTCCTTAAACTGCACAGTGCTGCCATAAAAAACAGTACACTGACCTTGCGGTACCTCATACGGCACCCTCTAAAGCGCCCTATAAGCAACATTCTAGGGTGCCTTGGCTGACAGTGCACTTTAAAATATGCCTTATAGGGCACCTGATGTTAACACGCTTTGGGAGTGCGTTTGCTAGTAGTGGCAATTAAAATATGACTAAAATGCCTCCTAAAGCAATCTGCCCCATAATGTGTTTTGCTTCAGCCAGCCGTCTTCATTGGGCACTTTGGGGGATTGAACCCCTAATCCCTGCACCATTGGTCAGTGTCTTAACCATTGTGCTGTGGTTCTGTTCCTTTGATTACACATCAGCGCGCCGCCTTATGCCTTCCAATATTAACATGCCTCCTAAAACATTGGCGCGTCGCCTTGTGCCCATCAGCGTGCTGCCTTATGCCGCCCATCATTTATATGCCTCCTAAAAAAATGCCTCAGCCAGCTGCCTCCATTGGGCACTGTGGGGGATTGACCCCCTGATCCCTGCACTGTTGGTCAGGGTCTTAACCATTGTGCTGTGGCTCTGCTCTTCTTCTTACACATCAGCGCGCCACTTATACCGCCCAGTATTATACTGCCTCCATATACATCAGTGCGCCGCCTTAGGCCGCCCAGTATTAATATGCCGCCAAAAACGTCAGAGCGCTGCCTTAGGCTGCCCAGTATTAATATGCCTCCAAAAACATCAGTGTGCTGCACAGTATTTCTGTGACTCATAAATTACTGCCTCAGCCAGCTGTCTTCATTGGGCACTGTGGGGAATTGAACCCCTGATCCCTACACTGTTGGTCAGTGTCTTAACCATTGTGCTGTGGCTCTGCTCTTCTGCTTGCCCATCAGCGTACCACATATGCCTCCTGCGCAGCCATCTGATGCGCTAAGGTGCGGGGCGTACAAGGGCGCCGTGCACCTTAGCGCATATTTAAATTCCGGCTTTTCTTTTTCAGGACGGAACGCCCACTCCTTATATGGCACCCGCACACTTCATATCTTAAACTGTTTCTTTGTGCTCCCTCATGCTTTCAGATCCCAATGCCTTCCCCGGATGCCGCACTAGCGTTTCACCATTACTGTTTCATCAGGGGATCACTGTTTTATATTTTTTTTACTATAAAATAAAATAAAACAGCAAAAAAAAAAAAAAAGGCAAGGCTTGATTTATGGTATGGTTTCCTTTTTGTAGTATTTCAGGTCTCCTGATTAGTTAAAAGGAATTTTGCTGGTTTTTAGTTCAGGAACTAGTGTTGGGTGTTATATTTTTCTTTTGGATTTAGAAAATGATTCACCTCCTTAATGTGGACTTGTTCTGGGGTTTAGTGATATTTATTGCTTTGTATTATTATGTACTTGTTTGATATTTACTCTTGTGATTTTCTTTGTAAATGTATAAATTTCAATTTAAAAAAATAAATAAAATAAAACAAACCACATTTCAAAAACCACTTACATCAGCTGAATTCCAACCTACGTTATTTTCTAACCATACTAACAAAACACCTACCACATACAAGAACGATGCACACGTTTCTCAGGGAAGTTATCTTAAACTCATACGGTAAATCCAAATACCATTCTTCACACTCCCAAAAATGCCGCGCATGTGGACTACTAATCACATCTAGTAATTTAAAGACCTCTCATTGCTATCCCATTGGTAGTATCCCTTCCCAACGTCAAACATCATCACTCTCCCCAGGGATCTCTGAAAAATTCCAATAATGCACCAAAAACGCCACAGGAGCCCGACTGCCAACCAAATCTGGTGTGGTCACCCGCCTCATATATGACCCCCCCCCCCTGTTTCCTTTACTTGTTATATACAAGAAGACCAATCAATAGCGGCATTAAGCCCCATAGGCATTATAGAGTTTAAGTTAAAAATCCACTTTTGCTCCCGAACCAAAAGAGTTTGTTCTAACGATTTCCCCATCATACCTGACTCAATCTGGTCAATACAGAAGCACCTCAGCTGTTCGAAAATACGGCCCTTTAGTATACAATGTTGTACCAATGGTGCCTCCTTAACTCTGCAATTCAGATGACTCCTATGTTCCCCCATTCTGATTTTAAATGGGTGTATCGTCTTACCTACATAAATCAATGTACATGGGCATTGGATAACATACACCACATTCAGAAATGCACATGTAGTATGACCTCTCAATTTGTGCATAATTCCTTTATGTACAAAAACATCAAGTTCTATGGTAATATCACATATGGTGCAATGCCCACACTTCCTATGGCCCTTCTCAACCCCCAACACAGCTACTGGTAGAACAACAGGTGGCAATACTGTCGGGCTAAGCTGTTTCTTCAAGTTACGATTACGCTGCCATACGCATCATATCTTTTTACCTATCAATCCAGGGACAACTTCTATAATATTACTATGTTTTTTAAAAAAAAATTCTGAATCCCAGAACTCAATGGGGAATAACGAGTGAGCATTTTTGGGAGTGTGAAGAATGGTATTTGGATTTACCGTATGAGTTTAAGATAACTTCCCTGAGAAACATCTGCATCGTTCTTGTATGTGGTAGGTGTTTTGTTAGTATGGTTAGAAAATAGCGTAGGTTTGAATTTAGCTGATGTAAGTGGTTTTTGAAATGTGGGTTGTTTTATTTTATTTTATAGTAAAAGAAATAGAAAACAGTGATCCCCTGATGAAACAGTAATGGTGAAACGCTAGTGCGATGTCCGGGGAAGGCGTTGGGATCTGAAAGCGTGAGGGAGCACGAAGAAATAGTTTAAGATATGAAGCTAAGTATTCCCTAATGGTTGGACCTCGGACTGTTAGTGAAAATATTGAATTGAAACACTGATAGTATTATCTTTTGAAAAACGAGGAATGAGGGAATAGCTCTATCCGCTTTCTTAATCACTGGATATTTTTTGCAAAAAGATCGTTGATGCTATCAGGCACTGATGCTGGACGTATGTATATAGTTGACCCCTGTTATCCATGTTTGTACCCCTGTTCGATGTAAAACCTAACAGCTTGTTGTTATGGTCGTTGTGTTATAATGTAAACCGCGCTGATGCCGAATAGTGCGGTATATAAAAAATTGTAATAAAAATAAATAAATAATAAATACTGTAAGTCCGAAACTGCTTGCCATAAAAGTCTGAGACTTTTAGCAAATTTCAATTTCAATTTGGATGCTTGGAGAGGCCACAAGAGATAGTAAAAAGAAGCTTTAAGTTTCATATTGATAATAGTGAGCGTATTGGGGGTTTCTATTACTAGTTAGTAATCGCTCAGAGAAAGACCATAATTAATTAGTAAATATTTGGCATGTGCTGCATCCACAGGAGCGGGACTACACGCATCTTTCTAGAGCTCATGGAACGAGTGCATGTTTGGCTACATCTTAGTGGCAGAGACATTATTTTGAATAGTGGAAGACGCAGTCATTGGCCCATATGAGATATCGGATCATGCGCCTTGTCGTGAGGGCATCCCCTGGTGACCATTTGAAGTATGGGCATGCTCCACGATAGAAATTTAGGGAGCGTGATGAAATGTAAGGTCCACGAATGGCGAATGGTCTTACTTATTTCCAGCTTCCTATGAGAGCTCAATAATCAAACCAAGTGTAGGGAAAACAAGGCTTTATTTCCCGTCTGTGCAAGGGTTCAAATAAGACATTGAGAAATCAAAAGAATGTCCTTTGTTTCAAAAGGTACCAGTATTAACAAGCTGACTAATTGTTAAACTTCACAATTAGTGCAAGGGTTAATCAGAGGAATTCACTTCATTCCAACACAATAAGAATTAAACAGACTTCTTCTCAGTTATACAGTGGCTACAGATTCTAGGCTCGTGGCCATGCACAAACCACAATCCATTTCTTCTGGTGGAGGAATGGGAACAGCATTTATATATTCAATTTCCATGGATTCTGCTCCACTACATTCATCATTAGAGTAGTCACTGTCCCTGTCTGCTACAGGTCTACGTGAAGTGTCTCTAGGCTCTTGCCTCCAATAAGACTGTTTTAAGTTCTCTGGGAATTTTCTGAAACCACCCTGGTTTCTTCTTCCTTACAAACTGAGTGTTTGTTTTAGCATTGCCTCTAGGAGTTAAGCATTCAGTATCATGAATAAAGCTTTCATACCTGGAGCCTCTGTGGTTTGAATCCGTGGAGCTTTCTCTCCCAGCAACGTTTCTCCTGCATCAGGTTCTCTGCTGACAAGCTCTAGGCAGGGTTGTGCTTTCTGGCAGCTTGGTAAAACCTGGTGTGGATTCAACTTTGTGCTTCAGTAAGAACTTAGCTTTGTCAGAAACTGCTTTTCCTTTGGTGCTTGGTAAAACTTGACTAGTATTTCCCAGAGACTGCAGGCTTTCCTCCAAACCTATCTCTCTGGTTCTCTGGATACGTCTCTCTGCCTTTGAATCAGGAACGTTGTTGGAACAGGGAGTGGCACACTCTCTAGCCTTAGTGCTTTCTCCAGCAGACTCCCTCTGTACAGCTGCTCGCTTAGCCTGGCCCTTCTGAACTCCACCTTTGTGAACTCTGTTCATTTGGGCTTGCTCAGGTAGGATTCTTTCTCCAAGTCCTTCTCCTTCTCTTAGAGCTGCTCCTTCCCTCAGAGCTGTTCCTTCTCTCTGTCCTCTCCTTTGAGGTGTTCCTCTCAGTAGAGATGTTCCTCCTTCCAATGGAGGTGTTCCTCCCAATAGAGGTGTTCCTTCTTTCTGGATCCGGTTTCAGTTCTGCCCTTCCTCTGGAGCTGTTCCTCTCAATAGAGGTGTTCCTCCTTTGCTAGCATTCAGCTTCTGCTTATAAAGGAATCTTTCTTTGAAACCCCCGGGCTCATTCCCAGGTGCAAGTCATTAGCTCTCTTAGGCTCATTAGCTCCTGTATGATCACTCCTGCCCCCTCTAGCTGTGCCTTAAGGTAACTGCACATCCAGATTTCTCTGAGAAACAGGGTTTCTTTTCAGGTTTGCATCTTTATTGATACCCACTTCATGACAGCCTGTATGGATGGACTGGTCTTGGGGAGCTTCTCAAATGAAACAGGTTTCATGGTGATTTCCTTTAGAATTTTGGCAGATGAAGGATTTTGTAAATACCTTCAAGAATGGTGGCAGAAATATCTTTTATTTAACTGGAGCCATCTGGACACCCAGGAGTTGTTCTGAGAGGTTTCCAAAGCAGTTATATGAGGTGATATTATTGCATACATGGTTCAGTGCTGAAGAGCTATGGTCGCTAGGGCTCTCCGGTTGGAGCAACAGGTGTGTCGGGAGCGGCGCCTCTGGGCAAGAAACCCTACATAAATAAACAAGACCTGGTAATTGGCTACTTAGATAGCCTTAAACACAGTTCTGCACCAGTGGATGAAGAAATCCCAAATGTACTCCCGATATCAGTTATATCAGTATGGAGGCAAGTCAAAGAGGCTACTGGCAAGGCGTTTGCATAATTTTATTTATTTATTTATTTACATTTCTTTTATACTGCGCTATTTGGCATCAGTGCGGTTTACATGCAATGAAATCATCAGAACCACAAGCCGTTCTGTGTTTACAGAGAACAGGGACGCGAAACTTGGATAACATAGGGGTAACTATATACATACAGGCGTCACGACATTACATCTTACACGGAGTTCAATGGTCATGGATAGCTTGCTGGGAATGTTGGTGTAGCTACATTCATTGGGGGGGTCGTCTTGACACGTTTTTGTCTGGGTAGTGTTTGAGGAAGAGGTGATGTTTGAGTACCTTTCTAAACTGGGGTAAGTTAGAGATTGCCCGGATATTAGGTGGTAGTGCGTTCCAGCATCTTGGAGCGCAAAATCTGAAGGCCTTGTTTGCTGTTGCCATGGTGCATTTTGTTAATGCCTTTGGAATCATTAGTGTATTAATTGCAGTAGATCTTCTGGATCTATTTGGTGAAATGGTGTGGATGAGCTCTGTTAGTGAGGAGGAGGAGAGCCCATTGATGGCCTTGAGGGTCAGCAATAAGGTCTTGAAAGTGAGCCTGCCTTGTAGAGGGAGCCAGTGGAGCTGTTTCAGGATGGGCGTCACATGGTCGCTCCTAGAGGCCCCATGCAGAACTCTCGCTGCAGCATTCATCGCGAGCTGCAGGGGGTTCAGGGTGGATTGTGGGAGGCCTTGTAAGATAGCATTAGCATAGTCAAAGTGAGGTATAATCAATTCCTGATAGATTGCCCGGAAGTCCTCTGGTTCTAGCAGGGAGCGTAAATGCCTGAGCGTCCGGATCTTGTAGTAGATTTTTCTTACCGTGTTACCTATGTGCACCTTCATGTCCAAGCACTGGTCTAATGTGACGCCAAGGTATCGTATTGTGGATTTTGTTTGTAGCTCTACTTCCTTAACCTTCAAGTGGGGCGGCGGGGTAAAATTTTGGTTCCTCGTAATAAAGAGCACCTCTGTTTTCTTGTGTTGAATTCGAAGGTTTTGAGACTGGAGCCAGTCGGATACTGCATTGAAACATTCTGTCAGTGGGAAGAGGTCCAATTGCTCTGTGGAGAACGGCACGTAGAGCAGAACATCATCAGCATAAATCAAGCAGTCCACACTGAAAGATCGGATGATATTACAGATGGGCTGCATGTATATGTTGAACATCAGGGCTGAGAGGGAGGATCCTTGCGGAACTCCCTGCCTCTGGTGGAATGGTTCCGATGTTGAAACTCCGGATTGTACGTGCTGCCACCTCTCGGACAGATATGATTTGCACCATTCCAGTGCAGTGCCACCAATGCCCTTTTCCTTTAGCCGCTCCAAGAGAATCTCGTGGCTTACCGAGTCAAAAGCTGCAGCAATGTCCAAGAAGATGAGGACAAATCCTTGACGGATGTTGTCAATTCCCGTAATTATGTTACTGAAGAGGGTGGTAAGGAGTGTTTCCACTCCATGAGACTCCCTGAATCCATGTTGGCAGAAGTCTAGTGGAGCAGCAGTTTCAATGTGGTCTTATATTTGTTTTTGGACCTCTTTTTCAATTATCTTCGCCAGTAGTGGTATACTGGATATAGGTCTATATGAGTCTACCTTCTGTGGGTCGAGCTTGCAGTTTTTCAGCAGAGGTCGGATGGATGTGTGTTTGAGGGCTGTCGGGAATAAACCCGTTGTGAAGGATAGGTTCATAAGCCTGGTTATGAATGGGCCTAAAATCACTGCGTAGCTCCTTTATCCAGAAGGCTGGGCAGGGGTCAGTTTGCGCCGTGGAAGTGTTGAGTGACATGATCGTATCCTCGATGTACTTCCTGGCTGGGGCAGAGAAGGTGGTCAGTGACGTTGAACAAGCTGGCTCTTGTGCGGTGGCGGATGCTGAGGACTTATTTGTTTGGCATAGTTTAGATTGTAGGTAGTCAGTGAATTCCTGTGGGTGGATCCCACTTTGGTGGTCAGGGGCTGGTTCCTTTGTTAGGGTCTTGACTAAATTGAACAAATCATGTGGTTTGTTTAGCGATCGTTTTAGGGTGTCCGTGTGAAATTGCTTCATTTTCTCTGTAATTGCTTTGCGGTGAATTGCTAGGTGAAGGTCGTATGCTGTCTTGTCTTCTATGGAGTGTGATCGATGCCAGCGTCTTTCCAGCTTCTGTAGATGGGTGAGAGATGATCGTAGCTCCGAGGAGTACCATGGTGCGGTAGCTCGTTTCCTTGGAAGTTTGTTAGGTGCTGGCCGTTGTGCAATAGCGCTGAGGCTACTATTCCAGCAGGAGATCGAGATTGCGTGCTGTCATGTCGAGGAGTGAGCGGGTTTTAGTTAGGATAAGTTCTTTGTTGAACAGTCAGAAACTTCGTGCTGGCGTTCTCGTGGTGCTGCTCAGATTTCTGTTATATTGCAGTCGGTTGTTGTGCAAGGGTATTGTCGCGACGCCACCCTGGTGGCTAATGGGCGCCAAGGTAGGTCGGACACAAATAAAGATAAGGTTGGGATGGGTACGTATTTCTCAGGGCCCAGGGATGTATAGCCTTGGTAGCGTCCTTATTACCCAATACCCAAAGAACACAGGTTTCCAAGTGGAGGGAAAATAAGACTTTATTTCCCTTGTCTTGCAAAGGTTCAAAGGATCAGTCCCAAACAACAAAAGAAATGTCCTTACATCAGGTTAGAAAAAGTAAAACTCGGGTTCAAAGCCACAAACTGTTCTCTTCATAGAGGTGATACAAAACAAATATTTCCTATTTCATCAGTTTACTGCTCACATGCTATGCAAGGATTCCAAGCTTCCAGTGGTACAATAACTACAATCCATTTCCTCATCTGAAAGGGATTCTACCACTTCCACTTGCATTGGTTCCTGATCATACGCCTCTGAAACAGTCCGTGGTTCTGGGCAACCTATAAGTGGACTTTTCAGCCAAATGCTGTATGACCTCCCAAGGCCTTGGTTTCAAAGTGGGGCGTCGGTCATGAACTGTTCTACAAGACGAATATTCTTCCCTCTTCATAGGTTTTATATTAGCTTCCTGCAAACATTGCTTATTCAAAAGTCTCTCATTTGATAAATGCTTTTCATACCTTGTATCATGAGAAGTGTTACATGAACAGGGACCTTCTGTTTCCCGTCCTCTCCACAGGCTAGCTCTCTGAAGGCTGTTCCCAACTAAGTGTGGGTTACCTTGTAGTGCTGGCTTCTCTCCTTGGGGTAAGGCTTGCGGCCTACTCCTGCTGAGATTCTGCCCTGCTCCTGCAATCTGGCGTGGGTTTTTCAACCATCCTTCGGTTGACTTCACACAGCTGTCCCAGTACTGCTTCCGTGTCCCCGGATCTCCTGGATCCTTCCGTACTCTCCGTCCTTTCAGGTCTCTCTGGCCTGTTCCTCCATCCGGCGCTCCAGTAGCGTCTGTAGCTTCTGCGGTTTCTGCCACCTCTGCAGCTCCTGCTGCTCCTCCGGCTTCTGCAGGCTCTGTAACTTCTCTGCCTTCTCTGCTGCTACCGCCACTTTCGCTTTTACCGCCACTTCCCTTTCCAGTCTTCCAGACTTTCTTTAAGAGGAGTTCCTGCCTTCCTGGATTGGAGGCTGGCTGGCTTTTGGTCACACCCTGTGGGGCGTGGATCCTCAGTCTTCCGGAGGTCCCTCTTGCTCCCCCTATCAGGTTCCTGAAAATACTGCAGCTTGTGCATGCCTTTTTTCGTGTTTAAAATATTTTCTTCTGTTCCCCACTGGTCTGCTGCATCACAGTATTTGGAAGTTGATTAGCTTGTGGTCCGACCAGGGTACTGCAGTAACGGACATCACAGGGTCCTGGGTTGGGTCAAAGGCTGTCTGTGGGGCGAATACCAGGTCTAATATGTTTCCCTTCACATGGGTAGGTTCCTTGACTATTTGCTGGTATCCCAGATCTTTAAGAGCTTCAAGGAAGGCAGACGCTTGATTGTCTTGCAGGGCTGGAAGATTGAAATCACCTAGTATCCAGCTTGATGTACTTGGATTATGGACATTGGAGGTGAGGTCTATTATAGTTGAGAGATCATCCGGGGAGGCTGAAGGGGCTCTGTACAACAAGTTGATGGAGCAGTGTTTGTTGGCTATAGTGATTGTATCAAGGTGGTTTGTGCTAGTGGAATCAATCAGAGCCAAAGCTCACGATATGTGATGGTGTTAAGAGATAGAGGAGGGAGTCTCCGCAGGCAGACAGAGGACATTGGTGCTATCTTTGGGGAATTTTATTGTTGCCTGTATACGAAGAATGAAATATCAATAACCAGCGTTAGGAACTACTTGCAAAAGGTTAAGATGCCGAGGCTTAATCAAAAGGAGCGGGATAAGCTTGGTGCTCAAGCACCAAGGTCTAGAGGGTCATAGCTGGAGCAGCCTTATGTCGGGTAATCGGACCCAATGGCTTTAGGGCTGAATACTATAAAATCTTTCTGGAGCAGATTACTCCTTCCATTAGTAGATGTATTTAATACTTGGCTCAGTAGTGGGAAACTCACCTATGAAGTAAACACTGCACACATAGCGGTGCTACCAAAATCAGGCAAAGATCCTTTCATGGCAGAATCTTACCGGCCGATCTCACTTATCAATTTTGATTTAAAAATGGTTGCCAAGATCCTAGCCAACTGTTTGATGTGATATTTGCTCAAATTAATTCACCCAAATCAGGACAGGTTTGTGCAAGGATAGTACCCTGATAGTAATAGCGGGCAGATTATAGCCTCCCTGGAACGGCTCCAGAATCATAACACACATTCTGTTCTCATTAGTTTCAACGCTGAGAAGATTTTTGATCGGGTTGGTTGGACGTAGCTGTTTAAGGCCGTATCGAAATATGGTCTAGGAGAAAGCTTTCTTCAGGGAGTGCGAGCCCTATATCATCGACCTCAGACAGCAGTTGAGGTAAATGGGAGTCTAACAGGTTGCTTTGGTTTGGAAAAAGGGACATGACAGGGTTGCACCCTGTCTCCTTTGTTATTTGTGTTATCACTTGATCCATTGCTGTGGAGCATACACTCATGGGCAGATATTAGGTGGGTGAATATTGGTATCATTACTTTTAAACTCTCAGCTTTTCTGGATGATCTGCTTGTTTTGCTGATGGATCTCGAAACCTCCCTGGTAAATCTACTGAAGGAAATTGATGAAGCAGGGATGTGCTTGAATTGATCTAAATCAGAAGCCCTGGACGTATTGGGCAGACTCAAGGATACCTGGTCAGAAGAGTTCCCCCTTAAGTGGACAGATGACCGATTCAAATATCTGGGCATTTGGATGACCACGGCACCCACCAGGCTATACCTGTCACTTGTAAAATGGGTTCAAGAAAAATTACGACACTGGACCAGACTACCTTTGTCCCTCACAGGTTGCATTGCCACATTTAAAATGATGGTATTCCCTCGGCTGTTGTACGTGCTCTAACATTTGCCTCTTAAAATGTACAGATGGGATATACTATTAATGGAGTGAGTGCTGCAGGCCTTTCTTTGGAAAGGAAAGAAGCCCCGTCTAGCTATTGGCCATTTACAGGGTCCTTGGGACAGAGGGGACTGGGAGTGCCATACTTAACCCATTATAATTCGACTGTATGTTGCGACAAGTGCGTGACTGGTTTGGGGGGGAGGGCAATCAACGTATACCCTGAGAGACCTTGAGTCCGCTCTGGTTGCGCCTTACTCTCTAAAGTCCATTCTACATGCGAACCTGAATGTCTTACCTGGGAGTATTCGGAAAAGTCTTCTTATCAAATTTGTAAAAGGCAGATGGAAGTCGTTGTGTGAACTTCTGGGGCTCCCCAACAAAAGCATGGGATATTTACTGCTACAACAATATAGCTTTCCCTCCAAGTTTAGATTCTAAGACCTTTTGGACTTGTGCCTAACTCAGGTTAGTCAAGTGGTAGATGCTGGAGGCCAAGCAATCCATTCCATGAACTTGAAGATTGATATGGACTATCTGAGAATCATCAGTTTGCATATGGACAGCTACGACACTTTGTGGCTTCGGTGGATTGGAGAAAGGCGCCTTCATGAAAATCGAGAAGTGGTTTGAAGACCGGACATGTGTATCTGTTGCCCACTATTATAGAGTGCTGAGAGCTCTGCCCAGGGAGTGACCCTATACCCATTTAGCTCTTAGGTGGGCGGAAGAGCTTGGTGCTCCGTTGGAAGGATTTGACTGGGAAGCGGCGGTGGCGCATATACCATTTTTGATCATGGGGGTGAGACTTTGGGAGATGCAGTTCAAAATTTTGGAGAGAGGATTCTTTTCTCCATATAGGGCATGGAAAGTGGGATTCACGGATTCTGGAAAGTGCCCATGGCATGAGGAAGACCAAGTCCATCTGGGTCATATGAAGTCCAAAAACGTGGAAAGCGGAGGAAGAATATCTTTTATTGAATAACCTAAGCCACTGACCCGACACAGGCCATGTTTTGTTCTGCCTTCATCAGGGGCTAAAGATAGCTTAACTCTATATTCACTTGTGTACTCAATACATTTATTCCTTGATGCTCTTCCAAAATAAAGGTGTTTCTGCATTAACCGCCATAGTTTTACAATTCAAAGGCTGACTATTGAATGCAAAAGTATTGTGTATCGTGTACTTGACTTATTTATTTTATTTATTTATTTATTTTATTTACATTCTCTTATATACCGCACTATTCAGCATCAGCGCGGTTTACACAGAACAAAGGTCTCAGTACAATAACAAGCATGAGTTTACAGATAACAAGGGAAGGAACTTGGATAACAAGGGAAACTATTTACAGTCTATTTACAGATGTAATACTACAGAATGAATACAGGTTATTAGGAACAGGTGTCACCAGGCCTCTGGAATCTGCTAGGATCATTGCCAGATAACCACCCCAGGGTCAGTAACAATATCATGACAAATGAGGTGGGTTCGTCCCAGGCGATTGGAGAGCATCTTTAGGTTCCTGTGGATCAACCCTTCTAGATCTCTTCTCTGGGTAGCAGAGAGCTAGTCTCCATTCGGGACTTGAGTCAGATCCAGTGGGGATGAAATTTCTAGCACAAAATCATCTCCATGTACCACCAAAGCCATCACTGAAGTCCATTTTTTCTATATGTTAATATGGTAAATTTGGGCTTTCTTCCTTTTATCTGACTGGGCAATCTTGTAGTTAACAGGACCCACTTTCTCTTCCACCTCATAGGGCACCTGCCACTTACAGAGTAACTTGCTCTCATATGAGGGCAGCAAAACTAAAAGTCTGTCTCTTGGTTGGAAGGTGCGGTGCATGGCTGTCCAATTGTAGCCTTTGGCCTGCTTGGCTTGGGCTTTTTCCAGACTAAGTTTGGCGACCTCTATGGCTTTCCTCAGCTCGTCTTGCATTTGTATAATGTACTCCATCAAATTACACTGGACACCGGGTTCTTCTTCCCAGGTTTCCCTTACCACATCTACAGTACTGATGTTCGCAGACTCTTGACCTTCATCAAGGCACATGCTTGCTTCATCACCTTGGATACAAAATGTGTTCCTTGATCTGTGAGGATCTCATAAGATATTCTTTCCTGCGAGAATACTTCCCAGAGGGCATTGGTGATTATAGTAGTTTTCATATTCCTTAGAGCAAAGGCCTCTGGGAGTCAGGTAGGGAAGACCAGTATAACTAAAATATATTTGTTAACTTGGGTGGTTCGCTCCAAGGGTCCTACCGTGTCTATGCCCACTCTTTCAAATGGGGTTTAAATAATAGGCATAGGCACTAAAGGGGCAGGTCAGACTCTGGTGAGGTTATGAAGTTGGAAGGTAGGACATGACTGGCAATATAACTGCACCTGTTTATGGATCCTGAGCCAGAAAAATTGGGCTAAAACATGCTCTAGTGTTTTCTCCACCCCACCATGGGGTTTTCGCCTTTTGAGTTTCTCTTCAGAAAATGGTCAAGAGACATATTAGACGTGGAAAGGGAAACCTGGGAAGAAGAACCCTGTACCAGGCGTAATTTGGTGGAGTATGTTATTCAAATGCAAGACTGGCTGAGGAAAGCCAGAGAGATGGCTAAACTCAGTCTGGAAAAAGCCAAAGCAGAGCAGCCTAGGGACTACATTCGGGAAGCTGTACTCCGCACCATCCAACTGGGAGACAGAGCCTTGCTGCCTTCATCTGAGAGCAAATTACTCTGTAAATGGCAGGGGCCCTATGAGGGCAAAAAGAAAGTAGAGCCTGTTAACTACTGCCCAGTCAGATAAACAGAAGAAAGCCAAAATTTAGCATCTTAACCTATTGAAAAAGTAGACTCTAGTGGTGGCTATGATGGTAAACAGATTATTTTGGACCGGAAATTTCAGCCCCATCAGATTCAGCTCAAGTCCCGAATGGAGACCAGCTCTCTGCTACCCAGAGAAGAGATCTAGAAGGGTTGATCCAGCGGAAACTAAAAGTATTCTACACCTGGAATGAACCCACCTCATTTGTCATGAAATCATTACTGACCCTGGGGTGGTTATCTGGCAACGACCCTATTAGATTCCAGAGACCTGCCGACAGACCACTGCAAAGGAGCTGGAAGAGATGCTTAACCTGGGGATTATAGAAGTGTCCATGAGTGACTAGTCAGCATCCATCGTCTTGGTTCCTAAAGCCAACAGGAGCATCAGATTCTGCATTGACCTCTAGAAGGTTAATGCAGCTTCTAAACTGGAAGTATATCCCATGCCCAGAATAGAGGAACTAATTGAGCGACTCAGTGGCGCATGCTTTATATCAACTTGGATCTGACCAAGGGGTACTGGCAGGTATCCTTGACCCCTACCGCTGGGGAGAAAACTACTTTTTTGACCCCGCAAGGTCTGTTCCAGTTCACATTGCTGCCCTTTGGATTACATTGGGCTCCCATCACATTTCAATGCCTAGTCGACCGTCTACTGAGACCACACAAGGTGTATGCGGCTGCCTACCTTGATGACATTGTCATGTACAGCAGAGACTGGACCACCCATCTAACCCAAGTACAAGCCATATTGACCAGCCTGCGGAAGGCTGGACTGATGGCCATCCCCAAGAAATGTTTCCTTGGACTGATGGGCTATTACTACCGCTTCATCCCTAATTTTGCAGAGGTGGTGGAGCCATTAACCACTCTCCTCCAGAAGAGAGCTCCCGAATGGATCCAGTGGTCACGACCAGATTGGTGTGTTCTGGATAATTTTCCCCACTGAAGATTGAATCCTAATTGAGAGATAGGATTTGGGGCTCTCACAAAAACTAGACCTGGAATTAACCTTCCAGTGTCTCAAGAAGGCCGTGTGCTCTGAACCCATTCTGAGTAGCCCTGATTTCTCTCTACCAAGTATTTTTTTTTTATTTATGAATTTTAGTCATATACAATAACCAAATATAATACAAAGACAATCTCATAATTCAATTATAAGCAAAAGAACACACAAATATATAAAGGAAACATAAGCAGCAATAAAGTCCACATCTTGGGAATCCAGTTGCATTATTAACAATAGGAAACAAAAAGTATCAAAACAGAAAACAAGGTAAAAAGTCCACAAAAGGAGGCCATTTACAATTAAACTACCCTCCCCGACTAAACCCTGTCTGTCAATCAAAAATTTTCCAGATGCGTAATATTCACAAAACCATAAGAAGCTCCATCATAATTGATGATGCATTTACAAGGAAATCGTAAAAAAAAAGTGGCACCCAAAGCTAAAACCTGAGGCTTTAAAGATAAAAATTGCCTCCAGCATAATTGGGTGCTACGAAACACATCAGGAAAAACATTAATTGTCTGTCCACAAAACTTAGCCATCTTTGCCTTAAAAAAAGCTTTAAGAATACGCTGTTTAATCACAACTGATTGAAAAGTGACAAGCAAAATGGAATGTAAACTGATGATATCTAAAGAATCCTCCAAGAAAGGCGGTCAAATTGGACATAGAAGGAATTACCTCGTCCAGTCCACCCTCAGCAGCGTTAATCTTTTTAGAGCCTGAGGGAATATAGTAAATCTGTAAAACCTCTATAGGGTCAGATATGGCTAACATTTCTTTTAGATATTTATCCAGAAGAATCTTAGGTGATAAAAGGGAAGATTGAGGAAAATAAAAAAAAACCGCAAATTACAAACACGCATAGAATTCTCAAGCACTTCCATCTTAGAATGCAATATTAAAGAATCCTTAATCCCAGCAACATTAGTTGTATAAAGTGGAAGAACTTGAGATTCTAATTTAGTAAGAGCCATATCCATCAAGGAAACTTTCTCATCAAGTTGCTGCAAAGAGACAGCAGCTTCCTGAGAGAAAGTACACAAAGAACTCAATGGTGAAGACACCTTAGTATTGATACACCGCAAAGCCCCCCAAAGATCCTTCAAAGTAACCTCAGCATCTGGGAGTAGGACTGGAAGCTCAACCGAGGATCCAAGAGCTACAAACAGGACCGGAGTAGGCATTTTAACCACTACTTTAACCTTCCTTTCCGATTCTGAGGGTTCCTTTGAAACACCAGATACTATAGAAGCAGGGCAAAGAGGAGGAGATCTCTCACCGGAGCTCAAAGAAACTCAGGGAGAGGACTGCACTAAAGAGAGGGGAGCAAAATGCTTATCCAGTGGGCCGACCGGTTTAGAAACTCCGGTATCAGCTCCCTGGGGTTTGCTAGACACCTTAGCCTTCCATTTGCCCATCATAACCTAATAAAGAACCAACTAAACAAACTAACAACAGAGCAGTTCAAGCAAAATAGGGAAGCAAACCATACCATTAAACGCCCACAGCCTCCCAGATGATGCAACCAAGTGCGACGCTGCTGTGACGTCGAAGGGGCAGAACCTGACCCTTTAGACACGCCCCTTCAGAAACGCCCCACGGTCGTGGAGAAGAGAAATCAACTAATTTATAGCCTATAAGGCCCACACCAGGAGCAGGCTGCCCCAGGCATGCCTGCCCGATGTAGATAAGAGTGCAGCAGTGTCACAGCACACAGAGCAGTCTCGGCAGTCACTCAGGCCGATGGACGGGCCCACTACTTCTCCACTCACTCCACAGCCGAATTCCGGTAAGGGGGTTACCTGGAGGGAAATTTAAAGCACCTCCAAGGCCCCACCAGGAGTAGGCTGCCCCGGGCGTGCCTGCCTAATGTAGATAAGGGTGCAGCAGCGTCACAGCACACATGTAGCAGCAGATAAGCATGCAATAAACAAAACCAGGAGTCTTTTCAAGGATCCAAGCCAGTTTAATGTGCACATGGCTCAAGCAATAAACAATTTCAAAATGGCTGAGCAATGGTTTCTAGCAAAACAACAACTTTTATAGCGTTCTTCTCCATTCTAGACATAGGCAAACTTTTCATTGGTCCCAGTAACCCCTCTCACCCATCTATTGGTCCTGGTACTGATATGGCTACCCAATCGGGACCCTGGTCTGGGCTCAGCACCTGGTTGCCCCCCTTCTAGTCCCAATTACAATGGTCAGTGTCTCTAACTTGTTATAACTCTCCTCCAAGGTCGCTTAGCTTGTTAAAACATATGGGAAGCAGGGCACTGTAACCTTGCTTTTTGCAGAGTTAATTAATTCTATAGCAGCTGTGCTCTCTTATCAGTACCAATTAGAGCTGTTTTCTGTCTTTTCTAAGTGTTTCGTTTCTGCTTAGCTATGTTCAGTTAAGCTGAGTTAAGTTTCAATTCTATGGTGTCATCATTCAGGGGGGTTTTCATTCCTCTGGGCCTAACTACAGGCTTCAGTTACAGGTCAAGCTGCTTAGGCCTGTCTGCTTAGTTCAATTAGCATGGATCATAGGCCGTCGCCTACCACATTCCCCCCCTTTGATTATTCTCACCCGCATGTTAATAAGGTGTGAGAATCAAATCACATAATACTAGGTAAAGGTATCACTCTGTGGTATAGGGTAGTAAGTTCACATAGCTAATATTTTTGTAGCTGCCTTATGCTCTACAGCAGTGATGGCTAACCTTTTTGAGCCCGAGTGCCCAAACTGCCGCACAAAACCAAAGAATTTCCTCAAAGTGCCAGCACGTCAATTTGCATAAATATTTGCATAATGCTAACATACACTAACTTTTAGTAAACATGTCTCTTAATGAGTGTATGGATAAAGACAGACTAAAAGATTTCTACATTACTATAATCCAGTGCCAACCGCCAGGCACATTAGGAACTACTACAAACACTGCCCATTTAGAACCAATAGCAAACCCGCCGTATCCTAACAGCACTACCAGGACTCACAAAGCACCACACCATACCTATCAAAAGGCAACACTGCAAATATTAAACCAATACATTTCAGACAATAACAATACATGACCTACTGGGGAAAGAGAACAAGTGGCAATGTCAAAAAGGAATTACATAAACAGAATACCTCAGCTCAGTTACACAGTTGCAATTGCTCCAGCCACTTTCTTCTGGTTTCTTCATGTTTTCTGCTAACTCTCCATCATCTGCTGTCCATTTGTCCTTTCTTCTCTCTTCTAGTTTTTTTTTCCATTCTCTCTCTCTACATCTGCTTTAACATACTAATCTTTCTCCTTTTGCTCTTTCCTCATTCCTATTTCATCCACTCAAATTTTACCCCTCCATCCTCAATCCCCACTTACTCTCCCAATACCCGGCCAATTGTAGATTTTTTATCCCTCCCGCACAAAATATTTTTCCCCTCTCCATTTTACTCTCCCAGCCCCATCCCATTCTAATCCTCCCCCAACATAAGCTCCCTTCTAGTTCCAGCCTCACCCAGCATCCATTCCCTTCTAGTCCCTGCATCAGCCCATTTCCAGTCCTAGCAACCCCCCAACCCAATACCAGTCCTAGCCCCCCCATCAACTCACTTCCAACCCTAAACCCCCATCACCCCATTTCCAGACAGCCCCCATCAGCCCACAGCCCATTAGCAGTCCTACCCCCCCAGCCCATTAGCAGTCCTAACACCCCCCCTCCTGCCCATTAGCAGTCCTAACCCCCCCTGCCCATTAGCAGTCCTAACACCCCCCCCTCCTGCCCATTAGCAGTCCTAACCCCCCCTCCTCCTGCCCATTAGCAGTCCTAACCCCCCCTCCTGCCCATTAGCAGTCCCACCCCCCCCGCCCATTAGCATTCCTAACACCCCCCCCCTCCTGCCCATTAGCAGTCCTAACCCCCCCCTCCTGCCCATTAGCAGTCCTAACACCCCCCCTCCTGCCCATTAGCAGTCCTAACCCCCCCCTCCTCCTGCCCATTAGCAGTCCTAACCCCCCCTCCTGCCCATTAGCAGTCCTAACCCCTCCTCCTGCCCATTAGCAGTCCTAACACCCCCCCCTCCGGCCCATTAGCAGTCCTAAACCCCCCTCCTCCTGCCCATTAGCAGTCCTAACCCCCCCCCTCCTGCCCATTAGCAGTCCTACCCCCCCCTCCTCCTCCTGCCCATTAGCAGTCCTAACCCCCCCTCCTCCTGCCCATTAGCAGTCCTAACCCCCCCTCCTCCTGCCCATTAGCAGTCCTAACCCCCCCCTCCTCCTCCTGCCCATTAGCAGTCCTAACCCCCCCTCCTCCTGCCCATTAGCAGTCCTAACCCCCACCTCCTGCCCATTAGCAGTCCTACCCCCCCCTGCCCATTAGCAGTCCTAACCCCCCCCCCTCCTGCCCATTAGCAGTCCTAACCCCCCCTCCTCCTGCCCATTAGCAGTCCTAACCCCCCCCTCCTGCCCATTAGCAATCCTAACCCCCCCCTGCCCATTAGCAGTCCTAACCCCCCCCTCCTGCCCATTAGCAGTCCTAACACCCCCCCGCTCCTGCCCATTATCAGTCCTAACCCCCCCTCCTGCCCATTAGCAGTCCTAACCCCCCCTCCTCCTGCCCATTAGCAGTCCTAACCCCCCCCCCCTCCTGCCCATTAGCAGTCCTAACCCCCCCCCTGCCCATTAGCAGTCCTAACCCCCCCTCCTCCTCCTGCCCATTAGCAGTCCTAACCCACCCTCCTCCTGCCCATTAGCAGTCCTAACCCCCCCCTCCTGCCCATTAGCAGTCCTAACCCCCCCCTGCCCATTAGCAGTCCTAACCCCCCCCTGCCCATTAGCAGTCCTAACACCCCCCCCCCCTCCTGCCCATTAGCAGTCCTAACCCCCCCCTCCTCCTGCCCATTAGCAGTCCTAACCCCCCCCTCCTCCTGCCCATTAGCAGTCCTAACCCCCCCTCCTGCCCATTAGCAGTCCTAACCCCCCCCTCCTCCTGCCCATTAGCAGTCCTAACCCCCCCCCCTCCTGCCCATTAGCAGTCCTAACCCCCCCCCCCCTCCTGCCCATTAGCAGTCCTAACCCCCCCCTCCTCCTCCTGCCCATTAGCAGTCCTAACCCCCCCCCCCTGCCCATTAGCAGTCTTAACCCCCCCCCCCCGGCAAATTTAAAAAACAAAAAAAAGCAGGCTCTGGCTGCTGCCGCGGCAGATTGCAATGTCCCGCGGGGCCCCCTCCGCCCGCTAAGCCCCTCTGCAAGGGCTTTCAGATTCGCGAGGGAGAGCCTCTCCCTCGCGTCTCTGTTAAGCCCGCAGGGGCTAATGGGAAATTTCCCATCAGTCCCTCGCGTCTAAAGGGGCTGATGGGAAATTTCCCATTAGCCCCTGCGGGCTTAACAGAGACGCGAGGGAGACGCTCTCCCTCGCGAATCTGAAAGCTCTTGCAGAGGGGCTTAGCGGGTGGAGGGGGCCTCGCGGGACGCTGCATTCTGCCCTTGCCGCGTCCGCAGTCAGAGACAGCTTTTTCTTTTTTTTGCGGACCTATGGCCCGCGTGCCAGCTGCAAGGCCTTCGCGTGCCACAGCTGGCACGCGTGCCATAGGTTCGCCATCGCTGCTCTACAGTGTTATTAATAACTGAAGTTATCATTCGCAAGCAAAGTGGCAAGAAACAAGGGAGCAACAGGCAGATAGTCAAAGTCCATAGTTTGGCAAGAGTGGGAAAAAGAACTAAAGGATTAGAAGGTTCAGTTGCATCTTTGTTGTGCTGTCGTAAAGCTTCTGATTTAGACAGACCAGCTGTCCATCCTTCGTAGTAGATTGTGGTCCAGTCCAAACAAAACACAAACTGTCAACAATGGGGTGGGCCAATACCCACTCACTAGTAGTATTATGTAAATCAGTCTGATTGTATAGGATAGAATAGTTCAGTTCTTGCGTCTCCCAGGGCCACTGATCTCCCATCTTAGTTCCTCCACAATAGAAACAGTCAGAAGTGTGGAGACTAGATGCTATTGCTCCAGCAAGTTCAAGAAACAAGTTCTGGTGGTGGTATGAGGAATTGCAACGGTGGCTTGCATAGCCTTGTAGAAAGTCAAGATCTAGAACAACTTTTGGATTGGAGAGTATACCAATGCAAGTATAGGAAGAATGATAAAACAAGGTCTGAGTGACCTTCGGTCCAGTTCATGTTGTACTTATACAGGCTGCCCAGGGAGATAAGGCAAAAGTCATTTCAAAGCACTCCAAAACTGTTGCCAGAATAAAGCAATAATAATAATTCATAATGGGCATAGTCTCTGGAAAATTGGTGGAACTGTCGACTTCCACAACAGATAACAGATGTAGGGTTGATTGTAGATCCTCAAGCTTCTGCGGTACGTAGACCTACCAGCGTTTTGGCAGGAGTAGGGCTGTAGATTCCAAAGTATCACTGTCCTCTGGGATGTCTCAATTTCTTAAGATATCTTAGGCTATTATTGCTTCTTTAGAGCAGTTCACTCTTTAGAAGATCAAAACAGTCTTTCCAGAGTATTTAAACACAGTCTCTTAGAAGATTCAATTTCTTAACACAACACAGTCTCTTTCTGATGATTGCAGTTTTTTTTTCCAGATGCGAAGCTTACTTTCAGATAAACAAACAGTCTTGAAATAGTGCAGTTTCTGAGGGACCAATAAGTCTTAGGTCCGTGGTTGTTGTCGTAGGGTGAGGTGCAATGGAGTCTCAGGATGCTGTACAGTAGTCCAGTGATCAGGTTCAAGAGCAGCTGCTGGCTTCACTTGATTATGATGGATCCAAGGTTCAAATTCTGCGACTTTTACTGCAGTTGGAGTTGACAAGATGACAACATAGGGTCCCCTCCAATGCAGGGCTAACAGTATCTTTCTCCACTCTTTGATCCACACCGAGACTCCAGGCTTGAAAGGATGCAGGGGTGCAGGCAAATTGATGGGTAATCGATTTTGTACTCAGGTATGAAGACTCCTGCAAAACAGAACTTAAAACCAATAGTTCATGTCTAATAATTTCAGATCCTATCTGTCTCATATCTCCTTTTATTTCCTATACAATAGGCAGGGGTTGCCCATACAGAATCTCAAAAAAGGGAAACTCCTAAAGACTTAGCAGGGGCTAAGTATATCCTAAGAAGGGCTATGGGAAGAACCTGGGGCCACTTCAGGTAAACCTCTTGGCAAAGTTTAGACAACTGAGATTTCAGGGTTCTATTCATACATTCTACTTTTCCTAAATTCTGAGATCTATAGGCAGTATGTATCTGTTAATATCAATATCTTGGGGCTATACTTAATGGACTTGCTTCCTAAGGTTATCCACCCTCATTCTTTGTACAGGGCCCCATATGCATGCAAGGTTGTAAGGGCATACTTGGAATCTGGGTACACATTTAGACAGGGCTCTTTTCCTATTGTTAGTGCTCTAGTGAGGACTATCAGTTCAGCTTTCTGTGGTGAAGTTTCTGGGGCCAGGGCTGAGGACTCAACTATCAAATCAGGGGTCACCACTGCATATCTAGCACAACAATGTCCATTGATGATGAAACTGCCTTCAGCCACAAAGAAAGTCTGTTCAGGGTTCTCCATAGGGACATCAGTCCAATCCAGGCGGCTTGAGAATACAGTGTCCATAATTTCTAAACAGTCATGATCAGGGGATCAAGACCAACTGATAACAACATAGCAGGATTGAAAGCTTGACTGACCCTTCAGTTGTATCTGGGGTTTTCACACAACATACTCTAATACTTCAACATTCATAGATTTGTTAGCTAGTAATTTCCTTTGTATTTCATATTGGTTAGAACAGAATGTGGTACAGTAACTTGAAGATTCTGTCTCAAAGGGATTTTTCTTTTAGTTTTTGCTTACTAGGAAGGCTGTAGCTGTAACAGCTTCTCAAATAAGGTCCAAGAGATTGAGTCAACACTCCTAGAACATTTCCTTGCGACTCATGAACATAGAGACTGTAAGGTTTTCTGGACATCTGGTAGACCCAGAGCTGGTGATAACATCAGAGCGGTTTTCAAAGATCAAAAGACTGCATTCCTATTCAAGTCCCCATTCCAATGGAGACTTTTTCATTCCTTTGGTAGCTTGATACAATGTGATACAATGGTTTTGCTAGCAGCGCAAAATTGGGGATCCATATACAACAGTACTCTGTGGCACCCAAGAAGGCTCTCACTTGCCTCCTGGTGGTTGGAGTAGGAATACTGCATACAGCTGCTTTGCGTTCTGGTAAGGGTTCCAGGCATCGAATTCCGCTGGACAACTGGAATCCTAGGTATTTAACTTGTTTGGCATAATTGCACCTTAGCTCTTGAGACTTTGTATCCAGCCTCATTAAGAGGATGCAAAAGTTCACTGATGGCTTGTAGACATTTACTTTCTGAGTTGGTGGTTATGAGCAAGTTGTCCACATATTGAAGTAGAATTTTTACTTTTTTTTTTCTCTGGAGTTTCTGGATAACTTGTCAAATCTTTTGCTGAGTGAGGCGAGTTCTTGAATCCTTGAGGTAATCTTGTCCAGATGAGTTGGCCCCCCCTCCTTGTAGTGGGGTCTTGGGCTAAGCGTATGCAGAAAAAGGCATCTTTTTAAGTCCAGAATGGTGAAATATATATCTTCAGCAGAGATCAGTTCCAAGGGAATATAAGGATTTTGGTACCACTGGTTGTATAGTTTCAGCTGCATCATTCATTCTTCTTAGATCCTGCACTGGGCGGTAATCACCTGTCCCAGGCTTCTTGACTGGCTTGAGGGTGACAATGACAGGGGCTATGTTCTTCGCTAGGCCAGGTGGATTATCTTCTGCCCATCCTCCAGGTGGGGCTATGAGGTTGGTAAGTGTACAGCTTGTTGCTTTGGATGCAGGTGAATAGAACCGCCATTCTTCTTCTTGGGGGACAGTTAACACCATCAGGCCAGCAGATTGTGAGTTTCATTTTTTCCCCCTTCAACAAAGGATATCTGTGCTTGAAACTTTGCAAGCAGGTCTCGGCCCAAAAATGGAATAGGGCATTCAGGCATATACAGGAACTGGTACATTATTATTATTATTTTTTTTTTTAGTTCACACATGCGGTTCTGCAAAAAAGGCTTTGTGGCCTTAGTCCCAGTAGCTCTGATAATGGTGGTGCATCTAGAAAAACACAGGGGCTACTGGCTTTAGTATTCTGCTCCTGTATCCCCCATAAAAGTCCATATATTGGTCCCCTATTTTTCAGACTGACTCCTGGGGACCCAGGGAAACTGGAAAGTCCGGTCTGGCCTAGTCTTCATCCATGCTGTAGCCCTCTTCGGCTGCCACTCACGCTATAGCTGCTTCACTCTCATGCTGAAACACTGTGCTTGGTTTATTGTTTTATGACTTTGCAATCAAGTACTCCCTCCTCCCCTCCTGGGGAGGAGTCAAGATACGGGCATTCACTTCTCTAATGTCCTTCTTTTTCTATAATGGGCGCACTCACACCCAGTTTTCACGTCCGCTGCTCCTTCGATTAGGAAAACCTCCTCCACATCATTCAAATAAATATCAGCAAAAAGATCTGTTCTCTTTTTCCATCTTACAATTCTTACATTCTCTGTCCTTCTTCAACAATCCACACACCCTCTTGATCAACTTTTTCATTTAAATATTATGCCCGCAAATTCATCCAGTTCTCTGCAATTTCCGTTCATTAGTTCAATCAAGTCCTAAAACTTCTCAGTGTATAATGCAGTTTTTTCAGTTCTAAACAAGTCTGGTCAGCTGATTTTCACTTCTGGTCCAGAGGGGGTGCACATCCCCCTGCTGCGGAGGTGGCTGGCAAACTAGGGAATCTACAGGGTGGATTCCCCCCCCCCCTCTCCTGGGTTCTGTTTCTCCTAGCAACGCTCTATCCAGGAGGTTGATTTTTTTTTTTTTTTAAAATGATCTACTTCTCTGCTGTGGGCACATTAGTTCACGCCCACCGGGGGGTGACATCATCGGTGGACTGGGCTCCATCCCCCCCTTAAGCACTCTAAGCGGAGCTACTTACAGAGAGAGAGAGAGAGAGAGACAGGATATCTAGAGATTCTGGGGCAAAATATGGTGAACAGCAGAAACCACTCCCTTTCACATAACATTCCTGATTGGGACAGAGACATTTCATAGTCTTCAGTAAATCCCTTACTGAAATTCTTGATCATACTTGAAAAGACACTTATTAAAAAACCTTATTACCGTAATCATAAGCTTAAATTGAGCACAGACATACAATTTAGATACAGTTCTTAAAATATCTTATAGAGAGAACTATAGCTATCTGTTACGTATGACTAGAATAAAAATACTTAGCAACCAGCCGTAATCAGCATGTCTCTGCAAAAGAAATATTACTTTTTTTAGTTCAGGAAGCAAATATTCAAAAGACATTCCGGATATTTTTCATAAAGTGCACCTTTCCCTTTTTTCAAATACAGAAAAACAGCTTACAGTTTGGGGAAGCATGCATTCAAATGACTTATACTTGTTCATAAAAAGGTTAGTGCAAACACTCTGCAAGATAAACTTTTTTTTTTTTTTTTAAACTTTGATTGAATGAATCCTTTATTTTAAACAAGCAAAAGAGACTGCTCAATCGGGAACGGCTGTCTCATTCCCTAGTAAGCTGTGTGAGCCACACCCCTTCGCTCACTGGAAACGAAATGATCACAGTTTCACAGAGACATGCTAGCAAGAATCATTTAAATCAGTGTCAAGTCGTGATCTAATAATTACTTTGTAGGTTTATAAGTCAAAGGAAATAAACCCAAAAACAGTTTGCTTAGTTTATCATTTCTGAAAGGTAACAATAATATACAGACAAAGCAGAGAATATAACTAAAAACAGTTTACGGAGCTCCGATGAGGTTAATTCGACCTTCAAAACTAAAATCCTGACTAAATATTCCTATCGAATGGTATATAATACCTAACCATAGCAGAAGGAACATTACTATTAAAAACATATTGAATAACACAGGTACAATTGTCCTGAAATAAGCACAAACTAACAGCATTGAGATTTAAGCCTGCACAGGATTAGAAAGACGACACTGTACATTCTTTCCTTCAGACACGCCCCCTGTCAGTTTTTTTACACTGCAGTAGAAAAACGAACTGGGTCAGACCAGCTTTTGGATTTTTAAAATGATTCTAGGTGTTTTGGGTCTTCGTTCTGCTCTATTAATACAATTTCTTAATCAGTGAACTGTCACAAATTACCCAACAGAATAATCTCACATTTATAACAGAAGGGAAACTCGCAGTTTCAACAGATAACAAAAAACAGATACACAGTAGGGCAGACAATACACCAAACGCTTCCTCCGTTTCGCGACCTAGACGCAGTCACCCAGCTAGGAACTGCGCTAGTCCAGAGTCCACTCTCGCTTGGTCCGTGCTGCCAGACCTCTCATTCACACTTCATTCACACAGTCATGCTAGCAACGTATCTCAGAATGCATTCCTTTCTATCTATTCTGACTAGTCTTATCCAATTTCCCAATTACAAAAAGGATGGGGGTTTCACCCGGCGAATACCCATGCGGGGTTACTCGGCCCTTCCTTGAGAGGTGATCATGCTCTCTTACCAATTTCCAATATCTCGAGATTACAAATTCCAAGTTCCTGTCTGTTCTGACTAGGCTAAATCATGATTTATTTTTTTTTAACAGCTGTACCTCGCGAATACTCATGCAAGGATTTTCAAACAAATTTTCCCCACGCATACTCATGTAGGGACCTCGCGCATACTCATGCGAGGTTGACTTAAGTCTTACCAAACAAAAAGGACGATGGCTTCGCCTTGCGCATACTCATGCAAGGGTAATAGGACCGTCCTTGAGAGGGGATCAGTGCTCTCATTACCAAATTCCAAATTCCAAGTTCCAAGTTCTCGAGATTACAAGTTACAAGTTTCAAAATCTTACCAAAGTTTTACAAGTTGCAAACTGCAGTTCTAACTCATCTGTCTAGACAGGTTTTCAAAACTATACTTACCAGATCTGGTTCCCAAGCTTCTGAGTTGGATCCTGGACTCCCCCGGGTCGGAAGTGTTGGCCAGCTGGACTCAGTGCCTGCCGAGGCCAGGCAGAACCCCCTCCGATTCAAGAGGATCGGTGGGCCCAGGGAAATTCCCCTGCGTCGGATTGGCATGGTTCCAACTGGACCAAACCTCAAGGCGAATTACGTGGATTTATTCACTTGAACACCATCCACCACTCGCACTTCCCGGCCAACGCACCAAGAAATGTAGCAGCAGATAAGCATGCAATAAACAAAACCAGGAGTCTTTTCAAGGATCCAAGCCAGTTTAATGTGCACATGGCTCAAGCAATAAGCAATTTCAAAATGGCTGAGCAATGGTTTCTAGCAAAACAACAACTTTTATAGCGTTCTTCTCCATTCTAGACATAGGCAAACTTTTCATTGGTCCCAGTAACCCCTCTCACCCATCTATTGGTCCTGGTACTGATATGGCTACCCAATCGGGAACCTGGTCTGGGCTCAGCACCTGGTTGCCCCCCTTCTAGTCCCAATTACAATGGTCAGTGTCTCTAACTTGTTACATCTCTCCTCCAAGGTCGCTTAGCTTGTTAAAACATATGGGAAGCAGGGCACTGTAACCTTGCTTTTTGCAGAGTTAATTAATTCTATAGAAGCTGTGCTCTCTTATCAGTACCAATTAGAGCTGTTTTCTGTCTTTTCTAAGTGTTTCGTTTCTGCTTAGCTATGTTCAGTTAAGCTGAGTTAAGTTTCAATTCTATGGTGTCATCATTCAGGGGGGTTTTCATTCCTCTGGGCCTAACTACAGGCTTCAGTTACAGGTCAAGCTGCTTAGGCCTGTCTGCTTAGTTCAATTAGCATGGATCATAGGCCGTCGCCTACCACACACAGAGCAGTCCCGGCAATCACTCAGGCCAATGGACGGGCCCACTACTCCTCAACTCACTCCGCAGCCAAATGTATTATGCAAACTGATGCCTCAGAGGTGGGCCTAGGCGCTGTTCTGGCCCAGGAAGTCAGGAGCGAAGAGTATCTCATCGCATTTATCAGATGTAAACTGTATTCTCGAGAAGGAGGCCCTGGTTGTTGAGTGGACACTTGAAACCTTTAAATATTGCCTGCTTGTCCATCTGTTTACGCTAATAACGGACTACCAGAAGATGGCAGTACCCTAACTTTGCTCTGCTAATCGCTCCTGTTTTGCTATTTAGTGTGGCTACAAGGAAGGAGAAATCACCTGTACTTTCTGCGGAGTCTCGCCAGGCTTCGATTCTCCTGTTTCTCTTGAAGTGGGATTCTTTGGAGAGTGACCCCAGAATCCCAGTAGTGAGCAGTGCTGCAGCGGCCTCTTCTCCCGAGATTGACCTGGCTCCCAGTCTGACGATTTCCCAAGATACAAAAGTTCAGTATACTGCCAGTGATTCTGCTTCGGCTTCCCTGCAAAACTCGTTAGTTTCACTTTCAGTTTTGACCGGATGTCCCGCGTCTGTTGAGGAAATAGCTACTGTTACCACTGAGCATGGGGCTTTGCGGTCTTTGGTGCTAGAGTGCAATAGTGTCTCCTCTCATTTGCTGGAACAGCGGCAGCAAAATTCTGGGAATTCAGAGTTCCACCGAGAGAGGCTTTCCTCTACCCAGCCTTCATCCAGTATACTGGGTTTGAATTTGCAATTGTCTGTGATTATGGAGAAGAAATCTTCAGTTGAATCCATGACTCCCTCTAATGATGATGTCTATGGACCAACAGCAAGTACTATTAAGACTTTAAATTTAGATAGTGCTTACTCTCCGAAGGTACCTGATTATTTGTTGTCTAAAATGAAACTTAGGAAATCCATACTTTTAGAGGTTCCTACCCAGCAAAGCTTTTCTATGACTTCTCAGGATGGGCCTGTAAGATTAATTCTGCAAGCTTTTACCTGCCTGGAGTCTGTTGTTCTCACAAAAATTGAGTTGCAGCATAGTGCTGTTATTAGGTTTGAAGAGAGGCAACAATGTTGTGAAAGAACTGTTGATAGTGTTGAAAAGACGGTTTCCTCACTTGAATCTTCATTTTCTTTGGTACAAGATAATTGTGCACAGATTGCCAAGGCTGAGTCTTTTATGATTCGCCATCTTGAAAGTTTGGAAAATCTTGCACGTAATTCTTTCCTAAGGAATGTTGCATTGATAAATAAGCAGAAACATCCAGTGGCAAAGCTTTCTCAGGAACTCTCAATGTCTCTTAAATAATTACAGAACATATCCTTAGGAGAGACAGTTGTTAACAGCACAATTGGGTAGTCTAACAGACTTTTTCCATAGTAACACTGTATATGACGGCAAATAAAGACCAATATGATCCGTCTAGTCTGCCCAGCAAAGTGGCTAGAGTGGTTGTAACTGCAACTCCGTGCAGGTCACCCCCCTCTCTAATTACTGGAGTATAAAAGCTGTTTTAAGTTTGCTTTGTGTGTGTGGAAATGTTCTATGCTTATTGTCAGCGGCTAACACTAGCTGCCAATGCATATCCCAATGCACAGTCAGCGTGTGCCAGAACACGTGCACTCAGCAAAAACCCTGTAGTCAAACGGCCCCTATGGCAATATGCACATAGCAATGCTAATGGCACAAGTCCGTTGCATGGGAGTGAGACAATGAACTGCCTCTGCAGGGGCCGCAGGCTTGCAGGCACAGCAGCCCCCCCCCCCCACACAGGTGGTGGTTCACCATGTGCAGGGTCAGCTCTCTGCAGAGTGGTCATGCTTGTGTCCTTGCAGAAGGCAAGTCAAGGGTAGATGTCAGTGTATCATATGAGATACAGCCATTCTTCCTGGCCATCCCCAGGACCAAGTGCTCACCCTCCATCAGCCTAGTCTAGGGGCTACAAGCAAGCTGTATGAGCATCTGAGGCCTCACCTGGACCATCTGAATGGCCTGTCACATGCCATACCAGGGCTCGGCAAATTCCTGAGAGTTATACCTAACTTTGCTTCTCGCTTCCTCCAAACATCATTGGCTGCAGTAGGTGGAATGAGCCACACCCTGTTTACCAGCTGCCCCCATCAGGTACTGTCAAGGCTGTGCAAGGATATCTGCCACCCTAAGCAGATCCCCCCCATGCCACTCCCCCCACCCCCTAACCCTGCTGCTGCCTTGAGGCTTGCCGCAGCATGGAAGGGAGAATTCTCCATTCTTCCCACCTCCTGGCATCCATTGTGATTCCTCCCTTCCATGCAGCAGCACGGCTTAAGGCAGCAGCATGTGTGCTACAGCATGCCACTCCTGCCCGCCTCTGACACATCCTGCTGGAGGGGAAAAGGAATGGCATACTGTGATTCTTCGCATGTGTGATGCTGCTTTAAGGCCATCTGCAGCACTGAAGCGGCAGCTGTGCCATGCTTGTAGGGAGAGAGAGATTGGCTGGCATGCCACCCACCAAGGTCTGCAGACCTAGACGCTTGCCTTGTTCACCTAGTGGATGGGCTGTTCCTGAGTATTGTGAGCCATGAGCAGCTGCATTACCTAATGAGAGACTGACCGTGCATTTCATAATGAGAAACAACAGTACATGAACCTTAACCTGCAGTGAGAGATAATGAGAGGGCAAGCACAATTGATGGTGCCTATACACAGCACGCATGTGTCACTTATAACACCCAGAGACTGGGAAGTGGTGTCTGCCAACCGCTATCACCTTCATGCCCTCAATGTGCATGTGGTGTATCCTGGCTACATCATCAGTCCCAAAGTGGTGGCCAGGTTGGCTGTGTCCATCCATGAGCCATACATCCTGCTGTAATCGGCAGTGTCATAGCAGTTTGACAGGGGATGGTTGGATCAGGATGCCCTCCACATGTACATATTAACTGAATATGTGCATGTGGGGAGGAAAAATATGCCAGTGAAGCAGGCGATATGATAATACCCCATGTCAGAGGAAGAATACCAACACTGCTGCCTCAGTTGCGAAATGATGACAACAGCCTGTACATGAACCTGTGACCCTTTCATATGTGAGCACTTAGTTATTTACCACAACCATCTGAGCCACATACGAGTCTAAATTGCACAGTGTGGTCTGCCAATTATGAGCTTAATCCAGGACTCCCCCCCTCCCCCCCCCCCATGCACACAGCAGGAAATGGTTACATTGGTCACTTTGCTAGGTCACCCATGGTCTTGAATGTGTGTGTTCATGTATCATGCCCTGTCCCTCTGGCAGGACAGATCCCATTGGTAAGACATGTCAGTTGAAGCAGCAGCATATCAATGCAGTTCTACATACAGACCTAACAAGATGTCCCTTTCCCACACTTGCCTAACATATCTTGTCAGACAAGTATAGCACAGAGCCTGCAGAGAACTACGCAAACATAAGCATACCCCCACTCATGCCCTTATACATCCTAACAATGACCATATATATATACACATGGAGTGATGCACTCTTCATCCCACAGGGCTGCTCTGTGGCTCCAAACATGTAGCCACTGTGTGTGTGACAGAAAAGGGTCATGGGTTCACAACCAATCTGTGGACCAAATATGTCCAGGTGTGTTAACTTTATCCTATATTTCCATATCTGTATCTGCAGGTGCAACCCTCCCCATCTTGTCCAGCATGAGCCCCCACACCCTCCAGCAACACTGAGAAGCTGCACCAACACTGGCTGGATAGCAGAGGGTGCTAATAGTGCCCACACACAAAGCAAGCATTAACAACATCCAAGGATAAGAGGAAGCATTGGCAGAGGGTGTTAATAGTGTGCACACACACAGAGAGGGCGTTGACAACGTTCAAGCATTAAAGGAGGCCCAAGAGTCAACTTATACCTCTTTTGGACAATGGAGTCATGCCTGTGTGTGTGTGTGTCCAGAGGATTGTGAGCTGCAGCAATGCACTGTGCATGCATGTGATGCCCAGGCTTTATGGATGTGCATACAACATGCTGCATGGTGTGACAACGCACCGCCTAGCCTGTAGCGTAAGCAGGCCAAGGGGATGTGAGCCACACAGTGGGGTGAGTTTAAAAGAGTCCTTGTTAGTGCTGAAGCCTTCCTACTGTAGTTGTGGAGTGAGTGACGACAGCCAAGGTTGGGTTTCCAAAGTAAGTAATGCTTTATTCATGCATAAGGTATTTGCACAAAGTATAGCAAAGGACACCGTACAGGACTTACTCCCCCGCCACAGAAGTATAATGGTAACCTTCTGTACCAAATAAAAGTTCAAGTGTTTATATAGCTTCTCCTGATACTTCTCAGGGACACATAAAATATTTACAAGCTTTCATCATTCTTCCAGCTTCATTACTACAACAGGCTTCAATCTTCTAGTAGTGCTTTCTCAGTATCTACTGGTAATAAAGAATCTTTCTCCTGTTGTACTTCTTGCTAGTGTCAAACAGCTTCCCATAGAAATGGCAATCTCCACAACTCTGGCTTATTAATGACTGCCTTCTTGTGTAGGAGCAGTTTCTCTCTATTGCCTTCTATTCACAGCTGTATCACATGAAGCTTTGATTCATTCCATTCACTAGAACGCTGCTGTCTCTCATGCACGTTCTAGAACATTGGCTTAAGGCTTCTCAGCACTCAATCATCAATTAGGAATACTTATAGTTCTTCACTCTATCATACAAATCCTTAGGTAGCTGCTTTGTAAGATCCCTCAGCTCTGCCTGGTCTGCAAAGGCTCCTCTTAGCTCTCTGCACGGTTGCTGCCAATTAGCTTCTTGCTGGCAAGCAGGTGTGTGCTCTTCTGAACTAGAGCTTAGCTCACGCTGTCTATCGTAGGGAAATGTTTGCAGCTCTCTAACAGGGATTTCTCTATAGCCCCTCTTCCCTCTATTAACTTCAGGTTTATATTCAGGGCCTGATTTACCCCTGCCTCCTTTAGCAAGCAGTCTATTGTCAGTTCCTATAGACTGACTTCTTTCCAAACTATTTACTTTACAAGGCTTAGAAGAGTTTGCTCTGACCTGGTTTTTGCAGCGTCTGCCTCTGGGGAACTCCCCTGACTCCAAGTCAGTATTCCAGGCTTCTGAATCCAGCTCTGGGTCACCTCCTGGGTTTTCTCTCTCATGGAGCTGAGGTCTGCCTGTGTCTCTTCCTGGACCACTTGCAGGAACTCTCCCTTCCCTGGTTCTCTCCTTAGTTCCTCTGGGCTCAGCCTTTCTGCTTGCACTGCTCTGTAACCAGTTCCTCTTCTCCAGGCCTTGCTCCTCGAGGGCTTGCTGCTCCAGTGCTTGCTCCTCGAGCCCCTCCTTCCTACTAACTGCTGCTTCCTGGTTATGAGTGCAGAGTGGCCCAATCCGGTCTGACTCCTCCCACCTCCCTGATTGGCTATGTCTCTGGGTTAGCCTAGAGCTAGGGTGTGGTTCTTTCCCTGCTCTTCTCTGCAGAGAAAGTTTGTGCACAGGAAACTTAACCCCTTCCTGTCCTGCCTCTCCAAGCATCTGAGGTGACAGAAAGTGATTTAAACCCATTTTCTCCTGTTTCTGGGGCTCTGCCTTGTCACAATGGTCAGCTATTCTGCAACTCCACATACTACTGTGTGAGACACCGTTTATGTGCAGAAGGTTAATATTCAGTAAGTAGTTGCAACCAGTAGGAGTCACTGGCTGACTAGCTGTGCCTGTACACATGTCCCCAAAGCTGTGAGCCTCAAATGCATTCCCAGTTACACCACCTTAAAGCTCCATCCCCACACACTGCCCCTCCACTTACATTACAACATGACGCTGCTGTACAGCTCCCATATTGCCTGCTGGTTTGACAGGAGTGAGCTGGGAGGACATGGTCTCACCAGGAAGAGCTCCATCACATGTGTGTTGCAGCAATCCTCACCTCTGACTGAGCCTCCAGTTCTCAGGACACACCTATCTTCACAGGTGAGAGCCTGATAATGACAACTGCCATAACAGCTGTATCCACAGCAACACTATCAGCCCCTTTGTGCAACTGCAGCCTATTGGGAGGGCTAGTCTATATGAATGTCCAATTCAATCACTTAGTTGGTAAGACAGGAAAGATTATGTGATGTAACTGCATGCAGTTTGCTCTTGTCCTAAGCTGCAGCCACAGAGTGAAATCTGGGATCTCTTAGCTCCATGCACAGTATGCACATATAAGCATGCCTGTCTCATGCATATCTGTACACAATAGATATTATCTCAACACTGTCTACCGATCATTGACCACAGCATTCAGCAGTACATTATAGAAACATAGAAACATGATGACAGAAAAAGACCACATGGTCTATCTAGTATGTCCTTCCATAACAACAACTACAACAGTCCGCTTTTTACCTTTAGAGATCCTCTGTGTTGGTCCCATGCTTTTTTGAATTCAGTTACTGTCCTCATCTCTACCACCTCCACAGGGAGACTATTCCATGGATCCACTACTCTTTCTGTAAAGAAATATTTCCGCATATCACTCCTGAATCTATCTCCCTTCACCCTCATCCCATGTCCCCTCATAGCAGAACTTGCTTTCAATTGAAAGAGGCTCTCTCCCTGAACATTTATGCCACGGAGGTATTTAAACATCTCAATCATATCACCTCTATCCCGCCTTTCCTCTAAGGTGTACATATTAAGATCCTTAAGTCTGTCCTCATATGCTTTATAATGAAGCCCATTAATCATTTTAGTAGCAACCCTCTGCACCGACTCCATCCTGTTCACATCCTTTTGAAGGTGCGGTCTCCAGAATTGCACACCATACTCCAAATGAGGACGCACCAAAGACTTATACAGAGGCATTATCACCTCCTTTTTTCTGCTAGCCATTCCTCTCCGTATGCACCCAAGCATCCTTCTAGCTTTTGCCGTCGCCTTTTCTACCTGTTTAGCTACTTTAAGATCACCAGACACAACCACGCCTAAGTCCCGCTCTTCTTTAGTGGACAAAAGTACTTCACCTCCTATACTGTATTGCTCCCTTGGATTGCTGCAGCCCAAATGCATGACCTTACATTTTTTAACATTAAATCCCAGCTGCCAAATTCTAGACCATTCTTCAAGCTTAGCTAGATCCCTCATGTTATCTACACCTTCCTGGGTGTCTACTCTATTGCAGATTTTGGTATCATCCACAAAGAGGCAAACCTTACCCGACAGCCCTTCCGCTATATCACTAACAAAGATGTTAAAAAGAATCGGACCAAGGACAGATCCCTGGGGCACACCACTGGTAACATCCTTCTCCTCAGAGTGAGCTCCATTTACTTGTACTCTTTGTCGCCTCCCACCCAACCAATTTCTAACCCAAGCAGTAACTTTAGGGTCCATCCCTAGGGTGCTCAGTTTGTTTATAAGTCGCCTGTGAGGAACAGTGTCAAAGGCTTTACTGAAATCTAAATACACCACATCTAGAGCTCTCCCTCGGTCCAACTCCCTGGTCACCCAGTCAAAGAAATCAATCAGATTTGTCTGACAAGACCTGCCTCTGGTGAATCCATGCTGCCTCGGATCCTGTAATCCGCTGGACTCCAGAAACCTCACTATTTTCTCTTTCAGCAGCGTTTCCAATAATTTACTCACCACCAAAGTTAAACTAACCGGCCTGTAGTTTTCAACCACATCCTTACTACCACTTTTGTGTAAAGGCACCACATGAGCCTCTCTCCAGTCCTTTGGCACCACTCCCGACTCCAACGAGGCATTGAAAAGGTCAGTCAGTGGAGTTGCTAGAACGTCCCCAAGTTCCCTCAGTATTCTAGGGTGTATCCCATCCGGTCCCATCACTTTGTCTACTTTAAGTTGAGCTAGTTTCTCACGAACACAGTCTTCTGAAAATTGTTCATGATGTCCCTCGCTTCTGTTCTTATTTGTGGGTGTTTTCTGAGGTCCTGCTCCTGGTTCTTCATCTGTGAACACATGTTTACAGAGACATAGAAACATGATGGCAGAAAAAGACCACATGGCCTATCTAGTCTGTCCTTCCAGATGACATGCATTTGTTTGCCTGACTGTGACAATGGGACACTGATCTCTGAATGCTGCATGCACAATTCCAGCAGGAGGAATTAGCCACAGGATGTCATGTTGGTCTCTGCATCACTTGCCACCATGTGGGAAGACAGTGCCTGGGGGTGAATGTTGGGTGGGGGTGGGGGGAACCGTCCCATACATGTTTTGAATGTGCCCCTGGTAGATGGCATTGCTGGCCAGAGGCTGTGTTCAGATGTACAGAAGCTATGAGAACCTACTCAGTCTCTGCATGTTTCACATCAGAGGCCCTGCATGACTGCCTTAGCCACTTTCCCCAGGCACTGAGTGTGGCAACCACAAGGACGTTAGAGTACAAAGAGCTCCCTTAGGGTTGAGATCGCGTACCGCACCGAATCGACATTCTACCAAACCGCAGCAAGTATATCCGATGACAAGCAATCACTAACTAGCATCCACATTTTATCTGGTATAGCTTGATCACTGTTGTAAATAAGATATATCACAGAGCTGCATTACTATCGTTAGTATTATTACATATTGCCACTACAAATTATCTCTGCCCGAATTTAATACTGTTGTCAGTAGCATACACCCACACATAGTGTATAACCTGTATGATCCAATTACTGTTGTCAGTAAGACATATCACAGAAATGCTATACCGCTGCCAGTACTAATTGCATCTTTGAAATTGATCTGAATGTAATACTACCTGATAATTATTTTACCTGAACAGCCTAATGATTTACATTGTTACCAAAATAGTATAAATAACTACTCAATGTTGATTTAATAGTTGCAAAACTGATACTGATACCAAAATTGAATACTTCACTAGCTCTCTCTGCATTACTGTTGCCAGTAGTATTTCATCATTCAGAACCGTTGTCAGTAGCTAGCTAGCAACTAACTGTCATACATTTATTACTGTTTTCAGTAGTATATTATCATCAATTAGTACTGTTGTTAGTAGCTATCACACAATTTTATATATATACTGTTGTCAGTAGCTTTCATCAATTAGGTTTAATATTGTTTCTAGCAGCTCTCATTTCAACTTTCTGTATAACACAACTTCCTAGTGATTTTCCTTTTCTCTCATTTCCTACCCTGGTTTATAACTGCTTAGCTCCACTAACAGAACCCATCTAAAATGCCACGTACAAACATAATGCTAATGAAACTATCTTATATCACTTTAGTCTTAGCAATACTAATCATAGACCTAACACTAAGCCTACACAACAATAACCATAAAACAATTCCCATAATTCACACACACACTAGAAACAACTTCCATACTGGACACATTTATCCAAACAACCATCCTAGACTAAATTTCCATAGACTAATTCACATAAAACAAACAAACCCACATCAAACAACCAAGGGAACATGCACCAATAACTCAACATCCCTCTCATGCATCCTTATCAACGCACGCTCGATGAAAAACAAGCTGCCAATATTTAATGACTTAATATCTGACTTAAAACCAGACATATTATGTGTCACTGAAACCTGGCTCTCCGATACCGATACAGTCTACATAAATCAACTTAATAATGAAGACTATGACACTTTCTATAAACATAGAACCAATAGGAAAGGCAGAGGTGTATTAATGATGACAAAAAAGGTACTAAGTGCCAAAACAATCCAATCAAACATCTCCAACAACATAGATACATTATTAATAAAAATTGGTATCATGAAACTCTGTTTAGTATATAGACCCCCAGACCAAAACCCAGATTACCTTGACGCTTTTATTGAACTCCTCAGCTCCTCCACTGAACAACACCCTATAATCATGCTATGAGATTTTAACCTTCCTTCTCTACCAACACTGGACGCTAAACTATTCTTTGACACAATATCAGACATGGAATATCATCAGATAATAAACACTTCTACACACATCAAAGGTGGAACTCTTGATCTTGTCTTTCTCCCTAATACACTCTTCAAACTAATCAACCCAAATTCAGTTGAATGTACACAGATACCCTGGTCTGATCACTACATCATCAAATTAAATCTTACATATCCCATCACTAGCACTAAAAACCAATCCAGAATTGTCCCAACTACAAGATTTAAAAAGTTCAACAATGAAGAATTTATTGATTTAACAATCCCTCACCTCTTATCACTAGCAACGAATTTAGATGACACTGTCAAAAACTGGCATGAAACTATCAACAATGCAGCCAAAATTAATCACACACACAAAAAGATCACTTACTCTGAGACTAATACCAAACCATGGTTCAACAATACACTAAAGCAAATGAAACGGAACCTGAGAAAACTAGAACACAACTGGCGCAAATCTAAATTGACAATACACAAAGAAATATACAATAATCACCTCAATAAATACAAAGAAACCTTGGACAGCACAAAAAAAGAATATTATGCTAAAATACTATCAAAATCATATAACAGGCCAAGAGAGTTATTCACCATTGTCAGAAATCTAACCAACCCTCAAACCTCTGACAGCGAAATTACAGACATCTCAGTTCAAACCTTAGCCCACCATTATCAAAACAAAGCAAAAATGCCATCAATGTCTATAGACATTACCAACTTATCACACCAGCCACAAGATGTATGGTCCGAGTTCCATCCCATAACTAAAGAGACACTAAAAAACATTATCACCAGTCTCAACACCACAACTTCATATCTAGATCCATGTCCAGTAACATGGATAAAAATACCCTACCAATTTTATTACCCTACATTCTCTCAATAGTGAACCTCTCACTAACCCAAGGCTACCTCCCACCATCACTCAAACACGCACAAATACGGCCAATCCTCAAGAACAGCAAACTTGATAAAACTTTACCTGCATCATATAGACCCATTTCAAGCATACCATTCTTGGCTAAAATAATTGAAAAAGTGGTTCAATTACAGACACAGGACTTTCTAGACTCATCTTACCCTCTTGATGAGCAACAGTATGGCTTTCGGCCACGCCATGGAGTTGAAACACTCCTCACAGTTTTAATAGATACGCTCCTAAGAGGGATTGACAATAATAAACAGGCCTTCATTCTACTTTTCATTGATATATCAGCTGCGTTTGACAGCGTACACCACACAATAATGCTCAATAGCTTGAGACAAATAGGCTTAAACTCTACAGTACATAAATGGTTCTCATCCTACCTAGATAATAGAACGCAAAATGTAAGAATTGGAAATCAAAACTCAACCACATATAAACAAGAAATTGGATTACCACAAGGTTCAGCGCTATCAGCCCTGCTTTTTAATATCTACATAAAACCAGTCTGCAACATTTTCAAAAAATTTGGAGTAAAATATCATCTATACGCAGACGATATTATGATGTATATTCCATTCACGATACCCAACCTACCACTACAACTCCTATCGGACTGTTATAATGAAATTACTACTTGGCTAAAAGCACAAAACCTTCACATAAACCACACTAAAACTGAAGTTCTAATCGTGACCAAGAACAAATCCTATATCCCCCCAACACACATAAGACTTCAAAATCAAGAAATTAAAATAAAAAACGAAATAAGATATCTAGGCGTTATACTAGACACACACCTTACGATGGAAACACACATTAGCAATACCATAAAGAAAATTTATTTCAAACTCAAAACCCTCAAACAACTTCGTCCGCTAGTATTTACACAAGACTTTATCAACATAATCCAGGCCACCATAACTCCACATTTTGACTTTGCCAATCTAATTCTAATCGGCATATCAAAACAAAACATCAAACGATTGCAATTAGCGCAAAACGCAGCGGCCAGAATCATATTGAAAATTAACTCACTCCAACACATATCACCAATACTAGCCTCCCTCCATTGGCTACCAATTCAAAGTAGAATAATCTACAAAACAATAATAACTTCATTCAAGGCCTTATATGATATGGCCCCAACTATGCTACATAACTTAATACACAAAGAACCATCTAAGTCCACACACAGAAAAGGACAATTGAACAGATTAAAGATCCCGAAAGATTATACAAGAGCCCATAAATCAACAAATAACAGAGCCTTTTCCCACATAGCCCCAACGATCTGGAATTCCCTCCTAGAGGAGCTACGAACACTAACGGAGATCATGGAAATCCGCAAAAAATTAAAAACTTATTTGTTCACCAAACACTATAACATAGATAACTCACAACCTGCTTTAGACAAAGGTTAAACAGGTATCTATCTGCATCAAGCAAAAACCCTAACCCACACAATTGACACACAATCATGATGACTTCACAGCTTATGTCCTTTCACTTCCATGTATATAAATACATATATAAAACTGTATATAGTTTATTCTGTTCTGTATTATCCCACATTGTTTAGACTGTATATTCTATATATAATATGATGTTCCTTGTAAATATGTTCTGTTATAATATGACGTTCCCTGTAAAACAAACTTGCTTTGTTAACTATTGTTCACTGTAAACCGCAACTGAACTTTGGAAGATGCGGTATATAAATGTGAATAAAATAAATAAAAAATAAAATAAAAAAAAGAGGCTGGGGATGGCAATGTATGTGTAGCCAGCAACTGTACCAACCTCTAATCCCATGTCCAATCTGCATGAACTGAGTCCAAAGCTTGGGAGAGTGCACGTGCTGCACCAGCCATTTTCACAGTGTCCATGACCAGGGACATGACATAATATGGGAGTATGAGCATGGCTGCCAAAAGCTGTGTGGGGGGATACAGTCTTGTGGTATGTGACAGACGTAGGCCACTGTAGGCCAACATGCACTCGCAGCCTGTCTCTGGGCCAGTTTCCAGTGCTCTTTGCATTGCATTAGCTGTCCCCGAGTTTAAACTAAAAGGGTACACAAATGAAGAGCAGAGAATTCTGGGTATTGTCAAAGGCAGAGCAGTTTGCACAGGATGTTCATGAGTCAGAGGTTAGGTAAACGGCGGAGCCATGTTAACATGGGTCTGGCATGAGCATGGCCTGATCGCACACATCTGTTCATGCTGAGAGGCCGCTCTCACTCTGACCGAGCTGGGACCATCCACATAGCCCTCTCTATGGTCAAGTTGTAGCAATATATACACTTTCTTTATGGCAGTCCAGTCACTAGCAGGCTGCTGTTTGTGTGAAACCCCCATTTCACTGTGTTATGTGTACATACAGTGGGTGGTGATTAGCAGACATGGCACAGACAGTACGTGAGTGACTGACACAGCTGAGTGTCGCACAACATTATATAGGCTGACTGTGATGGATCTAGTTGAATGGATATCACAGAAAGAGAAGAAAGCTCTTCTGGGGCTGCCAGTAACCTGTTGATGGCTATGCTTTTAGGAAGCCATACTGGCTAGTGTCAGCACCCCTCTTTTTGTCTAGGTACTACTCACTGCATTCATGTTCATTGGAAACAACTGCCCGAGCCCTAGAGCATAACATGAGATGTTACAAACAAGTCCTTTGCCAAAAGGGGCAGGTCACAAAAGCTAGATAAAACATGCCACACCAACATACTGCAGCTGTACAGGGTACAAAATGGCTAACATGGGCTGGGGAGCAGGTGATGTGTGCCCTTCCTCATATTCAAGGTGGCTGTTATGTCCATAAAGCACAGATTGTGCCTGCACATTCCAGAGCCGATGTGATGGATCACTGCATTCTCCATAGGGGCAAAAGTAGTGTATAGGTGCTCAGATTGTGAAGTGCATCCTAGGAAATAAAGGGGCTAACCAATACCAGCACACATAGCCCACATTGCAGCCATAGTGGTGACCCTGATCACTGGAGCATTGCCCAGTTACCTGCATGTCTTGTATTTTTATTTATTTATTATTTATTACTGTTTCTTATATACCGCACTATTCGGTATCAGCGCGGTTTACATCATAACATAACTACCATAACGACAAGTTGTCAGGTTTTACATCGAACAGGGATACAAACTTGGATAACAGGGTAAACTATGTACATAAGCTATTTACACGGCAAGGATAGGTAAAAATCAGAAAATGAGTATGAGGGCATTTCTAGAGGGGTCTAGCGTGGGTCATTTATTGAGAGGGGTATCTAGGTTTAATTGCTGGCTGGGAAGTATTGGAGGAAGAGGTGGGTTTTGAGTGTATGACGAAGAAGCAAGTGTGCATGGCCCCCCAAAGAGGTCAGGATGGTCTGTGATGGACCTCATGGATCATGAATGAGGTCTGAGTTTGGTGTATGTGCAAAAGTACTTATCATGTAGTGTACATCAGGTCACAAGGGAATGTATGTCGTGCACATGAGCTGCTTCAGGGATTAGTGCCACCCTGCAGCCCATTGGACCTCTGCATTCAAATGTTGTTTGGCTTGGGAGGTACAGTGGAAGGAAGGACATCTTACCCTCACATGTGGCTTGGCCTTTGGACAGGAGATTTATTCTGCTGCTGTGTGTCTGTTATGCAGTACTGAGTGTCCAGTGCAGTCCGTACTGCAGGTGTACTGCTGCAGGCAGGCCCTAGGTGTGGTTTACGATGTCTCAGAATGTACAGCCAGGTTGTTTCAAGTCCTGGGTTTAGCCATTGCAGGCAGGGACCTGTAGTTTGGTTTATTCAGAGAGTGCTATAGAAAAATGTGTTGAGGTGCAGCAAATAGTTAGAGCGCTGGTGAAGTAAGAAACAGACCAGGGTTTGAGTCCTACTTTTGGCCTTGGGAAATTCACTTCACCCTGGCAATATACTTTCAGTCCCACTGCCAAGAAACCCAGGAACTGCGGGCTCACCAGGAGTCAGCATTAACGAGGGCACATTTTATTATTATTCTTTTTTTATGTGTTATGATAGTACATTGGGTCTGCAAGCATGCACATTGCAATCATATCCATCTGACAGCTTGACTTTATTGGCTCTGCTGCAGCATATTGCAAAGGGTCATACAACTTCACCCTGTAGAAGCATGACACATGAGTTATACATGATTGGAAACCTTTGTGATACTGTGAATGAACATCTTTTGCTCCATCTCATATATGCAGTACATACAGGCACAATACGCTCCTGGGATGGCCACCTGCAGAGATCATCACATGTCCTTACTTGCGCCATATCGCCAATATGTGAGATACATCAGTTCAGAGACATGAGTGGACGCCAGGTGTGTAGCATCATGCAAGTGGCCTTGTTCCACCAGACATTATGAGTGTAGACCTTATCTGTACAACAGCACTTTGTGTTTCCACGCAGCTTGAATAGATGTGTGACTGTTATGTCCTGGGATCATAGCCTACTTACCTATCCGGTTGTTATATGCATATCTGTCAGGAAGACTGTATAGTGGTTACAGCAGCTGAGACAGACGTGAAACTCTTAGAACTTCCCTATGGCACAGCAACTATTTTTCACACACAGTACAACTGGGTTAGCTGCATTTGTGAGGTCACATTGGGTACATTGAGGCAGCAAGGTCATACAGTACTCACATTTACTCCCATCCATCCTAGCCATTCATCAGTATATATCCATCATGTTCACTCATGTATTCTCATGCCAGCTGCTGCACCCTGGCCCACACTGTGGCATTTTAATCATTAGGACGTATCGCTCGCACTTCACCTGCAGCTGATATGCAGGTCATCACTGTCATCCTGGCATTTTTTCTATGTCTACATTGTGGCCATGGTGGCTACTCCATGGCAAACGTCTGCCCATATGGATGTGACTTGTCCATCACCTATTCCCTTTGTTCCCATCCAGTACCTCACTTCTGACTTCTCCATAGGCTTCCTTATCCTCTGTTAAGACAACTGTCCTTAACACATATTAACCCGCACGCTTGGTGCTGTTAATGCCCTCTGTCCACTTAAAGCCTGCTAACTGTCCGCTATTGCCCTTTATGTAGGAATGCCTCCCCCCCCCCCAGACTTTAACTCCCACTGGAGCCCTTAACACTGCCATTTGGTCCTTAGTAAATATATCCCTTTGTTCCCATCGAGCACCTCACTTCTGATCTCTCCATAGGCTTCCTTATCCCTTGTTAAAGCAACCGTCCTTAGCGCATGTTAACCTGCATGCTTGGTGCTATTAATGCCTGCGGTTCACCTAATGCCCGCTAACAAGCCACTAGTGCCCTTTATGCGGACATGCTTCTTCCCCATCCCGGGATTTAACACCCATTGGGGCCCTGAATGCTGATGTTTGCACACGCTGAAGAGTGCATCATTAATGATCCTTAGTAAAGCTATATATAGCTTATGATTCCTTTGATTAGACCCAAAATGTATGCTTTAATATCTAGGCTTTTTAAATAATAATAATAATATATACGCTATTAATACTTGGGCAATTCCAGTCATCAGATGTATTGCTGGAATTGTAGACCAGGCAAAAGCTGATTTAGATAAACCTGATTAAAGAACCAGGAAGCTGACAGCAAAAAATTATACCCTATACCCAAGAAATGATATTGATAGATTATATATACCAAGAACCAAAACAGATAAAGGTTTGTTTTAATGTAAACTGTGGAAGAATAAAATCTTAGAAACATGACGGCAGAAAAAGACCACATGGCCTATCTAGTCTGCCTTTTCATATCAACTACAATAGTCCTCTTTATACCTTTAGAAATCCTCTGTGTTTGTCCCATGCTTTTTGGAATTCAGAAACTGTCCTCCTGTCCACCACCTCCACTGGGAGATGATTCCATGCATCTATCACTCTTTCTGTAAAGAAATATTTACGCATATTATTCCTGAGTCTATCCCCTTTCACTCTCATCCTATGTCCCCTTGTAGCAGAGCTTCCCTTCACTTGCAAGAGACTCTCCTCCTGTGCACTTATGCCACGGAGGTATTTAAATGTCTCTATCATATCTCCCTTATCCTGCCTTTCCTCTAAAGTAAAAAAAGTGGCGGGAAGGCAGAGGCGGCAAAATCTAAAATAAAAACAGCTGTAGTGCCGCTGCTGGATGAATCAGCCAAGGAAGAGAGGTGCAGGTGGACGGAGGGGGGGGGGGGGGAGGAGAACTGTCACACTGGTCTTGTGAGATCTGAAGTGGAGACTGGCTCAGATTTACATGGAGCCACACGGGATGTAAGAACGACATTCCAGTTCAGGCGGCCACGGAGAGCAGAGTGAGTTTTCAGCTCTGGCTCTGAATGCTAGATTGAGAGGAGGAGAGGCATTAAATGTCTTGCGGGATGGGGGTTGGCATAGTTGGAAGGGGGAAATGGCTGAATGGCTTGATTACTGGGGCTGGGTTTGGGGGGAAATGGCTGATTAGCTTGTTTACTGAGGGGGAGGGGGTGTCAAGTGACTGACCGATTTGCTTACCGGTGCTGGGTTTGGGGAGAGTTGCTGACTGGACTGCTTTCTGGGGCTGGGTGGAATGGTTGATTGGCTTGCTTACTGAGGCTGGGGGTGAACTGGCTGACTGGTTTGATTACTAGGGCTGGGTGGGGGGGGGGGGGTGGGGGAGAATTGCTGACCGACTTGCTTACTGGGGCTGGGGGGTAGGGTGGCTGACCGGCTTGCTTTCTGGAGCAGGGAGAGGAATGGCTGAAGGGCTTGCTTGCTGGGGCAGGATAGGGGCTGGAGGGTGGTGGACTAATTTGCAAGGCAGAGGCTGGGGATGGCTGTCTAGCTTGCTGGGTGGCAAGGGCTAGCTGGTCTGTGGGGCACTGGCTGGTTTCCTGGTTGGTGAAGGCTGGCTGGGAGGGTGCCTGACTGATTTGCTGGATGGTGAGAACTAGCTAGGGTGGTAGAATTTAACGGAGGATGGAAATTGATGGGGAAGAAAGGGATACAATTGAGAATGGGTGACAACAGAGCTGGAAGAAGGCAGAGAGAGAGAGTAAAGGGGAAGAAGGGCTGCAGGTTGTGTATTTCTGCAGATGGCCTGTAGGAGTGCATTAAGGGTCCTGATTTACTAAGCCTTTCCTTTAGAAACATACTTGGGATAAAGTGCTTAGTAAAGCAGGCCACAAAGGAACTTTGGTAGATTTGAGAAGTGATCTTCCTCCCCCCTCCCCCTGCTCCATAACTTCAGTAGAGATAAGGGGGAAGGGAAGGGGAGGTCTCAATCGTTGACTCCTAAGAAAATATGTCAATGCCTGAGCTATTTATACCAGGGTACATGGTTGAAAGTTCATGTGAATATAAGGGTGGGTGTGCAAGTAGCCATTGGGCTGTAAGGAGATGAGGGGTAAGGTTCGTTCAGGGCATAAGATACTCTTGAGCAGGCCTGGCAAGAAGAAAGAGAGCTAAGAGAAGACAGAAGAAAGCAGAAGCCTCAGATCAAGACCAGCATGATCAGAGTATAAAACGGTCAGACAACAAAGGTAAAAAAAATAATTTTATTTTCAAATGAGTGATTGGACTTTGCACTATTTTTATATTTTACACAGTATAGGAAAATGTGTCTCTTTTATTTCTCTGGTGTTGCACTGCATGCAGAGTCTGGCTTCTTGGGCTTTCAGTTTAATTTTTGTCTACATATTTTTATTTTCACTTTAGGTTATCCTCACTTATTCTGTATTTGATGAGGGTCTGTGTTCTGAGTGTGTGACTGAGGCCAGGCGTTCTGTTAACATGCAGTTTATACGAAGGGACCTGTATTGTAGTAATATGACTTGTTTAGCTTTTCGATAGGTGTATGGATGTTCTAGGGCCTGCTACAGTATTTATAGCGCTGCTTTTATCTGGGTAGGCCCCTTGTTGTATGAGTTTTTGAAGTTTATGCTGGTATGATATGGTTGATTGGGCCTTGTAGATCATTGGTGACTTTTGTAGGGTTTTGTTTTAGTTCACAATATGCCTGGAACTGGAAAATGTTTATGACAGTGAAATGATCAGAATCAGAATGTTTTTTAATATATTGAATTCTGTGGCTGAATGTCCTACCTCTGCTCTGCACCCATTGTCCAGAGAGAGGTTTCAGTGGATGCAGAATATATATTCAAAAAGAAAGAGAACTATAATGCAGTTTATAACAAAATGAAATGAATTATAATTTTATAATTTGGTATTATAAACTGCGTTGTGATTCTCAGTTTTTCTTTTAGTTCCTTGGCGTATGAACATCTTGCATTTCTTGTTTTTTCAGAGGATGGCAAGCACTGTATTGGGGCACCAAGTCACTTATATTATGTGGAAGTGGGAGGTGCTGCATAGTGCTGATGAGTCCCTCTTTTTTGGCATATTTAGCAATATGTTTCCTAAGTCTTGTGCTGCTAGCATATGAACATAGGAGATGCCATACGGGGGTCAGACCAAGGACCATCAAACCCAGTATCCTGTTTCCAACCTTGGTCAATCCAGGTCACAAGTACCTGATAGGTTCCCAAAAAAGGAACACAGGTTCCACAATGCCTCTCTTGGGACAAGCAGTAGATTTCCTGGGTACTCTTTAATAATAGTTTATGTACCTTGCCTCCAGCAACTTGTCCAAACCGTTTATAAAATCCAGCTACACTAACAGCTTTTACTATGATCCTCCGGTAACTAATTACAGAGTTTGATTACGTCGGGCCATCGACTAATTGCAGGGAGGCAGTTTTCCTTTCCAATATTGCTGCTGCTCGGTTAGCGCTATTCTGTGCCCTGCAACGCCCCCAACATACCCCTGATGCTAAGCAGTTAGCATCAGGGCCCCTAGGGGACTTAGGAGGGGATATCCAATGACACTTATCAAGTACAGTGCCTTGCAAAAGTATTCATCCCTTCGGTGTTTGTCCTGTTTTGTCGCATTACAACCTGGAATTAAAATGGAGTTTTGGGGGTTAGCACCATGTGATATGCACAACATGCCTATGACTTTGAAGGTGCAAAATATCCTTTATTATGACAAAACAATAATTAAGACAAAAAAACCCCTGAAATCAGGAGTGTGCATATGTATTCATTCCCCAACGTCAATACGTTGTAAAGCCACCTTTTGCTACAATTATAGCTACAAGTCTCTTGGGGTATGTCTCTATTAGCTTAGCACATTTAGCCACTGGGGTTTTCACGCTTTCCTTAAGGCTAAACTGCTCCAACTCCTTCAAGTTAGATGGGTTGCGTTGGTGTACAGCAATCTTCAAGTAATGCCACAGATTCTCAATTGGATTGAGGTCTGGACTTTGACTAGGCCATTCCAAGACATTAAAACAATTCCCTTTAAACCAGCTTTAGCAGTATGTTTAGGGCCATTATCCTGCTGGAAGGTGAACCTTCGTCCCAGTCTCAAATCTCTGGCAGACTGAAACAGGTTTTCTTCAAGAATTGCCCTGCATTTAGTGCCTTCCATCGTTCTCTCAGTTCTGACCAGTTTTCCTGTCCCTGACGATGAAAAACATCCCCACAGCATGACGCTGCCACCACCATGTTTCACTGTAGGAATGGTGTTCTCGGGGTGATGGGAAGTGTTGGGTTTGCGCCACACATGGCGTTTCCCATGATGGCCAAAAAGTTCAATTTTTGTCTCATCTGACCAGAGAACCTTCTTCCATGTGTTTGGGGGTCCGCCACATGCTGTTGTGCAAACTCCAAATGTGTTTTCTTCTTTCTTTCTTTAAGCAATGTTTTTTTTTCTGGCCACTCTTCCATAAAGCCCCACTCTATGGAGTGTGTGGCTTAAAGTGGTCCTATGGACAAATACTCCCATCTTCACTGTGGAGCTGCAAACTTTGTGTCTTTGTAGCATCTCTGATTAATGCCCTCCTTGCCCAGTCTGTGAGTTTTGGTGGGCAGCCTTGTCTTGTCAGGTTTGTAGTGATGCCATATGCTTTCTCTTTTGCTATAATGGATTTAATGGTGCTCCGTGGGATATTCAGAATTTGGGATATATTTTTATAACCCAACACTGATCTATACTTCTCCACAACTTTGTCTCTGACCTGTTTGGAGTGCTCCTTGGTCTTCATGTTGCTTGCTTAGTGGTGTTGCAGAGTCAGGAGCCTTTCAGAACAGATATCTTTATACAGGCATCATGTGACAGATCATGTGACATTGATTGTACACAGTTGGACCCTAATCAACTAATTATGTGACTTCTGAGGTTAATTGGTTGGACCAGATCTTATTTATGGGTTTCATAGCAAAAGGGATGAATACATATGCACTCACAACTTTTCAGTTTTTGTTCTTTTATATATACAAGATATTTTATTGTCATTTCACTTTACCAGTTTGGACTATATTGTTAGGTCCATTACCTAACATCCAACTGAACCTCCATTTCCATTCCAGGTTGTACGTAAAGCGACAAAACAGGACAAAAACCAAGGGGATGAATACTTTTCCAAGGCACTGTGAGTGCCCCTTGACTTATTCCAACATGGTTTAAAAAAGAACCATGGAGTTGAAACTCTCCTTACCTCCCTACTAGACTCCTTGTACCTGCACACCCAGAATCCTACCAAGGATGCTTACTCATATTCCTTGACTTATCCGCTGCTTTTGACTCCCTTCCTCACCATCAGCTCTTAACCAGACTCTATGAAATAGGACTCAGAGGAACAGCCCTAAACTGGCTCCGATCCTACTTAGATGACAGAACCCAACAGGTCTGTATTGGAAATGATACCTCCCTCCCATTTATCCTAAAACAAGGTGTCCCCCAAGGATCTAGTCTGTCGGCTCTCCTATTCAACATTTTCCTTCAACCTGTCTGCAGCATCTTCCAAAACTATGATATTCAGTATCAATTATATGCGGACGACATGATGTGCTTCACCCCATTTAATCTCACTAACCCAGACTTTACTAAACTAAGTGATTGCCTAACCACTCTAAAATCCTGGCTATCCCAGCACAACCTCCTAATTAACCAATCCAAGACTGAAGTTCTACAGGTGTTTTCTAATACCTCATACAGCCCACCTCCAACCATTAATATTGGAGATCTCACTCTTACTATAAAAAACCAAGGGGCATGTTTACTAAACATTCTTATCATGCGGGGCCGCGGTAGTGTACCTGTGCCATATAAGGAGTGGGCGGATCAGGCTGCCAAAAGAAAAAAACCGGGAGTAAGCAACCGGACGTGTGCGCGTCGCGGTAATGTGCGGGGTCAACATTAGCGCGCCAAAAGGCAAAGTGGCGCACTGCCGGGTATAGAAAACAACCGAGCTGTAGTACAATGGTGAAGACACTGACCAATGGTGCAGGGGCCATGGGTTCAATCCCCCATTGTGCACAACAACAAAGGCCAGCTGAGACAGCAACTGTAATGATTAAAATTGTTTTAGGAGGCAAATTAATTTTGAACGGCATAAGGCGGTGCACAGTTCTTTTTCGGCGGCATAAGGCAGCGCACAGTTCTTTTTGGGCGGCCTAAGGCGGCGCACAGGTCCTCTTGTGCGGCAGAAGGCGGCGCACCGGTCTTCTTGGGCGGCAGAAGGCGTCGCGCTGATAGGCACAAGGCGGTGCGCCGATAGGCACAAGCATAGGAACGGAGCCACAGCACATTGGTTAAAACACTGACCAATGGTGCCGGGAGCAGGGGTTCAATCCCCCCCCCCCCGTGTACACTGAAGGCAGTTGTTGGTGTTTGTTTTCTATTGGAGTCACAGAAATTATGGCCGCCAGAGGTGCGTGCGCTGCTGTACGTAAAGCGGCGCACTAATGGTATTGGAGGCCTCTGATGACTGGGAGGCATAAGTCGCGCAATGATGGGAAAGCAGAGGAACCGAGCAACAGCATGATGGTTAGAACACTGACCAATGGTGCTAGGAGCAGGGGTTCAATTCCCCCCCCCCCTTGTACACTGAAGGCAGTTGTCTGTGGGTTTTATTTTGGAGTCCCCGAAATTATGGCCGCCAGAGGTGCGTGCGCTGCTGTGCATAAAGCGGCGCACTAATGGTATTGGAGGCCCCTGATGACTGTGAGGCCTAAGTCGCGCAATGATGGGAAAGCAGAGGAACTGAGCAACAGCATGATGGTTAGAACACTGACCAATGGTGTAAGGAGCAAGGCTGTGAACACCCGCAGTGCACACTAAAGACAGCTGGCTGAGGCATAGGGGGCTGTGGTGCTGGTCAGAAGGGTGTGTGGCAATGTTTTTTGAGGAATAATAATTTGGGAGAGGTAAATGGTGTTGTGCTGATTTGCAAGCACCCAAACACAATCAGTGTGCAATGGTGCAGGGATCAGGGGTGCAATCCCACACAATGGCAAATGAACATGTCTGGCAGAGACAGCACCTGTAAGGGGTAAGATAGCCCCATTAGGGTGTTATCGCATATCTGTGGAATAATTGGTTTCCAGCAAATGTACTCTCAGAGCACTGTAACATAACGTGCCCTTGAAGTCACCCCACAGGACACATCTCCAAATGCAGTGTCCACCACGCCACCCAACAATGTTGGTGAAATAGTGGCCGAGGGGGCGCCACATAGGGTGCCCTATGAGGCAGGGAAAGGTCACAGCACTCTTTCTGCTGTTAGCACTGTGCATTGTAACGTATGGAAAACATAAGTAGTTGTGCTGACACAGTTCGTGCATATGTGATTTATCAGTGAGGGACTGCAGACAGCCCCTGGCGTCTGATATCCATAGGGTGTCAGAGTTAATCTCATATTGCAATCCTTAGCCTGGGCCTGTCTGCAGCCCTTTGCTCCGAGATCATCAATGGCAGACCTGGGTCAGTCATTAGTTACACACCAAGGAGGGGCTGCAGACAGTCCCAAGTGACGCATATCAACACAGAATCAAAGTCAATATCATCCATTAAACTGCCCCATTACCTCTGGAGATTGAAATCCACAGACTAACACAGCTCCATGACAGCCAAGGTCTGTTGAAAAAACACACACCCCTATGTCATGTATGTAGAAAACTGGTGAATACACCAATGATGTTGCAGGGGTCATGGTTTGCTCCAGTTAATTAATAAGGGTGGGTGAGGTATGTTCCCACTCTGTGATCAAGTGTACAGCAACCACTCCTGGCATAGTGAGACAATTACACCCTTGTGCCATATATTATTGCACCTTTTATGGTGCAGCAGATGTAACATCACAAACATACCCTGTCAGCAAAGGTGAACTGTAATCTATTTCCATAGGCCATGTTGAAAGGCTGTCCACTCCCAGGCCACTATCGTAGGCACATCATAAGCTGTGTCAATCAAAGGTGTGCCAGAAGATGCCATAAGGACGTATAGGTAAAATCAGAAAGCTGAGCCAATAACAGTAACATCCCCCAAGCTGAATGCAAACAGAGGAATGTGCTAAACACACACATAACACAAACACTGCACAGAGCAGAGAAGACAGACAATATCAAATTAAATGAAGGACCTACATAAGTTGATGGGCTGCCGAAAGCAGCTGCAGGCCATGTGACACCCATAAAATGTGAAAAATATATCATGGGCAGCTATATCCATGCACAGATTGATGGTAATGTACCCTGCTACACTGACAGTGTGAGACAGAGGATGTGCAGATGTGTGTAGTAGGGGAGTCTGAAATGGAAGAATATGTGAAATATCAGGATGACGGTGGAGTACAAGTGCTAGGCAGAGCACACACAGGAGAGGCAAGCAGGTTGAGATGCAATGCACGAATGTGTGTTAGTCGATGACGTGGTTTAGCAGCATGCACATCAGGGTAGGATGGCATATAGCTGGCAGAGAAAGGATGGATGGAAGGATGTCGCACAACTCAGTTAATGGTACAATGTGGGCATGCCACTGATGTACACACATATGACTATCACACTAATGAAAAGCACATATGCAGGACAAGCAATAAAATCCAACACTGCAGACAGGAACCACACAAACGACCAGTACTACAAATTTAGACGCCTAAAATGGTAACACACACCACCCATGTGAGGTCACTATCAAAGTCTACATAACCAAAAAAACGCATGCCAGTACACAAAACGCCTGCTGGCTGCCATGACAAACAAACACAAAAACAACTAATCTGTAGTAAATGCACATGCAGATACACCATGTACAGAAAAAATTTGCACTCTGTATCTTGCAACAACAACACCTGCACAAACACAATGAAATGTCCTGCACTGAATACAGCATGCAAAACAGGGATATAATTAAACACAACGCCATCAGAGGATGTTCCCTGGATCAGGTGAATAATCAGGAGAAGAACAGGAGACAGCTCAACATGCAATAAGGTTTAGCACACCAAACACCTGAATCTCATCAAAAAGAAAGGGCCACATGCAACAGGATGTAAAGACCCTAAAGTGTGAGGTCGTTATTACACAACAAATGTCATGGCTAGGCAACACACAGGATGCACCCTTTTCTACAGTGAAGACAGTAAAGGGTGTGTGTAGAGCTGAGGAACCTGTTGGTACCTCATGGCCGAGTGAGGCCATTAGAGATGTTAAAAACAAAACATGTGTGGAAAAAAACATGCATACAGCACACGTCAAACACATGACCATAGCCAATAACAAAAAGCAATCAATGAGCACACTCTAACACAAAGATCCCAAAGGGCGTGTGTGGATGTCAAGCGTACATAGACAGTGATGTGCCATGTGGCTGTCACTAACACAGCTGGCACTGTACAAGGATGTGAGCATAGGTGACCCATGTACATGTCCAGCAAACAAACACATAAAGGGGATGTATGTTCAAATACCGGAGGACTAACATAGTGAAGTGAAACATGGCTTGCACACCAAACAAACAGTGAACAATTCACAGAAGCACCCCATGTGGCCCATGGCAGGTCATGTAACCCACCATCACCTAGCAACAACAAAAACATCATCTACACCCTGTGACATTGAAAGGAAAATGATGGATCCATGGGCTCACAAGGAGTCATGACTGATACAAAGTCACACATTGAGCATGATGACAGACCGGAAATGCAAACACCACACGAAACAAATATTGGGTAAATACAGAACTTTATTTGGTTTGCACATCACAAATAGTGTAGACAGTGCCATCATAATATCAGGGCTGGCCGCATCACCTCGGAAAGTGCTCAAAACCTTTAGCATGTCACAAAGCCACCTCCTATAGAAAGGTAACTTGGTTGACAACAAATTATCCACACCAGATATAATGTGCATCAGGTGCATACTCTGCACCTGACACCAGACCCCAAGCGCCCCCTTGCTGCTGCATGTCGCAAATGTGTCACCCACATATGAGTGCATGTACAGATGAGATGATGCATGCTGAAGACCCAATACACCTCATCTGTCCCTCAGAAAATACCCAACTGTCAAAACAGGGGTCAGACTAACTCCAAAAAGATATTTGGTGCAAAGGATTTTAATGTACAAAAACATGACAGAAAAGTAATGATGATACTCACATCCCAATGCCCGATATGGGATTACAAGCTACACCACTATGGACACAAACAATCATGTAAATCACAATAAGCATCTGCTAACAAATACCACATGCACATGACCACAGACATAATACCAACTCAACAACCAGCAGAAATATGCACATATTACACCATCAAGGAGGTCAACATGCAGTGTTGGTTTGGGGAAACAGTGCATCGTCACATATACCCGGATACATGGAATTTCCCAGTAAACAAGTAGTATTGACACCCACACTGCCACACTCCAAACATAATGTGGCAATGTGAGTGTCGCTAACACAAGCCATAGTCATGACCGTGAAGACGGGAAATGCAAGGTGTGTACAGACATGCAGACTGTCATGTATGCACAGTACGCAAACACAAGAAGCAGCATATAAATAAGGAAATAATGGACAAACATATCACCTAAATCCACACAGAAGCCATAGGTCCACATGTGGTGTCACAGAAACATAGTCAGTGAGATGCACAAGCACCAGCCACATGGCAACATGATACAGTGATGCCACACATGCATGTAAACACCCATGGGTCACTGAAAACATCATCCCAAGATGGTGTTGTGTTTGAAAACATTGTGGAGTTTAAATGGGGATCATGTCCAGGTGGCAAATAGGTTGACGTAGACAATAGGAGCACTCCATCGTTGGCCACATGACAAATACATGGGCTGTATGCTTGTGTTGTAAGAAAAACATTAGAATATCGTCGGTGCCATGTCACAGCCATGGTACAAAACATTAGACACCCAACTGTGACAAAATGTAACACCTACAATGTCCATGTCAGTTGCTGCTGCACAAGGGGGGATCATCGTAAAACGTCAGAATTGTATCTGAAATCCAAAAACTCATGTTAAAAGTGTCTTTGAGGCTCAAGACATGCATAGTCAGGTGTCTGTGATCAATATACCATAGTCCTTCTAAGTCCATGTGTGTCCCCCACAATGAGGAGCACGTCCTGCCAATCAATTGCATCAGCAGTGCTATCGACACCTCTGTCAGGGTGAAAGCAGTAGTCAAAAATCAATAATGTCTATCCCAGTCATGTGTTGCACTCTCAGAGGTAAAACATCCAATGGCAAAATGTCATAGCAAAGAGTTGCATGGTGGTCTGTCCTCAAACAGGTGGGTGTTGTTGACAACAGTTGCAGTGTAAGAGATGTGCCCGGTATGTCCACTGTCCTGTGTCAGGAGAGGAGAGGTATGTAATCGTCAGACACCTTTGAAAAGAAACACAAATGTCATAACGTCACAGCTGTGCAAATGCTGAAGAAAGGAATGCAAAGGCAAACAGGACCTGATAGCAATATGAAACATAACCATGTGGCCAACATCATTATGCCTCAACACAGACATGGGTGTCACATGGATATGTTAATGTCCATGCGCCTGTCACACAGGTGTGTTGCAGCTACACACCATATGCAGCTGTTCATGTGAGTCTAGAGAAAATGTTACATGGCCATCAGAACAACATTATATCATCAACAGTGAAAGACAGATGTAATGAACCCCAAAAGAAACCAATACACATACCGTGTGTGTGCATCAGGTGTAGCTCATCAATCGCTTGAGCCACTACACAACAATATCAGGAACACATGAAGGTAGACAATGTCAGCAAAAGCTCGAGATTCACCATGGCAAGCCAACGTTGATGGCGGTCCAGATTATGTGCATATCTGTAAACACAAATGAAAACAGACCAGTGCTTAATGACAACAAAAGAAACATGTTTTCTCAATGCACACAACACATGTCCATAATGTTGACAACGTTTACACCACTATGTAAGAGGTAGCATAGTCTCAACAGACACCCAGAGGATCACTCCACTAACAGCACATGATAATGTATGATGTCGGAGCAATGCAACATCACACAGGCAAACGAGAAATACACACACCCACAGTATGGAAATGTCAAATTGACATCTGTAACACATGGCCTGCATGTGCACAGGTGTAGATCTGTAGATATAACGGCCCAGTGACCATGCAATGATATCCTGGTGTTGTCTGAGCGTACATTGTTTGGGGACAGAAAACGTGCAGCCAAACATCACAATACAACAACCTACACACACATGCAGGTCTGTTGCACATGTCACAGTGAAAGTGTGGTAGAGGACATGCTTAACCAAGACACAAGGGAATATGAGTGACACCAGCAAGAGATGGTTTACTGATGCTAAACCTAGAATATTGGAAAACAAATCATCTGTGCAATATGACAGATCAATAGGAACATATGATTTCAATTAGTGCGGTCACACACAATGTCTATGTACAACCACCTACCAAAACAAAATGCTTATTTGCTGATGTAGAGACACATGGCAAAGCACCAGACCAACACCATCCAAACCACGTATGTCCTCTGCACATGGAGACACAAGATAAGCAAACAAATGTCATGTTATAGCCGTGAATCACACACTGCACCGTCATGTCCCCAGCTATCACACCCCACAAGAGCCCACAATTAATGACTGCTCCCTATCACAATGTACAGATCACATACATGTCAGAGGCATCACGGAGATGTCTAACGAGATCCTGAGGTGTGTGTAGTGTCTCCGACCCCTCCCTTACCTCTCTGTCCGTGTACACACAGAGCAATTCAGGGGTATGCGCACACCATTCTGTTGTCTCAGTCGCAGAGTGCACTATAAACCTTTTATCACCATATTGTGACAAAAGACTCCTCTACCTGTTTAATGTTGTGCCAAAGTTGTATGTTAATCCACTTACAATAGGGAAAAAGCATTGGAAATCTGCGCTCCCACCTCATGTATTCCCGTATCATAAACATATCCTGGTTTGTACATCTCATACCGTCTGTAATATTAACAGTTATGTGCTGATGATGTGCACAAATAACATGCATAATGTGTTGCATGTGTTAAAATGGACCACCCCATGTCTGCATGTGACAAACCCCTGAGGGCTGCATGCCATCCCAATGTGTGTTAGTCTGAACGTTGAAACATGCATACCCTACATGTGCACCTCTGATAAATAGCTGGCACCTACGTCTGTGTATGTAAGTCAACATAATCATGCCTTGCTTGTGTCTGCAAGATATTTGCTCATATGGTCTGTGTTCACGTTACCTACACACATACACAGCCTGTAGCTAACGCATGATGGATGATGTTGCAAGAGCATCAGCAAGATATGCCATCCAATCCATTAAATACCTGCTATACCACAAGCAACACCCACATGCTGTGATCCAACTGGCTATTGTAAAACACCCTTTGCTGTATCTGGCTGATACATCTCACCATGTGTGTAGATACCCATCACTGCAGTGAAGGTAGACTCACCAAGTTAAAAGTGTTTTATCACAACCCCCTGGCTGCACAATGCAGAAGGTCCCCATCCCTAACCATATCCATGTCATGGCTACCTGATCAACAATACATTTTGACACACGTCATGTTTGACATCCACATACCACCCAAACTGTTTATATCATCTCCCCATACTAGCATTAACTATGTTTATTGTGCTTTATGTGACATGTTGCTACACACATGAAGAGCACACAAACATAGGTATGTCACAGGAGCCTAATACCAACAAAGCATCACAAATGTGTCTAATCTTAGCGCTCCACAATGGACAACAGTCAACAAACAGGGAGTGACCGTCCAACATGAACATATCAACATATGGCTGACACTGTGTGGCACACATATCATGTAAGATAACACCTTCTGGTCTGACAACAGCTGTTTATATCAGAAGCATACACTACCTGTGAATGTCACCCTCCAAACAAACCACACAGATACCAACAAACCCCCACATCATCTGCCACCAACTGCTGTTGTGCAAATCCCACATTATTTGTGGCACACCCATGGACATATGTGATGTTGGCATTTAGAGTCAACTGGTACTGCAGTGTGTCATCCAGATTCCATGTTAACATTAACACATAACACAATAAACATTACACACATTGTATAGCACATGTGTGTCGTAAGCGAATTAATACGTACATGAGAACAGCTCTGCAATCAACCTCCGCCTGAACGCTGAGCCCTCCCGTGTGTCACCACTGGCACGTACAGGGGGCACAATGGATCCTCCTCAAGATCCTCATTAATTTCTGCAGGGATATCGTGCCTGAGAGCAATGTTGTGCAGGATGCAACAGGCTATGATTATCTCGGCAACAGTGCGTGGCTTATATTGTAAGGCCCCGCCTGTCCTATCCAGACACCTGAAGCGACTCTTCAAAACGCCAAAGGTGCGCTCTATGACAGAGCGGCTGGAGGCATGGGCCTCATTGTACCTCTGCTCTGCACGTGTCCGTGGCTGACGAACAGGAGTCAGCAGCCAGGGGCGACAACAATATCCTGCATCACCTGCAGAAAGAAATGTTGCATGTAAATGTAGGTGTCCATGTGACACATTCCTGACAGCTGTGTCGACATGAGAAAGAAACCAACAAGACAGTGTGACAACAATATACAGCTGAAAACTATGCAGCTCTATCAGATATACATATGATGACATACAAGCTAAACATGGCTTATCCAGCCGTAAACACATATCGAATATCACAAACGACCATAGTCACCCTTAAATAATGTGTGTGTGTGTGTGTGCTACATGCGTATGGTGATGCAGTTACTGTCCACATCTGCAAACCCACAATGGTGACACCACAATAGCAATCCAATGCTCCCATAATCACAGGGTATGTCTCATCAATAACCAATGGAAAACACACAGTCATTTGCGTGTGGCACACATACACACCATGTATGCCATGGTGGTAGGTAAGAATGAAAAGCATATCACCTGTAGACATCCTGTTTATGAATGGCAACATATGATGTTTATTTTGTCAGGCAAAATAGACTGTGTATTGTTGCGCGCCAATGCCTGTCATAGCCATACTCTTCCCAGTCCCCATCCTGTACACATCCCTCTGAAGGTGCGGTCGTCCAACATGCACACTGTACCCGTCATTAGTTTGCCCCCAAAACATATGCATAGGCACATAACCGTCCGGTGTAGCTGGTTCCCATACCTCTGTGTATGCACCCACGTAGTCCCCTTGCTGTAACTGTACATTTTACACAATGTGATGTGAAATGAGAATGGCCAGACAAGATGACACAAACGTACCCTCACCTACAGTGTCAGAGGCTACTGTAAACACTACATATTGTTGCAAGTCTGCTGTGACATAGGCAATATGTCTGGCCAAATATATGCACACGTGTTTCCCCTGCTGGAAACCTCAACATCATCTATCAGATATTAATATACAACTACTCATGTCAGATATTGAGCCCTGGGTGACAACTCCATCACAGAGTGCGTGCGTCAAACTGACACACACATGACATGTGTGTAATATTAGGGTTATCCAGAACCAGACATGTTCAATGACGGAGAAACATTATCCAGCAATTAAACATCATCACAGGTGTATGTGGTGGACAAAACCACCCCACCAACCACCCCATGTTTGCATATGCTACCAACATGCACTATGAGGTCATCATCAACAACATAGATGTCTTCACTGAGGTGGCAGCACATGTACAACATGTGCATATAACGGTCATAGACTGTGAGGATAATCATGATGTAGGGTTAATGTTTCTAGTCGTACCAGACGTACAAAAACATGTAATAATGTATACCAACACCAGTCCTGTGACTAACATCAATCATATGCAAAGTGCATGTGTCAAACTATAAAAAACCTCTACTGTGATCACAAATAGAAACATGTATAATGACATACAGAAATAACAGACCCTGACATACTCACCCAGCAAGATACATTCGCCAAAACGTCCCTCCTCAAATTGTGTGAATATTGCCGAGTGATGCAGGATATAGTAGTCATGGGTGGGACCCTGCAAACCTAGGGACCACATTCAGAATATGCTGATTTGCATCACATACAACCTGAACATTCAGGGAATGGTAGTGTTTGCGGTTGCGGTACGCTACCTCCCTGTCTCTAGGCGGGACCAGGGCAACATGTGTGCAATCAATAGCTCCCATCACGTGTGGTATCCCGGCTAATGCCTCAAAGGCCTGGTTCAGGGTCCACCATTGTTGCCTAGTGTGGGGTATGGCTATGTAATCCCCCATCCGGCTGACCATGGCACGCAGTACCTGGTGGAGACATCGTGAGAAGGTGGGCCGGCTCATGCCACCCACTGCGGCCACAGATGTCTGAAAACAGCCGGAGGCAAAGAAATGTAAGGCAGCAAGGAGCTTGACTAAACCAGGTATGGCATTGGACCGATCAGTCAGGGGCTCGAGGTCAGGTCTAAGATCCTCATAGAGACCCCTAATAGCCCTTGTGCTCAGTCGGTAAAGGGAGATGACCTGGTTCCTCTCGCATGTCATGGAGTGGGGACGGGGCCTGTAGAGGCGTGGGCTGCCGAGCCTGCACCTCGGCACGCCTCCTGCGCCGTGCACGAACAACACAGGCTTGGGACCGCCACCACAGCTGCAGGTCTGAGTTTGCTGCGGGACTATACCCATGCCCTGTGCCCCAGCCCCATCGACACCATCTCCCGTGTCCGGCAACCCAAACATCTGCCCACTGCACAGGACACATGCAGAAGCATAGACATGCGCCATAAACTCCTCCCACCAAACTAAGAAACAAATAACTATGTCACACACAAAAAACTATCTAAGCACTGTACAAACTACAAGACACACCAGACCATACACAAACAATACAATACAATCCTCAATACAAACACAAGCAAAACAATCTACACATACACCTGTTCGGACTCCCTTACTGTCTCTCACCAAACACACTTCTACTCTTCTCCGCCTACAACCCTCAACGTCGACAAGCTGTTCTCCCTCACCTATATTTCTTTTTCCTTGCCGTGACGTCCAATGCGCATGCGCATCTGCTCGCAGACGAAGGTCTAGAGTCACGCGCATGCGCAACTCTACGCATGGGTGTTGGCATGTGCGTGGTGACATGCAGATGCGCATCGCCTTGCGCATGCGCAAAAAGCACCCAGACGCCCATGCGGGACTCCACGTAATGCGTATGCGTGACCATAACATACGTACCACTATTTCCCTCGCGCATGTGTGTGTTTGACGCCTGCAAACGCCCATGCGTATGCCATCACACTCACGGCGCACGAGCGCGACGCACGAGCGCGTCCCACCAAATACACGCCTGCACAAATGCGCATGTGCAAAAATCAAACGTGCAAATACCGTATAAATAGGCCTCAAACACGTGGCACACGTGAGGGATGTTAGAGGAGTTTCACAATCAGACACAGAGGTAAAGAGTGAGCCAGAGCCAGAGGATAAGTTAGAGGTAGCCCAGAGGAAGGAGTGAGACATAAAGGTACAGTGTGCAATAGGGAGTGAGGCTGTGGTGGCAAGAAGTCAGAGGAAGGCGGGATATAGAAATTGAAGCAGAGTCTGAGAGAGAGAGGCTGAGGTAGGGGTACGGCACAGGATAGAGGGAGAGGATAAATTAAAAAATCACTGTAGTATCTGTGTAAATGTGCTCATTTACTTGACACAGCACCTGTGTTACAGTGTACTGTATTGTGTCCTCTATTGTAGTGTTATTGTTATCTGTTGTGTGTGCTGTGTCCTGCTGTGTGTTGGTGAACGGGGGTTGTTTGAGAGGTGCCTGTGTTCAAGGTGGAGATGGAGAGGGACAGTGACAGAGAGGGCCAGTGTGAGAAGGCGGAGGATGTGGGGCAGCCAGTTGGTGATGAGTCACCCAGGACACAGACTGCACAGCCTAGCCACGAACAGGCAGGGCCATCTGCTGAGCGACAGCCGTCACATTACAGCCAAACGGCCAAAAGAAAAAGGGTCCCTGTGCCAGCAACACAAAGGAGGAGAGCTGTAAAGTTCAGTGACAGTGAAAACCATATATTACTCTCCCATGTCCTTGACAACTATGATGTATTATTTGGCAGAATGAGCACACGCACATCTGTTGCAAACAGAATGGCAGTGTGGGAGGATCTGCGTACTGCACTGTGTGGGGCAGGGGGCCCCACACGTGATGTAGACAGCTTAAAAAAGAGGTTTTCTGACATCAAGAGAGGTGTCCGTCAGCACATGGTTGCTGTAAGACAACATGCTATGGGCACAGGTGGCGGACCCCCCCTCACACCCACACTCTCGCCCCTGGAACAAGAACTTGCAGCACGGCTGCGGAGAGATCGACCGTCGTGGACTGCCAGAGGCCCTGGATAGCGCACATCCACATGCAGGTATTTACACTAACTAATCTTTTCTTTCTCATGTACAATCTCCATATTCCGTACAGGGCAGTCCTATGCAAATACACTCCCATATGTGTCCACAAAATCCACATCCTGGTTGCCATCCTGTTTGTGATATGTGTGTGCAATATCCTTACCTCACCAGTTCTGTTGACATGTCTGGGGTTCACATCCAAACATACCTCCTCAACCCCATCCCCCGAGAATATGGCATAATGAAGCACACACACACATGAGTCACCAGACAAAAAACAACTGTGATTTCCATACACTGCATGACTGTGTTGGTCATTTCCAAGGCATGTTTGTATGACATGACAGCAATACAGTGCTGCATGTGCACCCCAGTGGGCCAAAGGTGATGCCTAGTTGCCATACGCTGCACTATGGGTCACTGCGAGTCACATGTAGCACTGAGAGAATCATATGACATACAAATATGACCCATAATCACAAACCAACACAACGCATGCAGTGATTTGCATAAAGCAGGTGTTAGGGTGGGGGCGCAGCACACGCATGTGCGGAAATATGTTACAAAACAGAGGAATGGGATGCTATGGGCAAACATGTGCAATGTGACCATGAACAGGAAAAAGGGCGATTCTGCCACCTGTGCATGGGCACACCCGCACACACATGGTGTCCCTAACCCATACCACATGGTGGTGACACACACGTATGGGCAGTGGTGGTCCGGTGTCGCGTATGCAGCACACATGGAACGGACGCAAAACATCCGGGGGGTGTGTCTTGTGGTGTTATGTAATCACCACATGTATACATATGTGGTTTGCTGAAACCATATGTGTGCTCTCTCTGATTCCTCCCAATGGCAGGTGACTACAGTCAAATGGGGTGTCGGAGGGAATGAGGAGGAGGAGGGAGCAGCAGAGGAGAGGAGCATGGAGCAGGATGAGGCTGTGGTGTAAGAGGAGGAGAGGGGAGGTCTACATTGGCAGCCCCTATGAGTCTGATGGAAGGCAGAGGCTGCTGTCATCTGGGGGCAGCACAAGTTGCTGGCTATGATTGAGTTCCCTGGAGCCACACGTTTGCGCTCCATGACACCATTGCGTGAACAAGTCAGCAATAGAGACCAGCCAATCCCACCCCATGCCAGCCAGAACCAACACCTACACCTCTCCACGGAGTTGATGATGGCGAGTAGTTGACCGGGGCCCATATGGTGCATCATCACATCGTGATGCTGGCAAGGTGGGTTGACAAGTAGACTGGTCCACAACCACAACACACCACGACAAGTAGTCCACAGGTTGGTGTGTGTTGTGGTGGCTGTTCAAACATTACCATCCACAACCGTTACATGTTCTGCTTGATTACCTTTAGATGTGTGATACCCAAAAGGGTTGTAGGGTACCCTGAAATGGATTAGAATTTTACCCCAATAGAATAGTGTATGTTCAGGTTGATAACACATGGATGCAGGAACATATGAGGAATGTGTCTGAACGGCCCAGCACTCTATGACAACATAAATTGATACAAGACATTGGGACAAGCTACATCCTGCCGCTCTGCAGATACCCAATGTCCTTGCTACACAAGCAGGATGACAATCTTGAGCCATAGTCCTCGCTGTATTATTAATGAGCAATATGTTTAAGCTATTATGGACCATATCCTCAATGTCTGCATTTGCAGTAGCGGGAAACATAGCCATGTCCTTTGTAGAGGCTCTGATGTCCCCCTCTGGTTGCTTCCCCTGCTCTGTCCAAACGAAGAAAAAGCGTGTAAATGTACTACAACAAAGGACAATTCCTTGATCGGCCCCAAAACTCTATATGGAAACTCTCTCTCCTCCGGATGCTGCGATCCATGGATGATTTTTAAAGGAGTTCAGAAAAACAACTGCAATTTGTACTCTCACTTCACTGTAGTACTATGGCACAGACATCTAACAGTCTCTATTATTATAGCCTGCAGTATAACGTGTTTTACTGTAACAGTTCCTTGGATGTTGTGTTAATATCCCAATTTTAACCTTCACCTCTTTAGTTTAGTCAGTGTATGCCCCCCTGTCTCTGTTCTCCCTTCTTGTGTCCCTTGGTAACAGCTTTGATTAAGGGAAAAAAGCGGTATAGCAAAAACCTGTAAAATAATACTAAATAAATAAAGTAAATACCACATTTGTTACAACATGGCCTATACATTATTCTGGACCAAAAACCCTCCTCTGTGTTACAGTGGAGGGGGTGCACATGTATCACTCAGGGAGTCACATATGTGCAGCAGAGGTTTGCTACATGTACAGGTAAGGTGTGTCTTATCCCTGTTGGCCTACCAGACATCCCATTGCTTCATTAACAAAACCACATGTCCCCCTGTCCAGAGGAAATGGGTGTTTCTCCACAGCCATGTAAAGTCGGTCGTTGTTGGGGGGGAGGGCATGACCACCATCTACGTCGTCGTTGGATGTGCCTCACCTCTGGGTTTGTCTGCCTGCCATATCCGACTTGTGGACATTAATGTATATTGCCCCTCTCCATTTCTCTGTGAATTGGAGTTGCCCTATCACATCACCACTCGTGGTTGGGGGCATGATACATTAAAGGTTTGTGTCATAGGCCGTTGAGAGGTAGTGGAGATGTATTGGAATATAACAAGCTGATATTCCCATGCACAGGGGCAGTCGACGTACGTTTCTGGACGCGGATACGCCTCTGGCAGTGGGGAGCAAAACACAAGGGAGGTGTCTGTGGGTGAGATCCATCAATTACATGAGGCGGTCCAAAAACATTGCCGCGTCACCCGGATATGTGAGGCCCTTGAAGGGCATGCTGGGATGTTATGCGCGGACTTGCTCCTGCACCACCCACCAGCACGGCGTTCGAGAAGAGTGGGTCATGGCCGGCCCCCGGTAGGGGGGCCGGAGGGGGCCCGGACGTGTCAGCAGGATCCGTGATCTTGAGACCACGTCGCCAAATAACGAAACATCGATCTATGCAATTAACCATGGTATAATTCCACACCTATTTTTGTTGATTATTACAATGCTCAGTTAGAGCAATTATGTATCCAGTTTCAAACATGTTTTTGAGGGTGTTTTGTTTGTTTGTTATGTGTGTCATGTCAAAAGCTTACATATGCAGATCTATAATGTAGGTGTGGGTGCGACCAGGTAAAACACTACACTTTAATTTGTAGTAACGCACACAACAGTTAGATTCTACTCTCTTTTTTATCCCTTGACTATCAGTGTATATGGAAAGCTAATGTTGAGACTTACGCTCGTGACAATAAACAGCCTGTATTAATTACATACAGTGTGGTGTGTCCCAATGAGGTCCATGTTGTCCCATGTGTATCAAGGGAGGCGGGGGGTGTTGTTTGAAAACCCTATATGGAGCTGCGCCCAGGTCATCTAGGGGATGGAGTACAAGTAATGGACCCACCACACAGGTTCGCCTGCTGCAAATACCTCAACAGAGTCAGCTACGATTGTTTCATGCTGCACAAACCGACATGTGATGTGTCACGTGCACCTTGTTTCCCAACATCCTTGGCGGATGCAGGCGGCCAGTGTGCACTAGACCATCCATGTGGTCAACAGGGGGTACTAATGTTCTCAATGCGTGTTTAACGTCACATACTCATCACCGGTGAGAAACCCATCATAGAAACACTCATTGGTGGCATATATGTGGCTTATTTCCCTTGACCACATCACATAATTCTCCTGCCTCCCAACACACCATAGGTACATCTGTTGGACAGAGGCAGATATGGGTGGTCTGCCTCTGTTTGAGGACTCAGATATGTGAAGACCTTTGTTCCACATAGGGCCCATTCTCTGTGCCATGTACATCAGTGAGACAGCTGCTACGTTGCAATGGTTACTGTAGACCCTAATGATGAACAGCTACACCTTATTTGGGAGGTGCTTTTTGGTTCACACACATGTTTTGCACTACAGGAAACATATGTGCACCCACACATATCACATGCTGACATTCGCCACACTTTGCCTAGGTCAGACAACGGAGCATTACAGGTTTTTTTCAAAAATATTATATTTATGATGTACACAGAAACTGGGATAAAACTTTACAGATGTGGGAAGGGGGACAATAACCATCACCCTAGCCCCCCCATTCCCAAAAACATCTCCACCTCCCGCAAATGGCCCCCACGCAAATAGAAGCACACAACAAAATAAAAACAAACACCAACAGGTGACACACCACCCTCCACCCAGCATGCCACTGATGGAAGACAGGGCAGCACAGGGCACATCGTGGTGACGTCACTAGCGCAAAATCACTGACGCCAGTGGACGCCATTGAGGGGGTGCTTGCCGGACATGGCAAGGGACATACCACCTCGGCAACCACAGACTCTCAATTCAACTTGCCGCCAGCCACTGCCTGAGAGTGACACAACTCATGTAATGCGTTGCTCCATCCCATCAAAGGCCACAGGAACAGGTGGTCCACGCATATGCCACCACACCAACCCCAACACAAAACCCTTCAATGTTGTCTGTGTGGTGGCATCTGCATAGGGCCTGTCTGGGGGCCTGGATGGTGGAGGCAACAATGCAAGTGGCTGGGGGGAGGCCACAGTTGCCTTGTGATGCCCCTGTCTTTCAACATCACGTTCCAAACCCCTTCTGGGAAATCCTCCACCACTGATCCCTCCCAATTAACATCCCCCCCCCCTCCATGCTTTTCCACCTGCCAGGCGCCCTCAACCCTGCCTCCCCCACAGACAAAACCCTTCAGAATGTCCTTCTTGGCACCTCCTGTGTCCTTTTTCTTCAGGTCGATCCAGGTGGTGTTGCGCCTCTACCACCTCCACCCTCCCATCATCCTCGTCCACCTCCTCCTCTTTTGGTGTCCAGGCCCACCACCTCTGACGATCATGTGGTGGTTGGTGTTCATTCGGAAAAGAGGTGTGCATTTGAGGTGGGGGTGGGCGGGGGTGGCCTCATCCCTAGGTGTCATCACCATCTGCTGCAACATGACAGCCATCAGCACGTTTCTCTGTCAGAAAGTATAGCACATCTACATAGGCAGGTAAACACAATAGGCATCTATGATAATGGGACATAAGTTACAGATACGGGTGGGGGGGGGGGGACATTCTCATTAGTATTAATCATCACACACTTTTCGTGAGTTCTCACCCGGGAGGCGCTGAAGGTATGCAGCATGGTGGCAGGCGCAGCTCCATGCCCTTCTT